>CP136069.1:3954975-4587430 GCA_032622095.1 Siphonodentalium dalli
ACCATCATCATCATCATCATCACCATCATCATCATCATCATCATATTCATCATCAGCATCATCGTCATCATCTTCGTCATCATCATAACCATCATCACCATCACTATCATTATTGCCATCATCATCATCATCGTCATCTCACCACTTCCGTCGTCATCAGCAGCATCCATCATTATCGCCATTATCATCAGTATGGTGATGATCATCGTCATCATCTTTAACTTCTTATTCTCACCATCATCAATAGCATCACCATCATCTTCATCACCATCTTCGTCATCATCATCATTATCATCATCATCATCTTCATCATTGTCACCGTCGTCGTCTCACCACTACCACCGTCATATCACCATCCTAATCAAAAGCATCACCATCATCTTTATCACCATCATAGTCATCATTATCATCATCAGTATCATCATCATCAGCATCATCATCATCATCATCATCGCCGTCGTAGTCGTCTCACCACTGCCATCGTCATCAACAGCATCACTATCATTATCAGTATGGTGATGGTCATCGTCATCATCGTCATCATATTTAACATCGTCGTCTTTCAATCTTCATCAATAGCATCAGCATCATCTTCATCACCATCATCGTCATGAGTATCATCATCATCATTATTATCATTATCATCATCATCGTCGTCGTGTAACCACTATCATCATCATCATCACCATCAGCATAATTTTCATCGTCGTCATCATCATTATCATCATCATCGTCGTCGTCGTCTCACCACTATCATCAGCATCATCATCGTTGTTGTCGTCGTCATCATCATCATCGATATCATCATCATCATCATCAATAGCATCACCATCATCATAATCATCATTAACATCGTCCTCTCACCATCATCATCAATAGCATCACCATCATCTTAATCATCATCATCAACATCATCATTATCATCATCATCCTCATAACCATCATTAACATCGTCATCTCACCATCATCATCAATAGCATCACCATCATCAGCATCATCATTAACATCGTCATCTCACCATCATCACAAATAGCATCACCATCATCATAATCATCATCATCAACATCATCATTATCATCATCATCATAACCATCATCAGCATCATCATTAACATCGTCATCTCACTATCATCATCAATAGCATCGCCCTCATCATAATCGTCATCATCAACATCATCATTATCATCATCGAAATCATCATTAACATCGTCATCTCACCATCATCATCAATAGCATCACCATCATAATAATCATCATCAACATCATCATTATCATCATCATCATCGTAATCATCATTAACATCGTCATCTCACCATCATCACCAATAGCATCACCATCATCATAATCCTCATCATCAACATCATCATTATCATCATCATCATCGTCGTAATCCTCATTAACATCGTAATCTCACCATCATCCTCAATATCATCACCATCATCATAATCATCATCATCAACATCATCATTATCATCAACATCGTAATCATCATTAACATCGTCATCTCACCATCACCATCAATAGCATCACCATCATCATAATCATCATCATCATCATCGTAATCATCATTAACATCGTCATCTCACCATCATCACCAATAGCATCACCATCATCATAATCATCATTAACATCGTCATCTCACCACCATCATCAATAGCATCACCATAATCATAATCATCATCATCAACATCATCATTATTATCATCATCATCGTAATCATCATTAACATCGTCATCTCACCACCATCATCAATAGCATCACCACCATCATCTCACCACCATCAGCAATAGCATCAACATCATAATAATCATCATCACCATCATCATAATCATCATTATCAACATCATCATTATTATCATCATCATCGTAATCATCATTAACATCGTCATCTCACCATCATCATCAATAGCATCGCCATCATCATTATCATCATTAACATCGTCATCTCGCCATCAGCATCAATAGCATCACCATCATCATAATCATCATCATCAACATCATCATTATCGTCATCATCATCATCATAATCATCATTAACATCGTCATCTCACCACCATCAGCAATAGCATCAACATCATAATAATCATCATCACCATCATCATAATCATCATTATCAACATCATCATTATTATCATCATCATCGTAATCATCATTAACATCGTCATCTCACCATCATCATCAATAGCATCGCCATCATCATTATCATCATTAACATCGTCATCTCGCCATCAGCATCAATAGCATCACCATCATCATAATCATCATCATCAACATCATCATTATCGTCATCATCATCATCATCATAATCATCATTAACATCGTCATCTCACCACCATCAGCAATAGCATCAACATCATAATAATCATCATCACCATCATCATAATCATCATTATCAACATCATCGACATAATCATCATCATCTTCGTAATCATTCTTAACATCGTCGTCTCACCATCATTATCGATAGCATCACCATCATCATAATCATCATCATCTCACCATCATCATCAATAGCATCACCATAATCATCATCATCAACATCATCATTATTATCATCATCATCGTAATCATCATTAACATCGTCATCTCACCATCATCATCAATAGCATCGCCATCATCATTATCATCATTAACATCGTCATCTCGCCATCAGCATCAATAGCATCACCATCATCATAATCATCATCATCAACATCATCATTATCGTCATCATCATCATCATAATCATCATTAACATCGTCATCTCACCACCATCAGCAATAGCATCAACATCATAATAATCATCATCACCATCATCATAATCATCATTATCAACATCATCGACATAATCATCATCATCGTCGTAATCATTCTTAACATCGTCATCTCACCATCATTATCGATAGCATCACCATCATCATAATCATCATCATCTCACCATCATCATCAATAGCATCACCATCATCATAATCATCATCGTCAACATCATCACTATCATCATCATCATCGTAGTGATCATTAACATCGTCATCTCACCATCATCATCCTGTATCATCATCATCATCATCGTAATCATCATTAACATCGTCATCTGACCATCATCATCAATAGCATCACCACCATCATAATCATCATTAACATCGTCATCTCGCCACCATCATCAATAGCATCGCCATCATCATAATCATCATCATTAACATCATCATTATCATCATTAACAGAGTCATCTCATCATCAATAGCATCACCATCATCATAATCATCATAATCATCAACATCATCATTATTATCATTATCATCATCATCGTAATCATCATTAACATCGTAATCTCACCATCATAATCAACAGCATCACCATAATCATAATTATCATCACCATCATCATAATCATCATCAACATCATCAGTATCATCATCATCATCGTAATCATAATTAACATCGTCATCTCACCATCATCATCAATAGCATCACCATCATCATAATCATCATCATCATCAACATCAACATTATCATCATCAACATCATCGTAATCATCATTAACATCGTCATCTCACCATCATCATCAGTATCATCACCATCATCATAATCATCAACATCACCATCATCATAATCATCATCATTAACATCATCATTATCATCATCATCGTAATTATCATTAACACAATCATCACCATCATCATTAACAGCGTCATCTCATCATCAATAGCATCACCATCATCATAATCATCATAATCATCAACATCATCATTATTATCATTATCATCATCATCGTAATCATCATTAACATCGTAATCTCACCATCATAATCAACAGCATCACCATCATCATAATCATCATCACCATCATCATAATCATCATCAACATCATCAGTATCATCATCATCATCGTAATCATAATTAACATCGTCATCTCACCATCATCATCAATAGCATCACCAACATCATAATCATCATCAACATCAACATTATCATCATCATCATTGTAATCATCATTAACATCGTCATCTCACCATCATCATCAATAGCATCACCAACATCATAAACATCATCATAATTAGTATCATCATCATCATCGTAATCATCATTAACATCGTCATCTCACCATCATCATCAATAGCATCACCATCATCATCATCATCATCATCAACATCATTATTATCATCATAATCTTCGTAATCATCATGAACATCGTCATCTCACCATCATCACAATAGCATCACGATCATCATAATCATCGTCATCAACATCATCATTATCATCATCATCATAACCATCATTAACATCGTCATCTCACCATCATCATCAATATCATCACCATCATTATAATCATCATCATCAACATCATCATTATCATCGTCATCATCGTAATCATCATGAACATCGTCATCTCACCATCATCATCAATAGCATCACCATCATCATAAACATCATCATCAACATCATGATTATCATCATCATCATAACCATCATTAACATCGTCATCTCACCATCATCATACACATCATCACCATCATCATAATCATCATCATCAACATCATCATTATCATCATCATCATCGTAATCATTATTAATATCGTCACCCCCCATCAATAGCATCACCATCATCATAATCATCATCATGAACATCATCATCGTAATCATCATTAACATCGTCATCTCACCACCATCATCAATAGCATCGCCAACATCATAATCATCATCATCAACATCATCATTATCATCATCATCGTAATCATTATTAACATCGTCATCTCACCATCATCAGCAATAGCATCACCATCATCATAATCATCATCGTCAACATCATCACTATCATCATCATCGTAGTCATCATTAGCATCGTCATCTCACCATCATCATCCTGTATCATCATCATCATCATCATCGTAATCATCATTAACATCGTCATCTCACCATCATCATCAATAGCATCACCATCATCATAATAATCATTAACATCGTCATCTCACCACCATCATCAATAGCATCGCCATCATCATAATCATCATCATTAACATCATCATTATCATCATCATCGTAATTATCATTAACACCATCATCACCATCATCATTAACAGCGTCATCTCATCATCAATAGCATCACCATCATCATAATCATCATAAACATCAACATCATCATTATTATCATTATCATCATCATCGTAATCATCATTAACATCGTAATCTCACCATCATAATCAACAGCATCACCATCATCATAATCATCATCACCATCATCATAATCATCATCAACATCATCAGTATCATCATCATCATCGTAATCATAATTAACATCGTCATCTCACCATCATCATCAATAGCATCACCATCATCATCATCATCATCAACAACATCAACATTATCATCATCATCATTGTAATCATCATTAACATCGTCATCTCACCATCATCATCAATAGCATCACCAACATCATAAACATCATCATAATTAGTATCATCATCATCGTAATCATCATTAACATCGTCATCTCATCATCAATAGCATCACCATCAGCATCATCATCAACATCATTATTATCATCATAATCATCGTAATCATCATGAACATCGTCATCTCACCATCATCACGATCATCATAATCATCGTCATCAACATCATCATTATCATCATCATCATAACCATCATTAACATCGTCATCTCACCATCATCATCAATATCATCACCATCATTATAATCATCATCATCAACATCATCATTATCATCGTCATCATCGTAATCATCATGAACATCGTCATCTCACCATCATCATCAATAGCATCACCATCATCATAAACATCATCATCAACATCATCATTATCATCATCATCATAACCATCATTAACATCGTCATCTCACCATCATCATAAACATCATCACCATCATCATAATCATCATCATCAACATCATCATTATCATCATCATCGTAATCATTATTAATATCGTCACCCCCATCAATAGCATCACCATCATCATAATCATCATCATGAACATCATCATCGTAATCATAATTAACATCGTCATCTCACCACCATCATCAATAGCATCGCCAACATCATAATCATCATCATCAACATCATCATCATTATCATCATCATCGTAATCATTATTAACATCGTCATCTCACCATCATCAGCAATAGCATCACCATCATAATAATCATCATCATAATCATCATTATCAACATCATCGACAATATCATCATCATCGTCGTAATCATTATTAACATCGTCATCTCACCATCATTATCGATAGCATCACCATCATCATAATCATCATCATCTCACCATCATCATCAATAGCATCACCATCATCATAATCATCATCGTCAACATCATCACTATCATCATCATCATCATCGTAGTCATCATTAAGATCGTCATCTCACCATCATCATCATCATCATCATCATTGTAATAATCATTAACATCGTCATCTGACCATCATCATCAATAGCATCACCATCATCATAATCATCATTAACATCGTCATCTCACCACCATCAATAGCATCGCCATCATCATAATCATCATCATTAACATCATCATTATCATCATCATCGTAATTATCATTAACACCATCATCATTAACAGTGTCATCTCATCATCAATAGCATCACCATCATCATAATCATCATCATCATCATCAACATCATCATTATTATCATTATCATCATCATCGTAATCATCATTAACATCGTAATCTCACCATCATAATCAACAGCATCACCATCATCATAATCATCATCACCATCATTATAATCATCATCAACATCATCAGTATCATCATCATCATCGTAATCATAATTAACATCGTCATCTCACCATCATCATCAATAGCATCACCATCATAATAATCATCATCATTATCATCATCATCATCGTAATCATCATTAACATCGTCATCTCACCATCATCACCAATAGCATCACCATCATCATAATCCTCATTCTCAACATCACCATCATCATCAATAGCATCGCCCTCATCATAATCGTCATCACCAACATCATCATTATCATCGCCATCATCGTAATCATCATTAACATCGTCATCTAACCATCATCATCAATAGCATCACCATCATCATAATCATCATCATCAACATCATCATTATCATCATCACCATCGTCGTAATCCTCATTAACATCGTCATCTCACCATCACCATCAATAGCATCACCATCATCATAATCATCATCATCATCATCGTAATCATCATTAACATCGTCATCTCACCATCATCACCAATAGCATCACCATCATCATAATCATCATTAACATCGTCATCTCACCACCATCATCAATAGCATCACCATCATCATAATCATCATCATCAACATCATCATTATTATCATCATCATCGTAATCATCATTAACATCGTCATCTCACCACCACCATCAATAGCATCACCATAATCATCATCATCATCATCGTAATCATCATTAACATCGTCATCTCACCATCATCATCAATAGCATCGCCATCATCATAATCATCATTAACATCGTCATCTCGCCATCAGCATCAATAGCATCACCATCATCATAATCATCATCATCAACATCATCATTATCGTCATCATCATCATCATAATCATCATTAACATCGTCATCTCACCACCATCAGCAATAGCATCAACATCATAATAATCATCATCACCATCATCATAATCATCATTATCAACATCATCGACATAATCATCATCATCGTCGTAATCATTCTTAACATCTTCATCTCACCATCATTATCGATAGCATCACCATCATCATAATCATCATCATCTCACCATCATCATCAATAGCATCACCATCATCATAATCATGATCGTCAACATCATCACTATCATCATCATCATCGAAATCATCATTAACATCGTCATCTCACCATCATCATCCTGTATCATCATCTTCTTCGACAATTCGTGGAGTGTGTGGGTCAATCCATGGCAGATGTATCCAATACACAGAGAAATATCGCAGAAACATTAAATGAATTTATGAAATACGCCACAGATGATTGTTATCCGGACGAGAGCGATGCTCATTCTGACAGCAGAAGTTCGCATTCCAGTAAACCAAATGACGTGAGCTATCATTCAGAAGTCCCGTTACACGAACACAAGCAAACCCGACAGACGCCTACTCGCTCAGCAGATGATTCACAGGACGACTATTTCTTCCACAAGCATGGCAGTCCAATAAAAACTTCACAAGTATACCTTGGAGGATTTGCTGACTCCGTTACCATTCATGACATTAAGAAGCACCTTCTATATAAAGACGTTCGATTCACGGTTATACGAATGCTGAGGGGTAACTGCGCTCGCATAAATATATGTGATGATGATGTCGATTATGTTCTCGGGCACCGATTCTGGCCAAGTGGTGCCACGTGCAGGATGTGGGTTCACAAATCCTACGATTAATGCATACCATTGTTTACTTGTGTGAAACATGTTATCTGCCTCAGAATGTGTAAAATTGTTGCGCTGTTAGTACTCACCTTATTTTTGTACTTAAGCGGTATACAAAATCAGGACGTTCACTTGTCACCAATCATATGTAACTGTAAAATGGATACCACTAATCTTAATGTGATTACATGGAATGCTACAGGCGTCATGTCGTCCGGTTATTACTTGAGTCAGTTACTGAGAAGTGGTATACATGATATAATAGGTCTCAGTGAACACTGGCTCTATCAATACGATACAAATTTTCTGGGTTCGCTCGACAAGTATTATGAATACCATGCTGTGTGTGATTCCCGCCAAAGGAACCCCAATAAAAGAGGGAGACCGAGTGGCGGGGTCGCACTGTTATGGCACACCAGAATTTCTGAACGAATAAGCCCTCTTGCAATTGACGATGATAGAATAATAGGAATACAAATAAGAATAACAGATGAATGTTTTTTGTACCTATTGCAAGTTTACCTGCCTTCTACAAATTACTCGGTCGAATTTTACGACGAATACACAAAAACACTTGGCGACGTTTGTGATATGTATAAACCATACGGCAATGTAATAGTAATGGGGGGTTTTAATGGTCAATTTGAGAAATCCGATGACCGAAACATGGCATTCAGAAAACTTGTCAAGCGAATCGAAATGGTGTCTGTGAACCATACTTTTTGTCATGATTGTCCGCGTACGACATGCGTCCCTTTTGGCGGTGGCCCACACGAAGGAACGATCGTTGATCACATTATGATCCCACACACTCTTATTCCTTTCATGCGA
The DNA here is from genome assembly GCA_032622095.1 of Siphonodentalium dalli. Classification (NCBI taxonomy): domain Eukaryota; kingdom Metazoa; phylum Mollusca; class Scaphopoda; order Gadilida; family Siphonodentaliidae; genus Siphonodentalium; species Siphonodentalium dalli. The sequence continues at coordinate 3,964,194 of CP136069.1, forward strand.
GACGTGCGCGTTTTAGATGATGATGCCATCAATGTGTCCAATCACAGACCAGTTACTCTGAACATAAGCTTTGAATTACGAGATCGACATGTAGGTAAATCAGACGCCGACGGAAATGGCATTGTAGATTGGAAAAAGGCCAAATATCAGCCTGAAATTCTTGAACATTACAACCGAATTCTTGATTCAGAATTAAACTCACCCGACCAATTAGATCAAAAGGAAACCGATCCATGTAAAATATACGATTCAATTGTAAGTGCAATATCAAATGCATCCAAAACAACCCTGCCAAAAAAGAAATTCAATAAATGCCTGAAACCCTTCTGGAACGAAAATTTTAAAACCATGCATATGAATATGCGGCAAATTTGGGTGAATGAAGGCAGGCCTCGCGCAGATACTCACTTGGAAAGTTATATAAAATATAAAAATGCGAAATGTGACTTCCGTAGAGAATATAGAAAAGCATCTAGTAAATACCTGGCCGAACAAAATGATGAAATTGATAAACGTGCTCAAATTGATCAGAACTATTTATTCCGTATTTTACACACGAAACGTCAGAAAAATCACATCGATAAGAACGCATTTTTTTCATATGAGGGACAAACTCTTCGTCATGATCACGAAATTTCAGAAGGATGGGCATCTTACTTTGAAAAATTATATTCCCCGCTATATGATATAGACCAGAGTTTGACACACAGCACTTCAACTATGCAATGAATTTGTTACACGAAAAACCACCAGCAATCAGCATGGTGATAATTATAATGACATACTCTTTTGTGTAACTCCACTTGAATTACTTTCTGTTTATCGCAGCCTGAGTTTTGGAAAAGCAACTGGTTGGGATGGCATATCGAATGAACACCTGATATATGGAAGCCATAAGTTAACTCAGACGGTATCTAATCTTATGACAGTCATGATTCAAACACAAATTATCCCTTCACAGATGAAACGTGGTGTAATCATAACACTATACAAAGGTGGTTCAAAATCCAGAACTGACTTTGATAGTTTCAGAGCTATAACGCTGATGCCCACTTTATACAAGTTACTCGAAAAGATTTTACAAACTAGAATAGAATTATACGCCCCAAAATTACTTAATGTACATCCGCTTCAACACGGTTTCCAAAAGGGCATAAGCGCAACAATGACGTCATATGTAATGAAAGAATGTATCGCATATCGTCATCATAATCATCATCACCAACATCATCAGTATCATCATCATCATCGTAATCATCACTAACATCGTCATCTCACCATCATCACCAATAGCATCATCATAATCATCAACATCATCACTATCATCATCATCGTCGTAATCATCATTAACATCATCATAATCATCATCACCAATAGCATCACCATCATCTTAATCATCATTAACATCGTCATCTCACCATCATCATCAATAGCATCACCATCATCATAATCATCATTAACATCGTCATCTCACCATCATCATCAATAGCATCACCATTATCATAATCATCAACATCATCAGTATCATCATCATCATCATCAACGTAATCATCATTAACACCGTCATCTCACCATCATCATCAATAGCATCACCATCATCATCATCAACATCATCACTATCATCATCATCGTCGTAATCATCATCTCACCATCATCATCAATAGCATCACCATCATCTTAATCATCATTAACATCGTCATCTCACCATCATCATCAATAGCATTACCATCATCATAAACATCATGACCATCATCATAAGCATCATCATCAACAGCATCAGTATCATCATCATCAACGTAATCATCATTAACATCGTCATCTCACCATCATCATCAATAGCATCACCATCATCATCATCAACATCATCACTATCATCATCATCGTCGTAATCATCATCTCACCATCATCATCAATAGCATCACCATCATCTTAATCATCATTAACATCGTCATCTCACCATCATCATCAATAGCATTACCATCATCATAAACATAATGACCATCATCATAAGCATCATCATCAACAGCATCAGTATCATCATCATCAACGTAATCATCATTAACATCGTCATCTCACCATCATCATCAATAGCATCACCATCATCTTAATCATCATAAACATCGTCATCTCACCATCATCGTCAATAGCATCACCATCATCATAAACATCATCATCAATAGCATCACCATCATCATAATCGTACTCACCAACATCATCATTATCATCATCGTAATCATCATTAACATCGTCATCTCACCATCATCACCATTAGCATCATCATAATCATCATCATCAACATCATCATTATCATCATCATCATCGTAATCATCGTCATCTCACCATCATCATCATCATCAATAGCATCACCATCAACATTACCATCATTAACATCGTCATCTCACCATCATCATCAATAGCAACACCATCATCATAATCATCATCAACATCATCATGATCATCATCATCGTAATCATCATTAACATCGTCATCTCACCATCATCATCAATAGCATCATCATAATCATCATTAACATCGTCTTCACCATCATCATCAATAGCAGCACCATCATCATAATCATCATCAACAACATCATCAGTATCATCATCATCATCTCACCATCATCATCAATAGCATCACCATCATCATTAACATCGTCATTATCATCATCATCTTCATAATCATCATCAACATCACCATCATCATCATAATCATCATTAACATCGTCATTTCACCGTCATCATCATCAACATCATCAGTATCATCATCATCATCGTAATCATCATTAACATTGTCATCTCACCATCATCATCAATAGCATCACCATCATCAACATCATCAGTATCATCATCATCATCATCATCGTAATCATCATTAACATCGTCATCTCACCATCGTCACCAATAGCATCACCATCATCATAAACATCATCATCTCACCAACATCATCAATAGCATCACCATCATCATAATCATCATCATCGACATCATCATTATCATCATCGCAATCATCATTAACATCGTCATCTCACCATCATCATCAATAGCATCACTATCATAATAATCATCATTAACATCGTCATCTCACCATCATCATCAATAGCATCACCATTATCATAATCATCATCACCATCATCATCAACATCATCAGTATCACCATCATCATCGTAATCATCATTAACATCGTCATCTCACCATCATCATCAATAGCATCACTATCATCATAATCATCATCATCAACATCATCACCATCATCACCATCAACATCATCAGTATCATCATCGTAATCATCATTAACATCGTCATATCACCATCGTCATCAATAGCATCACCATCATCATCATATCACCATCATCATCAATAGCATCACCATCATCATCGACATCATCATCGTAATCATCATTAACATCGTCATCTCACCATCATCATCAATAGCATCATCATAATCATCATTAACATCATCTCACCATCATCAATAGCATCACCATTATCATAATCATCATTAACATCGCCATGTCACCATCATCGACAATAGCATCACCATCATCATAATCATCATTAACATCGTCATCTCACCATCGTCATCAATAGCATCACCACCATCATAATCATCATCATTATCATAATCATTGTAATTATCATTAACACCATCATCACCATCATCATTAACAGCGTCATAATCATCATCAACATCATCACTATCATCATCATCTTCGTAATCATCATTAACATCGTTAGCTCACCATCATCACCAATATCATCACCATCATCATAAACATCATCATCTCACCATCATCATCATCAATAGCATCACCATCATCATCATCGACATCATCATTATCATCATCGTAATCATCATTAACATCGTCATCTCACCATCATCATCAATAGCATCACCATCATCATAATCATCATTAACATCGTCATCTCACCATCATCAATAGCATCACCATCATCATAATCATCATTAACATCGTCATGTCACCATCATCGACAATAGCATCGCCATCATCATAATCATCATTATCATCGTAATTATCATTAACATCGTCATCTCACCATCATCATCAATAGCATCACCATCATCATAAACATCGTCATGTCACCATCATCGACAATAGCATCGCCATCATCATAATCATCACCATCAACATCGTAATTATCATTAACATCGTCATCTCACCATCATCATCAATAGCATCACCATCATCATCATCAACATCATCAGTATCATCATCATCATCGTAATCATCATTAACATCGTCATCTCACCATCATCATCAATAGCATCACCATCATCATTAACATCGTCATCTCACCATCATCATCAATAGCATCACCATCATCATTAACATCGTCATCTCACCATCATCATCAATAGCATCACCATCATCATTAACATCGTCATTTCACCATCATCATCAATAGCATCACCATCATCATTAACATCGTCATCTCACCATCATCATCAATAGCATCACCATCATCATTAACATCGTCATCTCACCATCATCATCAATAGCATCACCATCATCATTAACATCGTCATCTCACCATCATCATCAATAGCATCACCATCATCATCACCATAATCATCATCATCGTAATCATTATTATCATCGTCATCTCACCATCTGTCGGGAAGTACGGATAAATATCGGGAAGATCGAAGAAGTCGGACAAGCGAAGTACTGCATATATCACCTTTACTGTCAGCTACATAATCACAATCTCATTCAATAACACAAGCACATATTGTCACATTCACAGTTCACTCACGCGCATATAATAGCGCGTGCGTAATCACATGCATTGTCTGTTGATCACTCAGCCACAGTCGTTACCACAATTGACCGTCCGATATATACAGGGGCGTATCTAATCCCCGACATCCTCCGGGGGCACCGAACAGAAGTCCAAATTCACAAGCAGAGAAGAGGTCAGTTTTGCGTTGAAATATCCATTCAATGTTAGACACGCTGTGGAGATCTTGAAAGTACGTCCAAAAGATAACTTAGTCGGGATTGCCAAGGATCTTAGACCAGGCATGCACGGTACATATAATTCACACTCAAATACAGAACACACGTCTGGAAGACCTAAAGCAACATACGCAAATACATCATGCGAATCAATGATCGAGTTCGAATATCCAGCAGACAGAAGACTGTCCAGTGTCTGTGGACCGTATGGCACATCAATCACATATTCACACGCATCGCTCTCGGGTGGTTCAGAAGAATTGCGAGTATCAAGATCGGTCGAGGTCTCTCCGACGAGGGGAATACATGTAGCAGCTGCCATCAATATACCCGGTGTCGCTAGGTTATACATGGGTGAAGTCGGTTGGTCATCTGGTGATATCGACCTACTAATATGTGCACCAAAAGCAAGCACATCCGACTGGGGATCTATCTGACAAGGGATCGAATGGTCGGGAGTTTCAGAACCTGAAACCGATGCGTCTATAGAGATCATAGTATCACTAACATGTGAAGCACATTCGACTGTAACTGGTTCTGTACTGACTGAATTCAGACCATTGGGCACATGGACGTCGGCTGAACTTCTGTCACCAAACGAAGCTGGTACAGTACATTCCGGGTGGTCTGCTTCTGTGGACGGGAAATATCGAACTAGCTGGGTTGTGCACGTGTCTCTTACATCAAGATGTCCATCAAGATACTGTCCAATCATGGAACACCTGTCTCGCACACCTCGCATGGCATCCTCTATAAGGTCAGCTTCTCTTAAATAAGCATCGTCATTCTCTATGTGTTCTATTATATCCCAGGATGATCGACCTAGGGCTTTAACATTAGTTCTGATCAGCAATTGAATGTCTAAGAGTTCCTCTGCGCATTCCAGAGATTGAAAATCCATGAGAACATCGGCCTTGTGGACAAGATCTAGCGTGTCATCGAAGAGATGTGTCCATATCGTTATGCTCATGCGTTCCTTTGTCGAATTCATGTTGTGTCCAGGATCCGGTTCGAGGGACCAAATGTCGGGAAGTACGGATAAGTATCGGGAAGATCGAAGAAGTCGGACAAGCGAAGTACTGCATATATCACCTTTACTGTCAGCTACATAATCACAATCTCATTCAATAACACAAGCACATATTGTCACATTCACAGTTCACTCACGCGCATATAATAGCGCGTGCGTAATCACATGCATTGTCTGTTGATCACTCAGCCACAGTCGTTACCACAATTGACCGTCCGATATATACAGGGGCGTATCTAATCCCCGACATCATCATCATTAATAGCATCACCATCATCATAAACATCGTCATCTCACCATCATCAGCATCGTAATCATCATTAACATCGTCATCTCACCATCATCATCAATAGCTTCTTAATTATCTTCATTATCTTCCCATCCTGACTCGGAACAACATCACTTTTGAAAATGTTTATCTGCAACACTATATATACCTTCCTTGTAAACAGATGCATCGTTCTGTTATACAGCCATTAGCAAATATAGGGCATCATACCATACATCATGCTCATCAGAGGTGGACAAGCAATAAAGGCGAATTTGTATCTATCCATATACCCTATTTGAAGTCTTGAACACATCAAGTACTGAAGGGATTATACTCTCAATATCAACAGAGGTTGTGGCCGAATGGCTATTTTATCAGACACGATACGATTTATAATGCTGCATATGTTTTTTTTCTGAAAGCCTGGGACACTTTACAAAAAGCGGCTGACAAATAATAACAAGAGCATCGCTAGGGCAAAATACGCCTTTAGTCATTTCGAATTGTACTACCGCAAAATAAATTAATACTTTGAGCTTACATTTGAAGAAAATCTGATATACCCCTAATTTCAATGCCAAAATGCGGTCAAATTCTAAGTCGAAAAATGGCCGTAACTCATGTAAAATAATTAGACAGAACCTATATTCGAACTTGGCCTGTAGTTTTAGCTGGGAAATACACATACCAGCTTTGGTTCAGATCAAATAATCAAAACTGGAGTTATCGGTCGGAAACCGAAATGTTATGAAATTGGTCAAATTCCAAACTGGAGTTATCGATCGGAAACCAAAAATGTTAACGGACGGACGGACGGATAGACTGATAACATAATAAGACCTTTTTTTTCAAAAGGGCGTATAAAAATGCAATTATAACTGTCTATGTGACCACCAACGCTATTTTCAGTCACGACAACACCACGAACTGAAGGTATATGCTTTCATTTTTAACTGAGGATGGACAGTTCTATCAGGAAGTAAATAATTTATATGGATGGTTTGGTTCATGAATCCTGGGAGTCTGTGGCACTTTGCAATAATCGGCTGGCAAATACGGAAGGCGAATTGTCACTGTTTTTGGGACCCCCTACCTATTTGAAGTATTTGACATACCACGAACTAAATGTATATGCTATGTAATTTAGCAGAGGGTGTGGAGAAAATGCTATTGGAAATAAGATCAGGAAATATACAATTATTTTGGTGGTCCCGTTCCCGAAAGCCTGCGTCACCTTACACGAAGCGAACGGCAAATCAGAAAGACAATTTTTCGTTTGTTTGGAGACCACCTACCCTATTTTAAGTCTTGAACACTCAACAAACTGAATATATAGGCCTAACAACATTTTCCCAGCTACACATCACAATCTCTTGCGTTTGATTTAGATATACTGGCATGTACAACTGAGAGTACTGCCACCCTGGTGGGAATTCATTTGAACATACTATTTATTTTCTATATATATTTTTGTTTATTATTTAGAGGGACACTTGCAATCACTTTGGCAACAAAAGTTATTTTTTTTTATTTGTGAGACTATATGTATACATTGTGTGTCATATGTTGTCTATAACAAATATTTCAGTCCTACAAAGTCGACGTCGATCCATGTTTATATATATAGCTGTTATCGATAAAAATGTGTTGCTGTGGGTGTTGTTGTAACTGGGGGTCTGGAAGCCTGAACACGTCTTTAATCACTTAAAAAATGTTACCGTGCCCAATGTTCAGCTAACGAGTCATGTGGGCTCCCATTATGATAAATTTGGAAATTTAGTGAAGTTATCAAAAATATGAAATTTTTCAACCAAAAACGTGATTGGGGGAGGGGTAGCTAAAATCCGTTATCTCGCAATCCGATCAAAATTGACGTATACTTCTTTCTACACATGACTGTCAGCTAACTACTACACCATATGGATTAATTATTTGTGCATTAATGCAATATCCATTTCAATGATAATGTTTGATAAAAAAAAATTTAAACGGCGATTTGTCAGCAAAAAATAAATGTTTCGGCTGCAAATCGCAGGATAATCCAAATTAACAAACACTCTTTTCATATCAGGTAGAATATGGTATGATGTAGTACTTCTAACACCAAAACTGTTGGCAAATAAGTTATTTTCTGGAAAAGGTTACTAGTGGGTATCGTTCATCGTCGATTTGGCAATAGCCACCACCGATTCCGTTATTTTTCACTATCATTTTCGTGAAAAATATATATTTCTTCTTTGAAAAAAGTTACGAGACTTCAACTTGTTCTACTGCACATGGGTAGGTGCACGTATCTCGAAAACTAGAGCGCTTTTAACCTAACATTTTGTCTGGTAAACTTAACATTTTATTTTAACAGGGTTCCCGTGGATTGACGGTACATACACCACGTATATAGATGTGTAACCCGACATGTTTTATTTTAACAGGGTTCCCGTGGATTGACGGTACATACACCACGTATATAGATGTGTAACGCGACATGTTTTATTTTAACAGGGTTCCTGTGGATTGACGGTACATACACCACGTATATAGATGTGTAACGCGACATGTTTTATTTTAACAGGGTTCCCGTTGATTGGCGGTACATACACCACGTATATAGATGTGTAACGCGACATGTTTTATTTTAACAGGGTTCCCGTTGATTGGCGGTACATACAGCACGTATATAGATGTGTAACCCGACATGTTTTATTTTAACAGGGTTCCCGTGGATTGACGGTACATACACCACGTATATAGATGTGTAACGCGACATGTTTTATTTTAACAGGGTTCCCGTGGATTGACGGTACATACACCACGTATATAGATGTGTATCGCGACATGTTTTATTTTAACAGGGTTCCCGTGGATTGACGGTACATGCACCACGTATATAGATGTGTAACGCGACATGTTTTATTTTAACAGGGTTCCCGTGGATTGACGGTACATACACCACGTATATAGATGTGTAACGCGACATGTTTTATTTTAACAGGGTTCCCGTGGATTGACGGTACATACACCACGTATATAGATGTGTAACGCGACATGTTTTATTTTAACAGATTATGGCGTGTCGATTGACGGCAGGGATAGAGACGGATCGGACGTCATGATGACGTGGGACGGAGTGAGGCTGCCGTTCGTTGACTGGGCGCCCGGTGAGCCATACGGCGGGGATGAGGACTGCATGGGCGCCGGGTACTACTCCTCTCGGGGCCGGTATCTGATGTTTGACTATACATGCAGCTACGGACGCCAGTCTGTGTGCGAGATGATGTGAGGCACATGTAACACACGACAGAGACCAGGGCGTGTGACGTCATGATGACGTGGGACGGAGGGAAGCTGCCGTTCGTGGACTTGGTGCCCCGTTATCCACACGGCGGGAATTATGACTGCATGCTCGCCTCGTACTCCTCATCCGCGGCCGGTATCGAATGTATGACTTCCCATGCATATGGACACCCCCGTCTTTTTGCGAGATGATGTGAGGCACATGACAGAATGACCAGTTATATATATAGGGGCCTATATATATAATGAATACTAACATTTCTGATGCACCTAAAAAGTTGATTTGCAAATGTTGTTTTTGAAGAGTTTAAAATCTGGTCATTTTGAGTATGTCATTAGCGTCCAGGGCGGACATTTTTCAAACATCAATTAAATACATAAAATATATCAGTGACTATAACATTTCACATCATATTTCAACAACTCAACTTCAATTATAATGGAATTCGGCAGCAAACTGTTTCTGGATTATAAAATTGAATGTTGAATTTATTGGAATGTTGTATGATTATTAGGTGTCTGCCTTATTCTGACAAAATATAAAATGTCTGCCTTAGGATGGTCTACAATGTATATTTAAAAAAAACAATTACCAGACGCTAAGTATTTATATATCTTATGTTTAAGTATATTTTGTAATGGCTTCTATAGTATTATGGCCTATTGGGCCTATCCATAGCAAAATTATGTAATCAGTTTTGAAAACGAACACAAATCAAAAAAGTTTATATGTCTACCTATAATGCGGGTTTTATATGGTTGGTCTGCCAAATCAAAAGTTTGATAAATTTGATTCACAACCAGTCGTAGACGAGTTGTGAATAACATTTATCAACCGAGTTTCATAAAATCTTATATTCCAACATAACGAGTTTCAGATCTTGTATAGCACATACAAAAGTAGAGCTTTATGCCTTTTTAACAAATCAAAATCCTTAAAAGAAGATAGAAAATGCATACATTTGCAGCGTTGGCTGAGATGCTTCACAATCGTATATGACTGACAGTATTGCGCACTTTGGGGCTGGTGGCGGAAAGTATAGTTCCCCAATTTGCCTCTTTGTTTTTATGTCTATTTTCGATAGTGCAACGAAGTTAACAATAATTTAACGTTAATGAACAAAACAAAGCAATGCATTGGTGCTGGTGTCATGCGCTGATTTTTGCGATAGTATTTATTCGCCTGAATCAATGTAAAGACGCGTGGTCATTTTGTTGGCACGATGTCAAGTGATATGTAACTAATTTGCACGCGCCGCCCAGGAAGCACGCATCGATTCATAACTAGTGAGAGATAAGGAAATATGTAATGGCTTTTTAATGATATAATAGGGGTTTAATGTGATATATATATTTAAATTGAATGTTTGCCTTCATTATTTTGCATTTACTGGTGTTGGTGATCATGCGCGGCTTTTCGAAATATTATTAATCCGCCTGAATCAATGTAATGACGCATATCATTTTGTTGGCGTGATGCCAAGCGATGTGTAACTAATTTTCCCGGGAAGCACGTGCCTATTCATAACTGGTGAGAGATAAGGAAACATGTAATGGCTTTTTAAATTATATAGTAGGGGTTTCATATGCTATATACAAATTGAATGTTTGTCTTCACTGGTAATCCACATGTGTACCCATGTTACAATTTGTATTTACATCTACAATGTATATGCCACTGACTCAACCATTTTCTGTCATATCTATTTTGATAATCAGAATAAAAGAATTAAAATTTATTAAAGCTGGTATATATCTCTTCCTGACAAGTGATTCCTGACACACACAATAAACTCCAGACTATCTCTATCTCTGCCTCTCATTCAGTCTCTCCCACAATATATGTGACCCTGTGCCAATGCATTCTCTTATATATGCGAGTCGACCATATAACAATTTTTTATCAATGGAGCCCCACACATATATAGAAGCATATAGAAGAGTGTCGTCTGCTCATGTTTGTCTGGGGCTCTGTATGATTAAATTATAAAATTGTTAAAGAATACAAGAAAAAATTATTAAAATTGTCAAAAATTGTTAGGCCAATGAATTCTCTTATATATGCGAGGCGACCTATGGTCGACTCGCATATATAAGAGAATGCATTGGCACAGGGTAAAAAAATCCCGACTTACGACTGGATTTGATATGGCGGGTCACATATATCTCTGGGCTATTTAAATCAGCAGACTCCAGTTAACAATGGGAGTGTCTGTCATCACCTATGTGATACACAATTACCCCCCTTATACCATAACGCTCACACCCTTCAAAAATGAATAACCAACAGACAAAATACACCATAAGGTGATGACAGGTCATGGGTATATGGTGCACCCTCTCTCTCTCTACCCGAATTAAAAATGTTCAGAAATGAGTTTGATATGGGCGCTATAACGGCTATATATATATATAAAATCGACTAATTTCATTCACGTTAAAAACAAACTTATGTACAAGAGAATTTGAATGTTGAACGGACGTTGAATGTTGTGCTAACTACACACGAATGTTGAATGATGTGCTAACTTCATGGACCCGTTCAACTGTGCGTGGGTGAATAATATGCCATTTGTTGTTGCTAAATCACCTCTGTGGACATATATAACCACAACAGGCACTGGTCTACATACTCATACTGACTGTGGATTCTTCTTCTTGTGCCACCAGTCCATCTAAAAATCTCAAGATATCCTCGTGCCAATAGGATCAAATTAGACCTATATATTCACATAGGTTCAAATTAGACCTATATATACACATAGGTTCAAATTGGACCTATATATTCACATATAGGTTCATATTGGACTTATTTTTCAGAAATAATCCCACATTGAGCTTATATCCTTTATTCCGTTGAATGGTGCGGGCCCGGAAACACGTTTGGAAGAGCGTGCATCTGGGAAGTCGTATCGATGAAAAAGTTGATTAAATAGTGCCAATATATGGGCTTATTTCGTATTGAAACAAGCACATATCCGCCTTATTTTGAACACCGCGTTTTACGCCTACACAGGGTGTACTTTTTTCTCAAATACTCTTTATATGGGCCTAAAACGCGACATTCAAAATAATCCCGTATGTTACTTCTTTTCACAAATCAGTTCATATTGGCATTATTTGAGAACTCAAATACGTTCTATATAGACCTAAACTCTGGTTATTAAAACGGCCCCATTTGGAAATTTTGCGCTTATTATCAATAAAACAGGCTGGAAAATAACACTAATAAACAAACTCACAGCCTACCATAATTATGTATGCTCTTTATACTGGGTTTGCATTATGACCGGCACCATGCATCCAACGGAATAACGGGTATACGTCCCGTTTAGCCCTTTACCCAACAAACCGGCCAAATAAAGCTTCAACAGCCTAAAATATCTTCGGTCTGTCTCAATAGAACCATACAAATATGGATATCATTGGAACCGGCTCCTTGACCACATTGTGATAGTTACAGTTATGCCCTGTGCCAATGCATTCTCTTATATATGCGAGTCGACCATAGGTCGCCTCGCATATATAAGAGAATGCATTGGCCTAAAAAAAATCTTTTTTTAACACTTTTTACCATTTTTTCTTACATTCTTTAACAATTTTATAATTTTTAATTTGTTAAGCCAATGCATTCTCTTATATATGCGAGGCGACCTATGGTCGACTCGCATATATAAGAGAATGCATTGGCACAGGGCCGTTCTGTTGGGTAAAGGGTTAAGGGCTTAAATCAGAATCAAATAAGTCCAAAATGAACACATGTGAATATTTATCTTTATATATATTTGCTAATGTCTATCTGTGTTCTACAGAAATTCACAGGGGACCATCTAAATGGCACCAAATGGGTCTACTATAGGGGTAATTTTTTACGAGAAAGATAATGACGCGGGTTAGAATTTCTAAAGTGATGCCGTTGTTGTCAGGGACAGACAAGGGGGAGGGCCGATTTCCACCAGATTGATACACATTCTTCTCCGTAATACGAGTAAGCTAATCGTGTGGTATAGATATGCCAAATTGGTGCCGCCTGGGTGAGAGATATGGGTGGGCTAAATTTGATACGAATTTGTATACTCGCCAATTTTCATCAAATTTATATATATGCATATCCATAATGAGTAAGTGTGTGGTTTAATGATGACAAAATTGGCGCCGCTTCAGTCTAAAATAGGGACGGGAGGGTCACCAAAACTGATTTAGTCTGTTCCATTCAATATAGTTTCCACAAAAAATTACAATAAACCACTCAAAATCTAGCTGTCGTGCACATGTAGCTGATATACATGTACAGCACAGCAACATTTCTTTTAACCTGAGAATATTTTGCCAATATATAGCGCCATGAACAAAACATTTCTTTAAAACACCCCATGGAGATATGATAGCCAGGTGTCCTCAAAATCTTAGTCTAACCCACTAGATTGATTGATACATCTCTATATATATGTAAAACCCAATTGTCGTCTTTTATTTTTGCGAACTAATGTGTTTATGATGTTCTTTCGTGTCATAACGTCTGACGTATACGCAGTTGTAAATAAATAAATAAATACTTCTTTATTGGTGGAACGTATTAATCGGGATAAACAAAATGACAATCGACAAGGTGAGCCACTACTTATATTCCATGTGTAAGAATCGTGTTTTGTGATGCTATTTGAATATACAATTTATGAGAAAACGTGTAACACTTTCAGCAAGAGTATTCTCTATTCCCACAAAATATCCACAGCATGCAGAGAGTTTCACATCTCTTTAACCTGGGCAACGCCATCTAACCCTGCTAGTTGTCTATATAGTCCCACCATATGAGGGAAGCAGGCCCCCAGTAACCCCTAATTAAATTTTTACGACATGGAAATGCTATATATTTGTGCAGGAGATGTCTCTTTACTGAATTGTACTAGAACTACTGGGTGGAGACACACTCTCATGGGACAGGGAAGCTGATAATAACAATAGGGGTTTCTACCCAATTTTAAGTCAATATGTACACCAAAATTATGAGGGGATACTTAGTGTCCTCAGGGACCCCTAATTCCATTTATATGACCATGGTAATGCAATATATCTGTGGAGATATTTCGTATCTGAAATATACTAGAGCCCCGGGCTGTAGACACATTCATGGGACAGGGATGCTGATGATAAAATTGGCATTTTTACCTAATTTTAAGTCAAAAAGTACACCACATGAGGGAAGCAAGCCCCCATGGACCACTTCTTTGACCATGGAAATGGTATATATCTGTGCAGGAGGTGTCCATTTAATAAAGTATACTAGAGCTCCGGTGTTAAGACACTTAATTCATGAGGCAGGGACGCCATTTTCGAGTCAATATAAATATATGCCCACCACATGAAGTAATCAGGCCCACAGTAACCTATTTTTCCCCATCTTATGGCCATGGACATAATATATATCTGTGCAGAAGATGTCCCTTTACTGAAATTTATTGGAGCTCAGGGGTGGAGACACACATTCATGTGACAAGGATGCTGATATTGAAATAGGGGGTTTTACCAATTCAAGCCCAAGGGACCCTAATTCCCTTTTTATGACCATGTAAATTGTATATATCTGAGATGTCCTTCATTCAAATATACCAGAGCTCCGGATGGAGACACACATTCGTGGGGCAGGGATGATGATATGCATTTGGAAATAAATAATCGTTGAGTGTTGCCACGACGGAGGACGAGCTAGCCGACAGACAGCAAAAAATGCCAGCTAACTAAACGACCATAGGGCCTGGCATTTTTCAGTTCAATTTTGCCAGCATATGACAGGACCCGTAATGTCTGAAAAGATGAATCAGTATTGATTATTTATGTCTGCCAGACTATTGAAAACATGATTGAATAATATTTATGTTATTTTATGACGTTTTGGTCACTCATACAAATAGTTCTTCCAATGGCTGTCAAAGAAACTAAAATATGCAATGAAAAATGTTTTATTTATTTTATTGGGTTACGGTCTTAAAATATGGTGCATATTTTTAGTCAATATTCGCCCGACTGACCACACTCTAAATAAAGTTTAGTTACGCATGACTAAATTTTAGTCAACTTTTAAGGTCAAAACTCCTCCGAATAAACAATTCTTAAATAAACTATTTTCTGACTAAATATATACAAACTCAATTGGGTTACCTCGTTTTCCTCCTACACAATTTTAGTTAATTGTAACTCACTAAATTGGGTCAAAATTAATTAGTAACTCTTAACCCAATATTTAGTAAGGTTTTAACCCAATATGTAACTAATCATTGGGTTACACAAAGTAACCAAATGGAATTGTGTTATAAAATTAACTTAATATTTTGTAGCCTTTAACTAGAATTGAGTCATGTATGACTAAATAATGTGGGTCAAAAGTGACTAAATATTGGGTCCATGTTCTTCTCAGTGTAAGATAAATGGGAGTTCCCAGACGTGATTTTTGTTCATGTTCTTCTCAGTCTAAGATAAATGGGAGTTCCCAGACGTGATTTTTGTTCATGTTCTTCTCAGTGTAAGATAAATGGGAGTTCCCAGACGTGATTTTTGTCCATGTTCTTCTCAGTGTAAGATAAATGGGAGTTCCCAGACGTGATTTTTGTTCATGTTCTTCTCAGTGTAAGATAAATGGGAGTTCCCAGGCGTGATTTTTTTTCATGTTCTTCTCAGTGTAAGATAAATGGGAGTTCCCAGACGTGATTTTTGTCCATGTTCTTCTCAGTGTAAGATAAATGGGAGTTCCCAGACGTGATTTTTGTCCATGTTCTTCTCAGTGTAAGATAAATGGGAGTTCCCAGACGTGATTTTTGTTCATGTTCTTCTCAGTGTAAGATAAATGGGAGTTCCCAGGCGTGATTTTTTTTCATGTTCTTCTCAGTGTAAGATAAATGGGAGTTCCCAGACGTGATTTTTGTCCATGTTCTTCTCAGTGTAAGATAAATGGGAGTTCCCAGACGTGATTTTTGTCCATGTTCTTCTCAGTGTAAGATAAATGGGAGTTCCCAGACGTGATTTTTGTCCATGTTCTTCTCAGTGTAAGATAAATGGGAGTTCCCAGACGTGATTTTTGTTCATGTTCTTCTCAGTGTAAGATAAATGGGAGTTCCCAGACGTGATTTTTGTCCATGTTCTTCTCAGTGTAAGATAAATGTGAGTTCCCAGACGTGATTTTTGTCCATGTTCTTCTCAGTGTAAGATAAATGGGAGTTCCCAGACGTGATTTTTGTCCATGTTCTTCTCAGTGTAAGATAACTCGCATATATAAAAGAATGCACTGGCACATGATCTTTAATGTTGCACCAGCGCAGCTCCTGTTATGACAGGGTTAACACCTACTATGTATATAGACGGAGTATATTGATAATTTGGCGGTATAACGAGTAGTGATATATATATATATGCATGTATAGAGTGAAACATGGAATATGCATGTATGTACATAATATACATAGACTCTCGGGTTGACATGCAGCCTGATCAATCTTACTGGGTATAGATACTTATATTGACTTTTGCAGAACAAATATGTGTTTATATCAGCAACATTTCCAACCAAATTTCCCACTGCAAGCGCCACATGTCCCTTTAAGATTTTATGTTATGGGCAATACGTCTGACCTCACTAGGGGAGAGAATGAGTGTAAGAATCACTATAGTACACATTATAATCCCATAATGTAGTCATAAAAATAATGGCACAAGAAATAAGCAAGATATAGACAGAAATCATAAGTAAAATGACATAAATATCGAGTTAGTAATAAGCCATTTAAAGGTACGGATAGCCTTTGCGATGTGTATTGCTGTTCCAATAGTCACATCCGTTAAAACCAGCACAAACAGAAAGAATATTAAAATAGAGACATATTTTGTTGTTATACCAATTATAATATCGCCTGAATAATGTTGTTGTCAAGGTCGTACACAGTGTTAGTAAACAAAAGCCATATTATGTTTCAGTACAGTATGTAAATAGTGTGAGATAAGCAAAACACTCAACATTGGGAAGATCACACTATAAGAACTTTGGTTAAAACTTAAAACTGTATCCTGCTGTTTACAACACTCGTTATACTCGCTATTCCAATTTTTTTTTTTTACTGAATGTCAAAATAACAGGCACCTAATGGATGGTGCATGTCAAATTTTCAGATGTTCTCTATGAGACAGTAATTAAATTTCCAATCAACTTATTATTCGTCAATGATGCATACATTTTAGTGAGCAGTATAAACTTCTTTTTTTTCTCTTCAAAAATGCAATTCACAAACGAGATAATTATATTTGCTCTGAAATTAAAAAAGAACTATGTCCGATTTGGCCAGTAATGGCTCCTTGGACATACCCAAACATAGATTGTTTAAAAAATTTCTATTGGACAAAATGTCCAACAGATACAGAAGCACTCTGGTCATAAGTTATTTTTCGTTGGACAATGACTGTGACCGGCCACTTATTTTGAGCCTTGAATTTGGCATTAAATTGGTCACAGTGAATCAATCAAGCCTTGAAATAGTGTGTCTGTCAATTTGCAAAATGAGGTTCCCAGAGGGTGAATTTAGTGATGATAGCCCGCATGGAAGCATGCATCATGAAGTGTCGTCTGCTTCAGTCTATTTGAGGCTCTCTATGGGTTAGACACACTATTTCAAGGCTTGGTTCAGTAATGTACGACTCAGACATCAAATGATAAAGTTTAATGTTTAACCCACAGGGATCCTCGCACAGATGGAAGCATGTATCATGAAGTGTCGTCTGCTAAGACTCTGCTTCAGTCTATTTGAGGCTCTCTATGGGTTAGACACACTATTTCAAGGCTTGGTTCAGTAATGTACGACTCAGACATCAAATGATAAAGTTTTATGTTTAACCCACAGGGATCCTCGCACAGATGGAAGCATGTATCATGAAGTGTCATCTGCTTCAGTCTATTTGGGGCTCTCTATGGGTGAGACACACTATTTCAAGGCTTGCAATCACCTAAAATAAATCATCATAAGAGTGTTTTGTGGATAATATCGTATTCATAATATCATGATACTATAGTATTGCCCTAAATAATCGACAGAGCTTTCCGATGAATGGCAACAAGCCATATTTTCGACTAAATCCTGAAAAGTTACCCACAATTCTGCTTGGGTTAAGGAGTCGATTATTTAGGACATTACTGTATCATTACACAATACTATTAGTATATTCTTGGGGACATTTTCATAATATCGGTTGGGATGATGCTGTTTTGGACTGAGTTCCGCCCATTGCTCTTCTTTTATGGATGTTCATTCAAAAACGTACTACATGTAAATATGGAGCCCGGGTGTTCACATAAACCCCTGAATGTGATTGATCACCTGATATGTCCGCGATTAATCTTTCTTCAAAATGATATATCATCTACATTGAGAGAAATTTGAAATTCTCTGGAAAACAAAGCTTTGTTTAGTTTATATATAACTCACTGCTTTGACATTTAACGGACCTCTGATGTTTGATATCATCATGCTTGGGAAAGGCTGCCCCTCTATGTTCATATACGCAAAGCGTCCATTTGACCTTATCCGAAGACATACAAGCAATATAACCCCCACCTACGAATCTGGGCGTAACGTCTGTTACAGAAGAGCAACGGGATGGGACTCAGTCCAAAAACATCATCAACCCGACCAATATCCCAAGCCTTTGTGGACTGAGAAGACTAACCAGGTAACTAACTATACGAGGGTTAACCGATTTGTTACCCTGTGCCAATGCATTCTCTTATATATGCGAGTCGACCATAGGTCGCCTCGCACATATAAGAGAATGCATTGGCCTAACAATTTTTTGCAATTTTAATAATTTTTTCTTGTATTCTTTAACAATTTTATAATTTAACCCATACAGAGCCCCATACAAACATGAGCAGACGGCACTCTTCTATATGCTTCTATATATGTGTGGGGCTCCCTGCAGGGTAATGAATATTATAGAAGAGCAACGGGATGGGACTCGGTCCAAAAACATCATCAACCCGACCGATATTCCATGCCGTTGTGGTCTGAGAAGACTTGTCTATCGAATGCCCAGATCATATCATACACAACATATTCCATATTATATACCATTTGGAAGAGGAACAAAACATATACATGTATGCCAAAGAGCTGTGGCCCAGGAGAGTCCACAAAGTGATAGAGATTCTCAGGATCACCCCAAAATTCACAAAAACAACATGTTCGCAGTTTAATCGACCGGATAAATTGATAATACAATTTTTTACGAACTTCCTCTTTCAAATGGTATGCAATATGGGATATGTTGTATATGAGGTAATCTGGTGATTCAATATGGGATATGTTGTATATGAGGTAATCTGGTGATTCGGAAATTAAGATGAGAGCGAGAATCGATGCAGAGTGAGATGAGAGAGGGATTCTGTGATATGAGAATGGTCAGGCATGCAGTATTATATGAGAATGGTCAGGCATATATACATTAAGATGAGAGCGAGAATCGATGCAGAGTGAGATGAGAGAGGGATTCTGTGATATGAGAGCGAGAATCGATGCAGAGTGAGATGAGAGAGGGATTCTGTGATATGAGAGCGAGAATCGATGCAGAGTGAGATGAGAGAGGGATTCTGTGATATGAGAATGGTCAGGCATGCAGTATTATATGAGAATGATCAGTCATATACATTAAGATGAGAGCGAGAATCGATGCAGAGTGAGATGAGAGAGGGATTCTGTGATACGAGAGCGAGAATCGATGCAGAGTGAGATGAGAGAGGGATTCTGTGATACGAGAGCGAGAATCGATGCAGAGTGAGATGAGAGAGGGATTCTGTGATATGAGAATGGTCAGGCATGCAGTATTATATGAGAATGATCAGGCATGCACAAGAGAGAGGGATTGATCAATGTAGATGAACAGAAAATAAAAAATAATAATAATTAGTACTGATACAAGGTTGAGAAACATCCTCATGCAAAAAACGAACAGCTTAATTTCGCGCAAACGAGTAGCAATATGTCAGTTTCATATACCAGTAGATATTCATTGGTGTCTCGGCATAAAATAATCATGTTGAATCTGGGCTCTATAATGCCTTCAGTGTTTCATATAGATATTCATTGGTGTCTCGGCATAAAATAATCATGTTGAATCTGGGCTTTATATTGCCTTCAGGCTTCAGTTATCACCAGTGACGCATCATTGTTGAATCTGCATGGCTTTGTTAAAAAAAAATTCTAAAAAAATTGTTTTCTAGTGCCCCGTTGTTTGTCGCCCACTTTGACATTATGATTTCAATTATAGCAATTTCATATCACCAAGGAATGGGTTAAACATCTCTGTCGATAGTGATCGGCCTCTTGTCTATACAAATAATTTTTATTCAAATTGAATGGTACACCTTTTGATGATTTCGAGCATAAAATTATTGTCATAGAACCCATGGTGCCTGCCAATATGATAGTCCTATTGGGTTTAAAAAAAAATATAATTTCAAAGAGGAATAGAATATGTATATTTTGTACATCTGCATGTATTTGGCCATTCTTATTTTGATAGATTATGGGTTCATAAGTAGGTAGACCAGTAGTCTACCATGTTCTATTCTGCTATGGAAAACCCGCATAAAGAACTCATATAAATAAAGACTCGCATAAAGAACCCATATAAATAAAGACTCCTTTGGGATATATATTGGCAGAAATTTAATGAAATAACTTTTCAAACTCTTCATTCATTAAGAGTTTATTGGATAATATTCTAAGCCACAATATTTTGAGACGTAGAGTAAGGAATGTAAACAGACAAACCGGTCAAAAGTCAAAGGTCACATTTGCGCAACAATAATACATTTTGGTTACACATGGCACTATTTCATGTTTTGGATCAAATGTTGCATAACAATTTATATAATGGAAAATATATGGGAGGCGACTAATTAAAGTCCTTCTTGTTAGTGCCTACTAGCGTTAGGGTGCACGGAGAGTGAAGATCCGCTCCATCTCTCTATTTAATTGCGCGCTGAGGTGCTGTGCTGAGGTTTATTGTTCCAGATTTGTATGTGCGTTTTGTTCACCTTTGCGAGTTGTCATCATGGATTACTATATAGAGAGGGACACGTTGATGTCAACGGATGTGACACTGTGAGATGGATGCTCGTGACCATATTGCATGCGATTGAGTTGTGAGTAAATAAAAATATGCGAGGATGATCCCCCAGTGAGGTACTCAATCACTTGAATATCCCACAAATTGTCTAGCGCGAGACATCTACATGTGATGTGTGTGCGTATATGTAGATGTCTCGCGCGAGATCATTTGTACCTCACTGGAGGACCATCCTCGCATATTTGTAATTTATAGAATGGGTTTATTGAATGGAATAAGGGTCGGATCATGTAATAAAGAGAGATACGACACTGGTTACCTTAACGAATGTTACATAACAATTTATAGAATGGGTTTATTAGTGATACGACACTGGTTACCTTAACGAATGTTACATAACAATTTATAGAATGGGTTTATTAGTGATACGACACTGGTTACCTTAACGAATGTTACATAACAATTTATAGAATGGGTTTATTGAATGGAATAAGGGTCGGATCATGTAATAAAGAGAGATACGACACTGGTTACCTTAACGAATGTTACATAACAATTTATAGAATGGGTTTATTAGTGATACGACACTGGTTACCTTAACGAATGTTACATAACAATTTATAGAATGGGTTTATTGAATGGAATAAGGGTTGGATCATGTAATAAAGAGAGATACGACACTGGTTACCTTAACGAATGTTACATAACAATTTATAGAATGGGTTTATTGAATGGAATAAGGGTCGGATCATGTAATAAAGAGAGATACGACACTTGTTACCTTAACGAATGTTACATAACAATTTATAGAATGGGTTTATTGAATGGAATAAGGGTCGGATCATGTAATAAACAGAGATACGACACTGGTTACCTTACTCATATTTAAATTCGCGCAGTACTATTTGAGCACTGATTGGGTGAAAAATAGTACTATTCCTGTATTTATATCAAATCACACATAAATCAGGTACGTTATTGCATTGCATGTCTATACATACATTAGAGATGGTTGGACTGAATATAGACAAATATATTGACATGTTGGTATGCTTCTTAACACCATTATTCATGTGTAAATAATGGTAAAATCGTCGGTGTTGCAATATTTGTAAGAAATACACATAATCCCGTGCGAAAGAACACGAAGGAGTGACAACGTGTCATGTCAACCCAACTGTTTGAAATACTGATGACAGCCAATGTCATGTCCATACTCAGGCCGATGGGGTCGTTGTCACAAGGCCCTGGTCACATTCGTAGCCAGTTTTTTAAATCGATCACATTCGTAGGCAGCTTTTCTATAATTCCATGTTTTATATGAAGCGAAATGATGACGTCATCGCGTTCGCGACTAAAATATCGACGTCCTGCTCCAAATTTGACTTCTGTAACAACTTATATTGTAATATAATTCGAGTATCTAACGACATTGATCAGAAACCCAAGGTTATTGGAGGAACTAATATAAATTAAAATGTATGTTGTTTTTCATCAACTCAGAAAAATGAGACTAACATAATCTTGTTCATTGAAACTCGCATGAATATATGAAAAGCTGGCTTCAAATGTGATCGCCGTAGAAAAGCTGGCTACATTTGTGTTCGATTTAAAAAGTTGGCTACGAATGTGACCGGAGCCTTGTGACAATGACCCCATCAGCGATACTCAGTTTTTTTACCCTGTGCCAATGCATTCTCTTATATATGCGAGTCGACCATAGGTCGCCTCGCATATATAAGAGAATGCATTGGCCTAACAATTTTTTACAATTTTAATAAATTTTTCTTGTATTCTTTAACAATTTTATAATTTCACCCATACAGAGCCCCAGACAAACATGAGCAGACGACACTCTTCTATATGCTTCTATATATGTGTGGGGCTCCCTGCAGGGTAATGGATGTTTTTTTATTTTATGTCCTAAAATTAAAAAAAAATGATAAAAAATTGTTAGGCCAATGCATTCTCTTATATATGCGAGGCGACCTATGGTCGACTCGCATATATAAGAGAATGCATTGGCACAGGGCTAACTGTAACAGGGTAAAAAAATATATTCCCATATGTGGTTGTTTTACGGGTACTTCTTTAAAGTTTCATTCATATCCGTAACGATTTGAATATCAGAATAATTATTTTGAGCAAATATAACTATTAATCTTCTCAACAAAATGTTGATGCAGTTTACTAGATGCTCACTTTCATTGCGGTGGTCTTTAATATACACAGGTACCCTCAGGAACAATTGAGAACTGACACTGTCATGAGATAAAAGTTTTCTTTTCGAAAATATATGTCAGTTTTGAGTTTGCGCAGCACGGGGCACGAATTCAAAACTGAGCGAAAAATAGTACTGCACGAATTTAAATACGAGTAAGTTATTCAAATCTGGTTGGGAGCTGCGCTGGTGCAGCATTAGATATCCTGTGCCAGTGCATTCTCTTATGGGAGACTCGCATATATAAGAGAATACCCTGGCTTACAGGTCAAGGTAAATATTGTATTCTCTTATATGTGTGATGTTCTCTAGGGGATATACCAGATCACAGGCATTTAACAAGACCCAGCAGTATAACAGCCATTCAACTCGACGACCCACCAGTATCACAGCCATTCAACTTGACCCACCAACATCATAGCCATTCAACTCAACCCACCAACATAACAGCCATTCAACTCGACCCACCAGCATCACAGCCATCCAACTCGACGACCCACCAGCATCACAGCCATTCAACTTGACCCACCAACATCATAGCCATTCAACTCAACCCACCAACATAACAGCCGTTCAACTCGACCCACCAGCATCACAGCCATTCAACTCGAAGACCCACCAGCATCACAGCCATTCAACTTGACCCACCAGCATCCCTTGACATTAGCAGGACATACTAGTGGAGACAGAGCACAATGCGATCATAGGTAATGTACCAGTCTCTTTGACCCGGTCTATACATAATGGATTGTCCCATTCAGTAATAGAAGTACAACTTGGAATAGTCTATTTTTCATCTGGAGGGGTGTTCAGAAAAAATAAACAGACAACAGATAACAAAAATGCAGAAGGTATCCTATTTATTAGAGCGAAATGTTCCTACTAAAATGTAATGTTTAACCAACAGGGAGCCTCACACAGATGAAAGCATGCACTACAGAGTCTATGTGTGGTCCCTCTATGAGGGGGACTACCCCACCCCCTCTGGCATCCGGCCTAAAATGTGGGGGGGGGTGGCATCTGGAATACTCTATAACAGAGGGTGGCATCCGGAATACTATTTATACCAATTTAACCTATTGTTGCCAAACGTTTATAGCTAAAACAACGCATTGGTAGTATCAAATGTACAATTCATATACTCAAAGAAAGAATGAGAGGTGGGAGTGCTATGCAACTATCCCTTTACGTTGCTCCATTCCGTCTCCGTGTCACAGCATAAAACCTTCCATGGGGGAATTCTGGGTCGGGTTTTAGCCTTAGTTAGCCAAGAACTGTCCTTGTACAATATCCAAATAAAAGTCTCCCAAATCCAAAATGACGCCCACAATGGCCGACAGATTTTGAAAAATCACTGAAATTCCCTCATATTCACATCATTGAGCATTATTGTCGAGACAACTCACCGATTCTTACAGTTGTGTTGGAAATACTGAGGTGAAGTAATTACCTTACATCTCATACAAGAAATTGTTTTCCAAATCGAAGATGGCTGCCAAAATGGCGACCGAAATATGAAAACACGCCTACATTCATTTACTTTCTTACGATGGGCGTTATTGTTTCGCGATTTATACCCACCATTACATGTTGATATGGAATATTGATATGAAGTATGTATTCATTACGTGCGCTCGCGCAACAGTATGGCGATCAGACAGATTCGTACGTAGCTTGGTGTCACCCTACTCCGTTTCACTCCATGACGTCACCAAAAACGACGTAAAACCTCGTGGCGTTCTGACATTTTTACTGTGCCGCTTTTTGCTATGTTTATTTTATGTGTTGTTTTCGATTATTTGTTTGTCGCCGATATCGCCATTTGTCGGGTTTCCCTGTTTCTATATTTAAAACTGGCATGCTCGTAGTGAGCCTCGATTTTGATTTTTTCTCCCAGGTCAAAATTCGTCAAAGTTATGACAAAAATAGATCGACCTACATTTTCTCCATCAGAACTCTACATCAAAGAGTCTATAGACTCCTTCGGGACCTACATAGACTCATTCATTTGGGTATTTTTACTTATAATTGGGAAGTTTTATCATTTTTTGGTTCGTGCGAAGACCTCTTTTTTTCGTGCGGGAAAAGTCTCATCCTTTCGGCAACATGGAATTGGTTTTAATTGATTAATATAGTAATTTGCCTTTTATCTGTGATGAAATGATAAATGGTAATTGTCTTTTTTTGCTAACATTAAATTAAATTAAATAAATTAAGTAAAATACAGTGAAATTATTTTTTAAATTATTGTTTATTACATTTTTGCGCACGTTGGCATCTCTCTGAGTGCATTCTAGTTTGAGTTTGGCAATTGATACAGTCAAGTAGGCGTTCAAGAAGTGTGGGTATATTATGCATTATGGTCTTCTACTCCTTAGCAGAAAGGCATCCGTCAAATGTCAGACTTTCAACATTCGAAGCCATATGCAGAAGTTTTCCGGGTACGTAAGTGCATTAGATGAGTATGTGAATTGATGAACCATATATTGAGAAGTGGCTGTTTGGGAAGATCACCAGGTGTACATGTTGTTATCCCCGTTAGGTCACCAAAGCTGAAAATACGCAGATAGAGACCGGCACCGGCATATGCATTGTTTGAAACATTCCGATTAGTGGGACCTTTATATATAAAAGTTTAGAAAACTGTGTTGGTGTGAGCGAGATAGATTAATGTGACGAAGATACGGAAACTGGGCCAGATAATGCTGAATGTGGCAAATCAGAATAAACTCAGGTACTGTTGTTTTGATTATTGGAAGTCAAAATATGACTATTCGGCGCACCTATATATGGTTACGGCCATTATGGGCGCTTAGTGGAGAATGGATATCGAAATGCCACATCGCGATTATTAATTGTGGATTTTCATCCTTCCAGAAGGCTACGACTTATTTTGGAACTAATAGATGGCTTATATTATGTACCGTTTTGTCCATCGAAATAATGACAAAAAGTTGAAATTAGTATGTGATAATATCGACTTCTTTACAATTTCTGGCCGCCAGTTTGCTCGCCATCTTGACTGTTAGAATTTTCCAAACTCAACTGAGTACTTCATATACATTTTCCATATGTACATGTAGTTGTTGGCATAAATCGCGTAACAATAAGGTCCATCGAAAGAAAGTAAAGGAATGTGAGCGTCTTTTCAAATTTCGGACGCCATCTTCAATTTGGAAAACAATTTCTTGCAGTAGATGCAAGATAATTACTTCACCTCAGTATTTCCAACTCAACTGTTAGCATGTGTCCAGTTGTCTCGAAAATAATGCCCAATGATGTGGAAATGAGGGAATTTCGGTCATTTTTCAAAATATTTCAGCCATTGTGGGCGCCATTTTAAATTTTGGCGGACTTTTATTTTGATATGATAAAAGGACAGTTCTTCGCCTAAGTGTTCCCAACTCACAATAGTAAACAGGTGTGGATTTGTCGTGACAATAATGCTCACTGATGTTAAAATCAGCGATTTTTTTTATTTCTGGTGGCCATTTTGGCCGCCATCTTGGATTTGGGTGAATATTAGTCAACTCAGATATAAGAGGAACCCTAGCTCGAGTATCTACTGCACATATATATATGCATGGGTGTTGTTATAATAGCAATAACATTCATTGATCCGAAACATTACATCGCGTTCTTAGCGTCGATTCGGCTTTGACCTATTAATTATACCGGCATTTGGGAAAACGTGATATCAGACAAAAAAATCCCACAATGAATGTATATAATGGTCGCCTTGTGTTTGCTAATGACTCTTCTATACGATAAATGTATAAATTGATGCCAAGATGCCAATATTTTCCAACAGAGACAAACGAAATGTGGTGAAATGTCATAAAATAGCATATTTTCACATTTCGGCGGCCATCTTTGCCACTATATTGGATTCTGGTGTCGGATTTTGGCTATTTTGTAAGGGTTGTATATTAACATAATGAATCGAGCGGAAAATAAGACCTCATGTGATATCATCTTTACTATAACGGCGATCAAAAAGACCTGGTGCATATACAAAAATGGCCGACATGATGGACGCCATCTTGTCTGGAGTCTCTGCGACCACTTTTTTTTTCTGGTTAAAAAAATTAGAGGAGACATTAAGAAAGAAAATTAGTGGGGTGAAGTTGAGTCCTGGGGGTGAAGAGGTCGACCAATATCTCCTGGACTAGATGCATCAAATTTGAGCGCCATGTTTACTAAGTCAGATTATCAAGGTCGCATGTCGAAGTATCGAAAGCGATCGAGATATGTCTCGTACTATGCATTTTGCGTTCACCGTCTACAATATTGTTGTCATTGTTTCTATTGACGCGGGACTATTGTGAAATGCCGTCGTTAGACGGGTAGGAAAATTAAATATGTGACAACTATAGTTAATTATGAATAAAAACAACACTAAATAATATCTGTCATTGTAATTTCGGCATCCGGAATACGAAATATACAGGTTTCGGCATCCGGCGTACTGACACTCGGCATCCGGAATACTCTATATTAACCCCGGAATCCGGCGTACGAAAAGGGGGTGGTCCCCCTCTATGGGTTAGAAGGAGTGTCGTCTGCTGCAGTCTATGAAAATAGCGCCTAGTCTCAGACATGACAATTGAAATAGCGCCTAGTCTCATACATAACCAATGATATAGCACCTAGTCTCGGACATTACCAATGAAATAGCGCCTAGTCTCGGACATTACCAATGAAATAGCGCCTAGTCTCGGACATAACCAATGAAATAGCGCCTAGTCTCGGACATAACCAATGAAATAGCGCCTATATCAGACATGACCAATGAAATAGCGCCTAGTCTCAGACATGACCAATGATATAGTGCCTAGTCTCAGACATAACCAATGAAATAGCACCTAGTCTCGGACGTGACCAATGAAATAGCACCTAGTCTCGAACATGACCAATGAAATAGCGCCTAGTCTCGGACGTGAGCAATGACATAGCACCTACATGTAGGCTCGAACATGACCAATGAAATAGCGCCTAGTCTCGGACATGACCAATGAAATAGCGCCTAGTCTCGGACATGACCAATGAAATAGCGCCTAGTCTTGGACATAACCAATGAAATAGCGCCTAGTCTCGGACGTGAGCAATAAAATAGCGCCTAGTCTCGGACGTGAGCAATAAAATAGCGCCTAGTCTTGGACATAACCAATGAAATAGCGCCTAGTCTCGGACGTGAGCAATAAAATAGCGCCTAGTCTTGGACGTGACCAATTGAATGAAGGGAATCACATCAATACAGAAATCAGATCTGAATTCCAATTCCAGAAAAATAACTAATTTACTGTGCACTTAATGATAAAAACCAATATATTTACTGTGCACTTAATGATAAAAATAACTAATTTACTGTGTACTTAATGATAAAAACCAATATATTTTCAGTAAATATGGCTTGTTGCCATTCATCGGAAAGCTCTCACTGAGAGCTTTCCATTGAATGGCAAAAAGCCATATTTCCGATTAAATCCTCAAAAATTACCCATAACTAAGGAGTCGATTATTTAGGGCATTACTGTATTCTGGCCACGAAATTCATATAATGTTGATATAAACTTCACTTTTGTTTTAGGTTGCCATTATGAAGTATGACAGAACAAATACAAAAGAGCGGTCATGATATCTCAACCCTTTTCATGACGGGAGCTGTGCTGGTGCATCAATGCATCATTAAAGATCCTGTGCAGTGCATTCTCTTATATATGCGAGTCTCCATATTTAATGATCTTCTGCCACTGGATTCTCTTGTATATGTGAGTCTCCCATAGGGAGCCTCGCATATCTAAGAGAATGCACTGGGTTACAAAGGCAAGGTAAATATTGTTAGAATAAACGGATTATCTTATATATGTTAGTCTCCCCTACATATATAAGAAAATGCATTGATTGGCACAGGGTTTTCATAAAATTTCAGGAAGCTACAGTATTGTAAGGATTAATCTTGAACTATGTTTATAGTCACCTTTTTGAAGTAGAAAATAACCCATTTCTTTCTTAAACGCCAAGGGGAAATCACTCAAAATCGTGGTGATCTGTTGCAGCTAATAAACATTCGCATCATAGAAATCAAATGTCAATCACAGTTACCAAGACTAGGGCCCTGCGAATCGATTTGATGCGATTCAGAATCTCTTTGTCTGATTCGATTCGAAATCGGCTATCCAGATTCTAATTATATCAAGCTATACTATATAGACCACTGAAGCATTGCAAGACAAATGAAACTGATTCAAGTCGAACTTCAGCTATGTAAAGGCTTACTGACTTCATTATTGCGAATGATAACACTTCGATATTATATAGCAGAGATAGCCACAAAGATTGAGCACTTCATTTATGGTTAATATATAGCGCACTTCATTTATGGTTAATATATAGCGCACTCCATTTATGGTTAATATATAGCGCACTCCATTTATGGATAAAATAAAACAAAGTTAGTAAATTGATACACTCAGTAAAGTGATATCTACATCGTCACTATTAATAGATGTAATGATACGATTCGAGATTCAATGTGATTCGGAATCATTTGGCTGATTCGATTCGAGATGAAAATGCCCGATTCGCAGGGCCCTAACCAATAAACAAGAAACTGGTTATGCTCTGTTCAATATTATATGTACATAAAGATATCATAGAATAATCACATAGGAGAAAAACATATGAGATCAGACCCCGACGACGATGGCGGCGTGCCCGGAATATCACTCATTGACGATGACGATGCCCTCTTCTTATAGGGAGTTGACCTTCGTCTTCTCTCAGCACTTGGTAATCTCTTCAGTGTGTTCTTTGATGGTTGATTGTCATTCGGAGCTGAAATAGAAAATTATTCATATACAAATGTACTATAACCCTTTGAGTGCCAGGGGCCGATCTCATCGGCCCTAAACCTACAAAATAAGTCTGTTAAAGAATATAAGAATAAATGATTAAAATTGTAAAAAAAAAAAAAAAAAAAAAAAAATGTTTAGCCAATGCATTCTCTTATATATGCGAGGCGACCTATGGTCGACTCGCATATATAAGAGAATGCATTGGCACAGGGTATATGGGTTAATACAAAAATCGACCTGGCACTCAAAGGGTTAACTTGGTGGTTTGTGCTCCAAACTAAACTTAATAACATTAATAATAATACGGACATTATTTTAAATCGCCTACCCTAAAGTATTAATAATAATATAGACACTATTTTAATTTTTTAAATCACCTACCCTGAAGTATTAATAATAATACCGACACTATTTAAAATCGCCTACCCTAATAATACTAATAACACTATATTAAATCCACTACCCTAATAATATTAATAATAATACCAACACTATTTTAAATCGCCTCCCCTAATAATATTAATAATACTGACACTATTTTAAATCGCCTCCCCTAATAATATTAATAATACCAACATTATTTTAAATCGCCTACCCCACCCTGTCTACCCTAAAGTATTTTTCAGGGTTTTCCAGGGTTTTCAAGAAAATTTATTTAATTTTTTCACCAAAAAATTTCATAAAACACATTTAAAGTGATGTGAAACACTGCGGTAGGGTGATCGAATAGAAAAGGAGAAATATCTTGCTCAAAGTAGTTATTTTTACAAATATTATATCCAAATTGGCAACACACATCGTCTTTCTTATATTTTAATTAATTGCAATGATTCTCGAAGGTGAAATCGTTTTCTTTATCTTATCGCATATAGTTAGTTCCGTCCCGAATCGAGAAGTAAATATTTACAATTGAGAGTAGTTCAGCCGATATTTTCTATGAAGTGGTACGGTCGATTTGCTTGATATTTTCGGTGATGTTACTAAAATGCTACAATCCTCCAGTTGACATAGCACCTGAATACTAACTTATCAGTTTAACATACCCCAACAAGTACATAATATGTCTTTAAGCATCTCAGAATAGAATGATTTTTAAGTAAAAGTATTGTGTAATATTAAAATTTATAGAAAAATAATCAAAAGTAGTTTTATGTCAATCTTTCAGAGTAATACGCATAGAGAAAGTCAAAATAATATGTCAAATTAAAAATCAAGCCTACCTACCGACAATATTTTTTTTTCGGCTTGTAACCCAAACCAGATATTTAATTTTTTTAGCCTGAGGGTATTTATTACAGAATTATAGGATTAGGATTAGTACTTAATTGAAGCCACTTGGTGGTTTATGCTCCAAAATAAACCTAATAATATTTGCTTTTAAATTTTTACCTGGTATCAAAATAGGTTGATAAATACCGTATCTACCTTTCTACGAGCATTAGGCCATTAAATAAAATGTCTGTGTTATCAGGCAATTAATTATATCTCTATTATGAGATGGGGGGGGGGGGGGGATATTTAGATTTTTTCCCCAAAATCTGAAAAACATACCGGTACTCAAGAAACAAAAATGAATGTGTCTCCAGGGGAAGGAGTTCATATTTTGCTGAGCAGTTAATAGAGTGTATTGTATTGTGTAGATGAAATTATTTTTCATTTCAAACATTTCAAATTTGAAATCCAAAATGGCTGCTGATGGCCATGTTTTGTAACAAATTTCCGATATAATAGATGGCTCCCATCTAGAGGTTACCCCGAAGCTCCATATGAAGTTGATGATCGGACGAGGGATGTGGCCTGTAGGGTGTGCCGAAAGATTTAGTCATACAAAGAGTGAAATCCAAGATGGCTGCTAACAGCCATGTTTTACAACGAATTACAGAAAACATTGATGGCCCCCATCTAGGTCACCCTAAAGATCCATATATATATAACTATAAAAATACCGCCGTAATAACAAAATTACACCCAATTAATTGTTATTTTCATAAATATTGAGAAATTTCAGTGAATTTATAATCTATGAACAACAAAAGACAATCCTGGTCATCAATATAGCTGTGATGGTATAAATAAATCTAATCCTGAATAAGGAATTATTATAGGTATTATGAATTTTATCAAAGTTAATTTTCATGTTACATGATTATACAGTCCCAATTAAATTCATAATTTTCCAACAGAAATATATGGATGGATCGTCCGTGACTGGCCCTTTCTGAAAATATGCGAAAAACCATGTGCCAATACATTCTCTTATACTGGCACAGGAATTTTAATGCAGCTCCTGTCATGAAATGGTTAACAGTTGATTGATTTATCGTACAATGTATAATACCAGACGATATAAAAAATATCTCAAATTCAACCGAGTCTGCACATGCCAAGTTTTTTCCCCACCATCTGTCGGCCACATGGTCTTTCTTGCGAAAATCATTCTTTTGAAACCGAAAGTTAAGCTTGTATTTGCCATTGTACCCCAAGCGGGACGACCCCTCATATTTTTTCATGAATCGTTTTCCCTCATTTTAGGGAATGATTCTTAGAATTAATTTCGGATGAAATTGAAATAGTCAAAGGTAAAACATAGACGGCTACTTTCCTTTGATCTGTTGCAGTTTGTGACATTGGTGACAGTGTTCGCGCTGTCGGTGGCCAAATTGGCCAATGGCTAAACTTTTATTTTACCTCAAATGGATACAGAAATCTAATTAATGAGTTGATGTAAATTTGTTGTTGGCCCAGCCATTTCTGAATTTTTTGATTTTCACCGGGCTTTTTGCGTATGGTCGGATGTGAAATCCCGCCGTATTCTATATTAACGCTTTACATGAATTGATATGTCTGTGTGATATAATGCATACCTATGTTCGTATAATATTGTTTTTAAAGCTGTGTTTGTGTTGTTTTAATTATGTTTTTATTCTGAGTAACAAATATTTTAGTCATTAGTTGTGAAACGCCCAGAAAATGAGGATTTAATTTGACCAAGATTTATAAAATGTAATGTTTAACCCACAGGGAGCCTCACACAGATGAAAGCATGCACTACAGAGTGTCGTCTGCTGCAGTCTATGTGGGGCTCTCTAAAGGGTTAAGCATAAATTACAACTCACTGTGTTGTTCTGTAGAAGCTGGCTCACATAGTGATTCTGGTGCTGACGGCTCTAAGTATTTCATGAATAGGTCGTCTGGTATATTTTTTTCACTCAGTGATGTTCTAGTCCGGGATCGAGTCACAGGACTCCTAGGAACCGACGTCGGCTCCAGATATTTCGCCAGATCAAACACGTCCTCATTTGTTGTCTCTTCCTCTTGAGTATCATTCGCAAATCGTACTGTTTTATTTGCATGGACACTTCGTCTGAAATTCATGGAAATATACGATTTGAAGGGATTCAAGGCCTTTAAAGTGTATAGCCCATAGAGAGCCCCACATAGATTGGAGCAGACAACACTCCATAGTTCATGCTTCCATCTGTGTGAGGCTCCCTGTGGGTTCATAAGTCAATAAGTATATAGCCCATAGAGAGCCCCACATAGATTGGAGCATACGACACTCCATAGTTCATGCTTCCATCTGTGTGAGGCTCCCTGTGGGTTCATTCAAAATAACATAAAAGTCTGTAAAACAACTACATGTGTATCATCAATAAGTATATAGCCCATAGAGAGCCCCACATAGATTTGAGCAGACGACACTCCATAATTCATGCTTCCTTCTGTGTGAGGCTCCCTGTGGGTTCATAAGTCAATAAGTATATAGCCCATAGAGAGCCCCACATAGATTGGAGCATACGACACACCATAGTTCATGCTTCCATCTGTGTGAGGCTCCCTGTGGGTTCATTCAAAATAACATATATTTTTTTTTTATTAAAGATGGATTATCTCTTTAAAGATGGATTATCTCTTTAAATAAGAAATTTGAGATAGTTGCCTGGGTGTAAAATATGAACTGAAGACCCCTGTCCGGAAAGGCTTCTATCAATTAATATTGATTTTATTTTGAATATTTTATTGGGCCCGTTTATTTGTTTAGGCCAAAACGAAGAATACCTGTGTTTAGGGTAACCCGCCCGCCCCTACTCAAAACCTGCCGCCAAATTCCATTTTATCGTTTTTCAAAAATTTCCTCCGACTTCATTTTATTTTTTCGTAATTAGGAATTCGCGACTACGGAATTAGCTTAAACAAGTAAACCATTTTCGTGCAAATATCGTCAATTCACGAAAAACGGAAGTGCCGCCATTGTTGTTGTAGTATATTCGTATTCCCTCGTCATTGTTCGGCAAACACGCGATAATTGTGCCGGAATATGTATTAACTAGCAAATCGAAAGTAACCGGATATTTTGCCGATTGCGCATGGCGATTGAATATGGCAGAAACACTTCCGTGTGCGGATAGATCCTGAGTTTTAGCTATTAAACTTCACAAATGCGTTCATATGAATCAGAATAGAAACATCATGGCGCCTGTCAACTATAGCACAGACATGTTATCGTGCGTGAACCGGTACCACATAGATTCTGAACTGACAGAAAAGGACATAGTAATAAAATGTCGGATTAAAAATAATTCTGACACTTTTGAAATCGACCCAAAGCTCAAAATTCCATTATTATAGTTTATCCACCTCTCACCGCATCCACACTGAAAATTATAAGCCTGACATAACATGAGTCTGTATGTACCCATGCAGTAGGAGTGGTATGTGCCTGGTAGAACTTAATTTTTTCCTAGTAGAACAATTTCTCATTAAATATTCATTAGTTCTACAGAAATCCGGACCCGATGAATCAACATCTTCTGTGTCGCAATGATCGGAATGCAACAGTCATAGGGTAATCAATGCACATATATTGTTCTTGGTGCTTACTTTGTTTTACAGGTGTTAATGCCACCACCGCTTTACATATTGATTATGTTATGTATGTCACGTTGGCGTTGCCGCATGTACATGTATGTGCCATTTACAATGGAGGAACTCTTGTTAAATTCACCTTCGGAGTTGAATATTTCGCAAAATTTCTTAGTATTCGAGTCGGTGGATAAACAAAATATCATAAGTGTCTTGTGTGGGAAATTGAAAAGTAATATGTCCACTCGTAGGTTTTGGCCTGTAATATCCGAGCTTCAGCATGAACATAAACCGTTTAATTTCCAACACTAGACACTTATTCTACATGTATATATAATATCATTTAATATCATGCTGTATACATGTCATTGAACTTCTGCAACACCATTAAACTGATTAAAGCTACCATGACATTGATTAGTGTGACAATGACTTGCCCAAGTTATATACGAGTGACACTGGCAGACGATTAGAAGGCACGAATACTTAAATACTATTCCCCGTGAAAAATAAAATGAAAAAATAAAATAAAATGAAGTACCGCCCGCCCGCCCCTGTTTTTTTCCCTCATGTTACCCTAAACTCAGGTATTCTTCCTTTTGGCCTTATTTTTAGAACAGAACATTCGGGCGATACCATAGCCATAGAATTATTGGTATTTTTTCAGGATTTAGTCGGAAATATGGCTTGTTGCCATTCATTGTTGCCATTCATCGGAACGCTATCGTCGAGAGCTGTCTGATAAATGGCAACAACCCATATTTCCGACTAAATCTTGAAAAATTACACATAATTCTGCTGTGATTAAGGGGTCAATTACTTTGGGCATTACTGTTTAACAGCTTATAACTTAGGATGAATCGTACGTGACACGTGATGGAGCAACCACACACACTGTGCCTCAAATTTTTATCGGCAACATAACGCTGAGAATAACAGCATGTACATGTATGTAACAGCATGCAATTGGCCCCAGTGGAAACGACATGACAAGTACGTATCATCATGGATTGTGCAATATGTCTGGATTTTAGCCCACAAAGCCAACATGGCGTAAATGAACCATACCATGACGTCATATCTGGTTTTCATTAAACTAACTAACGAAATTGGTCTAAATGAAACTAATATGCCGAAATCACATGGGAATGCGTCGGAAGTTGGGAAGTTGACAAATTTATTTGCATCTCATTGGTTCATAGCAGATTCCGCAATTTAACAATCTCCAGACAGTTGCTAACCGGAAGTCACGTGTCAATTTCACAAAAAATCATACACGCCACCAGAATTTGGCTCATCGCTATAGAAACTAGAATGCACTCAGAGAGATGCCAACGTGCGCAAAAATGTAATAAACAATAATTTAACAAATAATTTCACTGTATTTTACTTAATTTATTTAATTTAATTTAATGTTAGCAAAAAAAGACAATTACCATTTCTCATTTCATCACAGATAAAAGGCAAATTACTATATTAATCATTTAAGTAATTAAAACCATTTCCATGTTGCCGAAAGGATGAGACTTTAATATCGATTACATTTTTTTCAGCAGCATATTTTCATTTTCCGATAGTCAAAGTTGACCAAAGGAGCAATTATAAGAAATAATTAGTACTATTTTTGTAAATATTGATAGCAGCCAATATGCAACAATAAATATCAATAATTAATCAATAACGATCATTTTATGTAATAATAAACTCTTCAAACGGTGTTTGTGTTAACAAATGCGTTTTGTTTTGTGTTACGTCATTCGTCGTATTTGACCGGCTGAACTCGGCTGAAGGTTAGGCGATTCAGCCTATTGCGTCGAATTACGAAATCGCGTTTTGAATGTCTCTCTTTTCCCGCACGATAAAAAGAGGTCTTCGCACGAACCAAAAATGATAAAACTTCCCAATTATAAGTGAAAATAACCAAATGAAGGAGTCTATGTAGGTCCCGAAGGAGTCTATAGACTCTTTGATGTAGATTTCTGATGGAGAAAATGTAGGTCAATATATTTTTGTCATAACTCTGACGAATTTTGACCTGGGAGAAAAAATCGAAATCGAGGCCAACTACGAGCATGCCAGTTTTAAATATAGAAACAGGGAATCCTGACAAATGGCGATATCGGCGACAAACAAATAATCGAAAACAACACATAAAATAAACATAGCAAAAATGTCAGAACGCCACGAGGTTTTACGTCGTTTTTGGTGTGACACCAAGCTATGAACGAATCTGTCTGATCGCCATACTGTTGTGCGAGCGCACGTAAATATAGGTAAAATTATATGCCGTCATCATTTATCTGCGCCTAAGGTATAAGCATCAACACGCGCTTGCGGTTGCTATAACTGTTGACATAAAACACTGCTGACTGCTCTACAACAACTGTGGATATAACGAGAGTAGCTACATGGTCATCTCTAAGTATATTATTAAGTAAATTGATAGATTTCTTGTTATGGTTTCCCATTGTATTGTCTGTTATTCGGCACACGTAACGAATAACCCACGTTTGATGGTGTTTTATGACTAGATAGTTCAATCCCATAATTTTTGCCAAATGAAATTATTTTATGCCATTGGCAAGCGGCAACATGAACCCTGGTTTTCAAAATCAATCGAGATATTGTTGTAAGACAGGGTTTCCGCCAGGCCGGCTGCGGGTCCGTCACACGGACCCATTCCCCTCGCAGATGATCTGTTTGATTCATGCATGTACCAAATGTCAGTAGCAATATGTCGTAAATTTTTTTTGGCTGCAACGGGAGTTCGGGGGTTAAACAGAATAATGGTGAAAAAGCGGGTCAAATAGCGACATTAGATACAGCGTAATACATGTCGCGGTAACATCAAAGAATGCCGGACTGTTGAATACTGATGTTTTTGTGCACGGGATTCAATGGATGAAATTACTCAGACTCGAAGACCCCGTCCTGTCCTATCGTACAATTACATAATTGGATCAAAGAACACCCAATTGCTGAGTCGGGACATTTTTATGCACGGGATTTTCGTGGATGAAACTACTCAATGTTGATCATTTATCTTATTGCTGTATTATCATTTGTTTTGAGTTCGATGTCAGTGAAGTTCCTGAAAAAAACATGTGATTCTCTACGTGTGTTGATTATTATGCGTCTATTGCCATGCATACTCAACAAAATCCCAAAGTGATTTATTTCACAATAATACGGAACCTGTCCTGTCTTTATAGCGCGAATTCATAGTGACAACACCATTCATTTGAGCCATATTACACGCATGGAGGATAAACATAAACACATACCCTTCCCCCCAATATGGAGATAAAGTCAAAGTACAGTCAATAATAGTTTTGTTGTCCCGCCTGGGTCCCCAAGCACAATCAACGACGCACATGTTCACATTTCCAGCCGAAACTCAATTATATTTTATAAAACGTTGGCTAAAACTCTGTTCTATAGCTGCGGTCGATCGTCAGTTGTTGGCCTAAACAGACTATTGAACAAGCTACGCGTTCCGAGTGAAAGACTTCGCTACCATTCGTATTTCGCCACTATAAAAATATACTCCAGACAAACCCTGCAGTATGACATCACAGCGCACAAGGAGTTTTACGATTGACAGAATACATGTACATAATCCTGTCAGTTTAATTTCCACGGACGCTACTTGAAATTCTAAAAAATAATTTATTCAATTCTCCTTGCGTGGTATTATTGGTCAATGCGTAGATGCTTTTTAGTGTTTATATTCATTATATCTTATTGTAAGTTATAAATGTGTAAACACTGTAACTCGTAGCTCGTTATTTATAGAGTATTCAATCAGACGGCAGTCTTATACGTACGTAATTACATGATTAATTATTTGTATACCATCAACAGAATTAATGCACCCACAGAAATGATTGACTTGCATAATATATGTAGCTTTGGATTGCTTTGTGGGACACTCAGGTGCAAGGAAATGGCTACTTTTAAGTGCGTTATGTGTTTCTCCAATACGGACTCATTTATTTCCCCCTGGCGGAAACCCTGTGTAAGATATCCATATACCAAATATGAATGGAATCGTTGCCGTTTGTTCAAGTTATCGTGCTAACCGCCTTGAAATATCTAAAAATCAACAAAGGGCCATCATAAACTCTGGCAAAAATGTTGAGTTGGGTTGCAGCAACTATGCGAAACATGGGCTTGGATTGAAAATTAATGAATTGTAACTGGATATCGTACTAGAGGTGCCACGAGTATTGATTTTGATAATCGATAATCGGTCGTCAATAATCGACTATAATCGATTAATCGTACCTAATATTAATAACATCAGCGGAAGTTATATAATTCTGTAATATGGCCTATTGACTAGGTGCTGGTTAACTGCACTGTCGCTGGTTGTTTTAGGCATCTGCTGATGTAATTTTTATGTTAATAAAGTGCGTCAAAATTACTATTAATACTAATGAGCACAATGTATTGAATAACAGCACAGTTCTCAGCGATGATATGGTTTTTATATTTGTG
The DNA here is from genome assembly GCA_032622095.1 of Siphonodentalium dalli. NCBI lineage: Eukaryota > Metazoa > Mollusca > Scaphopoda > Gadilida > Siphonodentaliidae > Siphonodentalium > Siphonodentalium dalli. Next base: position 4,004,310 of record CP136069.1, read on the forward strand.
AGTTCATTAGACCGAACGTAGCGATTAATTTCAGTGTTATGAATAGCCAAATATTCAAACAATATAAAAGTAGGAATCTACGATAGACTGCCGGCGATTCCTAAAAAAGGAATCGAATCGGAAACTAAAAGTGTCATAAAACTACCAAAGTGTGGTTAACAATCACAAAGGTGTTCCCCCACACGCACATTGCAGGACTCGATCAGAACAAGGTAAGTATTTGATAATAGTCAGTTTCATTCAGCATTCACCACACGATATGCGATAGCCTTTACTAGTAACTTCTATGTATACTTATGCAAACAAAGTATACTCGCAATTACATCGCTGATTAAAATGCCATATATTTTGGTTCCATGCATTTAGAGAGAATGTCAATCAACTTCCCAATGGTCCAATCAGATTCAAGGGCGAGTGCATTCAGTTCATTGAACACGGTGACAGTTGGCACATTGCAAAGACAAAGTGCCACCTTTCAAGTATAAATATACAACGATGTCGCCATGACCCTACGAGAAACCATGTCGCATCATCAAATGAACTGCTGACTGTTTGCTACATATATTAGTCAGTACTCATGTTATTGGAATCTCTTTGATACACGTTCGAAGGATGTTAACCCCTCGGTTGTAGATTAAACTGTAGAACAAACACGGTATTCAGTAATACATGGCATTTTCTGACGTCCGAAATAAATTGCGTAGATTAATCGACGATGGTAATGGTAATCGATTATCAGCTTTATCAACGGTTCATCGATTATACGATTAATAGTGGCACCCCTATATCGTACACAACACTGTTGAGGAGTCTGACAAATTCACAAAAATAAGCTGATTAAGTGCCACGGACCTGGTCAGTTTTTAAAATCGATCAAGCAAGTCATTTGCAGAATGAGGTCCCCAGAGGGTGAATTTAGTGATGCTAGCCCACTATGCAGATAGCGTCACTAAATTCACCCTCTGGGGACCTCATTCTGCAAATGACAGACACACTAAACTCAGGCTTGCTTGTAACCCCCAACCAGGAAACTAAGTTGTTTTTTTTTGGGGCTTACCTGAGTGATCTCCGTCTCGGTTTGTTTTCTTCCAAACTTAAAACCATCGTCTTCATCTCGCTGACTGACTCATCAAGTGCTAATTTCTTCGACACCAAAGATTGTCTCTGTGACCTACGTCTCGGCTCTACTTTGGGAGTTGAGTCCTTGAGCAACGGGCTCGGAACGACAGGAACATAACTCCGCCTTGGTTTGAGAATATATGCAGGATCGGAAGAATTTGCTCCCGTAATGTCCATTGTTGGCACAAGGTTCTCTTTATCAACAGGAGCGGTTTCATTGTCTGATTCTGGTTCCATTTCTTTTGAATCTAAATTCAGAGGTAGTTGACTAGGAGATGAATTGGAGGCAGGCGACGTCCTCAGTCTCCTCGTAGGTGTTCCAGCTGCAATGTAAAAAATTTAACCCTTTCTATACTATGCATATAGTCAGCAATCTGTAACGAGTTGAAACGTTATGTGACATGCGCTCTACTTTTGGCATTAAATGAATCTTGTTTTTGTGGGGTACGTTCTAAAACTATTTTCAAAATTCCAATAAACCACTCCGGGGTGCAGCTTCCACCTCAAAATTCATGTCATCAGAACGAGGAGCAATTTGTCTGCGAGAAATTGGGACCTTGGTCATCATTACATTTAGCCTCGAATCTTCTTTAATATGCCTAGCAGACAACCTCCCCTTTCTTTTGACATCCATACATTTGTGCACCACCTTCATTATGTGGGGAAATTATATGACGGATATGTTGTAAGCCATTATTTCTTTCAATATACTTATGTTGACAAACGGAAAGGCCATAAGGTCCGTCAGCCAGTGCTCCATTCTGACTTGTTATTGTCATTCCGGAAGGCTAGGTGTGATTTTCGTTGACAGATGTGTTACCTTGTCAGGCACCCACTTACCTGTATTGGTTAACCTTGAAAACAATGTAACAAATTTAACCCTTTCTGTACTAAATGGATTCTCCCATTCCGTTATAAAATTATACATTGAAATTGTCTAATAAAATAATATGCAAGGCATATAGATCGACCCCGGCATGATCTTAACCCTTTACCCAACAAAACGGCCAAAACCGGCCAAATAAAGCTTCAACAGCCTAAAATATCTTCGGTCTGTCTCAATAGAACCATACACATATGGATATCATTGGAACCGGCTCCTTGACCACATTGTGATAGTTACAGTTATGCCCTGTGCCAATGCATTCTCTTATATATGCGAGTCGACCATAGGTCGCCTCGCATATATAAGAGAATGCATTGGCCTAAAAAAAATCTTTTTTTAATACTTTTTACCATTTTTTCTTACATTCTTTAACAATTTTATAATTTTTAATGTGTTAAGCCAATGCATTCTCTTATATATGCGAGGCGACCTATGGTCGACTCGCATATATAAGAGAATGCATTGGCACAGGGCCATTCTGTTGGGTAAAGGGTTAAGGGTAAGAACATTGCAAGGATCATGTAAATATTCATGAAACTCTATATGCCTATTTAGGTCTTATCTTGGAGATCGTTTTGGATGCAAGTAGACTTCAATAATTATGCCTAAAAATTTACCCATTCCCTACCCAGTAGACTTCAATAATTATGCCTAAAAATTTACCCATTCCCTACCCAGTAGACTTCAATAATTATGCCTAAAAATTTACCCATTCCCTACCCAGTAGACTTCAATAATTATGCCTAAAAATTTACCCATTCCCTACCCAGTAGACTTCAATAATTATGCCTACAAATTTACACATTCCCTACCCAGTAGACTTCAATAATTATGCCTATAAATATAGCCCATTCCCTACCCAGTAGACTTCAATAATTATGCCTAAAAATATAGCCCATTCCCTACCCAGTAGACTTCAATAATTATGCCTAAAAATTTACACATTCCCTACCCAGTAGGCTTCAATAATTATGCCTATAAAAATAGCCCATTCCCTACCAAGTATCTGTAAAGATATCCCATCATATCAGACAGATGTATTATCTGATTACCCAATTCATGGGTTTTTTTTCAAGTTGCTCATAGAAACTGATAACTTTAACCCTTACATGACATGGAGTTTCCTGAAATTTTTGTGAAAACCCTGTGCCAATGAATTGTCTTATATATGCGAGTCACCCATAGGGAGCCTCGCATATATAAGAGAATATATTGGCCTAACAATATTTACCTTGACCTTGTAAGCCAGTGCATTCTATTATAGGAAGACTCGCATATATAAGATAATGCACTGGCAAAGAATCTTTAATGCTGCACCAGCGCAACTCCCATCATGAAAGGGTTAACAAGAAAAATCACATTAATTTTGTAAAATAAATGTCCATCTATGGTTGAACAATAAAACAAAATTTCAGGCTATAACATTTTTTGAGTAGGAAGTGGGCAATCAAACCCGATTTAAATTTTGGGCAAATCAAAGTTTACTATTTATATCTCTTAGATTTGGGCCAAAGAAAAAAACCTCTGCGTTTCCGGTTTCCCGACCTACCTGCCGACATTGGGCCAACCTGGATTTGTTTCCCAAAAGTTTCTTTTTTGTTTGTTCATGTAATTGACATGTAAAACACATCTTATATTGCTAAATATATACTATATACTATGTTTACATTAAGCAGCAATAATTTTAGATGGAATTTTCAAAAACAATTTACTTCTATTAAAATACATGTCTACAGTGGTTGCAGATGAATCGCAATCTCAGGAATAAATCTGTTCTGAGAGTCGCACGGCCAGGTGAAAATGCGATGTCAACATGATGGCATGGTGCATATTCTGGGTATATTGTCAGATATAAAACTAGTTTTCTGTCAGAAACTTCAGCAACTGGATACAATGGTATTGAGAATACCAACTTTTATATTGTTTTTAGAATATGGTGCATTAGCCATTATTATATAGATGGATTTGGAAAAAAATAAAAAATTGGCAAAAAAAAAAACATTTCCAACCTGTCTACCTGGATTTTTTTTCCCTACTTGCCAACCTGGATATTTTTGCTCAAGAAATCGGAAACAAACAAGTTTTTTTTGCTGGCCTTATTCATATCTTGTGTGAATGGAATAACAGGGTTAGAAAATAATCTTAAAAACAAGGGCAAGTCCATCTGTGAATTGGGAATTTTGGGAACAGAAATTTGGAAAACCTGACTATTCGAGAAAACCTGACTATTCGAGAAAACCTGACTATTCTCTCTTGTGAAACATTTTAACCCTTTCCGTTGCTTAAAAAATACATAAACAAGCCTTGAAATAGGGTGTCTGTCATTTGCAGAATGAGGTCCCAAAAGGGTGAATTTAGTGATGCTACCCCGAATAGCGGGCTAGCATCACCAAATTCACCCTCTGGGAACCTCATTTTGCTGGGGACCTCATTCTGCAAATGACAGACACCCTATTTCAAGGCTTGTACATAAATAGTGTAAAGAAAACAGTCAATGAAAGGATTTTGTGTGAATATATTGTAGAGGATTTGATATGAATGTAGCAGTTAATTTACCTTCACATAAGAAATGAACGGCGGTTTCAATGTGGTCACAGGATTTTGACCGCGAGAAAAATTCAGCAAACTGCATGAACCCCGAAGGGGTTCATGCGGAGTTTGCTGATTTTTTATCGCGGTCAAAACCCATGACCACGTTGAATCCGCCGTTTATTATTTATATTTATATACTTACACTCTTTAAAACACTTCTCCAAATATGTCAGTGATTTCGTCAAAAAAACTTTTTCGTGCTATTTCGCTGTATTTTCATATTTCGCTTTTTCGTTGTATTTCATATTTCGATAATTCGCTATATTTGACATATTATGGGATATGGGATTATATGATAACCAACATTCTGATAGTCAATCGAATATCTCGTGCCACCCGTGCTCGCGATTAGATGCAACTAGCCATCCAATCGTGAACCTCGATTACATATTGTTTGCTATCAAATCCTTGGCGTACTCGCTGACTAGATACTCAAGCAGTCGGTAATGTCCGACAATCCCCGGTGATTTCCGGGACCAATGTGTTCATAAACCTATGAACGACATTGAAAGTGACGTCACGTTACGTTTATGAACGCATTGAATAAGGGGGCGTGTCTACCGTAACGCTATGGGGAAATCGGAAGAGATATCAGGTGTATGTAAATATAGTGATATGACGGAACCTTCACGGGACCGACGACCATGAACAATCCGGCATCAAACACTTTATTCTTACCTTCACAGTGATATGACGGAACCTTCACGGGACCGACGACCATGAACAATCCGGCATCAAACACTTTATTCTTACCTTCACAGTGATATGACGGAACCTTCACGGGACCGACGACCATGAACAATCCGGCATCAAACACTTTATTCTTACCTTCACAGTGATATGACGGAACCTTCACGGGACCGACGACCATGAACAATCCGGCATCAAACACTTTATTCTTACCTTCACAGTGATATGACGGAACCTTCACGGGACTGACGACCATGAACAATCCGGCATCAAACACTTTATTCTTACCTTCACAGTGATATGACGGAACCTTCACGGGACTGACGACCATGAACAATCCGGCATCAAACACTTTATTCTCTGGCTTTTCTTTTATATCGGATCCTTCATCCACCTGTTTCTTCATCTGTTTTCTAAAATCGGCAAACTTAGACTTCCCCATAGGTTTCTTCGCCATCTGTTCAGCTTTTTTCTAAGGAAAAAAAATTTACAACTTTATATCCACAATGCATAACAAGGATTTAAAACAAAAAGTGTGCTGCATTTTGTGAAATCATAACATTAAAACAATACGTTAGATAAAATTGGAACTTTCAAATTTAGCGATACGGCCGAAAAAACTAAATAATGTGGTTTATAGATGTATTTGCCCGAAAAATAATAGATTCGTAGGCTTTTAATTGTTTAATATAATATATATTTATTTTTTGTGTGTGTGTAGTTTTAGAGACTATAGATATTCACAGAATGTATTTCTAGAAAAGTCCCTCTGCATATTGCAGTGGAATGAGTACAATGTGATTAATTTACTACCGAAAATACCAAACAGCAAAAATATTTCAATATTGAATAAATATGTAATAATTCTTGTATTAATGCAAACTAAACACTAAAATCAAACTTTAAGACAATATTTTAGCTACTAGTTGATTCCAACTCAACTTCAGGCCGATTAGCAGGACGAAATAAGCTAAAATACAATGACTACAAATTTTTACAAATTTCAATGCCAATATTTAATAGGGTCCTTGTGAAATATCATACAGCGTGGGTCGATTGCATGGGTATAAAAGTCGCAATTAGTGTGCAGTACAGAAAGAGCGCATAATTTCAGAACAACAATTCCGTTCAGGATTCATTTCTCAATTTTGCATACGCTATTTCAGTATACCGCGTTGTTTTGAAATTTCGATGATATGATTAGAGATTTTCCAACAATTAGATCGCAGATTAGATTCGAACAAAAATCTGTGATTTGCAGGACCCTAGCCATTGACATGAAATACCAACAGTCATAAGTTTGGTCTACAAGGGAGGAGGGGGTGCAGTTACAAGGAGGGGGTGCAGTTACAAGGGGAGGGGGTGCAGTTGGAAGTTGGACACCCCATAACCATGTTCAGGTTATTGAAACTGAAACCAAGTATCATATTAATAACCCTTTCTATACTAAATACTCATTAAAGAGTAGTTACCTTATTAACCCTCTCTATATACTAAATACTCATTGAAGAGTAGTTCCCTTAGGAAATGTTCAGATAATAAGTTCAACAAATCACTAGAGATGGGCGGTATTGAATTTCAATCTCGGTATCGGTAAATTTTCATTGATTTACCTCGGTAACAGTACAGTAATCGGTATTGCTATTAAACTATAAGACAAGAACAGAGGTTCCCGGTAAATTGCGGTAATTCAAGTTTTTAACTGAACAATGAAAACATTTTTGGGAAACAAGTTTTTTAAAATGGTTAATTTCCCAAGGCATGTGGGGAAGACGAGGAATTCCCCGTCCGAAGAAATATAGTAAATTTCATTCGTCGTTAAATTTGGAGTACTCTGCTCCACAAATCATATTCGGAAACATCACAATAGTTATTTTTAGATCATTTCTCTAATACGACTTCTGATTGGTTTTTAGTTCCGACAATCTTAAAGCGACATTCGGTCATGACATTCATTATTAATTTTGACAGCTTCAGGTCAATTGAAGCCCATTTTTTAGCCACTATTCACACATCTCTTTGAAGATTTACACGCACGCTGTCGCAAAAGAACAAAGAATAAGAGATTGCATCATTGCATGACTACAATATCTATATGTGTCAATTTTGTCACCTTTTCGTGAGTGAATAGAATTGTGAGTAGTAATCAGTGATCACAATTCACAAATCCCATTCAATAGTCGCAACGCCGAAATAAATCCGCTGTGCAAACACAACATTGAGAATTTGAGCAAAACACATTGTAAAGATCGAATTCTTAGAATTTAATCAATTGATGGATCTGTTCTATTTTTAGAAAGTGAAAGTAAGATTTTGATTCACTGTATAAATGAACTGTCCACATTCATTTGAAAATTGTCTTGATCACAATTAAGGAGTGTTTACTGTCAGAGAAACTTTACTCAAGACACACAGGTTGGCAACATATGAATAATTTAAGTACCGAAAATTCGGTATTTTTAGTTTTGATTCGGTACAGTAAATCGGTATTACGTTGATACCGACACCGCACGGTAAATACCGAGTACCGCTCATCTCTAAAAATCACCATAGGTACTTTTTGTTAAACTTATTAGCTTAACGTTTCCCGATTATAAATGAATCACATTCTGTTCTTGTTATATCTGTTTATCTGTCTGCTTGTATTACATTAACGCCCCTCCAAATGAATAATAGACAGTTCCAATTTATACTTTTATAAATAAATGGGAGAATCCATTTAGTATAGATAGGGGTAATATCACCCGTGAGACGGATAATTTCATGTTCGGTTCTTACCTATTAAACACAGCCTTCTTCACGTTTGTTTCTTCCACCCAATTGTTCTCTTTAACTTACCCTATTAAACACACCTTCTTCACGGTTTTTTCTTCCACCCAATTGTTCTCTTTAACCTACCCTATTAAACACAGCCTTCTTCACGGTTTTTTCTTCCACCCAATTGTTCTCTTTAACTTACCCTATTAAACACAGCCTTCTTCACGGTTTTTTCTTCCACCCAATTGTTCTCTTTAACTTACCCTATTAAACACAGCCTTCTTCATGGTTTTTTCTTCCACCCAATTGTTCTCTTTAACTTACTCTATTAAACACAGCCTTCTTCACGGTTTTTTCTTCCACCCAATTGTTCTCTTTAACTTACCCTATTAAACACAGCCTTCTTCACGGTTTTTTCTTCCACCCAATTGTTCTCTTTAAGCTTGATGAGGTTCATGAACTTCTTATGAACATCTTCAACCTGGGATTAAAATCAGAAAATAAGTAAACAGTTACAAAAACAAACCAATAAATGTAGCTACCGGTATCTTCTGGAAACCAATACAAAAAAAGGTCAGCAGACCACAGTGTCCCAGAAAACGTGGCAAGTCGATGCCACTTTGTTAAAGAAATTAAAAAAAATGTTGAAATTTTCTTAGTCGAAAAGGGTTAATAACTCTATAAAAAAATAATTTTTCCGTCTTCTATATACATGTTGCACATCTCCAATATGTGGGTAACAATACACTGAAGTTTCAAATATCTATGATCAAAACTGTAATAGGAGTTGATTACACCATGAAGGTACCCTCATACAGAAAATTAAAAAAAATGTTGAAATTTTCTAAACCGAAAAGGGTTAATAACTCTGTCAAAAAATAATTGTTCCGAAAACTGTAGGAGTTGATTACACCATGAAGGTACTCAAAAGTGTGACGGATGGACGGACGGTACGACGAACGAACGGACGTAGCCCGTTTCTATAGTCCCCCAAAAATAAATTTTTCGAAGGACAACTAATCTCTAACTTGAAAAAGGCCCATAACATTGTTAAAGGCCTGGATGGCCTTCATGGTGGGTATGCTGTTAAAATAGTCACAATCGTCAAGTTCGTATGCTAAGTTATATCCTACAATGCTTCATAACAAACCTGTGTTAACCCTTTACCCAACAAACCGGCCAAAAACGCCCAAATAAGGCTTCAACAGCCTAAAATATCTTCGGTCTGTCTCAATAGAACCATACAAATATGGATATCACTGGAACCGGCTCCTTGACCACATTGTGATAGTTACAGTTATGCCCTGTGCCAATACATTCTCTTATATATGCGAGTCGACCATAGGTCGCCTCGCATATATAAGAGAATGCATTGGCCTAAAAAAAATCTTTTTTTAACACTTTTTACCATTTTTTCTTATATTCTTTAACAATTTTATAATTTTTAATGTGTTAAGCCAATGCATTCTCTTATATATGCGAGGCGACCTATGGTCGACTCGCATATATAAGAGAATGCATTGGCACAGGGCCCTTCTGTTGGGTAAAGGGTTAAAATCATATCCCATGCTTCTTAACGAACCTGTATATAAATCATATCCCAGAACGCTTGTAAATCATCACCGTTTACTTCTTTCTCGTCAGCCTTTATTATCTTGAACTCAAAATTATCAACGAGTCCCGAAAACTGTTTGAATCTCTGGGACATCAATAGCTGAGCCTGACCGATTGTCGTCCTTAACAGACCACTGACTGAAAAGAATGAAAGAAACGGCATGAAAAGAACGATAGAAACAGCATTAATTATGGTGGGTCTTAACTGACGACTGACTGAAAAGAATGAAAGAAACGGCATGAAAAGAACGAAAGAAACAGCATTAATTATGGGTGGGTCTTAACTGACCACTGACTGAAAAGAATGAAAGAAACGTCATGAAAAGAACGAAAGAAACAGCATTAATTATGGGTGGGTCTTAACTGACCACTGACTGAAAAGAATGAAAGAAACGTCATGAAAAGAACGAAAGAAACAGCATTTAATTATGGGTGGGTCTTAACTGACCACTGACTGAAAAGAATGAAAGAAACGGCATGAAAAGAACGAAAGAAACGGCATTTAATTATGGGTGGGTCTTAACTAACCACTGACTGAAAAGAATGAAAGAAATGGCATTTAATGATGGGTGGGTCTTAACAGGGGCGACATTGAGCGGCATGACCAATAACTGAAATAAACTAAAGGTTTGACTTTTGACTGTCACAATGGGACTAAGGATACCCCCCCCCCCCCCCCCAAATTTTTAAAACACTAAGATGTTTCACATGTCAGTAAACATTTAGTTCAAATAATAAAATAATAGATTGCCATTGCAGGTGCACAACCCTAACCCTAATCCTAAACCTATTCACCGAAAAAAGTAGGCATAAAAGCTCGGACAAAATATATTCATGTTGGAAAATGTTCTAAGTCGAAAAAGGGGAATAACATCACAAAAAAAAAGTCGGACAGATGTCAAAATCGCAGGTGCACAGGTTCCCATGGTACTAAATATCTGTGCCATATTTTTTAAAATTGAATTAAAAATGTAGAAATAAAAGCTCAGACAAAATTATACATGTTGTGAAAATGTTCTAAGTCGAAAAAGGGGGGTTAACTCCACCAAAAAAAGTCTGACAGATGTCATAATCACAGGTGCACAGGTTCCCATGGTGGTTGATGTCTGTGCCAAGTTTCACGGAAAATGATAACAAAAACGACTGAGAAAAACTCCGGACAAATTTGATTCCATGGAGGGACAAGGTCGCCGACCACAGTGTCGCCCGAAACGGTGGCTAACTCCAAAATTGGCAGTGTTATTGAAATCGGTTAATAATTGTTCGAGTTATTGCGCTTATGACAAACAAACTGGCGAGAAATTGTGAAACTAAGGTGAATAACTCAGGTAAGAAAAATCAGTCAAAATTGGTTGTCGAACCAACCCATCCAAGATAGTGTGGCAACCAACTCATAATTTTTATTTTATTTAAATCTGTTAATATTTGTTCGAGTTATTGCGCTTACGACCGGATCGGATGGACGGCTACAAAGACGGATGGTGCTGATTTCTATAGTCCCCCGAAATTTATTTTCGGGGGACAATTAAAGAACTATCAAGCTAGAGTATGTGCTAAAGGGAGCCTCAAGCTACAGTATATATATCCCTATTTAATGATGCAAGTCATCAGCTTGAAATTGCGGGATTCGATACAAGTGACAATGCAGAACTCTCAGCTAAAACAGACCCATTTCCTGGTTCAGATCTCCCCCTAAAACAGACCCATTTCCTGGTTCAGATCTCCCCCTAAAAGACCCATTTCCTGGTTCTGATCTCCCCCTAAAACAGACCCATTTCCTGGTTCAGATCTCCCCCTAAAACAGACCCATTTCCTGGTTCAGATCTCCCCCTAAAAGACCCATTTCCTGGTTCAGATCTCCCCCTAAAACAGACCCATTTCCTGGTTCAGATCTCCCCCTAAAAGACCCTTTCCTGGTTCTGATCTAGCCCTAAAACAAACCCATTTCCTGGTTCAGATCTCCCCCTAAAACAGACCCATTTCCTGGTTCAGAACTTCAGATCACCCCCTAAAACAGACCCATTTCCTGGTTCAGATCTTCTCCTAAAACAGACCCATTTCCTGGTTCAGATCTCCCCCTAAAACAGAGTGAGACCCATTTCCTGGTTCAGATCTCCCCTAAAACAGACCCATTTCCTGGTTCAGATCTCCCCCAATTAATTATTGTAATTGGAAACCATGTTCAAACATATGTTAAAAACATGAAGAATTCGTCTAAAATCTTGGTAAAAAATGTGTCACTTGATTGGCTGAATTTTGCACAAAATAAATCACATGCAATCTATTAACTAGCATTTACGGACATCTATTCAGGGATACCTACAGCAGGCAACACGAAAAAATAAATATAAAATCACGTACTTGCATGATAAAATATAAAAACTCCTACTTGAATGATAAAATATAAAAACTCGTACTTGCATGATTTATAAAATACAATATCACGTACTTGCATGATTTTCTTACTTTTTTGGCCTGAGAAATGTATATTGATTTTTTACTACTTACTTTCGTCAGTAATGTTGCCAGAACATTGATCGCTGATCTCTGTCCATGTGTCACAATGCTGCTGCAGAATGGCCGATTCAGACACCAGGAGGTTTCGGAAATGATTTGCACTCTGCCGAGAAGAATCATCTGCTGAATGAATAATACAAAAATATGAATCTTTCTGCAATTGTGAAATTGTGTTAACCCTTTACCCAACAGAAGGGCCCTGTGCCAAAGCATTCTCTTATATATGCGAGTTGACCATAGGTCGCCTCGCATATATAAGAGAATGCATTGGCTTAACACATATTAAAAATGATAAAATTGTCAAAGAATGTAGAAAAATATTATAAAAAAAGTTAAAAAATGTAAGAACAAATTATAAAATTGTTAAAGAATGTAAGAAAAAATGGTAAAAAAAAGATTTTTTTTAGGCCAATGCATTCTCTTATATATGCGAGGCGACCTATGGTCGACTCACATATATAAGAGAATGCATTGGCACAGGGCATAACTGTAACCATCACAATGTGGTCAATGAACCGATTCCAATGATATCCATATTTGTATGGTGTTATTGAGACAGACCTAAGATATTTTAGGCTGTTGAAGCTTTATTTGGCCGTTTTGTTGGGTAAAGTGTTAAACGGACATGGCTCGTTCGAACCTCCAAATTTTGTCTACATAATTTGAACCGACAGATATGATAGGTCGATAAATACCCGAAATATCGATATGCCGGCTTCATATGCTTTGAAAAACACTTGCCAAAGTCACAGCCAATTTCCAGCCATTTTCAATTTTTCGCCCGAAATCAGACAAACATTCTTTATTGCTACCATATCAGGAATAGAATAGCACGAAACACCCTTTTCTGTTGCATGTCATGCAAATGGCTGTTTTTTGTTTGGGACGTGGTCATTTTCCAGCCTTTCCATGCAGTTTGGAACTTGTAGTATGTTAAATTTGTGAGTCGATTAGAAAAGAAAAGTCGTGTTTTCAACAACAATGCCAGAGTTGAGCATTAATCAGTCACTGGAAATTTAAATTACGCATTGTGTTGCTTGCATGGTTTTAGTTCATTAACTTAGGTCAAAGAAACACAATCTGTTTCAATATGCTTTCTGTACGAAGCTTCAATGTTCATAATTCTTGTCCAGGGTACCCACACATTTTTCAAAATCAAATTCAAGGACTATTTAAGCACTTTTCAAGGACCACATACATGTACTTGATTTTCAAGGACTTCTAACTTGTTCATATACACTTACCAAAAGTTCACAACAAGCAACAAGCCTCCTCTCATATTGAAATACCTCTCTGATGCACACAATTTTATAACAAATGTTAATGTCTAATGTTGAAGCATGTCTTTGAAGAACAGGAACATGCTTTGTGCTCTTTTCATTGTCCTTCTTAAGGAATAAATCAAGCGAGTTGCCCATATTTGAAAGTTTGTTGTGCTTATCACTTTTCGAATGTGATTTAAATGCACTCTCTCCCATTCCGCCGATGTCAAATTCCTTCCGACAAACATTGCATAAAGCTTTACTTTTATTTTATTTTACCGACGAATGCCACGCATAAGTCTTTACCCAGCAGGGATTAAAAACACATCGGCCGGAAGGCATGATTGATAACTTTTCAAACTATTAACTATTCGTAAACAATTTCCTCCTGAATAAACAAAGAACTGACTCTGCAGAAAACAAGCGCGCATGCGGTTGACACAAGACGCAAGAGCGATGACGTACTACACATAAATCTATTATAAAGCGTTGACGTCAGGTGATTCCTGGAATTTCCCGCTTGAGTTAATAATAGAGGTGAGGATATCTCACTGTGAGAATTTTGTTAGCGTTCTGATTGCGTTGTCCGTTGTCATCGTAAGATGACTTCGGGAAGCATTTGTGCACCTAATTTCATTAATAAGATCGTAAATGGGCCAAATTCAAGTACTTATCAAGGGTGGTAGTGAGAAATCAAGTACTTTTCAAGGAACAAACTGAATTTAAGCACTTTTCAAGGAAGGGGTCGAAATTCAAGGACTTTTCATTTGCGTATGAACCCTGTTGTCTCAGGTGCAAGGAAATCAAAATTTTCTCCCAATGGGCGAACATGGCCATCCGTCGCATTGTGTATTTCCCAATACAAAGCTATAGCCCTCCTCAACTTTTACAGTTATGATTTTTTATACCTTAGTTACTACTGCCCTTAGTTTGTCTATTTTTGACATTTAAAGGGGTACTGTACGCCATTTTCATTAAATTTCTGGTGACAACAACGATCTAATATCGATAATATATAGAAACATAAGTAATTTGAGTCGAAGATGTATTCTGTAAACGCTCAGGTTAATAGGTTATCTTAAAATTTAATAATTTAAAAGTTAATAATTTGATATAAATTGAATTTATGACTGGAGCCATAAAATGGCGTCAATTAAATTACGAATTTCCGTAATCAAACAAAGTAATTGAGGGATACTGGATTGTTAAACCGATCGCACACACGATCGCTTAAAATATTATGATGATACGGGGAGAACACTCAAGCCACTCACTGACTAGCGACGATACAATAACTTAAATGATTATATGGGACTAGTATGCCTATAATATAACTTTTATTTGATTCATTTGGTTGAAAGCTGTACAAAAATTACTCGACAACGACAATTTGTATTTTTGCATTCCGGTAAATTTGTCATCCGTAACACAACTTCGTACTCATAAATTGTTACCGTATTCTCCGACTCGGAGACTATAGAAACCAACAACAACATTTGGCGTACAGTACCCCTTTAACTTCATCTAAATTAATTTTGTTATGTAGACAAAAAAAATGTTAAGAGTTGTGAATGTCAAATCCCCAACAGTATGGTATTGTGAATAATTAATTATGTTTTATATGTTATGATAATTAAAATGAACCACAAACAAAACATAAGAGTGTTTGTACTCAACAATTTGTGAGTCGGTGTCCAACCCATGCAACGAATTTGGGTGAGTTTGTTGATGTTTAAAGCATTTTCTACGTTGTGAAATGTTACATAGAATAGACAATCAAGTATCATATTAAATCCAGTATATGTACACTTGAATACAGTTACAAATGACTGCTTAATTTGTCAAAGTAATCCATATTCCATCACCAATGACAAGACCGCTTTCGCAGATTGCTGCTTCCAGCGGTCAAGTCGCTCGGTATAGATTTACTGGGTGTTTGCAATTGGGGATAATAGAGAATAGTTAATAATTGAATAACATTGTAAACAAGAATATTCACCACAGTGATTGATAACTTGGAGACATTAGCTCATTATATTAAGATTGTCAATCGAAGCGAGAAAATTATCATTTTAAATAGTGATATACAATTTTCTCTGATAGGAACCGGAAACGGAACAAAAGGTTGAACTAAATCGAGACGGTGACATTTGGTTCTCACTATCAACAGTTATATGTTGCTTTTATCCAGTGAAATATATTGTAAGCTCAATCTTATGAAGAAAATAATTTATTTTGTCCTTAAAATGTGTGAGAATCAATCAAAAGATCCGATTTGTATATGAACAACCCACAAAAGAACAGAATTTCCAATTAAACAATCCAAACTTGAGTTATCATCCGGAAACCAAAGAAAAAACAAGAAAAATTTAATTTTCTAAGTCGAAAAAATTAGAGCTGGGACGGTTATGCGGTTAACCGGTTAACCACCAACTATGGCCGTGACCGGTCACGGATTTGCCGTGGTCGGTTAACCGTAACATCACTATTATAGTGTATGATCACTGTGATGGTCAGCTATAACTGGCTATAAGAGGGTTAATCTGTCTCCGTCAATTAAAATGAATCCGAGATTGACGGAACAACATCAAGCGCGGTGTGTCGCCTCTTTGAAGGCTACATTTAACAGCCTGGCGACGTCAAAACGAAACATCAAAGGACAGCCGTCTTGTTCCCAAAGTGTATGCTTGGAGTCAGGAATGCCCTGGTTATTATGTAAGCAGCAATGTGGGTTATCTATAGTCTGACTATAGTTTATATCAATGTTCCGATTTAATCCGATTAGGACTGATTAGGAAAACAATAAGCCCGGCGCTTTATTCGTCATCCATTGTCTACATACATGGCGACTAATTGCATGTTTAACAAAAGCCAGTGAGTGTAATTATTTAACAGCACTGACAAGGCAGTTGTATTTCTACTAAAACGGCATTCTGAACTCCTCGACCTGTGACCTCTGGGGGCAAACGGTGACGGAATCTGACGAGGTTTGCCGAATGCTAAAACGTATACAAAAGCACGTGTTTGAATATTTTGGTTTCGAGTGAATAAAGTTGACGCAGTTTGGAAGACATTTTTGTTAATTGACAAGTTCCCCCTTCTGCTCCATTATGATACCCACTGTGTGTTTACATAACCAAGAGGCCAGTTCTTTGTGTTTGGCCACATGTAGGAACACATAGGTCTACGTTGTCACTGAACACGAAAAATATGTTTTTACAGTACCGGTATGTGATTATGTGTGTCATGGGTGACAACTTCTTTGTATAATGGGCAGGAGCCGTTCTCAAACTTACCATGTCAGTGAGTATCACAATCATCGCCGTTCTGCATACTGGGCTTACCCACCCATAATAGTACCTATAATATGTGGTTAACCGGTTAATCGCGGTTTTTTGCCGTTCATAACCGGTCACGAAAAACCCATAACCGTCCCAGCTCTAGAAAAAATAACTCTAGGAAAAATCATCGGATCAAATTCGAATTAAACCTCAGTATTTGCAATTGAAGGATCCAAACTTGAGATATCATCCGAAAACCGAAAAAGTGAGAAATTTTAAAAGTAAAACAAAAGTTGAAAAAAGGAAAATAACTCCATAAAAGAACAACGGATCAAACACAGAATTACAGAGAACCTGTGTTCTTGGTTGAGACACCTACATACCAAGTTTCAATCAAATCGGATGATCATTACTGGAGTTATAACTCCGGACGGACGGACACAGATGGCTAGACGCACGCACGGACGAACAGAATTGCTTACAATTCTAACAATAGTCCTCCGAAAATTTCTGGGGACAATAATGGTCAACAGCTAGTGTGCTGAACTAGGTCCGTATGCAGTACAGACAGCATGATAATTTACGTCTGCACTCTAAATTAGGCTTTACCTGATTTTTCTGGTGCAGTTGCATCATTGGATTTGTCTTCCAATGCATTCTCCAGATTGAGTGTTGGTAGATTCGATTCAAATACGTCATCAACATCATCAAAGCATAACGGCATTATAGGTTTATCTGAAAGCATTATCAATATCATCACTCAAAACATACCGGCATTAAGGTTTATCTGAAAGCATTATCAATATCATCACTCAAAACATACCAGCATTAAGGTTTATCTGAAAACATTATCAATATTATCACTCAAAACATACCGGCATTAAGGTTTATCAATATCATCACTCAAAACATACCGGCATTAAGGTTTATCTGAAATTGTAATTCAATTGAATATTTGTCACTAAAAACAAGCATTCTGATTGGCCGAGTGCGGCTAAATTTAGTTTTCGATTCACCGACATCGGCCGCTTCAGCGTGCATCAAATCTGAATGTAGCACGGTAAAATTTCATCGGCACAGAATGGAGTAGCGAAACAAGCACACCCGCGCGTTGTTGTCGATAGATACCGTTCATCGGCCGCTTCAGCGTGCATCAAATCTGAATGTAACACGGTAAACTTTCATCGGCGCAAAACAGAGTAGCGAAACGAGCCAACCCGCCCCACAGGAAATTGATTACGGAGCACTGAGTAACGTAATGAACAAACCCAACGATTTGTGCACGGTGACAACGGCAAAATGAAAGTCTCGATTCATGTCATGAAATTGACTAAATGATACTTTTTATACAGTTTTTTTGAAAATTCCTTGCTAGATTGAATTACAAGGGAGATAAATGTACCCTGTTTCGTTGTACATTCTGGGATTCGAGCATGAAAACAGTTTGTGAACTCGCCGGCATGCCGGCTCGTTCACTAACTGTTTTCATGCTCGAATCCCAGAATGTATAACTCAAAACATACCGGCCTTAAGGTTTATCTGAAAGCATTATCAATATCATCACTCAAAACATACCGGCATTAAGGTTTATCTGAAAGCATTATCAATATCATCACTCAAAACATACCGGCATTAAGGTTTATCAATATCATCACTCAAAACATACCGGTGTGCTACGACATCTCCCCCCTGCGCATCTTCCTCCCCCGATAAACTGGTTTTACCTAGTTTATCTCCCCCCCCCGATCATCTTCCCCCCGCCTGAATTTTTCATACCTTAACATCTATTGGCGAGATAGTCTCATTTTATTACATGTCATCGTTAACATCCATGAAAAATTTGATGACGATCAGACTAAAGGTACGACCTGTAGCCCATGCTAAAGAATTTAGTCATACAAAGAGTAAAATCCAAGATGGCTGCTGGCGGCCATGTTTTTTGGCCGAATGACCCCAAAATGACTCGTTCCCATCTACATGTCATTATTAACATTCATGACAAATTTTATGATATCAGACTAAAGGTACGACCTGCAGCCCATGCTAAATAATTTAGTCATACAAAGAGTAAAATCCAAGATGGCTGCTGGCGGCCATGATTTTTGGCCGAATGACCCCAAAATTACTCGTTCCCATCTACATGTCAATATTATCATCCATGACAAATTTCATGATGATCAAACGAACAGTACGACCTGTGGCCCGTGCTAATGGATTAAATTTTTAAATCCAAGATGGCCACTGGCGGCCATGTTTTTTGTCCAAATGACCCCAAAATGACTCGTTCCCATCTACATTCCAATTTCACCAGCCATGACAAATTTTATTATGATCAGACTAAAGGTACAACCTGTAGCCCGTGTTAAAGGATTTAGTCATACAAAGAGTAAAATCCAAGATGGCTGCTGGTGGCCATGTTTTTTGGCCGAATGACCCCAAAATGACTCGTTCCGATTTACATGTCATTGTTAATATCCATGACAAATTTTATGATGATCAGACTAAAGGTACGACCTGCAGCCCGTGCTAAAGAATTTAGTCATACAAAGAGTAAAATCCAAGATGGCTGCTGGCGGCCATGTTTTTGGGCCGAATGACCCCAAAATTACTCGTTCCCATCTACATGTCAATATTATCATCCATGACAAATTTCATGATGATAAGACGAAAAGTACAACCTGTGGCCCGTGCTAATAGATTAAATTTTGAAATCCAAGATGGCCGCTGGCGGCCATGTTTTTTGGCCGAATGACCCCAAAATGAATCGTTCCCATCTACATGTCATTATTAACATTCATGACAAATTTTATGATGATCAGACTAAAGGTACAACCTGTAGCCCGTGTTAAAGGATTTAGTCATACAAAGAGTAAAATCCAAGATGGCTGCTGGTGGCCATGTTTTTTGGCCGAATGACCCCAAAATGAATCGTTCCCATCTACATGTCATTATTAACATTCATGACAAATTTTATGATGATCAGACTAAAGGTACGACCTACAGCCCGTGCTAAAGAATTTAGTCATACAAAGAGTAAAATCCAAGATAACTGCTGGCGGCCATGTTTTTTGGCCGAATGACCCCAAAATTACTCGTTCCCATCTACATGTCAATATTATCATCCATGACAAATTTCATGATGATCAGACGAACACTCCGGCCTGTAGCCCGTGCTAATGGATTGAATTTTGAAATTCAAGATGGCCACTGGCGGCCATGTTTTTTTGCCGAATGACCCCAAAATGACTCGTTCCCATTTACATGTCAATGTCAACGCCCATGACAAATTTCATAATGATCCGTCCAAAGTTACGACCTGTAGCCCGTGCCAAAGGATTTAGTCATGCAAAGAGTAAAATCCAAGATGGCTTACCGCGGCCATGTTTTATGGCCGAACGAACCCAAAATGACTCGTTTCCCATCTATATGTCATTGTTAACATCCATGACAAATTTCATAATGATTCGATCAAAGGTAGAACCTGTAGCCCGTGCCAAACAATTTAGTCATGCAAAGAGTAAATTCCAAAATAACTGCTGGCGGCCATGTTTTTTGGCAGAACGACCCCAAAATGACTCGTTCCCATCTACATGTCAATATTAACATCCATGACAAATTTCATGATGATCAGACGAACGGTAGGACCTGTAGCCCATGCTAATGGATTGAGGGGGGGGGGGAGTTGATCAGGGCGGGGGGGGGGGGGGGGGGGGGGGGGGGGGAAGTTGATCGGGGGGGGGGAGATAAACTGTACCAGCATTATAGGTTTTTTATCAACATAATTAGAGAATATATAACAGTAGAATAAGTCCGGATATAGTGTGTCTGACATTTGCAGATTGAGGTCACCAGAGGGTGAATTTAATGACGCTATACCACTCAGCGGGCTAGCATTACCATATTCACCCTCTGGGGACCTCATTCTGCTATGTGAAACCTACTAGGGGTCAGAAAGGTGTTCCCCAGTTGAAGTTGGTGATGTTCACCCCTTAGTTACCTCGATTATGCCTTTTATCTTCTGATAATTAGGGGATATAGAAACAGAACAGAAAGGAAAATGTAACTAAAACAATGTTAATTTGAGACTATAGATACTTCCCAGAAGAATGATGTCCACAGAGGGTGAATTTAGTGATACTAGCCCACTGGTATAACAAAACTTAATTCACCCTCTGGGGGCCTCATTTCTGCAAATGACCGGCACCCTATTCTCAGACCTGATCCCATTTAGTTTGAAATAAGGTGCCTGTCATTTACAGAATGAGGTCCCAGAGGGTGAATTTATGCAATGTGTCGTCTGCCATTTTGGGGATATAGAGAATCTAAACTAAAAAAGAAATAGAATCTATATGAAGAAGTTTCTGGAGAAATTTGATAATAAAGAAACTTTTCAGAGAACATGAGGCCAAAGCAGAATGAGATTCCAGAGGGTGAATTTGGTGATGCTAGCCCACTATGCGGGGTAGCATCACTAAATTCACCCTCTGGGGACCTCATTCTGAAAATGACAGACACACTATTTCAAGGCTTGTTTAGAATTCAGAGTTAAAGGTACATTCAATGGTCCCCATATCATCAGATTTTATACAACATTTCTTGAAATGCCGCTTCAGTTGACAAAAAATAATGCTGACCAGCGTCAACAAAAGTATAAAATTACCCAATAAATTTTATATATCAAGATTTTGTTCAACGAAATTTTGTATCGAGAGTATGTCAGTTGGCCAGGTGGTGAAAAATAATAGATTTTTAAAATCGATATCTGATAACTGAGATTTGATGGGTGGGTTCCTCGACTCAATTAAAACATTTTTTTTACCCCAAAGCCAAAAAATAGTAATTTAGCAAGATCAATTCGGATTGTGCATATTTAAGAATTAATTAACCTACCAGGTGTTTTTCTCGTTAAGAATTAATTAACCTACCAGGTGTTTCCTCTTTAAGAATTACTTAATCAACCAGGTGTTTTCCTCTTTAAGAATTAATTAACCTACCAGGTGTTTTCCTCTTTAAGAATTAATTAACCTACCAGGTGTTTTCCTCGTTAAGAGTTAATTAACCTACCAGGTGTTTTCCTCTTTGGTGTCCGTCTCTCCATCTCTATCATAGGACTCTTCTTCAAGATTTTTACCCTGGAAAAAAATTTGTTTTGTTACATAATGAATTGGCGACGATGGCTAGTCACGCTGCAGCGATCATTAGCAGGGACTGATCTGGTCCATTTTCGGGCCCGTTGTAAGGGTTTGGGTGCAGCGATCATTAGCAGGGACTGATCTGGTCCATTTTCGGGCCCGTTGTAAGGGTTTGGGCGCAAACTAAACAAACAAAGACCATCAATAATGACCTTCAGTCAGATTAATGTGTTACCGTAGATTGTACCTCTGTAACTAAATTTATTACATAAATGGTCCTCCTATAGGAAAATATTCATATTCAGTCATCACATAATGGTCCTCCTATAGGAAAATATTCATATTCAGTCATCACATAATGGTCCTCCTATAGGAAAATATTCATATTCAGTCATCAAATAATGGACCTCCCACAGGTATGAAAATATTCATCTTCAGTCATCAAATAATGGACCTCCCACAGGTATGAAAATATTCATCTCCAGTCATCACATAATGGACCTCCTGTATGAAAATATTCATCTCCAGTCATCACATAATGGTCCTCCTATAGGAAAATATTCATATTCAGTCATCAAATAATGGACCTCCCACAGGTATGAAAATATTCATCTCCAGTCATCACATAATGGACCTCCTGTATGAAAATATTCATCTCCAGTCATCACATAATGGTCCTCCTATAGGAAAATATTCATATTCAGTCATCAAATAATGGACCTCCCACAGGTATGAAAATATTCATCTCCAGTCATCACATAATGGACCTCCTGTATGAAAATATTCATCTCCAGTCATCACATAATGGTCCTCCTATAGGAAAATATTCATATTCAGTCATCAAATAATGGACCTCCCACAGGTATGAAAATATTCATCTCCAGTCATCACATAATGGACCTCCTGTATGAAAATATTCATCTCCAGTCATCACATAATGGACCTCCTGTATGAAAATATTCATCTCCAGTCATCACATAATGGACCTCCTGTATGAAAATATTCATCTCCAGTCAGATCAATGTTGTCAGATTGTACCTCTCAAAGGCCAGTATAAATAAATCGTATCCTATCTTATATTTATATGAAAGTGTCAATGACAATGTAGCTCAACTTAGGTAGGGGAATAATTTAATGGTTGACAGTAAATGGAGGAATTAGGAAAGGAGCTAATTGAAATATCTAAGTAAGACAAAATGTAAATGTGAAGAGAGACCAATACCCCCAAAATGACTCATTCCCATCTACATGTCAATATCAACATTCATGACAAGTTTCATAATGATCGGATCAGGGATGTGGTCTGTAGGGTGTGCCAAAGGATTTAGTGATGCAAAGAGTAAATTCTAAAATGGCCACAGGCGGCCATGTTTTTTTGCTGAATGACCCCAAAATGACTCGTTCCCATCTACATGTCAATGTCAACATCCATGACAAATTTCATAAAGATCAAACAAACAGATCAGTCTATAACCCATGCTAATGGATTTTGTAGAAATATTTAGTCATACAAAATGGCCATTGGTGACCATATATTTTTGCTGAATGACCCCAAAATGACTCGTTCCCATCAAGAGGTCACCCCGATGATCCATATGAAGTTTGGTGATGATCAGATGAGGGATGTGGTATGTAGGGTGTGTCAAAGTATTTAGTGATGCAAAGAGTAAAATCAAATGAAAGTGTCAATGACACTGTAGCTCAACATGGAAAGGGAATAATTTAATATATTACAGTCAATGGAGCGATTAGGAATGTGGAAAGTTGAATGTCTAATACTAGTTTATAGACATGAAGAGAAAAGTAAAATCCAAGATGGCTGCTGGCGGCCATGTTTTCAGCCGAATGACCCCAAAATGAGTCGTTCCCATCTACATGTCATCGTTAACATCAATGACAAATTTTATGACGATCAGACTAAATGTACGACCTGTGGCCCGTGCTAATGGATTAAATTTTGAAATCCAAGATGGCCACTGGCGGCCATGTTTTTTGTCCGAATGACCCCGAAATCAGACTAAAGGTACGACCTGTAGCCCGTGGTAAAGGATTTAGTCATACAAAGAGTAAAATCCAAGTTGGCTGCTGGCGGCCATGTTTTTTGACCAAATGACCCCAAAATGACTCGTTCCCATCTACATGTCATTATTAACATTCATGACAAATTTTATGATGATCAGACTAAAGGTACAACCTGTAGCCCGTGCTAAAGGATTTAGTCATACAAAGAGTAAAATCCAAGATGGCTGCTGGCGACCATGTTTTTTGGCCGATTGACCCCAAAATTACTCGTTCCCATCTACATGTCATTGTTAAGAACCATGACAAATTTTATGATGATCAGACTAAAGGTACGACCTGTAGCCCGTGCTAAAGAATTTAGTCATACAAAGAGTAAAATCCAAGATGGCTGCTGGCGGCCATGTTTTTGGCCAAATGACACCCAAAATTACTCGTTCCCATCTACATGTCAATATTAACATCCATGACAAATTTCATGATGATCAGACGAACAGTACGACCTGTGGCCCGTGCTAATGGATTAAATTTTGAAATCCAAGATGGCTGCTAGCGGCCATGTTTTTTGTCCAAATGACTCGTTCCCATTTACATTCCAATTTCAACAGCCATGAAATTTTTTATGATGATCAGACTAAAGGTACGACCTGTAGCCCGTGCTAAAGGATTTAGTCATACAAAGAGTAAAATCCAAGATGGCTGCTGGCGGCCATGTTTTTTGGCCGAATGACCCCAAAATGACTCGTTCCCATCTACATGTCATTATTAACATTCATGACAAATTTTATGATGATCAGACAAACAGTACGACCTGTGGCCCGTGCTAATGGATTAAATTTTGAAATCCAAGATGGCCGTTGGCAGCCATGTTTTTTGTCCGAATGACCCCAAAATGACTCGTTCCCATCTACATTCCAATATCAACAGCCATGACAAATATTATGATGATCAGACTAAAGGTACGACCTGTAGCCCGTGCTAAAGGATTTAATCATACAAAGAGTAAAATCCAAGATGGCTGCTGGCGGCCATGTTTTTTGGCCGAATGACCCCAAAATGACTCGTTCCCATCTACATGTGATTATTAACATTATTGACAAATTTTATGATGATCAGACTAAAAGTAGGACTTGTAGCCCGTGCTAAAGGATTTAGTCATGCAAAGAGTAAAATCCAAGACGGCTGCTGGCGGCCATGTTTTTTGGCCGAATGACCCCAAAATGACTCGTTCCCATCTACATGTCATTGTTAACATCCATGACAAATTTTATGATGATCAGACTAAAGGTACGACCTGTAGCCCGTGCTAAAGGATTTAGTCATACAAAGAGTAAAATCCAAGATGGCTGCTGGCGGCCATGTTTTTGAGCCGAATGACCCCAAAATGACTCGTTCCCATCTACATGTCATTATTAACATCCATGAAAAAATTTATGATGATCCGACTAAAGGGACGACCTGTAGGCCGTGCCAAAGAATTTAGTCATGTAAAGAGTAAAATCTAAGATGGCTGCCGGTGGCTATGTTTTTAAGCCGAACAACCCCAAAATTACTCGTTCCCATCTACATGTCAATATTAACATCCATGACAAATTTCATGATGATCAGACAAACAGTACGACCTGTGGCCCATGCTAATGGATTAAATTTTGAAATCCATGATGGCCGCTGGCGGCCATGTTTTTTGTCCGAATGACCCCAAAATAACTCGTTCCCATCTACATGTCAATATTAACATCCATGACAAATTTCATGATGATCAGACAAACCGTGCAACCTGTGGCCCGTGCTAATGGATTGAATTTTGAAAACAAAGATGGCCACTGGTGGCCATGTTTTTTGTCCGAATGACCCCAAAATGACTCGTTCCCATCTACATTCCAATTTCAACAGCCATGACAAATTTCATGATTATCAGACTAAAGGTACGACCTGTAGCCCGTGCTAAAGGATTTAGTCATACAAAGAGTAAAATCCAAGATGGCTGCTGGCGGCCATGTTTTTTGCCCGAATAACCCAAAAATGACTCATTCCCATCTACATGTCATTGTTAACATCCATGACAAATTTTATGATGAACTGACTAAAGGTACGACCTGTAGCCCGTGCTAGAGGATTTAGTCATGCAAAGAGTAAAATCGAAGATGGCTGCTGGCGGCCATGTTTTTTGGCCGAATGACCCCAAAATTACTCGTTCCCATCTACATGTCAATATTAACATCCATGACAAATTTCATGACGATCAGACGAACAGTACGGCCTGTAGCCCGTGCTAATGGATTGAATTTTGAAATCTAAGATGGCCGCTGGCAGCCATGTTTTTTTTCCGAATGACCCCAAAATGAATCATTCCGGTACAAATGTTGATGTCAACAGCTATGACAAATTTCATAATGATCCGATCAAAGGTACGACCTGTAGCCTCTATTGTTGACGCCTTACGTACACACGCACACACGGACGACGGACGACAAAGCCATGGCAATAGCTCAAACTTTACAAAGTAAAGTTGAGCTAATAAGGCTGCCAGTGGCCATATTTTTTGGCCAAATGCCCCCAAAATAACTCGTTCCCATCTAGAGGTCACCCCGATGATCCATCTGAAGTTTGGTGATGATCGGATCAGGGATGTGGTCTGTAGGATGTGTCAAAGGCAGGGTTCATACACCTAGCTGAGAGTAAAATTCCATAACTTTTCCATACTTTTTCAAGACTTTCGGACAAATTTTCCAAAAATTCCATAACTTTTCCATACCTCCTACCTAGCTAAATAATGAGGAAGATATATAAATTTCCAGGTTGTTTAAACAGAGCACACATATACGTTAGTTAAAATGAGCCCTTTATCTGCAAAGATGCATTTAACTAATTAAGCTGATATGAACAATAAATCATAAATGGTTTGCATCTGCAACAATTATCGGCCTTGACACCCTGAGTCTATGATTTCTAAAATCATTGGGAAAAAAATTACGATTTTCCGGTTATGGATCACGATTTATTTCGAACAAGGCAATACAACGATTAAAACTATATTTTCACACTATAAAATGGTGCTCTCGGATAATTTTGTCGCCAAATATATTCAGTAACATCAGGT
This sequence comes from Siphonodentalium dalli, assembly GCA_032622095.1. Classification (NCBI taxonomy): domain Eukaryota; kingdom Metazoa; phylum Mollusca; class Scaphopoda; order Gadilida; family Siphonodentaliidae; genus Siphonodentalium; species Siphonodentalium dalli. The sequence goes on from CP136069.1 coordinate 4,031,279, forward strand.
AACATTGGTTAATTTAGAGAGAGTACGCATTGATAGAATTGTTTTAGGTCCGTTCGATTCGCGTTCTGTTATTGCGTATATAAATGAGTTCCGGTAAGGGAGACAATTTGTGTTTCGGCATACCGTAAAACGTGTAGTTCCAACTATAACTACGGAGATGGTATCGTAAGCTTATACGATAAGAACGGAAAGTAACAGCGTTAATTTACCTAAGAACACGGCCTTGGGATATTCCATGACTTTTCAAGACCTTGAATCTCAGGGTAGCTTATTTTCAAGACTTTTCCCATAGTAGGGTGAAAAAAGGTCCCATTTTCCAGACTTTTCAAGGGTATTGAATCGAAATTTTCGAATTCCATAACTTTTCCAGGATTCCAGACCCGCATACGAACCCTGAAAGGATTTAGTGATGCAAAGAGTAAAATCCAAGATGGCCACCAGACGCCATGTTTTTTGGCCGAATGATCCTAAAATGACTCGTTCCCATCTACATGTAAATGTCAACATTCATGACAAATTTAATGATGATCACACAAACAGTACGGCTTGTAGCCCGCGCCAATGGATTTAATTTTGAAATCCAAGATGGCCACCAGGCACCAGACGCCATGTTTTTTGGCCGAATGACCCCAAAATGACTCGTTCCCATCTACATGTCAATGTCAACATTCATGACAAATTTCTTAAAGATCATACAAAAGATACGACCTGTAGCCCGCGCCAAAGTATTCAGTGATGCAAAGAGTAAAATCCAAGATGGCTGATGGCGGCCATGTTTTTTGGCCAAAGGACCCCAAAATGACTCGTTCCCATCTAGAGGTCGCTCCGATGATCCATATGAAGTTTGGTGATGATCGGATCAGAGATGTGGTCTGTAGGATGTGTCAAAGGATTTAGTGATGCAAAGAGTAAAATCCAAGATGGCCACCAGCGGCCATGTTTTTTGGCCGAATGATCCTAAAATGACTCGTTCCCATCTACATGTAAATGTCAACATTCATGACAAATTTAATGATGATCACACAAACAGTACGGCTTGTAGCCCGCGCCAATGGATTTAATTTTGAAATCCAAGATGGCCACCAGGCACCAGACGCCATGTTTTTAGGCCGAATGACCCCAAAATGACTCGTTCCCATCTACATGTCAATGTCAACAATCATGACAAATTTCTTAAAGATCATACAAAAGATACGACCTGTAGCCCGCGCCAAAGTATTCAGTGAGGCAAAGAGTAAAATCCAAGATGGCTGATGGCGGCCATGTTTTTTGGCCAAAGGACCCCAAAATGACTCGTTCCCATCTAGAGGTCGCTCCGATGATCCATATGAAGTTTGGTGATGATCGGATCAGAGATGTGGTCTGTAGGATGTGTCAAAGGATTTAGTGATGCAAAGAGTAAAATCCAAGATGGCCACCAGCGGCCATGTTTTTTGGCCGAATGATCCTAAAATGACTCGTTCCCATCTACATGTAAATGTCAACATTCATGACAAATTTAAAGATGATCACACAAACAGTACGGCTTGTAGCCCGCGCCAATGGATTTAATTTTAAAATCAAAGATGGCCACCAGGCACCAGACGCCATGTTTTTTGGCCGAATGACCCCAAAATGACTCGTTCCCATCTACATGTCAATGTCAACATTCATGACAAATTTCTTAAAGATCATACAAAAGATACGACCTGTAGCCCGCGCCAAAGTATTCAGTGATGCAAAGAGTAAAATCCAAGATGGCGGCCATGTTTTTTGGCCAAAGGACCCCAAAATGACTCGTTCCCATCTAGAGGTCGCTCCGATGATCCATATGAAGTTTGGTGATGATCGGATCAGAGATGTGGTCTGTAGGATGTGTCAAAGGATTTAGTGATGCAAAGAGTAAAATCCAAGATGGCCACCAGCGGCCATGTGTTTTTTGGCCGAATGATCCTAAATTTACTCTTTCCCATCTACATGTAAATGTCAACATTCATGACAAATTTTATGATGATCACACAAACAGTACGGCCTGTAGTCCGCGCCAATGGATTTAATTTTGAAATCCAAGATGGCCACCAGCGGCCATGTTTTTTGGCCGAATGACCCCAAAATGACTCGTTCCCATCTACATGTCAATGTCAACATTCATGACAATTTTCATAAAGATCAGACCAAAGATACGACCTGTAGCCCGCGCCAAAGGAAATTGTTGACGGACGACAGATGCCAAGCCATGGCAATAGCTCAAACTTACAAAGTAAGTTGAGCTAACAAGGTGATTTACATTGTCCAGTTTGATCAAAATCGACTGATTAATGGGTCATTGTAATGTAATTTGATGGTTAAGGCAGGTTAAGGCATGAGAAAAAGTTTACATAAAAGATATCCAAAAAAAATAAAAAATTGTGGAGAATAAAAATAGGGTCGGGAGGCGATGTAAATAGGGTCGGAAGGGGATGTAAATCAAGCATTTATTTTAATATTGGCCTAACTATATCACATAATGGACCTCCTATATGAAAATATTTATATTCAGTCAGATCAATGTGTCACATTGTTACCTCTGTAACAAAAGTTATCACATAATGGTCCTCCTATGGGGGATAGCGTCACTAAATTCACCCTCTGGGAACCTCATTCTGCAAATGACAGGCACCTTATTCTCATGTTGGACGGGAGAACCCACCAAATTATCAGCCAGGAATCACTTGTTTTCAAACAGAAACATCCGGCACATATTTAGTTCATAATGATAAGTAAATTATCTAATTTGTCATGAAATTATTGCTCTGCCTGATAGTGACGTCCAAATTTTAATTTCTCCCATGAATGCATGTGCAAGCCTGCAAATAGCGTGTCTGAACCCATAGAGAGCCCCACATAGACTGGAGCAGACGACACTCTGTAGTGCATGCTTCCATCTGTGTGAGGCTCCCTGTGGGTTAAACATTAAAGTTTATTAGTGAGGTTTGAGATGGATGTCTTATAGATTACTGACCAAGCCTGCAAATAGCGTGTCTGTCATTTGCAAAATGAGGTCCCCAGAGGGTGAATTGGTGACGCTATCCCCCATAGTGGGCTAGCGTCACAAAATTCACCTTCTGGGGACATCATTCTGCTAAGGCCCTCAACTGCTATGGCAGACCTAGGATCAGATTGAAGTTCCCCAGTTGAAGTTGGTGATGTTCACCCATTTGGCACCTCAATTATGAATTTTAACTTCTGTAAATTACGGGATATAGAAACTTCCTAGAAGGGAAATGTAACTAAAAACAATGTTAATGTGATACTATAGTTACTTCCCAGAAGATGAGGCCATGCAGAATGAGGTCCCCAGAGGGTGAATTTAGTGATGCTAGCCCGCTATGCGGGATAGCGTCACTAAATTCACCCTCTGGGGACCTCATTCTGCAAATGACAGGCTTGTGGCGAGTCTTGATCAGTGATTTGTCAAAGTGAAAGGGATTTAAGCGAAATGAAACTAATTAACCCTTTCAGTGCCAAGTCCGATTTTTGTATCAACCAATATTTCTTTGATCTAAGAGCTCTTTCCATCAATGTATCACATTATTATAATCAATAAATTTGAAAAATAATCAAGGAAATATGGGTTGATACAAAAATCGGACTTGGCACTGAAAGGGTTAAAGAAATATCATAAAACATTGGACCATGGTTTGCCCTATTGGATTTGTGAGCAGGACGCCCGGTACTATTTTCGGAATTGGCACAACACTGTTAATACAAGAGATGGACTGTCGTCCGGTGCATACCGCCTAGTGTGGGCATATCTATAACCTATGACCAGTTGATATACTCAGACAGATGGACCCAAAAATCAGCATTTTCATACAAACAAAAATGAATAACTATAGAACGAAAAACCAAAACAAAATGTTAGAACACGCCATTAAATGTCCTCAAAGTGGTGAACATCCATATCATATTTCATTGATATCCAAGATTACTGTTCAAGTTATGGCCTGAACAGACATAGGACGGACCAAAAAGCCAACATTTCCAGATAAACAAATATGAATTTATAACTCTAGAATGGAAAACCCAAACAAAACGATTAAATCCTCTATTGAATGTCCCCATAGTAGTGAACATCCATACAAAATTTCATTGAGATCTCAGCACAACTGTTGGAAGTTATGACAGACGGACCAAAAAGCCAACATTTCCAAATAAACAAGGATGAATAACTCTAGAATGGAAAATCCGAACAAAACGATGGAATTGTATTCCCGCTTTAAAAAAAAATTATATGTTTATTACCTGTGATTCTTGCACCTATAGATAATCTTGCGCTTGTTGTGTGGCCAATTGAAATTTCAATAATGTACATATGTGCGCTGAAAATTTGTATAGGAACACTCATTTGGTTTTGATTACACGCAACAACTCGATAAGGTTAATTTTAGCAGCTTGCCTTGTCCCGACTCCAGTCTATTCATCATGTAATAATAAGCGAAAATGAGGAACTGATATATCAAAATGGGAAATTTCCAATCTTTTCACAGATATAAGACAAATTTATACAGCTTTGACTTTCATTATCCATAAAATAATTTATTTCCGACCATACATTCTGTGACAAAATGACTGGCACAAGCCTGCAAATAGCGTGTCTGTCATTTGCAGAATGAGGTCCCCAGAGGGTGAATTTAGTGATGCTATCCCGCACAGCGGGCTAGCATCACCAAATTCACCCTCTGGGAACCTCATTATGCTTAGGCCCTCAACTTCTATGGTAGATCTAGGATCAGATTGAAGTTCCCCAGTTAAAGTTGATGATGTTCACCCATTGGGCACCTCGATTATGCATTTTATCTTCTGCAAATTAGGGGGATATAGAAACTTCCCAGAAGGGAAAACGTAACTAAAAACGAGAGGCCGATCATGATCCCTTGGCGATAGTAAATTACTATGATCGGAATCATAAATGAGAATTTTGGTGTTGAATTATCGAGTATACTGTTATATACTATTATAGACAAATGCACATAACACAAATTATTGGAATTTATGGGTCACTCGCATTTATATAAGAGAATGCATTGGTACAGGATATGTAATGATGCACCACCACAGCCTTGGGTTAAATGTGAAAGGTGACCTATAGATCAAGATAAGCCACCTCACTGCTGACCCATTAATATCAATTATATAGCAGAGCTGTCAACAAATCACAGGAATTGTTTATGTAGAGCGATATCTTCAGCTGTGCAAGGCAGCAAAGATGTTCAAGTATTGTTGAATCTTTATTTTAAATTAGATACCATAGCTTTCTCTATCAGATTATCTGCACATTGGCATAAGAGACATCAGAAAATAATATAGCCTTATCAATAGCTAAGTAGTCTAAAGGCATGGGTTGGAATTGGTGAATTGGATTTAATGTCGCTCCAAACAAAATTTACCAGTACATAACACAAGATTTTGGACCGATTTAAACAAATTTGGTGTGGTGACTCGGGGTACCCTTGGCAGAGTTATAATGGTGTTAGTTTTTCAAATTATGTTAATTTAAAAAAAAAAAATTGGTTTTAATTATTTAAAAAAAATATATTTTATTATATATTTTTTTTCATTTATTTATTTTTATTACACACTTAGACGTGATTAATAAGGATTTATTGGTGAATTAAAAGTGATAATGTCACACCTGTGAATTACGTCACCGGTGAGAGCACGCGATTTTTGACAGTTCCGCTCTAAGCCGGAACTATTTTCACTTTCTGCGGCTCAAACATGGTTGAAGTTGAACAGAAACGAACTGCTAACGATGATGCAGAAGCAGTTAATAAACTGGTAAAATGAAGAAGAATCTTACCTATTATCGACTCCGATGATTCGGACGATGTCATATTCCAGTTAAATGAACTATGAACAATTCCATGTGAACAATAAATTTATCCAGTTCCGAGCTGAATTTCCACGTGTTGCTCTTCGAGAGTTTGTTTACGTCGATGATTAAAATATCGTCACTTCGAAACTTAGCTTCCTACTTTTAGCACGATTTCCAAACATGTCCTGTATGAACCAACATTATTTACACACACCATCAGAATCTTCACAATATCCCGTTCCAAGTGCCATGCTTGTTCGGTCAGAATAAACACAATTTTGACAGAAAATTTCCGAAACTTTAAAAAATGAATCGCACCAAATTGAATCAAATTATGAGGTCAATCGGTATCGTTACGTCACAATTATTTAAATTATGTGTCCATCCGCGTATACTGCACGTGCAACTGTACGTTGGGGTTCAAAATGGGAGAATCAGCTGATCTGGGCTTATTTTGTCACATCTTCTCTTTAGAATTAGCAACTTTTAGTGGTTGAAAGTGTGTAATAAACAGAATAATCAATTGGTTTCGATGATTACGTGACATAATTCACTCGGGTAGCCGGTCCTACCAGGCCCGGCTCCCCTCGTGAATTATGTCACGTAATCATCGAAACCAATTGATTACTCTCTATATATTTATAAATTGAGCAAGGAATTCAATCTAAATTTTTTTTTTTTAAGAGTGAATATTTTTTCGAAAAAGGGCCATAACTCAGACTAAAAGGCCATAAAAATAGTCGGATCAAACCCATATTCGAACTCGATCTGTCTTTTGTGCTGAGTAATTCATATACAAAATTTGGTTCCGATCAAATAGAAAATATTTGAGTTATCGCACCATGCGTAACGTGTCTACGGACAGACAGACAGACGCACGCACGACGAGTGGTCAATCAGGACAATGACACTATGTTTACCATACTATGCTATGGGTAAACATAACGATGTTAATTTGATACTGTAGATACTTCCCAGAAGATGAGGCCTAAGCAGAATGAGGTCTCCAGAGGGGACCTCATTCTGCAAATGACAGACATGCTATTTACAGGCTTGCACTGGCACATTGCAAACTGGGCATTCATTCCTGCATCCTATACATTATACGAGTGATATCTCCACATATGCTGCTTGGGCTATTTCCGTGAAGAACGCCCCGTTATTTGCAACCAGAATTTTTGCTGCTGTTTATACATTTCAAATAATAAATATCGTTACGTAATTACTTGCATCTATTATTTAGTTCGTGGTCACGAATTCTAATGAATTAATTACTAGAAAATGTATCTAGATCTTCCCAGGTGCAAGGAAATGAGGGTTACTGGACATTAAATTCGATCCCAATGTTTTTACCCTAGCGGAAACCCTGTAAGCACATGCCACATTATGTTTCGGCTCGTTACCTGCGATAGGGGTAGTTCAAAGAAAGTAATGACAGTCAAATAAAATAATACCATTCTTCAGGTGAATATAATAAAATAATACCATTCTTCAGGACTCTTCAACTCAGAAGGTTGACACATATCGGTCTTCCGTCTTTTTTTGGAGCTTCGTTTCGTCGATGATGGTGCCATATCTGAGGAAGGAACAATGAAATCATCCATTGCTGAAATGGTCTTCCTCGACGGAGCTGATTTAGGGGTCTTTGATTTACGACTAGCATCATGGGAGGCGACACTAGGAGTCACATCGACATTTGGAGATGGTTTATATGTAGGTGTCCTTACATCTTCTATGATGAGATCAGCAGTCTTATTCACAAGTGAGTCATTGCTGTCCTAAAATATAAGATATAACAATTAACGACCAATTGATCTAAGAAGAATTACTAGATCAAAGACATTATCCAGTCATTAAACAGAGATTGCTAGAATAGCTGGGAGACCCATCAGTGTAGTTTCATTGAAAAATAATAAACCGGTTAAACATAAATAAAATAAAGTCAGGATTTTAGTTACATAAGGCATTCTAAGCTGGATTTTAGTTATCTAAAGGCATTCTAAGCTGGATTTTAGTTATATAAAGGCATTCTAAGCTGGATTTTAGTTATCTAAGGGCATTCTAAGCTGGATTTTAGTTATATAAAGGCATTCTAAGCTGGATTTTAGTTATATAAAGTAGTGATGAGCCGATAATCGGGAACGACAATCGGAATCGGCCGATTGTGGCCCATCGGATGACAATCGGTACTCGGGTTTGAACATCGGGATTTCCGATTGTCTAAATAATAAATGAGTGCTTGTTTTTCTTCAATAAACTGTTTTAAATATGACGATGTTTTGTTGAATAAATGACCAGTAAACATGGGGAAAGTGATACCAAGCACAAACTTGATATAGATACATGTCTTCTGCAATACCCCGGCCGTACCTGTGTCTATGTTTGAACAATATATTAGTGGGGATCGCCGGGAAGCACGTGACACTTTGGGTTAGAGTGAGGCAGCGAGCATGACGCTGTGATTGCGCATAATAATTCATTAATTATTGGCATACCGAACAGTCGTTTCAGTGGATTGATTTCTTTAGCATTGTGATGTACACAAGTAACACAACGTACATATCATGGGACTCATGTACGCCCATAGGTAACTTTATGGTTCGTCAACATGTAGACATTTTGATTTATGTATGTCAAACTATCAAAAATCAAAATGTATGCATACGCAGTACAACAAAGCTATCTATATAGTACATACAGCGTAACAGGTATAAACACTACTATAGAAATCGAAAGTGCATGTCACGTGACTTTAAATAGTTGAAGACAATGTCATTCCATCCAGTCATCATCGTGTGACGTCACGTATATGTCACCACAAATGATTATTATGATGACCACGCCGAAATCGAATCGTGTCTGTGAAATTGACATGAACATGGTGTAACTTGCAACTAGTTCAGTCGGCTCATTCCTTTGATGTGATGTCTTTGAATTGGGATCAAAGAAAAATGCCGTTTGATGAATTGTTATCAAAAACGGACCATGGACATGTCGTCATGCACGTGGCTACATCAAACTTTCAAAAAATTTGTTGTGGAATAGCCTAGAATACATGGGTATGTTGCCTGTATTCGATCACTAGTCTGCCCATACCATGCACCTATCTACTTACCCAAACATATACTTTATATGTATACAGTGTACTGGCATATTACTACGTTTGTTGCTTGGTTCTAATTCTAAGTATTATATAACACATATAACATATTCTGCTATAATTATTGAAATAATCGGAATCGGCCGATTGTGATCTCAAATAATCGGCAATCGGCGCATGGCTCTATTTGACAATCGGCTCATCACTAATATAAAGGCATTCTAAGCTGGATTTTAGTTATATAAAGGCACGCTAAGCTGGATTTTAGTTACATAAGGCATTCTAAGCTGGATTTTAGTTATCTAAAGGCATTCTAAGCTGGATTTTAGTTATATAAAGGCATTCTAAGCTGGATTTTAGTTACATAAGGCATTCTAAGCTGGATTTTAGTTATATAAAGGCATTCTACGCTGGATTTTAGACATTCTGAGGCAACAATTTAATTAGTTGGTTTTCGATTCTGCAAACAATTTTTTTCACCAACATTGAAAAAAAACACAAGAGCTTCGCTAGGGCATGGCAAAATAATATTAGCCATTTTGAAATGTACGGACGCAAAATACAAAAACAAATTGAGCTTACAAAGGTTATCTGATATACCCCTAATTTCAATACCGGGTATAAAAATGCGGTCAAATTCTACGTCGAAAAAAGGTAAAAATAATTGGATGGTACCCATAGAAACCAAAAATGTTAACGGATGGATAGACGGACAAACTGATCATGTAATACGACAGTTTTGTCAAACAGGAGTAAAAAAAATATTAAAAATATATCTCACCTGATGAACCTCCTCAGATTCAACAACGCTCTCCATGGCAACAGACTTTCTCTTCGACCTCGGCGTCTTCTTATTGTCAAGCTTTTCGTCACCTGCTTGAGAACGCCTTCTAGTACTGCGTCTCAATTTCGCTGGACTTTCCTCATCAACAAGTTCTGTTTTCACAGACGATAAACGTCTGCTTTTTCTCGTCTTTGGTGTGTTAACTATTGGTGTAGCAATTTGATCTGACGCATCATCGCAGTCTGATAGCAAGAGATCTACACGAGACTCCTTCACAGCTTCATCATTAAACATAGAAGATTTGTCTTCTTCTGAATTAGCATCAAGAGTCAGCGGTGAAGGTTTACTACTAGCTACCATACAATTACTAACTGTCGATTCGAAGAAACTTTCAATATTTGATTGAGAACTTTCCATTGGCACACATGAAGTTTCGTTTGGCACGTTAGCCTGTAGAGTAACATCTGATGCCGCTTCGTCCGTCGGAGAGCTAGCTGAATCTGGCTGGCTGTTGTCACTGACGTTGTGAACTGACTTCGATGGGACGTTAGAAGACTCAACAGGATTTTGTGGCGACACCACTGGATCATGACACGACTCACCAAACACAGTCTTGTCGATGTCTTGGTTGGTTGAGTTGGACTCAATGCCGTCTGTCGTGCTGTCGGCTTCAGAGACTAGAACGGATTTGGGAAACTTGACGAAGTTTGATTTGGAGCCATCAGCCGAGTTTTCTGTCAACAAATGTGAAGAAAGATGCATCAGAATTTGTATTGCAACAATTAACCCTTTCAGTGCCAGGGGCCGATCTCATCGGCCCTAATTTACGGTCTGTAAAATCGGCCCTAAATTTTTATTATTTTTTTATAGATTTTTTTGGGTTGAATTTTTGTTGGGTATGCTTAAGCATGCTATAGCGAATTTAAAAACAAACTGGATTAAACCTTAGGGGCATGTTATAACTCAAAACTATCACCAAGTATTCATAGTAATAATTTTGATGCCCATGCAAAAACGTAAGATTCCCTGGCACTAAACCTACAAAATAAGTCTGTTAAAGAATATAAGAACAAATTATTAAAATTGTAAAAAATAATAACAAATGATGAAAAATTGTTAGGCCAATGCATTCTCTTATATATGCGAGGCGACCTATGGTCGACTCGCATATATAAGAGAATGCATTGGCACAGGGTATATGGGTTGATACAAAAATCGGACCTGGCACTGAAAGGGTTAAGCAACAGGCTCAGTCGCAGATTGGTCGAAAATATCTGCTAATGATGATTTGATTGACAGCTGTGGAAAGATCAATTATGGTGAGATCCACATATCCTAGCACTCTACAGCTTAATAGAACTGGTGTAACAAAATCCCCACTAATAAACAGAAGCATGCAGAATTGACCAATTCAGACATGCATTGTAACCGGGGAGGTTTTTGTACATATCCGTACTAAGGCACACCGCAGACATTGTGTGCACATGCAATATGTGCTTTATATAGTGCGTTATCTGTCGATTTGAATCATAATATTGATAAAAACAAAATTTCGATATCGACTAATGGTTAGTTAATCAACGAAAAGGTTACAGATTTTTCTGTGCGATTGACTAATGTGGTACAGTCGAGTTCATCCTAAAACATCGATTATCTGAACCACAATTTATTTCTACGTGTTCCAACCGACTTTTCTACACAAGACTAATGTTCCCACAATGGAATGTACTCACATTGTGCAGCATGAATTTAAAGGGGCTTCCCAAGATCACATTTTATACTCCGGTGGGATAAATTTGCCAACTAAATGAGGAATATCTTTGCAACATTATTACAAATGCCCAATTTTGTTGCATATATACCTTCAGTCATCAATCTAGATATTGGCATGGAAAATCTGCAAGAAAATATTCTAATTTAGTGTGTGAAAAGCACAAAAGGTACCGCAGTCTCCCAAGAAAGACAAATCCTCGAGAACAGGCTTACACAATGTGATGTGTGTAGACCCAAAATTAGGGCCCTGCGAACCTTAAATTTTAGGTCGAACCGAACCTTGAAACCGAATCATCGTCTCAGTTTCGAATCGAACCGAACCTCGAACCCAAACACCGACCTTGTTGTCGAAGACTCACGATAGAGTGGACAATCAGAACTGTTAGTGGACATTATTATAGTAAAATCAACGGTTATTTAAGTATTGCCCATCTACACTATAAGATAATTACATAACAAAGAATTATTTTATATTGGAGATGGGTAGTCTGTTTATTCGTTTGCGACTTTGGTTTCAAATCTATGCATTTTGTGTTCTGATAATTTCTGTTTTTGCAAGTGACTTACGATATTTTTATCGGAAAAGTAACACACGTAGGGTCCCAACTAAGCACTGTGCAGGGGGAATTTTCTCTTGTAAATAAATTAATTACCCACACGGCATATTATTATTGTAATGTCGACACTCGGTAACTGTTAACAGACAGCTAAATTGTAGCAAGAAATAAAGCACTCGACCGTCAATCTATAACTGCAACAACACACGACAAAGATCAAAGTGTGCTGACGTCATGTTGTAGCAATTAAGTGTCACAGTCACAAGACAAAGCACATCAGGTTACATATTCATGTCAATCATTTATACTGATAAACAATGACCACACCCTCTCCTCACTGTGATTGGTTGAATCCAATTGTTGACAAAGAAGTGCTACCCGGAAATACCTATTCAGTTTCAGTCAGTTTACGGAATTCAAAAAACAGGGTTCACACACATTTTTCAAAATCAAATTCAAGGACTATTTAAGCACTTTTCAAGGACCAAATACTTGATTTTCAAGGACTTCTAACTTGTTCATATACACTTACCAAAAGTTGACAAGCCTCCTCTCACATTGAAATACCTCTCTGATGCACACAATTTTATAACAAATGTTAATGTCTAATGTTGAAGCATGTCTTTGAAAAACAGAATTTTTAAACTAAGTCCAGTGCAGGAACATGCTTTGTGCTCTTTTCATTGTCCTTCTTGAGGAATAAATCAAGCGAGTTGCCTATTTTTGAAAGTTTGTTGTGCTTATCACTTTTCGAATGTGATTTAACTGCACTCTCTCCCATTCCGCCGATGTCAAATTCCTTCCGACAAACATTGCAATGAGCTTTACTTTTATTTTCTTTTACGGACGAAAGCCACGCATAAGTCTTTACCCAGCAGGGATTAAAAACACATGATTGATAACTTTTCAAACTATTAACTATTCGTAAACAATTTCCTCCTGAATAAACAAAGAACTGACTCCGGAGAAAACACGCGCGCAGGTGGTTGGCACAAGACGCAAGAGCGATGACGTACTACACATAAATCTTATTATAAAGCGATGACATCAGGTGATTCCTGGAATTTCCCGCTTGAGTTAATAATAGAGGCGAGGATATCTCACTGTGAGAATTTTGTTAGCGTTCTGATTGAGTTGTCATCGTAAGATAACTTCGGGAAGCATTTGTGCACCTAATTTCATTAATAAGATTGTAAATGGGACAAATTCAAGTACTTATCAAGGGTGGTAGTGAGAAATCAAGTACTTTTCAAGGAACAAACTGAATTTAAGCACTTTTCAAGGAAGGGGTCGAAATTCAAGGACTTTTCATTTGCGTACGAACCCTGAAAAAGCTTGTTCGATCTGCATTCATCAATAATCACAACTTATTGTCTCGTTAGTTAGGTATAATTATGTATATTAGTAAAATTATATGGAGAACAAGGGGTACGCATCTAAGATGCTTTTGTCGATTATTTTGGCAGTCGAACCAAACTTCTGCCAATAAGGTGCACAACTCCGGGAAAAAAACTTGGACATTGGTTGGTATATTATTGCAATAGACCTATATACCAAATATCAATTGAATCCGTTACTATTTCATTGAGTTATCGCACTAGTAACGGTGATAAAATTGTGATTAAAATAGACAAACTAAGACCCATAACTCCTGAATTTTTTTTCGGACAAACCAGGTTTTCGAACTCGTCCGAGATATTGTTGCAATAGACACATACACCAAATATTGTTGAAATCGGTTAATATTTTATCGAGTTATCACGCTAACGGTGATAAAATTGCTAAAAATAGACAAACTAAGACCCATAACTCCGCGAAAAAAATCGGACAAACCTGATTTTCGAACTCGTCCGAGATATTGTTGCAGAAGACTCATATACCAAATATTGTTGAAATTGGTTAATATTTCTGCGAGTTATCGCGCTAACGGTGATAAATTTGCTAAAAATAGACAAACTAAGACCCATAACTCCGGAAAAAAAATCAGACAAACTTGGTTTTCGAACTTGTCCGAGATATTGTTGCAAGAGTCTCATATACCAAATATTGTTGAAATTGGTTAATATTTGCGTGAGTTATCGCGCTATCGGTGAAAAACTTAACTAAAAACCATCTAAGATGGATAACTCTTGTAAAAAAGTTCGGACGTGACCCATTTTCTACAGGCAGTAAATAGTCATTGGGAGCAACTGCCATTCCAAAATATTTTTGAATCCGTTCACAAATGTCAAAGTTATAAGGCATTCTTTAGGTCCGCCCGCCCGCCCGCCAACCGTCCCTCGCCAAACCATAAGTCGAGTTTTTGAAAAACTTGACAAATAAAACAAACTTTGACGAGGTAGAACTTTGACTGAGATAGAACTCCAGAAATGTTATTGTTTTACTAATTAATTATCACGAATTTGACATGTCCGACCGGACCGTTTAGCGGGAAAGGAACAAAGTTATGCCAAAAGACCTCATCAATGAAATACAAGTGCACCGCTGGGCGGAGGTAACGCTCCCGACTGTACAATCAGAGAAACTTTCTGGTTAAGCGCTATAAAAATGCCACATGTTGTTCTATATTAGCTTCAAATTTGGTCTGGTGCCACAAAAATAGAAGGAAAACTTAATTTTCTTTAAAAAAAACTTAATTTTTTAAGTCGAAAAAGGGTCATAACTCTCACAAAAATTATCCGATTGAACCGAAATTTTACCTTGACCTGTATTGCGGTTTTGCAAATAAATAATCCAAAATCAAGTTATCATCTGGAAACCAAAAAAACCTGAATTTTCTAAGTCCAAAAAGGGGCGTAACTCTGGAAAAAATGGGTGGACGAAACCACGGCTATGAGGAAATCTTGTCCCCCCGGCTGGTCTATTAGCATACCAAAGATCAACTGAATTGAGTTAGCGAAACCAAAGTTATGAGTTGAAACGTTCGTATGCCACAGAAAAGTTAATTTTCTAAGTCCAAAAAGGGGCGTAACTCTGGAAAAAATGGGCGGACGAAACCGCAGTTATGGGGAAATCTTGTCCCCCCGGCTGGTCTATTAGCATACCAAAGATCATCTGAATTGAGTTAGCGAAACCAAAGTTATGAGTTGAAATGTTCGTACGGATGGAAGGACGGACGGACGGACGTACCAACAAATGGGTAGATATGTGGCTTCGACCTATGTGGCTAGAAATGGTAATGTGGCTTTAGTTTTTATGTGGCTTCTCAAGTAGCCATAAAATTTTAAGTGGCTATCAAGTAGTAGATAGTGATAAAACTCCAGATTATGGATTCATAACATGTTGGAATTATAGCAGAAGAAGCTGATTAAAACTAAAAAACTTGCTCACAGCAACTGGGACAGTGGAATAGGAGAAACTGACAGGTCCGTGATTGGGTGGCTAGCCACATAAATGTCTTGTCAGTGTCCGACATCTCCTATTGACGGGTCATGGATGTCTAAATCGATGGACTTTTTTTTCTCCAAATTTTGAGTGACTACAAAATTAAATAAGCTGATTAGGCCAAATAGATCATTTTAGAACGTCCATCTGAAAGCTGTTACGTGGCTAGCCACGCAACGGAAGTTATGCACATAAATATCCATTTTACACAATCTTAGCCACATAAGTAGTCATTAGTAAACACGGACGGAAGGACGGACGGACGGACGGAGGGCTCCACTATATACCCCCAAATCTCCATCGGAGATCGGGGGCATAATAACCCAGTTACCCCACCCGAGTAATGATCAAATTAATTATGTCCAATGTAAACATAAAATCATAGTATCACACAGTTGTGTGTAAACTAATTAATATACTGTATATAATCAATAAACTATTCCTAGTACGCAAAATTTGCTCATTTTGCGGGACTAAAGAAAAGGTTCGATATAAACGAATCCAGTCAAAGGTTTCGTCCCGGACCGAATCATCACGGCGGTTTCGAATCGAACCGAACCTCGAACAGTTCGCAGGGGACTACCCAAAATATATTCTTTTCCTGCTTAGTGTTAGCAGGCAAATCAAATTATTATTTACTAGCTGATGTGCCTGACTTCGTCCGGGCTATTTGGGGAACAACGTTCAAAATTGTTAGGAGAAAGAAAAAAACTATTTGAGTCGGATCGGTCGATATACAGAAACATGCCTATATGGGCGAGGTCAAGGACACGGTCGTGCGTGCAATTGGACCCGCCCATATTGTTTCCGGGATCAAAGAAGTCATACATACCAAATTTAATTCGGATCGGTCGAGGTCCAGAAACATGCCTATATGACCATATGAGTGAGGTCAAGGTCACACGTGAAATTGGACCCGCCCATATTGTTCCTGGGATCAAAGTAGGCCTACATACCAAATTTGAGTTGGATCGGTCAAGCAGTTTTTGAGTCTATACCACACTCATACATACAGACAGAAGTTCCGAAATATATAGAAGATTACTCCCTGTTAATAGTGACAGATACACATGTTTACAGGCATTGATCTGTGGATCGGGTAGGAGAAAAATCAGAATATGTCTGAGGGGAACTTTAGGCGAGGGGAATGGGACCCTAAAAGGGAACTGCTGCCCTGTAGCGGAAACCTTGCATTATATCTATTTATCCTCTGTTCAACAGTCCCACCAATGTTTTTATTATTTTTATGAGAATCCAATTCTGTAAGCAGGTCAAAAGGTCAACTTAAACACCTACAAACAGCCCCAATGCATGCTGTTAATCTGTAAAATATGAAAACTGTTTACAAAATACTGGTAAAATTTACACCATGTGCCTCAGTTGTTGACATTTTACTCCAAAAGTTCGCTTAAGACATATCATGAACTTGTTTAAGTTTGTAAAACTGATAAGTTAGTATTCAGACGATATACATACCTGGGGAATATATATAGCATTCTACTAACTAAATTTTTAAGAAATCGACCATACCACTCCATAGAAAACTTTGTCTGAACTATGCTCAATTGTAAATATTTACATCTTGAATCGGGACGCAACTATCGGTGATAAAGAAACACCAATGATTTTGTCATCGAGAGTCATTGCATTTAATTACTATAAAATAATGGCGGTGTGTGTTGTCAATTTGGATTAATATTCATAAAAAATGACAATGTTGAGCAAGATTATTCGCCATTTCTATTTGATCACCCTACCGGAGTGTTTCACATCACTTTAATATGACAATAAAACACTAATATTCTGAAGTGGGTTCGTGATACTGGTAGCACAATTAGAATTAAAGATACTGGCGGCCTATAGGTTTTAAAATAGTCACATCAATTAAAACTGCAATAAACAGAAAGAATATTATATAATAAGACAGATGTTGTTCTTATACAAATAATAAATATCGCGTGCATTGCTTGTTATTGTCACGTTTGTACCATTTGTTATGTAAACAAAAATCAAAAACGTTACCTTACGATTGTTTATAGACAAATACTTGGAACTACTGTATCATCCAATGAAAATGTGCTGTGGAATGCATAGATAAAATTATTGGCGCAATCAACAATCGCATTCAAATCACACCAAATTTTATTTTAATCTGTCAGTTCAAAATGAAGTCAGTGCATTCTCTAATATACAATGTATGCCAACTCGCATATGTAATAGAATGCACTGGCACAGTATCTTTAATGCTGCACCAGTGCAGCTCCCATCATGAAAGGGTTAACTTACCTGGATTAACACTGAGCGATGCTGTTAACTTACCTGGATTGACACTGAGCGATGGTGTTAAGAGTGATGCCGTTAACTTACATGTACTTGGATTGACACTGAGCGATGCTGTTAACTTACTTGTACTTGGATTGACACTGAGCGATGCCGTTAACTTACATGTACTTGGATTGACACTGAGATATGCTGCTAACTTACCTGGATTGACACTGAGCGATGGTGTTAACTTACCTGGATTGACACTGAGATATGCTGCTAACTTACCTGGATTGACACTGAGCGATGGTGTTAACTTACCTGGATTGACACTAAGAGATGCTGTTAACTTACCAGGATAGACACTGAGATATGCTGCTAACTTACCAGGATAGACACTGAGATATGCTGCTAACTTACCAGGATAGACACTGAGATATGCTGCTAACTTACCAGGATAGACACTGAGATATGCTGCTAACTTACCAGGATAGACACTGAGATATGCTGCTAACTTACCAGGATAGACACTGAGATATGCTGCTAACTTACCTGGATTGACACTGAGCGATGGTGTTAACTTACCAGGATAGACACTGAGATATGCTGCTAACTTACCTGGATTGACACTGAGCGATGGTGTTAACTTACCAGGATAGACACTGAGATATGCTGCTAACTTACCAGGATAGACACTGAGATATGCTGCTAACTTACCAGGATTGACACTGAGCGATGCTGTTGCATGTCTGGAGACAATTGGAGTGGAGCTTCTGTAATAATCAGAGCATATTTTGTAAAAGAACATTTTTCGTGGTGATCCAATTTTTGTCGTGCTCAACTTGGAATTTAAAATCTACTCGAAATATGTTCATCAACAACATATTGGCTGACATGAAACTACTCCATGCGGTTGTCTGACATGAAACTACTCCATGAGGTTGTCAATTTTGGATAATATTCAAGCCTTGAAATAGTGTGTCTGTCATTAGCAGAATTGGGTCACCAGAGGGTGAATTTAGTGATGCTATCCCACATGGTGGGCTAGCATCACCAATTCACCCTCTGGGAATCTTTCTGCGGAGGCCTCAACTGCTATGGGAGACCTAGGATCAGATTGATGTTACTCAGTTGAAGTTGGTGATGTTCACCCTTTAGTCACCTCAATTATTAATTTTATCTTCTGCAAATTAGGGGATATAAGAAACTGTATAAAAGCGAAAAAAGTAATTAAAGCTATTAATGGGTTGCAAATTCAAAATTCTTAAGATTTGGTAACTGAGATAATAAAATAAAATATTGTCTGAAATAGTCACCATATCTAACAATGCCAACAGTATATTTAATTTCCCAATTGTAACCCCAGATACACTCTCACAGCATTGATTTTTAATATATTTCCTGCGGGAAACATATATTTAATTTTGAAGGTACTCAATCCGTTCATACGGTCCCCATATCATCAAGATACAACAACAACAACATTTCTTCAAAATACGCTTTAGTTATCAGAATCGAATAACTCAGGACAAATTTGTGTCCACGGACCGACGGATGACGGACGGACAAGCTGACTCCAGTATACCCCCCCCTAACTTCGTTGCGGGGGGTATAATTAAATCCTCCCTCCCACACTAATCTGAAATCAAGAGCATCGCATAGGCATGCCAAATAGTGTTGAAACGATTAATCGACTAATCAAAATCGACGCGATTATTAAATTAGTCGAGTCCGAAATCAGCTAGTCGACTAGTCGGAACACACCCACCACCATTATGCCATCGCGAAAGCAGTGCCATTGCTGCCGTTACCGAATTACTGGACAATTTAAACAATCAGGCTATCGAAATTATACACAATCACAATTAGCTTGTTAAAGCCTTCTTTGTTGTCACTTTGATGCGATAACTGCTTTCAGTACTTGGTGGTCATGCACGAGCGCGAAACCCAATGACCTCAACTCAATGTATTCGTCGGCGCCGCGGCGGCTTACTCTTTGAAGTTGAGATGGCCGGCTTTGATAATCAACTTCAAAGAATCAGCACCTATCGCAACCGTGTCTATTTCGGCGTGACGGAATTGATCTGAGTGATAACTGGTCAACGTGTTTGCAGGTGTGCAGGACTAAACTTCAATCAAGTTAGTTGCGAGGTGACATTATTAAGTTTTAAGTTTAATAACAAGTCCAATATATTATAGTTTATTGAAGCACTATACCCCGCTGGACAAAACAAGTGTCCACTTAACCGCGGTGCGGTTTGCGTTGTCACCGCAGCCGAACTGCAACAACACCGCGGCTCCACCGGCTGACTGCCGTTCAGCCGCGGTGTACTTGCCGTTCTTGGAATGATGTTGAAAAACACAAAGAGGGCACCATAACTGAGGCTTGATTGAGGCCATTGTCTAAATACCGTCCGTCAGACGATCTATTATATGTTTGAGGGTTAATCTGTCTGGTGACAAGGTGTGATAATCTTTTAAGTAGTCAACGTCCCACCAGTAAACTGTCATAAAATCAAGGTGTCATAATCCATCCTGATTAGAAAAGGCTCCCGCTGATAATTATTAGGCGACACGGAAGTGTGATGTTGCCGACAACAGACTTCATCTAGATTTGGCAGCACGTGTCTTTTTGAGAAATAAGCATTGGAATGTCGTGCACACGTGGCAGCCTCATCATGAGAGAATTGAATCACTATGCTGTCATTTAAGACTGATTATAAAATAAGGATTGTCGCATCCTACTTTGAACTGTTTGTTTGCCCATGTTGAAATATTTGTTATTGTGATGTTGTTTTCTCTTGTTAAAATATATATTTTTTTACATTAATTTAAACTATTATTTGGTTTTAATTATATACTGACAACATCCACCCATGTGGACCTCCTTTTGGAATTCACTGCCGTCCATTGAATGTATAAAAAACTGTGCCAGAATTGTCTTCAGAATGAACAATAAAGAGCGTTTGTGTGTAATCAGGTATTTTTCTCCCGCGAAGATTATATGAACCTAAATATTCAAATCCTTTCAATACCGTGGTTACTTTAAAGACAAAACTGCGACAGCATGCCAATTGACCTTTGATAAAACTTGAAAGGGAATATCGAGGAGAAAGTGACATGTCACAATCATGTTAATTCAAACAGTTACGATCATACGATGTAGCAAACAATGTCATTGCTACATTCCTCGCGCCCAGTTTCTGAATAATGCTGACGTAATAAATTGTAATTCGCGTGCACCTGGCATTTGAGATGTACAGATGTGCGCAAAATTAACGGCGGTTATCAACCTCCCAATCGAATGAGGCATGCATGGTTTATACATCCATTGAATAAAAGTGACCACGTGGTTCGTTTTTGTGAATTTGCAATAGATCGGATATGGGAGGGAGATCATGGGATCATTAGAATTGTGCTAAATTAATCGGCTTTCTGGGAAACACGGCACCAGAGCGCATCGCTTCAACAAAACGGGAATATCTGAGAATGTACTGCCGTTGCGAAAACAAAAGAATCGTGGGTCTCCGTTTTTTTATTGGCGTATACGGCGCCGCTGTGTATTCCAATGTTTATTTATTTATGAAACTCTATTACAGTAAGCATGTTTGTTGAGATACTATACTTGTCAATATATGTCATATCTGTCTGGTTTTTAAAATCCAGATTCCTACATAAATTATACCAGTAATAAACGCATGCATGACGCATTGACCGCGTGGTTGTTTGTGCACGCGAGGTTTTCCCCGAATTATCTGCATTTTCTGATCAGGGCTAGTGGTTTTCAAAACTTGTCAACATGAAATTTTTTATTTGAATATGATGACTAAATTCTTATATTTAGGAATGTTGGTAGAGAATACAATAAATGGTGTATTTTCAATAGCTTGTTAATGCATAATAAAACGGAAAACATTAAATGAATTGAAAAGCTTACCGTGTGCATTATTCCTTTTGACCTTATACACGTGTCCCATCACAATTCTAAATTTTTTTTCAACACACATTGTTTGTGTAATCTTTATTCAGTCCATCCTCTGGTGGCAAATACCGTGGACTTATAGATCGAGCAAAGTGTAAAATGTCGCGTATTTTCAGTTTCTGGCAGTTAATTTTTACTTGGCAATGGATTTGCCACATATATGGATCGATAATATTACACTTTTATTTAATATGCTCATTTGATCATATTTTTTTTCAAAAATAATAGCAACTCTAATAAAAACATGGGAATCATTTTATTTACCAAATCTCGGTTATGGTGTCAAAGCATACCACATTAGAACAAAATATCGGTAAGCTCCTCCCACAGCCAACCAATTAAAGCAGAGAATAAAATCTCACAAACTAATCCTGGATGATTGACAGGTGTATGTCGACGTGCTAGCATGCACAGGATCGACGCATGAAGTTTTTTATATTTGACAACAAAGTTCCATTAAAATCTACCGGTACGTTAGATCGTTGAAACAGTTGAGTTAAATATAAATGTGATTTGCATAATGACCTTAAAGCCGATATTATGTACGGATTTAAATTTCCTGTAATTAAAAATACTAACCTTCGTATATTTCTACTAATAAAACATGTTTTAAACTCGAGAAAAAAAGACGATACAAACCAGGAATCTAACCCCGGTGTACTTGCCGTTCGGCCGCGGTGTACTTGCCGTTCGGCCCCGGTGTACTTGCCGTTCGGCCGCGGTGTACTTTCCGTTCGACCGCGGTGTACTTGCCGTTCGGCCGCGGTGCTCAGCCGCGGTTCCACAATGTGACACCGCGGCCGAACGGCAAGTACACCGCGGTGGCATTGGACACTTGTTTTGTCCAGCGGGGTATGTCAGTATACCTTTAAAGTTTATTTGTAAAATTGTGTGATATTTTGTACAACCACCACATGCATCAACTGACGCATGGGTGAGCGTATACGATCGCACGTTCTAGATATATTGTATTATAGATATAAATATAAAGCCAACCAGCGGTCGGCCATGCTATGCATCGAATAGCGTCGCGTATTTCTAACTAAACTGGCGAGTCACTTCAGAAATCCCACGTCGTTTATGGGCTGTGTTTGTGAAAAATTACAATGTATTTTAGCACCTCAAACTTAAATCCTTCGAGGAATTGGGCGGTGACAAAGCTGTTCCCAGAAACGTAATCTGGATGACGCAAATTCCTGGAATCGGGCTAAATATAGAACTTACGACATCGCATTGAAATGTACTATTAACATCGCCGGTCTGCGCAGTTTTATTTCTGAAACTGACACGATCGATTGTGTATTCGGGGACTCGCGAGTAAAATCGTATATATTGCATATATATTTACAATGTACCATGCACGAGAGACAATTATGTACGCGATCAAATCAAACAGTGAAAACACGTGCGTTTTGGCGGGAAAATGACTGTCCGTGATTAAGCTATGTCATATCGTGACCTTGCAATGAATACAAGGAACAACATTATGTACGCAATGCATGGCCCATTTTTAATATATGCGGACTCTATATATACAGGGAACTTTACCACATTCAGTGTCCGATATATGTACATGACATCTGCGAGCATAAAAGGCTTGTACGCACTACAGCTGTTATAACATTTATTTTGTAACTTCATGTACGCCCGTTTGTGAAGTCAATCGGTGACAAACACACTGGGCAAGTTCGAAAACAACGATGTTCGATTGTATGTAAGAACCGGTACGGCCTCGGTAGACCATACCATATCAATTTTAAAGGAACATTTTTACACAAAACATATAGAATAATGCACCTGTTTCTGATTGTTGCACGCGCTTGGAACCACTCCGTAATCTGTAGCGTTTCCGCGATTGATCAGGTGTTTGTCACCACCGTTTAGATACATACATCAACTGGATGGTAATTTGATTGTCATAAAACATCATATACCTGAGACAAATTAATAACCTATTAACCTTCAGTGATATTAAGCTAAATAATCACGGCAAATAGTGTTAAATCACGTCTTGCTTCGCGTTCGAATATGCAAAGTTGGTTACTGGTACTCAAAACAAACGGCAAATTATATACGTATATGAGCACAAAACGGTAAGTTTCGGAAGGGTTCCGACTAGTCGACTAGTAGTCGATTCCCTCTGGCAACTAGTCGATTCCTCAAAACCACTAATCGTTTCAACACTAATGCCAAAATATGCCAATAGTAATTTCAACAAAGGGCCATAAAATTGAAAGCGGAACCAAAATTCGAACTTGTATTTTGGACAAGTAAACCCATATACCAAATTTCATTCCATTCAGTTTAAACTTATTAAATTCATCATTCGGAAATAAAAAATCAAATGGACTGACAGATGGACCAAAAACATATGTCAAAATAACTCACCCTCTCGATGGTTGAGACCCAAAAATAGATGACTGGTCCAAGAAATGTTCCGCGCTGCTGGGACTGAGAGGATTGAAGGCAAACGACTGGATGTTTGACGGAGCGGTGAATGTGAAGTCGGCCGGAGCAAACGATTCTCCCCTCTTCTTCGTTATTCTTGATGAATCAAACTGTTTCTTCTTTGATGCCGTTTCTGTTGTTTTTGCTTCTGAAACATTTAAAATGTAAAATATTTAGTGACGGAACAGATTAACTAATTATTCAGCCAATATTTGGGGAATTGGAGTCGTCAAATAAAACCGTATATCAGTGATGGTAATAGAGTAATAATGATTATCATCATGAAATGCCAGATGTCAGACACTCTACAGTAATGCTCTAAATAATTGACTCCTTAACCACAGCAGAATTATGGGTAACTTTTCAAGATTTAGTCGGATTTATGGCTTGTTGCCATTCATCGGAAAGTTCTCACCGAGAGATGAATGGCAACAAGCCATATTTCCGACATCAAAGATTGCCGCATGTCTGCCGCGTTGGCAAAAGACACATTGTCACACTGTCTAGCAGTAACAGGTGTTACGTAATGAGATGAGCACATGCTATACACATGTTCTGCATACTGCTTTCTTTGTATTTTGTTCACAGCACCGATCAAAACTATTTGTTGTAAAATCAAAAGCCATTCCTCAGACGAAGATGACCTCATGCTGGATTCGAATAATGGATAATTTTGTATGCATTGGATAGGGAATAAATACACTGATAATAACTATTAATAATTCAACTGTTTTATTTTTAATTAAACATTTCTTTGATCTTGTTTTGGGGAAAAGGTTCTGCACTGTTCGTCGCAGCTACTGCCAAAACTCACCTGTGTTCATGGTTGTAGCTCAGAACCCCCCCCCCCCCCAATGACATACCGATGTATATTTCACATTTTGAGGGGAAATATAGTTGATGAGAAAGTTGGGACTTATTGACATAAATCTACGGTAAATTAAAATGCGAGAGGCTGATTACTACTAAATATTCGCCTGACAAAGCGTTACCCAAGATGGTGTATACAACTGTGCACGTGGTCCGTGCTACTGATCATGTCTTATTCAGGCACTAAGTGTAGGATTCCTTGCAATCTGTTAATCGTCAGTGTCTGTGATTGCTCGTCCTGTGTAAAAAGAAGACTGAGCTAGGTCTGTGGATATATTTTGTGACCAATATAAGTCAAGTTTGGGGAGGGGAATGAGGACGCTGGACGGCCGGCCTAACGCAGTAGCGGAAACCCTGCGTTACAACCACGTTGCGTTAACAGGAGGTCCGTGTTGATGGTAAATTCTCAACACGGTTCCAACGCGGTCGAGAGGGACACTTATTATGGGAGGATCTGTACTACAGATCTTGACCATTGTAGTTCTGTTACCTGGTCAGACACCAACGTAACTATAATGGTTATATAGAACAGAATGCTGAGCCTACCTTTCATTGATTGATTTCTTGTTCGTCGACCCACTTGTGACGGTGGTGTAGACTTTATACTAAGCCTACCTTACATTGATTGATTTCTTGTTCGTCGACCCACTCATGACGGTAATGGAGACTTTATACTAAGACTACCTTTTGTTGACTGTTCTCTTGATTGTCGACCCACTCTTGACGGTGGTGTAGACTTTATACTAAGCCTACCTTTCGTCGATTGATTTCTTGTTCGTCGTGACGGCGGTGGAGACTGTGGTTTTAGTGGTTGTCTGGCCTTACGTGACGGTGGTGGAGGCTGTGGTTTTACTGGCTGTCTGGTCTTACTCGAACCAGGTTTTGACGCCTGAAAAAGACAGATTACTAATTTAATAGCAAAAGGGGGGGGGGGGGGGGGGGGGTATTATAAAAGATGTCTTTTTAAATATTTATTCATGGTTCCAGACTATTATTCACAAACATGAAACCTTTCTTTACAAAATACTCTTTATTTTTCAAATAATTCACTTAGGAAATGTTCAGATAAAAAGTTTGAAAAACAAGCGACCATAATATCTGAACATTTCCCACAAATGAATATTAATTGTCTGTACCTCATATTTAATACATCTTTGGCTGGCTGTCGCCTGGTTTTATTTCCTGAACAGCCTCCAAATAAATAATGGAAGATTCCAATATATACCTTTATTACTGAGTGGGAGATTCCATTTAGTATAAAAAGGGTTAACATTATTGTTCTGTTCTGTCAGGTAAAAAAAAAACCTTGTTTCTGATTTTCCTACTTAATACCTGGAAAAATATTGCATATCTACAAAAACTAAATACAGAAATACAGCTGTGCATACACTAAATGTCTGATAATTTGGTGTCACTAAATTCACCCTCTGAGGACCTCATTCTGCAAATGACAGACACAAACAGTGTTGGCACTGGGCCACCAAATCATTGGGCAAAAACTTGGGCCATTCGCAATATTTTTCGGGCCATTTTCAAAAGTCTTGGGCCATTGGAAATTTCATCAAAGATAAATACCGATGTACAGTAATGCCCTAAATAATCGACTCCTTAACCACAGCAGAAGTATGGGAAATTACCCATAATTCTACTGTGGTTAAGGAGTCGATTATTTGGGAAATTACTGTATATGGTAAAACAAACTTAACCCTTTGAGTGCCAGGTCCGATTTTTGTATCAACCTATATACCCTGTGCCAATGCATTCTCTTATATATGCGAGTCGACCATAGGTCGCCTCGCATATATAAGAGAATGCATTGGCCTAACAATTTTTCATCATTTGTTATTAATTTTTTTTTACAATTTTAATAATTTTTTTAAAATCTAAAAAAAAAAAGTTTTTTATTTTTTAATTTTTTAGGGCCGATTTTACAGACCGTAAATTAGGGCCGATGACATCGGCCCCTGGCACTGAAAGGGTTAAATAATTATCCACTATTGAAGAAATGCTTCCTTCGAACGACAGCCAACGTCTCATACATTATTATATTTCCTTGAACTTTTTAACTCTATCTAACACGACTATATGTTTTGGCGAATGACTGAAGTATGTGCACACTGAATTGTGAATATGATCTGCGAAATACAATGCACTGATAACACTTGCAGTAACTCGTCTTCCACACGTGTAGCCACACCACTGTTCCTTCTGGTCATAACAGATGCTATCTTTTGTTTCCTAATGGACAAAGTCGATGGCTTAAAAATTGTGAAATCCTAAACACACAGTATCCAAGTCTGCAGCAAACGAGGTGCAAGTTCTTTATTGCCAGATTTAATCTGGATATTATGTTTAATTAGAATGTCGACTATTATGTTTAATTAGAATGTCGACTATTATGTTTAATTAGAATGTCGACTATTATGTTTATTTAGAATGTCGACTATTGTTTAATTAGAATGTCGACTATTATGTTTAATTAGAATGTCGACTATTATGTTTAATTAGAATGTCGACTATTATGTTTAATTAGAATGTCGACTATTATGTTTAATTAGAATGTCGACTATTATGTTTATTTAGAATGTTGACTATTGTTTAATTAGAATGTCGACTATTATGTTTAATTAGAATGTCGACTATTATGTTTAATTAGAATGTCGACTATTATTTTTAATTAGAATGTCGACTATTATGTTTAATTAGAATGTCGACTATTATGTTTAATTTGAATGTAGACTATTATGTTTAATTAGAATGTCGACTATTATGTTTAATAAGAATGTCGACTATTGGCTGTGCTGTCTCAACAGCATAATCAGAGCTGTTATACAAATTTCCTTGGGCCATTTTTTGGGCCACAGGCACTATTATTCGGGCCATATTGTTTTTTTCGGGCATTTGGCCCCAATGGACCCCCCGACAACGTGAACACTGGACACACAAATTGACACAATACTTACAGACGCCTGTGTCACACGAGCTGCTCTCACACCAGATTCAGTGACCTTTGCTGATTTACTGCTCACATCTGACCTTTCAGTGACCTTTGCCGATTTATTGCTCACATCTGAACGTTGGTCTCCTGAAAAGATTCAGAAATAAATGCACATCATTGTTCAAATTCACTCAAAGCAGGTAAATCCAATTTCAGTAATGCTGATTGGTCAGTTGCACAAGGGAGAACAGGTGTAGCTGGCATAAAATCAAGCCTTGAAATAGTGTGTCTGTCATTTGCAGAATGAGGTCCCCAGAGGGTGAATTTAGTGATGCTACCCCGCATAGCGGGCTAGCTTCACCAAATTCACCCTCTGGGGACCTCATTCTGCAAATGACAGGCACACTATTTCAAGGCTTGCATAAAATCATATGATTTTACGCTAGCTAGAGGCCTGCTCACCAATGAAAACATCTTAACCATTACGCGGTTCTGATCGGAAGTACATGTACATTCGTCCCCAGGGACAATGATATAAACAGCAGGAAATTCAAAGTAGACTTTAATACGATTGAATCGCACAACCGCTTGATTCAATTAATGTCAGGAAAATTCAAATTATTCAGACAAACCATATTAATTGAAAAAAGTATTTCGAAGCACGTCGGTATAATGACACAATTGACAGCAAACATGACGTCGTAATGAGCAACGAGTAGTCTGTGTGAAATAGAATGGGATAAACATGCTGCCTGGTGTGACGTTTATTAGTGGGTTTTCCCTGATTAAAAATATCTGTTTTGCTGGTAATAATGCATTTTCCATCTTAAAACCCACTGATTAACCCTTTACCCAACAAACCGGCCAAATAAAGCTGCAACAGCCTAAAATATCTTCGGTCTGTCTCAATAAAACCATACAAATATGGATATCATTGGAACCGGCTCATTGAACACATTGTGATGGTTACAGTTATGCCCTGTGCCAATGCATTCTCTTATATATGCGAGTCGACCATAGGTCGCCTCGCATATATAAGAGAATGCATTGGCCTAAAAAAATCTGTTTTTAACACTTTTTACCATTTTTTCTTAAATTCTTTATTTTTTAACAATTTTATAATTTTTAATGTGTTAAGCCAATGCATTCTCTTATATATGCAAGGCGACCTATGGTCGACTCGCATATATAAGAGAATGCATTGACACAGGGCCCTTCTGTTGGGTAAAGGGTTAACATTCCAAAATCACATTTCCAACGGCATTGCTTATTGATGACTGCTCATACAGCTACATGTATATATAAAGTAATTGACCACGTCTAACGTGGTGTCACCCCGGTAATAATATGGTATTATACCGCATTAACCTCCAACACCGTGGTAAGGTTATCACTTCAGCACTGCAGTTACACCACAATGCATGCGATACCAGATTGATTTTTACGGACAATATACAATATACTAAGCAGGCCTGGCGTTTGTTATCACTCCGCATACTCATTTTTCTGCCTGCCTATGACTAAGTCAAGACCTGTTCCATGTGTATATAGGCCGATTGGTTAAATGTAGCATGCCATGAACGTTACACAACTTTGAAGTTGCCGACATTGTTTCGGCTTAAATTTATAAACTCAACCCATCGCTTGGTGTCAGGCTGCATTGATTGGCATTACACATACAGGCGCCTATGCAGTGATTCACCATACATGTATATCTATGGAACTTTTAACCCTTTACCCAACAAACCGGCCAAATAAAGCTTCAACAGCCTAAATTATCTTCGGTCTGTCTCAATAGAACCATACAAATATGGATATCATTGGAACCGGCTCCTTGACCACATTGTGATAGTTAGTTATGCCCTGTGCCAATGCATACTCTTATATATGCGAGTCGACCATAGGTCGCCTCGCATATATAAGAGAATGCATTGGCCTAAAAAAAAATCTGTTTTTAACACTTTTTACCATTTTTTTCTTACATTCTTTAACAATTTTATAATTTTTAATGTGTTAAGCCAATGCATTCTCTTATATATGCGAGGCGACCTATGGTCGACTCGCATATATAAGAGAATGCATTGGCACAGGGCCGTTCTGTTGGGTAAAGGGTTAACGAGATCCTTGTGGATGTATTATTTTTACAACTTTTGGTGTTAAAACCACTAATAGACAGTGGTTTCAAAACCACACAATATGGTAGCTCCACCGCAGTGACCGTCGCGATACCATGGTGGAAAACATATATTACTGTGGTATTACCACGTTTTTCAGGTCAATTACAATAAGGGTAGTGGTATACATAATTCATAACTTTGAATATATACTTATCATATCATATTGTTAATGGCGTGAGATATTTTATTGAATGCCACATCAATAATCAATTGATGTTATAAGAATTAAACGTAACAAACAAAAAAATAGTAAAATTAAGTGTTTTAGCTAATATTTCATTTGAGACAATAACTTGGTGACCCATTAACCCAATGAAATTAATTTTATATTAGCAAACATAATATTGCCTAGGCAAACTGATTTTGCGTCTGTATTTACCTAGGCATTGCCGAATACCAAGGCTAATTCACATGACTGACTGTCTGACATTCAAACATTCTCACCTTTCCTGTTAAGGCTGGTACTAACAGCTGACCTGGTTACCCGTGACGATTTCATCTTTGGAGACTTCGGTTTTGGAGCCTCTCTGATTGGTTTAGCAACTGGTTTAACAGGCTATGAAATGAAAAATTTATCATATCAGGACAACTACCCTGCTGGACAAAACAAGTGTCCACTTAACCGCGGTGCAGTTAGCGTTGCCACCGCGGCCGAAATGCAACTACATTGCGGCTCCACCGGCTAACTACAGTTGGGCTGCGGTGTACTTGCCATTCGGCCATGGTGTAGTTGCCGCGGTGTACGTTCATTAAACTGAAAAAAGATGATACAAACCCGAAATCTAACCACGATGTACATGCCATTCGGCCGCGTTGTAGTTGCCTTTCGGCCATGGTGTACTTGCCGCTCGGCTGCAGTGTACTTGCCGTTCGGCCGCGGTGCTCAACTGCAGTTACAAATTCTGACACCGCGACCGAACGGCAAATACACCACGGTGCCAATGGACACTTGTTTTGTCCAGCGGGGTACTAATACAGCCCTTGAAATTGTTTTTTTTTCGGCATTGCTGTAGAATGCCACGAAATTCCATATTGGCTCCTACAGCTTTTTCTACAGCATTGCCTTTTGCAGTAATTAACCCTTTACCCAACAGAAGGGCCCTGTGCCAATGCATTCTCTTATATATGCGAGTCGACCATAGGTCGCCTCGCATATATAAGAGAATGCATTGGCTTAACACATTAAAAATTATAAAATTGTTAAAGAATGTAAGAAAAAATGGTAAAAAGTGTTAAAAAAAGATTTTTTTTAGGCCAATGCATTCTCTTATATATGCGAGGCGACCTATGGTCGACTCGCATATATAAGAGAATGCATTGGCACAGGGCATAACTGTAACTATCACAATGTGGTCAAGGAGCCGATTCCAATGATATCCATATTTGTATGGTTCTATTGAGACAGACCGAAGATAGTTTAGGCTGTTGAAGCTTTATTTGGCCGGTTTTGGCCGGTTTGTTGGGTAAAGGGTTAATGTTGAGGACTGCTATTCAGACCTTCACGATGTGATGCGAATCATGATTTTACTATCATGATGTGATGTGCATCACGATGCAAATTCTTGGCAACTGACCAAGGCTGAAAATAAGTGGCCTTTACGGTCATTGTTCCACGAAAAATAGCTTACATGTATGTCCAGTGCACTACTGTATCTGTCGGACATTTTGTCCAACGCAAATTTTAAAACAATCTGTTTGGGTACGTCCAAGGAGCCACTACTGGCCAAATCAGACATTGAAAGTAAAAATAGTTCGTTTTTAAATAACAGATCAATTCAGAGTGAATATAATTATGTCATTTGTATATTGCAAGTGTATTTATTATTAATGAACATAAAAATTTTGAACTTTTGAAAACAAAAATAACATGGGTTTTTTCCAGGGTGGAGATTGGACGCTCACTAAAATGTGCATCTCATTCACAAATAATACTAGTAAGTAAAATAGAAATTTAAATACTGTCTCATACAGTAGTACGAGTACGTCTGAATTTTGACAGGCACCATTTTGAAATGACCAACACCATCCATTAACCCT
This sequence comes from Siphonodentalium dalli, assembly GCA_032622095.1. NCBI lineage: Eukaryota > Metazoa > Mollusca > Scaphopoda > Gadilida > Siphonodentaliidae > Siphonodentalium > Siphonodentalium dalli. Next base: position 4,063,427 of record CP136069.1, read on the forward strand.
TTACCCAACAGAACGGCCCTGTGCCAATGCATTCTCTTATATATGCGAGTCGACCATAGGTCGCCTCGCATATATAAGAGAATGCATTGGCTTAACACATTAAAAATTATAAAATTGTCAAAGAATGTAAAAAAATATTATAAAAATTGTTAAAAAATGTAAAAAAAAATTTATAAAATTGTTAAAGAATGTAAGAAAAAATGGTAAAAAAAGATTTTTTTTAGGCCAATGCATTCTCTTATATATGCGAGGCGACCTATGGTCGACTCGCATATATAAGAGAATGCATTGGCACAGGGCATAACTGTAACCATCACAATGTGGTCAATGAGCCGGTTCCAATGATATCCATATTTGTATGGTTTTATTGAGACAGACCCAAGATATTTTAGGCTGTTGCAGCTTTATTTGGCCGTTTTTGGCCGGTTTGTTGGGTAAAGGGTTAAGGGCCTGTCATTTTGACAGTGAGTACAATATTTTTTATTTTGAGCCTTGCAACTGATGGCTGTGAAAATTAGATGAACCACTTTATCATCTTTAGTATACATGTACATTGTATATTCTCACTGATCAGTCCATCTTATTATATTCATTGAAGTATAATAAGACTACAAGACCCACAGTGTACAGTAATGACCAAAGTATCACAGCAGAATTATTGGAAATTTTTCAGGATTTAGTTGGAAATGTGGCTTGCTGCCATTCATCGGAAAGCTCTCACTGAGAGCTTTCTGATCAATGGCAACAGGCCATATTTCTGACTAAATCATGAAAAATTTCCCATAATTATGCTGTGGTTTAGCGGTGATTATTCAGGACATTACTGCAGCCTTCATAATTGGCTACGGCAATCAGCATTGCCGAAGCTATTTGCTGAAGCAAACTGGGCCATGGCATACTGTTGCCGTAGCGGATTGCCGAAGCCAAACAATCTGAATTAAGAGGGCTGTTACTGTAACTAAAATGAAAATGCATGTCCATGTATTAGAAGTAGACTATAATAGTTAATATAGTCCCTAGATCTGCCCAGATTGGAAGTTTTAAGTGAAAAAGTTTGGATATCTGACTATTGATAACTCTGCATACCCTGCTTGACAAAACAAGTGTCCACCTAACCGCGGTGCAGTTAGCGTTGCCACCGTGGCTGAAATGCAACTACACCGCGGCTCCACCGGCTAACTACAGTTGGGCCGCGGTGTACTTGCCGTTCGGCCATGGTGTAATTGCCGCGGTGTACGTTCATTAAACTGAAAAAAGACGATACAAACCAGAAATCTAACCACGGTGTACATGCCGTTCGGCTGCGGTGTAGTTGCCTTTCGGCCGCAGTGTACTTGCTGTTGGGCCACAGTGTACTTGCCGTTCGGCCGCGGTGCTCAACTGCAGTTACAAACTCTGACACCGCGGCCGAACGGCAAATACACCGCGGTGCCAATGGACACTTGTTTTGTCCAGCGGGGTACATGAATTGTTTTTGCATCGCAAAACGAGGTTGCACCTCCAGTCAACCAGTCAAGTGGTACATGTATCACTGGGAATGCTTTCTGGTTGCCCAAAGCTCACTGAGAGCTTTCCGAAGAATGGCAACAAGTCATATTTCCGACTAAATCCTGAAAAGTTACCCATAATTCTATTGTGGTTAAGGAGTCGATTATTTAGGGCTGTAGATCACCTGTTTTGTGGTTCCTTTTTTAAACCATTTGAGGTCATCGTCGTGCTTTTTCAAACCAGCTTGGAATGGCTTCTTGTTTTTTCTCTTCTCCTCCTCCCTTTGCACATCTCGCTGCTGCTTCCATTTTGCAAGCTTCTCCATCCGATCTTTTACTTTATCAGCCATACGATCTGACACAAAAAAGTTACGGTAAGTATATCATGCTAACAAAGAATTTAGTGTCATTTGCATTTACATGTACATGTAGCTATACCTGAGAACATACATGTACCGTACATGAAGGAGAAGATCTTTTCGACCATCCTGGATTACTATTACTCATACATTCTGTACGCCTTGAATTGTGAAAATTATGACTAAGTGTCATGAAAAAACAGCATTATACATGTAACTACCCGGTATGGATAAATTTCCAACATCATGGCGCAAATAGAAATTTCAGTACATTTTGATTTGAAACAATAAAGTTTGTTTGAATATAGCCAATTTAACACTGTAATGTGAAGAAAGAATTTACAATGCAGCCAAAGACCTGCACAATCACTGGTTGATCAAAAATATCGGCTAATAATTATATGTAATTGATTGACACTGACAACTGTGGAAAGGTCTATTGTGGGAATTGCTTGCAATGATCATTTTTGCAAATCCCACCATCCCAGCTTGCATTTCCAATGAAACCTAATCAAATGACACAGGCAGCTGATACCGGTACATGTACAATGTATTTATGACCAGAGAACGCATGCATTGAACAAAATCCATATTTTATTGTAGATTCCTACAACATTTCTTCAAAAGACGCTTGGACAAGAAACGAGCGGCAACATGGCAAATGGGTCCAGTATAAAGAGTTTCAGTTGACTACAGTGTATGCTTGTCTATAGTATAATAGAGGTACAGACATTTATTTTTTCATGGTTTTTGACACAAATTACCAACAACTGTGCAGTCTGCAGATGCATTGCAATAACATTCCGTAAGGCCAAAAAAAAATACTTGTGTTTAGGGTTTCCCTACCTACTCTAAAAAAAGGTGCCTGCCCAAAACTTTTTATTGGACTGTAGACACAGATAAATTTTATTTTTCAGCGGGAACGGTATCGATAGGTATCTTAGTAACCCATTCTCAGACCTCTCCTATAATTTTTTTTAGAAGTTTTATGGTCTAGTACTCTGACTAATTCAAGATATTAACAATATTTAGTATTGAACCTTTCAATTGATCTGAATTGTGAAGCTTTCAAGATTGAATTGCCAATGACCCAATGGAATTCAGAATAAAAAAAAATCCCTACCTACCCTAATTATTTTAGACCATGTAACCCTAAACACAGGTATTAATTTTTTTTGGCCCAAGTAAACCCGGAAGTAATTTTTGTTGATCTTGTTGGTTTTGTCAAAGTAATCGGACAATTTTCAAAAGGTGATAGTCAGATCACAGGCCTTCCAAACAGTGAGTGATAAATATTAATTAAAATAATTTTTTTATTAATATTTACCTTTTAGATGACATACCGGTAGGTACGGTATGAATCAAGCAGCCATATTCCTCTCCCTGCTACTGCATACTAGTCATTTTACAGTGTATAACTAATACTATAAGTCCTGTGTCCATTTCAACTCTTAACAGGAAATAGCTAACTGACCACAGGAAGTGATCACTGACCACTGGGCATGACAATTGTCAACAATTTTAAATTCTTTACTGGCCAGTACATTATGTCCACTCACCACTTCCTGTCAACACTCAACAATGGGAAGTGTTCAAATGGACACCGGACTTATACACTGTAAAATGACTAGTATGCAGTAGCAGGGAAAGGAATATGGCTGCTTGATTCATACATGTGTCTTCTTATAGGTAAATATTAATAAAAAAAATTATTTTAATTATTTATCACTCACTGTTTGAAAGGCCTGTGAGTCAGATGTACATGTACATCTACTAGTAGACTCATAGTCAATACTAATAGGTTGAATAGATTATACATTCCGTACTGGTATACAGTACTAGTAGCTATATTTGGGAATTTCCAGACTTGTTGAAGTTGTTCTGTGTTTGATATGTATGCCCGGCCATTTGGTTAAGCTTTCATAACTTGTGATTCTATATTAGGATACCGATTTATAAATTTGATTAAAACCTTATTTTTGGGACTTTATGTCCAGTAACTGCGGTTCAAGATCAACATAACTGAGTGATTACAACAAACAGGTCGGGCATACATCAAAAACGGTCTAAGCACTGTAGCTCGTTTTGTCTACTGTAGCCCGATTGAGCTACGTTTTTAATGTGATTTACACACCTCCAATCCTCCATCGATTACAGCCATAACACGAAAAAAGCGCATTCCGAATTTTCTTTCATTTATAGTTGTGTACCACTATCACGCATACAAAGAAGCAAAAAACTCAACGACTCACCACGGCTTTAATAACTTTTGAGCGATTCAAAATCAATTGGTTTTGGTTAATTCACCATTAAAAACGGTACAAAATTAACATCAAAATCTGTTGATCGAAATGAAAATCTTCATCAAATCTGAGGAACTTCCGTTCGCAATTGTGTTCGCAAACACCGTTTGTTGCTATAATCCAGAGTTTCCGCTATAGTGGCAGGGGATCCCTTTTTGGGCCCAATTCCCCCAGCCAATTTCCCCCCTTCTGTCATACCACAGGACATATTTCCAGATGTATACAGGACTACAGTCTACAGGTATAAAGATGTTTACTTCTCAATTTTGTTGGGACAGTACTACCGGTAAGAAATTTAAATACAATGTAGTTGACAACTTTATTTGATTTCTAGCGAGAATCCACACTCGGACCGATCTAACACGAACTGAGGAAGTGATCAAACCCGACATCGCTAGAACACATGCTTTGGAGTCCGCTGGTTACGTTGCTGTGGTTACATGTAGGTTATGAAAAATGACCGCCGATAATTTTAATCATGTTATATTCCGGTACGTTATGCATCCGAACTTTCTGCTGAGTCTTGAACAGTGGTCGTTTAACTTCAACGGGCGTGTTTCCGTATATAGCAATTATTTTTTATCTAATATTTTTTCTATGTTTTAAAGTTATTGCGGTTGATAGCATAGTAACTTACTGTAGGTAGAAAATGGATGCAAAACGATCAGCAAATCAACTCTCTGTTTCTTCTATTGGCCGATACAACAAAAGTAGGTCCACTAGTGTTTCCACGACACTGAAAACATTGACTGCATTTTCCCCTCGGCGGATACAGGACACGTTCCCCAAAACCTAGCAGAAAGCCTGTATAATCTGATTGGTTGCATTTTGCCGGGGATTAATGGTACGCTGTTAATGGGATTTCAATGTAAAATCTATCTGTTGGAATGTACGGAACGACAAATGGACAACCATATTTGTAATACTGTTATGCGAGGTGCTTCCATATTTCAAAGTAGGGTTGTGAATCGTGTTTCCGTACTTGTCTTCTCTGAATGGCGTTCGCAAAACATTTAACAAATAGTCGTCTCCGAGTAAAGCTGTTCGCTTTATCCAACCAGGTAAGCCACATAAACTGGATGTTCTTCAAACTTCTTGGCCTTCTAAAAGAAATAACCTGCAAAAACAAATGGATCTTTCCCTACTTTCTATGGCAAAATCTTATATTTTCAGGAAAGTCACTACCAAATGCTAACAGGTCTTAATTAAAACATCGTTAATTGCGCTTAAGCCGTGGTGAGTCGTTGAGTTTTTTGCTCCTTTGTAGACGTGATAGTGGTACACAACTAATGAAAGAAAATTCAAAATGCGCTATTTTCGTGGTATGGCGGTAATCGATGTGTGTATTTGAAATCACATTAAAAACATAGCTCAATCGGGCTACAGTAGACAAAACGAGCTATGTAGACCATTTTTTATGTGTGCCCGACCTGACAAATGACTGAAATGTCAAAGTTTCAAATCATCGAGTCGATGATCGACAACAAAATAAAAATCCAACAGGCAACACCTACAAACTGTAACACTAACAGTAACAAACTTACAAGTTACATTTACAAAGGCTACTCTCGTGTCTGGAATAAACGTGCATGCACGTTTATTAAATTTCGGGAGATTTTCCACCCTGCACGAAGCTTATTCCAGTCTGCACGTTTATTTAATTTTGTGTATTGTGTCTATTGTGATTTTGGAAGACAGGTCTTGACAGGCGATTTTGTTTTCCCCCACAACAAATCTTGATCGAGTGTTGTTTATAAAATCTCTGCATGGTACTAGGAAGTGTCAACAGAATAGTATCAAATATTGTTGACAGGGAGCCGATTGAATGAGTCGAAGTTCTGCGGGACTCCCGAAACACCGGTGCCGGTGGGAACATGGATTTAAAACATGCAGAGCGCGATTGATGCTCTGGATTACAAATACATTTGCAGTATTTTTGAAGATAAATCACGCAGCAATTCAGAGCTTGCTATGAATTACCACGGGGATTAAATTCCGATCCTAATCGGTATGTTTAATCTGCAGCCATGCCCATGTGCCGTTTGAAGAACCAAAACAAATCAATATGCAGGAACCGCGATTCCGCTATAAATTAACCAATGGAAGTATGCATTTGTACCGCGCGCACATACGTCATACAGAAAAATCGATAACCACGTGCCGGAATCCCGTGAGCCACGTGACACTACGTCATTATGTAGATACGACCTTAGCAATGCAATCCAGGGGGGTAATCCAAATTGTGCTATTAAATCTGCTAATACCGACCGGCTATCGGTGTATTGCTAATGAACATATGATTGTTGTTCGCAGTACCGGGATTTTGTATCGCATATTGCTATGTGAAACCGGCCAATTTGCTAATTAAATTATATTAACACAATTTAGAAACACAATTTTGATATCCTGTATTTCCATAAAAATTTCCACCCTGCACTTATATTCCAGTCTGCACTTATATTAATTCTGGTCGGTTTTTCCACCGTCACCGTGCACTTATATTCCAGACTGCACTTTTATTCCAGACACGAGAGTACAGTCGTTCAGGTAGTAACGGGTCACAGGCAGTAACGGGTCAGTTGCTGTTTATCGTCGTGGCAAAAGTCACAGATGCACTTGATCTCCCAAAATCCTGTTGATTCTTGAGAATGAATATGTGTTGGAGATCATGTGCAATTTGTGGCGAGTTCTGACGGTAATTTCCGATTTAATTCAATTTTTCTGACGGACAGTGGAAACGCATCGGAGGAAAGTAGGTCAACAAAATATGTCAAGTTGCAGATCGGCTGCTGCCAATAAAAAACAGAATAAAGTACACCCAAACTAAGCACTGTAAAATATTAACAAATTATTTATTTTTCAAATCCCAGACCCCCACAAAAGTTAAATTTGTCTTATTGTGTAAACATTTAATTTGTTTCGACCTACTTCCGTTGTCAATAGCGGGTCACATGCTTTTGTTGACAGTCGATCACACGCGTGCTATCACGGAATGGATAAAAACATGTCAATTGAATTCTAATGATTAGCATACGTTGGAAATAATAAAACATAGTAACATTTCATAATTTTTCATGCCTTCATTGGCAAGTTAAGACATAATATATATAGGTTGAAATTGTTCTCATAGTTTAATTTTCCAACCAGAATTGAATGAAGAGTGAATGTTTTTTTTAGACCAACAGTCAAATATTTTCCAATGGTCGGTAAAATAATTAGATTGGAATGGCTATCATTTGGAACATTTCTAACTTACCCAGGGGCGCCGGAAGCATCCAAGGGCAGGGGGGGGGGCAGAGCCTACAAAAAGGGCACTTTTCAGCAAAAAAGGGCATTTTCTTCGCAAACTCGGGAAAATAGCCATAAATTCATTGTGACAAAAATCCCTATTTTAATGGTATTTGTCGGTTTTTATGGCCGTTTTGTGATAAAATTGACAAAAAATTAATGTTCCTTGTGAAATTGGTGGTATTTGGACCAAAAAAGTCACATTTTGCTATAAAAACATGAGATTAAACACACAAAAAGCATTTTCTGTCTCCAGAAAAAGGGCAAGTCCTGCCCCTGTTCGCCCCCTATTCAAGGGCAGGGGGGTCAGCTGCCCCCTCTGCCCCCCCCCCTCTTCCGGCGCCCCTGAACTTACCAGGGTGCCAGGTTGAAAAATTATAGCAGTTGGAATTCTTGAGGGACCTGTTGGGGGGGGGGGGGGGGGGGGGGGGGGGGGGGGGGGTATCGAAGCCAAATTATTAACCCACCCGCTAGGGGTGTGGGAGGGACAGGGACGTGGCTAGATCATGCCATGAACCTCTACTAATGCTAACGCCCGTTTTGAACTGATGGAGTATGACCTCTACGGGCGTTAGCATTAGTAGAGGTTCATGGCATGATCTAGGACGTGGCCAGAGGGTCTCCGTTGGAATTTCCAATTCAGGAAGTTGGGTCTTGCCCAAGGGATGACCAGTGCACATATAAATATGCTAAGGTGCATCCACCAAATGAAGTGCCCAAGCCATATAATCCTCCCCGAGAAAACCACAAAATAATAAGAATATATAAACACCAAATGATAATTTTGCGATTTCAATTGTTCCGTTATAAATTGATCTATTAGTACATTGCATTCTGTGTACAAACGGATAGTGTGCCATGTAACTGCTGTGATAATAACCTGACAGGGTCCACGGATGAATCCAGCAGACACTTCATGCAGTGCTACATGTAGCTGGCAGCCAGTGGCAGGTCAATTATATTGGGAGGGGGCTGCACAAATTTAAAATTAACACACAACTGAGGGTGGGTTGGGTGCTTGGTGAAAATGGGTATCATGTCAGTGGCGACACACACCCAACACTCACTGTCGTTCGCGACGTCCTTGTTGTAACATTTACCTTTGTTTTTCTGGATCGGAGCAAAAGGAAAGTAATTGCAAGTCCCAGTTTTGTCGTTGCTTCTTTCTTGATGTATATGTTGAATACAAATGTAATCTAAATTGAATCATGATCCACAAATAAAGCGATAAGTGGACTAGCTCACAAACCAATGATATTAATTGGATACATGTATATGTCAATCAGATTTGGCACTGGTAAGTGCTGCACATGCATTGCAATGAAATGAGTACACCACATTTGGTATTCATGGTCATATAAACATGTACCGGGTAGGCCAAATGAATATGTTGTCAGTTTTGTGTGTGTGTTTGTGTCATTAATTAATTAATTTAGAAACTACAAAACATATAATTATGTACTGTCCGAAAATAAATATGGAGCTTTGATAAAATCATTGACAATTAAATGTGAGTAAAAAATGTGAGTTAAAGATATATATGTAATTAAATAAGTTATAGGCAATAACAACAAATTTGCCACTCGAGGTGACTCAAGACAGTACAATCCGCAATGAATTATAACTGATCCACTTGGGATTTGGGATGCAAGCGCCGAAGATGCTCGAAATGATCAAATGATCTTGTCCGCCACCTTCTGTTCTGGTAAATTTCCATTTTCCAGTGTTTTATATCAGTTTGTTGCCTTTACCCCTGTTTATCCCATAGAAAGAGTGGAGCTGTCCTATCCTGACTGCCAACCATCCACACCAACTGCTGCCACCTCTGCTCTGATTATATACCGGTACTAGTATATGTTTGTATTTGTATTTGAACACAAAATATTCAATCACACACTGTAACACTACTACATATGATTTGTGAGTGAATGCTATTAACTGTACAGATCGAGGGCCATATTATGTTGGGAACAAATGTAATTGGAGTTTGTATCTCCACTATAAAAAAATAATAAAAACATATTTCTCAACTACTAATTTTTCTACAAATTAGTTCTTGATTGTGATTCTAAAAGCGCTAATTATCATCATCAAAAACAAAGAATTAATTTCCCCGATGATGATCATGACGTACACGTGTATCGTCTAAGCTGTGCCTTGGTAATTGTTTTGAACATTGTTTTGTTTACATTCCGATGATGCTGAAATGGAGTTTAATCAGTTTATAGTAAACAAGTTTGTGTTAGATAAAAAACTTTTAATTGGAATAATTACATCTTGCACATGTTATTTGTGGTTTAATAACACACGAACAGCCATCAATTGTGATATATACAGTTCAAACGAAAGGTGACCCTTTACTGCCTGAATTGACCCCTTATTGCCTGGATTTCGTGCTATCTTTGATCGCGTATTTTAAACAGAAAGAGCAATATTTGTGAACATCACATAAGATGTATGATAGAGCTAGGATTTATGAACAAAATGACATATAAATTTTTATCCATTGTACTTGCATACAGACAGGTGCAGCACAAACATAAAAAGTGACCCTTTACTGCCTGAATGACTGTACATGTAATAATACTAATAATATTAATAATCTATTCCGCAGTTGCTCAAAATCGATTCAATAATGCAACAGGTATATTACTAAGATTACCTGTTATGTGCGGTGTATCAGAATCGCAGTGTTTACTGTGTTGAACATTGCTGTCATGTTCTTGGAGAGGGGATAATTTGTCGAGGTTTCTCTTTTGATTTACAAAATCTGTCCGATTGGATTTCCAATCCGATGACTTTCTCCTAACTCGATCGCTAGAATCTTTGGGACGAACTGTTTTGATCTTGTGGAAGTCAGAATACTTCGAATCCACGGAAGACATTACTAAATCGACAGTGCGGACGGCGAAGTATCAAATATGTCCACCCTCTTCGAAAAATTCTCGCGGTCTGTTTTTCAAAATGAGCTTCCGGTTTGATGGGCTGGCGATATGATTGGCCAACAGTCTGGTCTCGGAGATCAGCACTTAATCACGATCGTTGAGAGAAGACACAGTCGACAAATTTAATTACATGATCATCAGCAACTCAATCAGAGCGCACCGGTCTCTTTATCTTAGATAATCAATAACATTGATATACATGTACATATATTAGACCTGTATGCTTATAAATTTTTGGAAAATTTGCTTATTTATTAAAAAACTGGGATTGTCTGATCATTGTCAGGCAGCTAGTTTACACTGCAGCCGGATGCCGGATGCCAGGGGAGGGGGGTCGTCACCCTCATTTTACACTGCAGCCCGCCCAGAATTGCTGGATCCTTTACTCAGATAAGGAAAAGATAGTACCGGTACATATATGCTGTTATATATATGTTGCTGGAAGTATGTAATACAGTTTAAATATTATCTAATAATGGTAGGCCTATGTAATATCATTTCAGTAAAATTCATTTTATCACATTAAATCAGGGGGGGGGGGGGGTCTGCAATTTTTTTCCGAACACTAGGCGGGGGTGGGTGGATCGTTCAGCAGCCCGACTTAAACAATTTTTTTTCCTGGCCCTGTAATTTTTTTTTCCTAGAGTCATTGTTCTTCAAAATAATGGGACAAAAGGTTTTAAGATTGCTTCTATTATGTACTAGGTATGCACACCACTTTATAGGCTATCCTCTCGAACAATTGATCCATTTATTCTGAATCACGGGATGCATGCCTAAATTAAAATTACCTAAGGGGCGGAATCACACATCGCGTCATTCACAGTTTATGTTTGCCTTTAACAATGACTACCGGGCATAAAATGATAGTAATCCTTTTTCCATAGCATAACTGATTTGGTATACTATGGCCTTGTATGTCTTCTCTGTGTAAAGTTAAACGCCAGTTATAATATGTCTCTTAATCCACGCATAGGCCTACAAATGCATGATCTAGGCCTATACAAATGTCAGATGGGTCGATGTTATGAACTTAATTATATCATATGTATTTATAGTTATATATGTTTCATATTACATGCCTATTTGCAATGCGGCGTTGATCTATATAAGAGGCCATACCTTCAGGTGAGAAAACAAGCTAATTATAACAGCGCGCTCTATATATAGTGGCCGGCTATAGTATAGAGAGGTAATAAAATGCACTAATTACGCCGTCGGGTGTATACTAATGTACACATTCTAGATACCTATGGTTCGCTGGGCGTTTTATTAATAGATTATGGGTTTTTTTTGGGGACGCATTAAAAGTTGTAGTGCTACCCGAGTCCGGTTGTTTTGGGACGCATTAAAAGTTATATAGTGCGACCCCGAATCGGTAAAAGTTGGAATTTCAATTTCGTTATTGTCGTTGATTTTGGTTTGTGATAAGCTATGTCAATTACAAACAGAAGAAATGAAAAAGATAATTTGTAAAATGCGTATATATATGTCAATTGATACGTATTTTAAAGAGTGTAGGCCTATAGTCGGAGACAGCCGAGTCAGCCACGGGTTCGTTAATTATAGGTGCTGAACGGTGTGACAATTTTCAGTATATATGTCCCTATATATAATAAGTCTATGTATATTCATCTTGTTCTCCCTGATGAAGTTCTTTCTAATAGCTCACAAGCATTGATATTGTAATGACCATTCAACAGTACTCGATTATATCCTCTAAATCTTCGATATTTTAAAGAGGTTAGTCGGATACAGCCGAGTCAGCCACCGGTTCGTTAATTAGGTGCTGATCGGTGTGACAATTTTCAGTAGGTCCCTATTTGCGGAGATCCATTTGCGGAAATACCCGAATTCGCGGAGTTCCCTAAAATGGTCGAAATAGGTTGATTTTAATGAGGGAACGTGTCAATTGATACGTATTTTAAACAATTAACGACACGATCATCATAATAATGGTTTGTTCTATCAATTATATCACCACCATCATCATCATCATCATCATCATCATCATCACCACCACCACCATCATCATCATCACCATCATCATCACCACCACCACCATCATCATCATCATCATCACCACCACCACCATCATCATCATCATCATCATCATCATCATCATCATCATCATCATCATCATCACCATCATCACCACCATCATCATCACCATCATCACCATCATCATCATCATCATCATCACCACCACCACCACCATCATCATCATCATCATCACCACCATCATCATCATCATCACCACCACCACCACCATCATCATCATCATCATCATCACCACCATCATCATCATCATCACCACCATCATCATCATCACCACCACCACCACCATCATCATCATCATCATCATCATCACCACCATCATCATCATCATCACCACCACCATCATCATCATCATCATCATCATCATCATCATCATAATACACGGAACAAGTCTTAATATAATTGCGACTTTTCGTCCCAATACATTTTTTTGCAATGTTTGTTTACAAATATATGTATCGTCATTCGATATTTTCTTGTGAGTCACTTGAAAATATTACTTGTCGTCGAACTCATATTTTATATAATAGAATATGTATATTTTGAATTGATCGGGTGTTGGAGCCTTAACATTGAAGTCAACTGGCATAAAGTTCCAGTTATTTACCACCCTCTGCGTGAAGAAATATTGTCCTATATGTCCTTGTTAACAGTGCGCATCTGTAGCTTTGTATTATGTCATCTTGTTCTTCTTGATAAATTTCTTTCTAATAGCTCACAGACATTGCTATTGTAATGACCATTCAACAGTATAGTTTATATATATTTACCTCGATTAGATCTCCTCTAAATCTTCGATATTTTAAAGACATCATGCAGATTGAGTCTTACCATTCGGTCTCGCGGTATCATTCGGTCTCGCGGTATAGCATATAGTTTTGATTTGACGAACTAGTTTCGTTGCTTTTCTTTGTATTTTCTAACACAATGCTTTAATATGTGTGATATGGGCTCGATGCACAGCTACATTATTGGTGTAAACAATATTTATTCCCAATACAAAACAAGATGAATATTTTACAAAAATGCTAATGGATGAGTATGGGTGATTGGAAAGGGATGAGACAACAAGCCTATTGTGGCTTTTTTTGTAAGTCCTCTCCCAGATCGCTTAAATTTTCCGAACTACATAAGGCCGTTCGGGCGTGTCAGACGGGAATTTTTCTGGTTTGTACTTTAAATAACTTATTGGTGATTTTGATATAGATCGCACTCAACAAAAGATAACAAGAGATAAGATAAGAACTGGAGTGGGGTGTGATTAGGGAATTAAAGGTAACCAATGGGACGAAAGGAGAGTAGTTAGGTTTAAGAAAGGTCAGAAAGATAGGATGGTCAATGGGGGCGGGGTAGTTTAACATTCGGCTGTAGAATTATATGTCAAGTGTGTATAACTTGGCGTACAGAGACTATATACAAGATAAGATAAGATAAGTTTAATAGGCAAAACATCCTTATAAGGACAGTATGCAAACATATTAATATATAGTTGTACATTGAACAATACAATAAATGATATAATAATAGATGGTAATATATAACCATTTAAGTACAGCTGAATGTGCATAGGGTCGTCTCGTCTTCATTTATTCATTGCTTATGAGGCGAAGCTCATCGCGTGCGGAAAATAATTTTCGGATTATATGACATATTGAAGTGCATGAATTTGAAATATTGTTGGATAGGATTTTGACAAGCTGTTCAGTTTGTGTCATGTTTTCAAAGTCTGGGAACTGTGTCTTCATAAGAGTTATTAGTTCGAGCCGCGGTGTGCGGTAAGCACTACATTCCAAAAGAAAGTGTTTTTCATCTTCAATAGCATCATCGGAACAAAATATACATAGTCTTTGTTCCAATGCCGTCGGTGGTTGGGTGTGGCGTCCCTTTTCAATAGCCAGTTTATGATTACTTATACGCAGTCTAGTAAAAACGATTCTATTTTCTATTGATGGTGTGTGAAGAAGATAAGGTTCTATTTCGTACTTAAGTTTGAAAAGTCGGTATGTTCGTAATTTATTACTTCCCGTTTTTGAGCATTCATCAGTGAGACTCTGTCTGAAATATATATAATAATCTTCAATAAGATTTCTTTTGAATTGACTCAGAACTGGACCCGGATTGTTTAGGTCTGCAATATTCCACCCCAGTGATTCTGCCGTTTTGAAGATTGATTTCTTAACCGATGCCACTTGTTGTTCCAACGCAGCATTACGGAGCAGATTACAGTCCGACCGTGAAATTATCTTAATTACATAAGATGAAAGTCTGCATGCCACGTCAATAAATAATGGATGGCTCCCTAACTCGGCGCGAACCGCGTTGTTCGAAGAAAATCTGCCGACTCCGAGTAACCGCTTACAATATTTTATGTGTACCTTCTCACATGGAAGGCGGTCGTGATTTTTAGTGGTTATTTCCACACCCCATATTTCGCTACCATATAACAATATCGGCTTAATTAATCTATCGAAGAGTTTTACAGAAGTCACTAGTGGAATCGGTGCGTCGTTTGTACATGCGTTAAATAAAGAATGCATTGCTTTGAGTCCTTTAGCACTCAATTCTTCCATTGCATGTGAGAATCTACCCGTATTACTAAATTTAATTCCAAGATAATTGTATTCATTAACAATTTCCAACTTTTGATTTCCAATGTGAAAGTCTGGTAAAGTTTTTGTTTTCCTACTTCTAAACACCACACATTTAGTTTTATCAGTGTTCACGGTGAGTTTATTGTTCTCAGTGTATCTATTTAGTCTGTTTAGACAGCACTGTAGCCCACTTGGAGTATCAGAAAGTAAAACCAGGTCGTCAGCGAATAAAATGTGATTAAGTGTATCATTGCCTAAATGGACAGCCTCGCAAGGACTGTCAAACTCTTTTTTAATGTCGTCAATAAAGATTTTGAACAGGTTTGGGGACAATATACATCCCTGCCTAACACCTATCGTGGATAAGCATGGAGGCCCCAACCCTTTGTTTGTTTTGGTGATATAGTAGCTATTGTCATATAGTGACTGTATTAACCGTAGTATGAGTCCCTTAATGCCCGCGCATTTTAATTTTTTAAAAAGTAATTGTCTGTTTACTGTATCGAACGCTTTTCTGAAATCTATGAATGCAGCATATAGGGGCTTTCCCAATCGTTTGTATTTTTGAATGGCCGCGTGCAGAACAAATGCTCCATCAATGGTGCTCTTCCCTTTCGAAAAACCAAATTGGTTTTCGCTGATAATATTGTTTACATGTAAGAAATCGATTAACCGACGATTAATGAGTTAGCTGGGCAGTCAGGCTTTCCGAATTATGACATTATGTATGACTTTATATATGACTCAATGACAGAAGACATGTGACATAGTATTACGTTTAGAATCGTTTTGTACTAATTATGTATCTTTGTGCGGCCTCGAAAATACTATGATTTTCCCTAATGGAACTTTCGGGTGAACCCTCGAGTAGGGTTCTTTCTGATAATATTATGTTTGGTAGAGATGATAGCAATTCCAATCTTGATGCCTGGTATAAATGGCATTCTATAACAGGTAATGGTGGGCTGTTTCAACAGCACCGCATGCACAATATGGGTCGGGCCTAACAAAATTGGTCATGAGGTCGAAGTTCAAATTACTACATTTCAGTCTCAATCGTGTGTGGTATACTTGGGATTTGCGACTATGGCAATGATAGGTCTGACAATGCTTATATATATGTAGAGCGATCGGAAAGGGGTGTGACTATAATTACCGCCCGGGCGCCCCCATGGGCCCGTGACAACATACCACCTGAGGGCAACCTAGAGGATTTTACTCGCTCGCTCGTCTCCGATCGGTGTTATTAACCCCGCAAATGCCGATATTAATTGGATAAGAGAGCACGGGTGATCCCGTGTCTTCGTGTGTTTTCGGACAGTATATTTTGGTGATGCGTGGTAGTGCAATACACCTGAGTGTTACTTCCAAATATTGACTGGTTGATACGTCCATGCACGGCCGATGTTATTAACCCCTGAAAATCTGGTAAAATACCATATAAACAAAAAGAGCCCGGGACCGCCCGGGAGCCACTTAGGTCCGTGGACGTAACAACATATATATACCCCACGAGGTCAACATATATATACCCCCACGAGGTCAACATATATATACCCCACGAGGTCAACATACACTGTAAAAAGGACTGTGTGGCAGCTTCCACACAATGACTGTGTGGAGGCATTATCTGAACATAAATGTGTACACAATACACACATATGTGTGTATCACCCAATATCCACACATATATGTGTACATCACCACACATATTTGTATGTGACGTCGGTTTTTTTAAATTTCACGTGGTGGTCACGCGCGCGTCGTTGTTTCGTACAGGCTCACAGGCTGCCGTAAAGTGTACACATGGAGTCTTGTTGATTGTGGTGGATCTCGAAATTCGATATATTGGTCGGTCTCTTCGATTATTTCTATAGTTAAGGTAAGATTATATTTAAATTGGCAAGATATTCACCTTTGTGAGAATTTCCGTATCTATTTTGTATAAAACATGATTGAACGAAATAATAAACTTGATTTGGATTTTATGATTCAACAATTCCCTGTCGCATAGTCATATATTTACATTTTAGAGTTGTGCGTTTATCTGGGTTTATCTGTTGTTTCTGTAGTCTATATGATACACATCTTTCCGAAGCACAAAACCTGCTCGAAAATTGTCTTTATGTAAATTGACAAATTCAACTGTGTGGTGAAGACATTTACTGAACAAATGTGTGTTCATCACATACACACTATATATTATACAGCGTGCTTTAAACCAGAACCACAATTTTATTATTTTGCACGGTAAGGTTCTCATGTTGATAAAGTAACGACGTTTTTTGTGTTTATATGGAATGCAGATGAGAGTAAATATATACTGAGACCAGTGACGTGGCGACAGGGCGGATATTGGGAATGGTGTGTCTATAACCCTATCCCAAACCTCGGTAAAATTTACTAAAAATTCCAACAGTTGGAAATTTCATGCCTGACGCAAAGTTACAAGTTTTACACCACATGCATTATAATAGGTTGAAATTGTTCTCTTTGTTTGATTTTTCAACCAGTAATTAGTGGGAAATTTATAGTTTTTTTTAGACAAACAGTAGCATATTTTTCTACTTTTGGTAAAACAAAAATGGCCTCAAATGGCCATCGGGTGGAAGACTTCCATTTGGTTGGAAATTCTAATAGTTGGAAAGCTTGAGGTACCAATTGGAAAATTCAGAACGAGAGGGGGGTGTGCAAATATAATTCTACAAATATGGTTCAAGGGGGATGGTGGGGTGTACTTCGACATTTGAAGGTGGACACCCCCCCCCCCCCCCACCAACGGCGACCACTGAGCCGCGTCCATGAATGAGACCTGTGGCTGCCACTGAAATGCCCTAGTCGAATACTACGAAGTTCTATATGACATGCATGTGGCACCCGGAATCACACAAAATGTGTGAAATTGGTGTTTCAAATTAATTTCATTTGAATATGATGAGCATCACTGTTGCAATAAACCTTGAAATACCACAATGGACGATCAATGTACCAAGGGAAACAAATTGTTGGGTGGGTGGGGTATTTATTTGTCAATTATATTTGTGGTTTACCAAGACGATGTGAAAAATTAACATGCATATTTTGGCTCCTCTGCTATGTATAACTTGCGTAAATTTGGTTACCGAGGGAGGGGCCCGGGGGGGGGGGGGGGGGGTGATGTCGTATATCTAATACATATGTAGCCACCGTTTGTGTCCAAAACTTTAAATTGTGAAGAATATTATGTCATTCAATAAATGTCATAGCAAATAATGAACTTAGAAATAATCTAAAATTACAAATACTGCAGAATAGTGAGATGTGTCATTAAAGTATTATTAGCATTTGGACTAAGTGACGTACACGGTGAAGAGTTATCGTTTATACTATAAAAAAGGGGGGGGGGCTTATTTTCAAACTCGCCATGTTTCTCATATTATAATCCTTATATATGAATGTATTGTGTTATATATAGCTACAATTCCTTATGTAAAATTGCAAATTTCCCGTGTCAAGATTGCGCTTAATGAGGCATCGATCTGGCCATATAGATAAAGTAAAATATATTTATAAATTGTCCGAACATTCATTATGTGATGCTATAATGAGTAGTACATGTATATATTTAGTATCTTTCAAAAACTATATTCCTTTCTGAAAATGCGCTCTTTAATGTATGAATTATAATACTGTTATAGATGTACATACAATGTATACTGTAAATAATATTCCCAATGGCATGTTATAAACAAAATAACTTCTCTGCTTACAGGTTCAATGGTGAAATCATGGCGGTCACGCGGTGTAACGTCGATGTAAATAACAAGATATGGACATGGCTGCCTTGGCAACGACGCAGATAAACTACAATCAACCAACCAAGAACAACGGTGGAATGTATGAGTTAGACACAAATTCCACAATCAATGATTTTGGTATACATATGATGTCATGTGCTGTAATTTGGTTTCTGTGCAAGAGGCGATTACATTCAAAAAGACTATCCTCTTTGGAGCCCTTAATTTTCTTGTATAGTTCAAGGGATCTCAGAAAGCTTCAGTTAGTTTTAGAGCTTGTTCTTCTACACACGTGAGGGTGAGTCTGATGTAAGACAGCCAACCAGTAGCAATATATATGTATATATAGCAGAGACTGACTTTCGAATTGTTCCAATACATTCAAGTTGAAGGAAAATTTCTAGTTATTGATGTGAAACCCATTGATGGAACTGAAACATGCACGCTTATAGTTTAAAGGATGACAAAAATATTACGTGAATGTGTTAAACGGCTGTTTGTTTTGTGTCTTTGTATTATTGAAATTAAAGACTATAGCTATACTATATCATTCGTGATTTCTGCTGTGTACACAAAAGAAGGCCGCGGACCCCCGGGATATGCATGTTTGCTGTTTGATAAGTTAATATTCGAAAACGTCCAGCGCCGCACGTCAAGCATCAGTAGACTATAACATTTCATATGTATGGCGGGAAAAAAGGTCCAACGATAGCCGAACTATATATTTGGCCAATACATATCGGTAAACACTCTTCGTTGAATATGGTTTTTTTTTTTGCAGGATTAGCAGCCTATTGTTTGGATCGACCACACAAATTTGTACACATGTAATGAACACATATGTGTTGTCTTGCCCAACAGCATTGTGTACAAGAACAATACAAAATAGTGTAGTGGCGGTCAACACTATTGTTTGGATCAACCACACAAATGTGTACGCATGTGATTAACACATATGTGTAGTCTCGCCCAACAACATTGTGTACAATAACAATACAAATGTGTGTGGTAGCGGCGAACATTTTGTTTCCTTAGTGCAAACATATTTGTGTCCATTCAATGAACAAATAAATGTGCTGGACCCAAACATCTTTGTGTGTGTCAACTACACAACTTTGTAGGTCAGTAACCACACATAAACTGTTCATCTGCATCCACACAATCTTGTGCGCAACTTAGCACACATTTAATGTGTGCCTACAAAGAACAAGTTGTTTTGGTCGATCCACACAGTATGTTCGCCACCACCACACAACAGATGTGTGGTCATTTGCCACACAATTCACCACACAATGTTGTTGTCGATCAAATGGCTACACAAACTGTGTGGTTCTACCACACAGTCGTTTTAAGAGTGTATATATACCCCACGAGGTCAACATATATATACCCCACGAGGTCAACATATATATACCCCACGAGGTCAACATATATATACCCCACGAGGTCAACCAAGAAAATTTTACGCGCTCGCTCGTCTCCGATCGGTGTTATTAACCCCGCAAATGCCGATATTAATTGGATAAGAGAGCACGGGTGATCCCGTGTCTTCGTGTGTTTTCGGACAGTATATTTTGGTGATGCGTGGTAGTGCAATACACCTGAGTGTTACTTCCAAATATTGACTGGTTGATACGTCCATGCACGGCCGATGTTATTAACCCCTGAAAATCTGGTAAAATACCATATAAACAAAAAGAGCCCGGGAGCCACTTAGGTCCGTGGACGTAACAACATATATATACCCCACGAGGTCAACATATATATACCCCCACGAGGTCAACATATATATACCCCACGAGGTCAACATATATATATACCCCACGAGGTCAACATATATATACCCCACGAGGTCAACATATATATACCCCACGAGGTCAACATATATATACCCCACGAGGTCAACCAAGAAAATTTTACGCGCTCGCTCGTCTCCGCGGCAGGTGTAATTAACCCCGCAAATGCCGACATTGGCTAAGAGAGCCGCGGGTGATCCCGGGTGCCTTCGTGTGTTTTCGGACAATAAATTTTGGTGATGCGTGGTAGTGCAATACACCTGAGTGTGACTTCCAAATATTGATTTGTTGACGTGTCCACACCTGATGTTATTAACCCCTCAACAACCGGTAAAATACCATATAAACAAAAAGAGCCCGGGACCGCCACCCAACTGACACTCTGGTGCACCCTTTAGGGCTGGCACTCTGGAGCACCCATGCCTTCGTGATCACTCTGGCCCACACCTAGACTCGGTGGCACCATCCTCGATGGTCACTCTGGGGCACCCCTTGCTCGACTGACACTCTGGGGCACCCTCATCGACGGTCACTCTGGAGCACCCTCCTCGGCGGACACTCTGGGCCACCCCTTGCTCGACTGATACTCTGGCCCATGGTGCATGTATTGCACTACCACGCGGGGTTAATAACACGGGCCAGAGACGAGCGATTAAAATCCTCTAGGTTGCCCTCAGGTGGTTTGTCGCTACCTTATAACGAGGAGATATAGTGTCCACGGGCCCGTAGGGGCGCCCGGGCGGTCTCCGGGTGGTCCCGGGCGGTAATTAGTCACACCGTCCAGGCTTGTTGTTTTTTCCCCGTTTTTGAACATGTGTTGTAAAATTATGTCAATTTGTTTGTATGTGTTGAATGTTGTGTTCGAAAATTAAATATTGTTTACACTAAAATTTCAACTTTCTATGACTGTCACTCACTCACTCACTGTAAATCAACATTGTCAGCGGATTGTTCTTAGATTTGAAGTTAGAGAAAATTAAAATGGGGAGACGTGGTCGCAGCAGAGTAACTGTGGTCGCAGAATACCACACTTTTCACAACGACGAAGATTGTAATACTAATAATAGCAAAATGAACAGTACTATCAACAATCGTGGCATTGGTAGTAATCATAAATTGAACGATGAAAGTAACTCCTGTTTGAAGGATGAGATAATACAACTTGAAATATGAACGATGCTTTTGCTAAAACATCAAACAACTTAGATGGCATTTTCTCAAAGGTCCAGTTTCTCGAAGAACAACATTATCAACGTGATGAAACAATTGCAAATATGAGAGATCGCATTGATGAACTTGAGTTATACGAGGAAAAACAATGTTATATTGACTGGATTGACTTATGCACAGGCAAGACAGGATACTGGTAGTCCGCAATCTGCAAATCAATCTGAAAATGTTAAGGATAAATGTGGAGACAGAATTGATGCAGAACAGGTACAAGTGAAAGAGATTCACAAAGAGGATGCCAATGCATTCTCTTATATATGCGAGGCAACCTATGGTCGACTCGCATATATAAGATAATAGTATCATTATACATTGGCACAGGGTCTTTAATGTTGCGCCAGCGCAGCTCCCATCATGAAAGGGTTAACAACTGAAATCCACACAAAAACGTTCAGAGTTTACCAGGGAGGAGAACTCAATATTGTTAGCAGCCACAATCATGGCAAATTTACCAAGGAGGAGAACTCTATATTGTTAGCAGCCACAATCATGGCAAATTTACCAAGGAGGAGAACTCTATATTGTTAGCAGCCACAATCATGGCAAATTTACCAAGGAGGAGAACTCTATATTGTTAGCAGCCACAATCATGGCAAATTTACCAAGGAGGAGAACTCTATATTGTTAGCAGCCAAAATCATGGCAAATTTACCAAGGAGGAGAACTCTATATTGTTAGCAGCCACAATCATGGCAAATTTACCAAGGAGGAGAACTCTATATTGTTAGCAGCCACAATCACGGCAAATTTACCAAGGAGGAGAACTCAATATTGTTAGCAGCCACAATCACGGCAAATTTACCAAGGAGGAGAACTCAATATTGTTAGCAGCCACAATCACGGCAAATTTACCAAGGAGGAGAACTCTATATTGTTAGCAGCCACAATCACGGCAAATTTACCAAGGAGGAGAACTCTATATTGTTGATTTAAACAATATTTATTAGCCCCAATATTACATTTATGATGAACAACATTTAGATGATGGAAACATGAGTAGAATAGAAAAGGGGAAGAGGATTTAGCAGCAAGCAGATATGTGCTTTTGTTGAGCTATCTCCTCAGACAAGTAGAAAAATTGTAGAAATCAAGGAAGATCGAGCGAATGGCAAGTGGTCGAGTTAGAGAAACAATAGGTTTAAGAAGTGATGGTATATTAATATTATGATGTACAGACGAGTTTACAATAAGTGTTGAAATGATAAATAAGCTTATGTGGATAATAATGAGAGGGGTGTATTCACAAGGAATACGAGACAGAGATAGGTGAAGCGATAGAAATAAAGAGCTTGTATGTGAAAGAAAAGTCGGTACCACTGTTATGAACATTTTTAGACTAACTTGTGGAAAGAATTATTTTGAAAATGAATTGTTTTGAAAATAAATGTGGAAACTAAATATGAAAACTAAATATGAAACTAAACTCTATATTGTTAGCAGCCACAATCACGGCAAATTTACCAAGGAGGAGAACTCTATATTGTTAGCAGCCACAATCACGGCAAATTTACCAAGGAGGAGAACTCTATATTGTTAGCAGCCACAATCATAACCAGGGCTTACCTGACGCCAAGCATACACTTTAGGCGTCAGGGAACAGCTAGTGACCTCGACCTTTCGCCAATGACCCTTGACCTATCCAACGTGGTAAACAAACTTCACCATTTTAAATTTTTACGAGCAAGTTGTTGCAATTGTTAACGAATTATAGCACAAACTGTCAAATTTATTGAATAATACTATACAGTAAGACGCTCAATTATATATTGGAACAAGACGGCTGTCAATCAAGACTACCACAATCATGGCAAATTTACCAAGGAGGAGAACTCTATATTGTTAGCAGCCACAATCATGGCAAATTTACCAAGGAGGAGAACTCGATATTGTTAGCAGCCACAATCATGGCAAATTTACCGAGGAGAACTCTATATTGTTAGCAGCCAAAATCATGGCAAATTTACCAAGGAGGAGAACTCTATATTGTTAGCAGCCACAATCACGGCAAATTTCAGTTCAGCTAAAAGATTTACCATGAAATATGATTGAAATAATTATAAAAATTATATATACATGCATGTTGTTGTTGTAAGTGTGGCTTGGGAGAGATATACAATCTTTTAAAAACAGGCAGCCATATAATTTTGTTAATTTTATTCCAAAAATGAAATATGGTGACTCATACAGACGCATTTCTATAAATAAACATGATTAGAAGTGATGACTCCTCAAACATGGAAGAATACCATGACACTGATTATATAAGCACTCGCTCAACAAACAAACATGGAAGAATACCATGACACTGATTATATAAGCACTCGCTCAACAAACAAACATGGAAGAATACCATGACACTGATTATATAAGCACTCGCTCAACAACCAAACATGGAAGAATACCATGACACTGATTATATAAGCACTCGCTCAACAACCAAACATGGAAGAATACCATGACACTGATTATATAAGCACTCGCTCAACAAACATAAATGGCAGAATACCATGACACTGATTATATAAGCACTCGCTCAACAAACAAACATGGACGAATACCATGACACTGATTATATAAGCACTCGCTCAACAACCAAACATGGAAGAATACCATGACACTGATTATATAAGCACTCGCTCAACAAACAAACATGGAAGAATACCATGACACTGATTATATAAGCACTCGCTCAACAACCAAACATGGAGAATACCATGACACTGATTATATAAGCACTCGCTCAACAAACAAACATGGAAGAATACCATGACACTGATTATATAAGCACTCGCTCAACAACCAAACATGGAAGAATACCATGACACTGATTATATAAGCACTCGCTCAACAACCAAACATGGAAGAATACCATGACACTGATTATATAAGCACTCGCTCAACAACCAAACATGGAAGAATACCATGACACTGATTATATAAGCACTCGCTCAACAAACATACATGGAAGAATACCATGACACTGATTATATAAGCACTCGCTCAACAACCAAACATGGAAGAATACCATGACACTGATTATATAAGCACTCGCTCAACAAACATACATGGAAGAATACCATGACACTGATTATATAAGCACTCGCTCAACAAACAAACATGGAAGAATACCATGACACTGATTATATAAGCACTCGCTCAACAACCAAACATGGAAGAATACCATGACACTGATTATATAAGCACTCGCTCAACAACCAAACATGGAAGAATACCATGACACTGATTATATAAGCACTCGCTCAACAACCAAACATGGAAGAATACCATGACACTGATTATATAAGCACTCGCTCAACAAACAAACATGGAAGAATACCATGACACTGATTATATAAGCACTCGCTCAACAACCAAACATGGAAGAATACCATGACACTGATTATATAAGCACTCGCTCAACAACCAAACATGGAAGAATATCATGACACTGATTATATAAGCACTCGCTCAACAACCAAACATGGAAGAATACCATGACACTGATTATATAAGCACTCGCTCAACAACCAAACATGGAAGAATACCATGACATTGATTATATAAGCACTCGCTCAACAACCAAACATGGAAGAATACCATGACACTGATTATATAAGCACTCGCTCAACAACCAAACATGGAAGAATACCATGACACTGATTATATAAGCACTCGCTCAACAACCAAACATGGAAGAATACCATGACGCTGATTATATAAGCACTCGCTCAACAACCAAACATGGAAGAATACCATGACACTGATTATATAAGCACTCGCTCAACAAACATGGAAGAATACCATGACACTGATTATATAAGCACTCGCTCAACAAACATAAATGGCAGAATACCATGACACTGATTATATAAGCACTCGCTCAACAACCAAACATGGAAGAATACCATGACACTGATTATATAAGCACTCGCTCAACAACCAAACATGGAAGAATACCATGACGCTGATTATATAAGCACTCGCTCAACAACCAAACATGGAAGAATACCATGACACTGATTATATAAGCACTCGCTCAACAACCAAACATGGAAGAATACCATGACACTGATTATATAAGCACTCGCTCAACAACCAAACATGGAAGAATACCATGACACTGATTATATAAGCACTCGCTCAACAACAAAACATGGAAGAATACCATGACACTGATTATATAAGCACTCGCTCAACAACCAAACATGGAAGAATACCATGACACTGATTATATAAGCACTCGCTCAACAAACATGGAAGAATACCATGACACTGATTATATAAGCACTCGCTCAACAACCAAACATGGAAGAATACCATGACACTGATTATATAAGCACTCGCTCAACAAACATGGAAGAATACCATGACACTGATTATATAAGCACTCGCTCAACAAACAAACATGGAAGAATACCATGACACTGATTATATAAGCACTCGCTCAACAAACAAACATGGAAGAATACCATGACACTGATTATATAAGCACTCGCTCAACAACCAAACATGGAAGAATACCATGACACTGATTATATAAGCACTCGCTCAACAACCAAACATGGAAGAATACCATGACACTGATTATATAAGCACTCGCTCAACAACCAAACATGGAAGAATACCATGACACTGATTATATAAGCACTCGCTCAACAACCAAACATGGAAGAATACCATGACACTGATTATATAAGCACTCGCTCAACAAACAAACATGGCTATAATCCTGGTTAAGTGATCTACAGTAATGCCCGAAGTAATCGACTCCTTAACCGGTGAGAGCTTTCCGATGAATGGCAACAAGCCATATTTCCAACTACATGTAAATCCTGAAAAGTTACCCATAATTCTGCTCTGGTTAAGGAGTCGATTACTTAGGGCCTTACTGTATGTCCTGTATAAATTGCACGACAGACATAAGATAGAGTTACGCCACTTGCATCATTAAACTAAATAGTAAATAAATAGACCCGTCATATTTGACGGGCAATCCCCTAGTAATAAAACACTTTATGGTATTAATAACCAGCAAAGTCTTAACCCCTTCATGACCCATGGAGAGCCCCACATAGACTGCAGCAGGCAGACGGCGCTCTGTAGTTAATGCTTCTATCTGTGCGAGTCTCCCTGTGGGTTAAACATTAAACTTTATATATCGACTCGGTTATTAAGAGGAATCATTTAAAGTGACTCATAATCATAATAATTTTGTTAATTTTATTCCAAAAATGAAATATGGTAACTCATACATACAGACATGACATTTCTATAAATAAACATGATTAGAAGTGATGACTCATCAAACATGGAAGTATAATAGTCAAGTCTGCAAATAGTGTGTCTGTCATTAGCAGAATGAGGTCCCCAGAGGGTGAATTTAATGACGCTATCCCACATAGTGGGCTAGCATCACTAAATTCACCCTCTGGGGACCTCATTCTGCAAATGACAGACACACTATTCGCAGGCTTGATAATAGTCAGAATACCATGACAGTGATTATAGATGCACTCGCTCACCAAACCCCTGGTTAACCTTTACCCAACAAACCGGCCAAAAACGCCCAAATAAAGCTTCAACAGCCAAAAATATCTTCGGTCTGTCTCAATAACACCATACAAATATGGATATCATTGGAACCGGTTCATTGACCACATTGTGATGGTTACAGTTATGCCCTGTGCCAATGCATTCTCTTATATATGCGAGTCGACCATAGGTCGCCTCGCATATATAAGAGAATGCATTGGCCGAAAACATTCTTTTTTTTAAACAATTTTTACCATTTTTTCTTACATTCTTTAACAATTTTATAATTTTTTCTTACATTTTTTAACAATTTTTATAATATATTTCTACATTCTTTGACAATTTTATCATTTTTAATATGTGTTAAGCCAATGCATTCTCTTATACATGTGAGGCGACCTATGGTCGACTCGCATATATAAGAGAATGCATTGGCACAGGGCCGTTCTGTTGGGTAAAGGGTTAAGTGATCATGTACTCGCTCACCGAACAAACATGACTACCATTCCCGGTTAAGTGATCATGCACTCGCTCACCAAACAAACATGACTACCATCCCTGGTTAAGTGATCATGCACTCGCTCACCGAACAGACATGACTACCATCCCTGGTTAAGTGATCATGCACTCGCTCACTGAACAAACATGACTACCATCCCTGGTTAAGTGATCATGCACTCGCTCACCGAACAGACATGACTACCATCCCTGGTTAAGTGATCATGCACTCGCTCACTGAACAAACATGACTACCATCCCTGGTTAAGTGATCATGCACTCGCTCACCGAACAGACATGACTACCATCCCTGGTTAAGTGATCATGCACTCGCTCACCGAACAGACATGACTACCATCCCTGGTTAAGTGATCATGCACTCGCTCACCGAACAGACATGACTACCATCCCTGGTTAAGTGATCATGCACTCGCTCACCGAACAGACACGACTACCATCCCTGGTTAAGTGATCATGCACTCGCTCACCGAACAGACATGACTACCATCCCTGGTTAAGTGATCATGCACTCGCTCACCGAACAGACATGACTACCATCCCTGGTTAAGTGATCATGCACTCGCTCACCGAACAGACATGACTACCATCCCTGGTTAAGTGATCATGCACTCGCTCACCGAACAGACATGACTACCATCCCTGGTTAAGTGATCATGCACTCGCTCACCGAACAGACATGACTACCATCCCTGGTTAAGTGATCATGCACTCGCTCACCGAACAGACATGACTACCATCCCTGGTTAAGTGATCATGCACTCGCTCACCAAACAGACATGACTACCACCCCTGTTTAAGTGATCATGCACTCGCTCACCGAACAAACATGACTACCATCCCTGGTTAAGTGATCATGCACTCGCTCACCGAACAGACATGACTACCATCCCAGGTTAAGTGATCATGCACTCGCTCACCGAACAGACATGACTACCATCCCTGGTTAAGTGATCATGCACTCGCTCACCAAACAGACATGACTACCACCCCTGTTTAAGTGATCATGCACTCGCTCACCGAACAAACATGACTACCATCCCTGGTTAAGTGATCATGCACTCGCTCACCGAACAGACATGACTACCATCCCTGGTTAAGTGATCATGCACTCGCTCACCGAACAGACATGACTACCATCCCTGGTTAAGTGATCATGCACTCGCTCACCGAACAAACATGACTACCACCCCTGGTTAAGTGATCATGCACTCGCTCAGCGAACAAACATGACTACCATCCCTGTTTAAGTGATCATGCACTCGCTCACCAAACAAACATGACTACCACCCCTGGTTAAGTGATCATGCACTCGCTCAGCGAAAAAACATGACTACCATCCCTGGTTAAGTGATCATGCACTCGCTCACCAAACAAACATGACTACCATCCCCGGTTAAGTGATCATGCACTCGCTCACCAAACAAACATGACTACCATCCCCGGTTAAGTGATCATGCACTCGCTCACCAAACAGACATGACTACCATCCCTGGTTAAGTGATCATGCACTCGCTCACCGAACAAACATGACTACCATCCCTGGTTAAGTGATCATGCACTCGCTCACCGAACAGACATGACTACCATCCCTGGTTAAGTGATCATGCACTCGCTCACCGAACAAACATGACTACCATCCCTGGTTAAGTGATCATGCACTCGCTCAGCGAACAGACATGACTACCATCCCTGGTTAAGTGATCATGCACTCGCTCACCAAACAAACATGACTACCATCCCTGGTTAAGTGATCATGCACTCGCTCACCGAACAAACATGACTACCATCCCTGGTTAAGTGATCATGCACTCGCTCACCGAACAGACATGACTACCATCCCTGGTTAAGTGATCATGCACTCGCTCACCGAACAGACATGACTACCATCCCTGGTTAAGTGATCATGCACTCGCTCACCGAACAAACATCCCTGGTTAAGTGATCATGCACTCGCTCACCGAACAAACATGACTACCATCCCTGGCTAAGTGATCATGCACTCGCTCACCGAACAGACATGACTACCATCCCTGGTTAAGTGATCATGCACTCGCTCACCGAACAAACATCCCTGGTTAAGTGATCATGCACTCGCTCACCGAACAGACATGACTACCATCCCTGGTTAAGTGATCATGCACTCGCTCACCGAACAAACATCCCTGGTTAAGTGATCATGCACTCGCTCACCGAACAGACATGACTACCATCCCTGGTTAAGTGATCATGCACTCGCTCACCGAACAAACATGACTACCATCCCTGGTTAAGTGATCATGCACTCGCTCACCGAACAAACATCCCTGGTTAAGTGATCATGCACTCGCTCACCGAACAGACATGACTACCATCCCTGGTTAAGTGATCATGCACTCGCTCACCGAACAAACATCCCTGGTTAAGTGATCATGCACTCGCTCACCGAACAAACATGACTACCATCCCTGGCTAAGTGATCATGCACTCGCTCACCGAACAAACATGACTACCATCCCTGGTTAAGTGATCATGCACTCGCTCACCAAACAAACATGACTACCATCCCTGGTTAAGTGATCATGCACTCGCTCACCGAACAGACATGACTACCATCCCTGGTTAAGTGATCATGCACTCGCTCACCGAACAAACATGACTACCATCCCTGGCTAAGTGATCATGCACTCGCTCACCAAACAAACATGACTACCATCCCTGGTTAAGTGATCATGCACTCGCTCACCGAACATACATGACTACCATCCCTGGTTAAGTGATCATGCACTCGCTCACCAAACAGACATGACTACCACCCCTGGTTAAGGGATCATGCACTCGCTCAGCGAACAAACATGACTACCATCCCTGGTTAAGTGATCATGCACTCGCTCACCGAACAGACATGACTACCATCCCTGGTTAAGTGATCATGCACTCGCTCACCAAACAAACATGACTACCATCCCTGGTTAAGTGATCATGCACTCGCTCACCGAACAAACATGACTACCATCCCTGGTTAAGTGATCATGCACTCGCTCACCGAACAGACATGACTACCATCCCTGGTTAAGTGATCATGCACTCGCTCACCGAACAAACATGACTACCATCCCTGGTTAAGTGATCATGCACTCGCTCACCGAACAGACATGACTACCATCCCTGGTTAAGTGATCATGCACTCGCTCACCAAACAGCCATGACTACCACCGAACAGACATGACTACCATCCCTGGTTAAGTGATCATGCACTCGCTCACCAAACAGACATGACTACCATCCCTGGTTAAGTGATCATGCACTCGCTCACCGAACAGACATGACTACCATCCCTGATTAAGTGATCATGTACTCGCTCACCGAACAGACATGAATACCATCCCTGGTTAAGTGATCATGCACTCGCTCACCAAACAAACATGACTACCATCCCTGGTTAAGTGATCATGCACTCGCTCACCGAACCAACATGACTACCATCCCTGGTTAAGTGATCATGCTAATTTGCTGATACTGATGGGTCTTGTTGAATTGATATGATGCTGGTAGAGCAAACAGATGCTGTTAAGAATATATTAAGAAAATAAAATTTAAATGACATTCAATAAAATTAAACTGTTTAGAAAATTTATTAGAATTATTAAATTAAAAGCCATTATTTTTATAACACATTCCAAATATATATATATTATAGAGGATCTACAATCAGTCCCTTTGGCGAGGTCCAGACCTAATTTACTGGTTGAGTTGACGAGGTCCAGACCTAATTTACTGGATGAGTTTTGTAAATTCCGCTCTAAACTGGGGACGAGTTGTAGATTCTATTTATTACATGATCCAAAACCTCGACAAATAATACTTAAATCAACAACTGGGATGCGAAACTAGCATCGGCATCTATAAGGCATGCGATGACGTTTAATGTAACTATGCGTTGTTTGCCTGCGTAAAGAAATAGTCCCAGATAAATAAAGACTTTGCGTATTTAATTGCATATATTTAATGACATAACTTTTCAAACTCTTCATTCATTACAGTTTGTTGGAAACATATTGGAAGCCATAGTATTTTGAGATGTAGCATATGGAATGTAAACAGACCGGAAGTCAAAGGTCACCTGGCAGTATTTCCTGTTATTAAATGAATGTTTAAAATCACAATTTATAGCATGGGTTTATTGAATGGAATAGGATCATGTAATAAATTGATACAGTAATGCCCTAAATAAACGACTCCTTAACCACAGCAGAATTATGGGTAACTTTTCAGGATTTAGTCGGAAATATGGCTTGTTGCCATTCATCGGAAAGCTCCCACTAAATCCTGAAAGCTTCCGACTAAATCCTGAAAATTTACACATAATTCTGCTGTGGTTAAGGAGTCAATTATTTAGGGCATTACTGTAAGAAATCAGGAAATGTTTAGATAACAAGTTATCATGCCATGAATCTCCACTATATATGGCTAACGCCCATAGAGAGCCCCACACATATAGAAGGATCTATTACTGACTGTCGTCTGCTCATTGTCTGTGAGGGGCACCATACGGGTGTACATGTGTTCAATGTATGCAGAAATATGGTTAGTAGAGCGGTATTGATTCATCGTGAACAATGATGCATCGCATCTTGAATGTTTGATGTGGTGTATCACGATTAAAGATTTACGACAAGCATACTTCTGCATCCAAAGGTCATGAAATACACACATTTACTATCTCCCCGAGAGCTTTCCGATGAATGGCAACAAGCTATATTTCCGACTAAATCCTGAAAAGTTACCCATAGTTCTGCTGTTGTTAAAGAGTCGATTACTTATGGCGTTACTGTACATCATCCTATGAATCTGTACTATATATGGCTAACTCCCATAGAGAGCCCCACACATATAGAAGGATCTATTACTGACTGTCGTCTGCTCTCGTGTCTGTGCGGGGCACCATATGGGTTAATTAGGGCATTACTGTATGTATCAATTCATCATGGAGAAAGATAAAGCAGATAAATTTACCCTTCTTAACCCTTTCAATGCCAAGTCCGATTTTTCAAATTTATTGATTATAATAATGTGATACATTGATGGAAAGAGCTCATAAATTTGATTATAATAATGTGATACATTGATGGAAAGAGCTCATAAATTTGAAAAATGATCAAGGAAATTTGGGTTGATACAAAAATCGGACTTGGCACTGAAAGGGTTAATTGCAGGAATCAGGTTGAATTTGACACGTAGGCTGAATTAGAGTAGCATCTAGCAATTCTGCATTGTGACGTGCATCACACGATACTAGTAACATAAACATCACAATGCACGTTGCATCATAACATAAACTTCGCAATGTGCATTGTATCATAACATAAACATCGCAATGCGCATCGTATATTAACATCGCATATGCGTTGCACATAACATAAACATCACGATGCTCAATGTATCATATAATAAACAACACGATGCTCAGTGTATCATATACTAAACATCGCGGTACGCATTACATGATATATTAAACATCGCAGTGTGCATTGTATCATATATTAAACATCATGGTATGCATTGCATGATATATTAAACAACACGATGCTCAGTGTATCATATATTAAACATAGCGGTACGCATTGCATCATATATTAAATATCGCGGTGCGCATTGCATGATATATTAAACATCGCAGTGCACATTGCATCTAGGGTCCTGCGAATTGGAGATTTTGATCGATTCGAATATCGAATCGAATTCACGAAATCAAATCGAATATCGAATCGAATCATATCTGTGTGTTGCATTCTCAGTTAGGCATGTTTTGTCAACGATTAGTGAAACGTTCTATGAACTACATGCACGAAGTTCCATCACAACTTATGTGGCGATGAACAGTCGTTTGAGATACTATTAACTTAAATTGATAATTGTCGAGAAAAAAAGATTAAAACGTCCATCACAACAATTAATATATAACCACTAATTATCGGAACTAAAAGTTTCTACAGTTTGCATGTACATGCAAAATTGCAAATCGGCATTTGGAAACACCCGTTGTTATAAACTTGAAGACACAACACAAAAAACAGTCGCAGGGTAGCCAGGTTGTTTATGTAGTGCTGGATGCTTCTTGAACAGATGATTCCATAGATGGGTCGTTGTCCCAGATGCTTGCGATTTATACACCTGCAAGTCCCTGCACTGCCTGCACCTTTATCATGATTAAAATCAATATGAATAACGGACCACATTTTGTCCAGTGTAAAAGAAAGCTCCGAAACTGAAAGTCAACTTCAAAAGAAAACACTGCCAAAATGTACTTTTCGACACCGGGAACACGTGTTGTTTACATTCTCAGCAATATTACATAACGCGGAATCTGAGACGGATAGACGGCGGATAACGCTAGCGGTTCCTCAGTCTCATAGCTATTATAATTTACATGCGACGTCGGTCCATCGGCGATCTTTAAAGCTAGAATTTAGACTTATTTAGTCGTCCTATAGTGGCTAATTGCTGGCTATACTTATATTTAATAGCATGCGAACATCCGCGATGTACAATAAGAATTATAATGTGCATATATACATAATGTCACAAAAACAGCTAAGGTCGACATGTGCACTTGTCCGTAAACAGCCTACGTTTCCGTCAGAGTATATTCGAAATTTCGAGTTGGAAATTTCGACTCGAATTCGAATCGAATTTGACTTTCAAATCGAATATTGAATATTCGCAGGACCCTAATTGCATCATATATTAAACATCGCGGAACACATTGCATCATATATATATCCCACATATATAATTGTATATCCCACATATATATATCCCACATTTAGCATCACTAAATTCACCCTCTGGGAACCTCATTCTGCATGGCCTCATCTACTAAGAGAGTTATCTTATTAAACCTTTCTATACTAATACTCATTGATGAATAGTTCCCTTTGTAATGTTCAAATAAACCAGTTTTACTGGTACGATGATAAAATATCTTATATTTTAAATGCCCTGCAGTGGTGGGCCGATAATGAAATATATGCTCAATAACGCACCACTTTAACGATGATGTTACAGACATATCAACTGAACTTCTCTCCCCAAACAGTACGCAGCATCCAGCATCTGTATTACACTTCAATTTATCATTTATAACCAACAAGAGATAAAATGGATTTCATTGAATATTTGACTAATTTTTCAGAAATTACGCATTTTGGACTTCAGGTAATTATAGTAACAACATGAATTATGGATTTATTAGAACCCTTTAGTAATGATTAACCCTTTATGGAACCCCAGACAGAGAGAACAATGCACTAATGACTATCGTCTGCTTTGGTCAGTGTGAGGCTCTGTACAGTAAGGACAGAATAAATTATTCCTTTAACTAATATTAACCCTTTATGGAGCCCCAGACAGAGAGAACAATGCACTAATGACTATCGTCTGCTTTGGTCAGTGTGAGGCTCTGTACAGTAAGGACAGAATAAATTATTCCTTTAACTTATAATAACCCTTTATGGAGCCCCAGACAGAGAGAACAATGCACTAATGACTGTCGTCTGCTTTGGTCAGTGTGAGGCTCAGTACAGTAAGGACAGAATAAATCATTCCTTTAACTTATAATAGACAGAGAGAACAATGCACTAATGACTGTCGTCTGCTTTGGTCAGTGTGAGGCTCAGTACAGTAAGGACAGAATAAATCATTCCTTTAACTTATAATAGACAGAGAGAACAATGCACTAATGACTGTCGTCTGCTTTGGTCAGTGTGAGGCTCAGTACAGTAAGGACAGAATAAATCATTCCTTTAACTTATAATAGACAGAGAGAACAATGCACTAATGACTGTCGTCTGCTTTGGTCAGTGTGAGGCTCAGTACAGTAAGGACAGAATAAATCATTCCTTTAACTTATAATAGACAGAGAGAACAATGCACTAATGACTGTCGTCTGCTTTGGTCAGTGTGAGGCTCAGTACAGTAAGGACAGAATAAATCATTCCTTTAACTTATAATAGACAGAGAGAACAATGCACTAATGACTGTCGTCTGCTTTGGTCAGTGTGAGGCTCAGTACAGTAAGGACAGAATAAATCATTCCTTTAACTTATAATAGACAGAGAGAACAATGCACTAATGACTGTCGTCTGCTTTGGTCAGTGTGAGGCTCAGTACAGTAAGGACAGAATAAATCATTCCTTTAACTTATAATAGACAGAGAGAACAATGCACTAATGACTGTCGTCTGCTTTGGTCAGTGTGAGGCTCAGTACAGTAAGGACAGAATAAATCATTCCTTTAACTTATAATAGACAGAGAGAACAATGCACTAATGACTGTCGTCTGCTTTGGTCAGTGTGAGGCTCAGTACAGTAAGGACAGAATAAATCATTCCTTTAACTTATAATAGACAGAGAGAACAATGCACTAATGACTGTCGTCTGCTTTGGTCAGTGTGAGGCTCAGTACAGTAAGGACAGAATAAATCATTCCTTTAACTTATAATAGACAGAGAGAACAATGCACTAATGACTGTCGTCTGCTTTGGTCAGTGTGAGGCTCAGTACAGTAAGGACAGAATAAATCATTCCTTTAACTTATAATAGACAGAGAGAACAATGCACTAATGACTGTCGTCTGCTTTGGTCAGTGTGAGGCTCAGTACAGTAAGGACAGAATAAATCATTCCTTTAACTTATAATAGACAGAGAGAACAATGCACTAATGACTGTCGTCTGCTTTGGTCAGTGTGAGGCTCAGTACAGTAAGGACAGAATAAATCATTCCTTTAACTTATAATAGACAGAGAGAACAATGCACTAATGACTGTCGTCTGCTTTGGTCAGTGTGAGGCTCAGTACAGTAAGGACAGAATAAATCATTCCTTTAACTTATAATAGACAGAGAGAACAATGCACTAATGACTGTCGTCTGCTTTGGTCAGTGTGAGGCTCAGTACAGTAAGGACAGAATAAATCATTCCTTTAACTTATAATAGACAGAGAGAACAATGCACTAATGACTGTCGTCTGCTTTGGTCAGTGTGAGGCTCAGTACAGTAAGGACAGAATAAATCATTCCTTTAACTTATAATAGACAGAGAGAACAATGCACTAATGACTGTCGTCTGCTTTGGTCAGTGTGAGGCTCAGTACAGTAAGGACAGAATAAATCATTCCTTTAACTTATAATAGACAGAGAGAACAATGCACTAATGACTGTCGTCTGCTTTGGTCAGTGTGAGGCTCAGTACAGTAAGGACAGAATAAATCATTCCTTTAACTTATAATAGACAGAGAGAACAATGCACTAATGACTGTCGTCTGCTTTGGTCAGTGTGAGGCTCAGTACAGTAAGGACAGAATAAATCATTCCTTTAACTTATAATAGACAGAGAGAACAATGCACTAATGACTGTCGTCTGCTTTGGTCAGTGTGAGGCTCAGTACAGTAAGGACAGAATAAATCATTCCTTTAACTTATAATAGACAGAGAGAACAATGCACTAATGACTGTCGTCTGCTTTGGTCAGTGTGAGGCTCAGTACAGTAAGGACAGAATAAATCATTCCTTTAACTTATAATAGACAGAGAGAACAATGCACTAATGACTGTCGTCTGCTTTGGTCAGTGTGAGGCTCAGTACAGTAAGGACAGAATAAATCATTCCTTTAACTTATAATAGACAGAGAGAACAATGCACTAATGACTGTCGTCTGCTTTGGTCAGTGTGAGGCTCAGTACAGTAAGGACAGAATAAATCATTCCTTTAACTTATAATAGACAGAGAGAACAATGCACTAATGACTATCGTCTGCTTTGGTCAGTGTGAGGCTCAGTACAGTAAGGACAGAATAAATCATTCCTTTAACTTATAATAGACAGAGAGAACAATGCACTAATGACTGTCGTCTGCTTTGGTCAGTGTGAGTCTCAGTACAGTAAGGACAGAATAAATCATTCCTTTAACTTATAATAGACAGAGAGAACAATGCACTAATGACTGTCGTCTGCTTTGGTCAGTGTGAGGCTCAGTACAGTAAGGACAGAATAAATCATTCCTTTAACTTATAATAGACAGAGAGAACAATGCACTAATGACTGTCGTCTGCTTTGGTCAGTGTGAGGCTCAGTACAGTAAGGACAGAATAAATCATTCCTTTAACTTATAATAGACAGAGAGAACAATGCACTAATGACTGTCGTCTGCTTTGGTCAGTGTGAGGCTCAGTACAGTAAGGACAGAATAAATCATTCCTTTAACTTATAATAGACAGAGAGCAATGCACTAATGACTGTCGTCTGCTTTGGTCAGTGTGAGGCTCAGTACAGTAAGGACAGAATAAATCATTCCTTTAACTTATAATAGACAGAGAGAACAATGCACTAATGACTGTCGTCTGCTTTGGTCAGTGTGAGGCTCAGTACAGTAAGGACAGAATAAATCATTCCTTTAACTTATAATAGACAGAGAGAACAATGCACTAATGACTGTCGTCTGCTTTGGTCAGTGTGAGGCTCAGTACAGTAAGGACAGAATAAATCATTCCTTTAACTTATAATAGACAGAGAGAACAATGCACTAATGACTGTCGTCTGCTTTGGTCAGTGTGAGGCTCAGTACAGTAAGGACAGAATAAATTATTCCTTTAACTTATAATAGACAGAGAGAACAATGCACTAATGACTGTCGTCTGCTTTGGTCAGTGTGAGGCTCAGTACAGTAAGGACAGAATAAATTATTCCTTTAACTTATAATAGACAGAGAGAACAATGCACTAATGACTGTCGTCTGCTTTGGTCAGTGTGAGGCTCAGTACAGTAAGGACAGAATAAATCATTCCTTTAACTTATAATAGACAGAGAGAACAATGCACTAATGACTGTCGTCTGCTTGGGTCTGTGAGGCTCCATGCAGGAGTGTTATATAACCCTTTCATGACGGGAGCTGCGCTAGTACAACTTTAAAGATCCTGTACCAGTGGATTCTCTTATATGTGAGGCTCCCTACGGGAGACTCAATATCTTAGAGAATGCATTGGCTATCAAGGTCAAGGTAAATATTGTTAGGCCAATGCATTCTCTTATATATGCGAGGCAAAATGTCAGGAAGTTCCCGTCATTGTAGGGTTAAATTCTATTGGATGTGGTGAAAATAGGTGAGAGGAAAAACATTCTCAAAGCCAGATACAGTATGATAGGAAACTAATGCTCAATTTCATTTTCACAACTGTTTCAACAAAATATAAAACACCAAAAGCGGCATGTACAGTAATGCCCTAAATAATTGACTCCTTACCCACAGCAGATTTATGGGTAATTTTTCAGGATTTAGTCGGAAATATGGCTTGTTGCCATTCATCGGAAAGCTCTCGAGAGCTTTCCGATGAATGGCAACAAGCCATATTCCGACTAAATTCTGAAAAATTACCCATTATATAATTCTGCTGTGGTTAAGGAGTCAATTATTAGGGCATTACTGTGTATATACTGTTCAATAAAGTTAAGCCCAGTCCCCATCCATATTCAGCCAGGGACCAGTAAGTCTGAATTTAATGTCTGACATTTGCAGAATGAGGTCCAGAGCAGGCTAGCATAACTAAATACACCCTCTGGGGACCCCATTCTTCTGGGAAGTATCTCAAGTCTCAAATTAAGATCCTAGGTTTCACATAGCAGTTGAGGCCTAAGCAGAATGAGGTCCCCAGAGGGTGAATTTGGTGATGCTAGCCAGGTCTGAGGAACTCATTTTCCACAAATGAAAGCAAACAAGTCTGGATATAGATTTAACTCCTTGCTCAATTGAACAACAAAAAAACTTTAACCCTTTGAGTGCCAGGTCGATTTTTGAATCAACCCATATACCCTGTACCAATGCATTCTCTTATATATGCGAGTCGACCATAGGTCGCCTCGTATATATAAGAGAATGCATTGGCTTAACATTTTTTTTTTTTTTTTTTTTTTTACAATTTTTTACAATTTTAATAATTTATTCTTATATTCTTTAACAGACTTATTTTGTATGTTTAGGGCCGATGAGATCGGCCCCTGGCACTCAAAGGGTTAAAAACCAAATTAAAATTAAATTTTATACTTTAAATTTTTTGATGATAGCTGCAAGCCTGCAAATAGCGTGTCTGTCATTTGAGGTTCCCAGAGGGTGAATTTGGTGATGTTAGCCCGCTATGTGGGGTAGCATCACTAAATTCACCCTCTGGGGACCTCATTCTGCAAATGACAGACACACTATTTCAAGGCTTGGATAGCTGTCTTATGCAGGTTTGGCACAAGTGCCAAATGAGCTAAATAGCTCATTTGAGCTCACATAGCTAAATCAAGCTAAATTTGTAATGTGATTTAAGTCCATTTCCTCAGTTCAACGTGTGCATCAAATTATCGCATTGCGAATTTATTTCTACAGGACCAACCTAGTATTGAGCTTCACAAATACATCGTGTGCTCATCTACTCACAAGAGTCTTGATATCTTTTACGTGCTTAAGGATTTATCCATATGTTTTCATTAAAATTCGTGAGAGAAAATAGTTTTAAATTGACTTTTCAGTCGGCAAATTATGCTGTGTCAGATTCGCTCCGGAGCTATGTCTAAGCTTATCCTAAGATAAAATGAAACAAACGTTCTGATTGGCTGCTCAAAACAGGCTCCGTCTATGTGTTTATAAGCATGATTTTAATTGAATTTCACTGGTTGGAATATACGGAAAGTCACGCGCTTTTACCACATCGACACAATAGAAGACACAGTAAACGATGCGTAAAATATGAATGTACTGACCACTCGCGCTTCCGTATTTTCTTCTCTTAATGGCAGATTAGAGTACGTTCGGCAAACGATTTATCGTAAATCGATGCCCGTGGTTTATCCAGTCGGACAAGACATTGTAACCATGTGTCCTTAACCTTCAGAAATATATTCCAGGTAAATTAATATGCAGAAGCGGCAGTTTTTATAAACACAATTCGTAAGTTCAAAAAGAAGTTTAATCATTCTCCTAAAAGTGTTATTACTGTTAATCAAATTGCCTTTGATCACGCCACTGCTGTTTTAATTACTTGTACGGAAGGAGTTTCTGTGAAGCTTGACATGGGGTCTAACTAATGAATGTAAATTCGCAATGCGATAATTTGATGCATGTGTTGAACTGAGGAAATGGACTTAAATCACATTAAAAATTTAGCTCGATTTAGCTATGTGAGCTCAAATGAGCTATTTAGCTCATTTGGCACCTGTGCCCGACCTGTTACAGACATTCATGATTTTTGATATATGGCCGTTTGTTCAACTTATTATCTGAACATTTATCACCAATGATAAGGAATTCTGCACACTTGTATTATCTGTCGTCTGCTTATATTTCCATCGCATCCCTCCAGATAAATAATAGAGCATTCCGATGTATACTTTCATAATTGAATGGCACTCAATACGGCCTGATTCTCTAAATTGGCAGACGACACATTGCATGATCGAGGTGCCCAAATAGTGGACATCCCCACCTTCACAATCTGGAAACATAAATCTGTGTCTAGTTCTCCGTAGCAGGTGAAGCTATGCATAATGAGATTCCCACAGAATGGATTTGGTGATGCTAGCTCACTGTGCAGGGTAGCATCACTAAATTCACCCTCTGGGGACCTCATTCTGCAAATGTCCGGCACCATATTTTCCGACCTGGTTAAAACACAGACTCACAGCTAATGCACTACTACAGAAATGCCCTAAGTAATCGACTCCTTAACCACAGCAGAATTGTGGGTAACTTATCAGGATTTGTTCGGAAATATGGCTTGTTGCCATTCATCAGAAAGCTCTCAGTGAGAACTTTCCGATGAATGGCAACAAGACATATTTCCGACTAAATCCTGAAAAGTTACCCATAATTCTGCTGTGGTTAAAGAGTCGATTACTTGGAGCATTACTGTACATTTCGTGACAATAGCTCTGTGGTAATTCACCTTCGCTATCACTGTCGCTATAAATAATTTATACATGCATTGCATGCAGTATGACGACACAGAGCATAACACATGTACCTCCTGTTTTCCCACACTTCAAACTGGTGTTAACTGTTGAAATTCTTGGACATACAGTAATGCTCTAAGTAATCGACTAACCACAGCAGAATTATGGGTAACTTTTCAGGGAGAGCTTTCCAATGAATGGCAACAAGCCATATTTCCGACTAAATCCTGAAAAGTTATCCATAATTCTGCTGTCGTTAAGAAGTCGATTACTTAGAGCATTACTGTACAAACTTCTATTCTCCGTATTAGGTATTATTGGTAAATTATGGACTATTAACCCTTTACCCAACAAACCGGCCAAAACCGGCCAAATAAAGCTTCAACAGCCTAAAATATCTTCGGTCTGTCTCAATAGAACCATACAAATATGGATATCATTGGAACCGGCTCATTAACCACATTGTGATGGTTACAGTTATGCCCTGTGCCAATGCATTCTCTTATATATGCGAGTCGACCATATGTCGCCTCGCATATATAAGAGAATGCATTGGTCTAAAAAAACATATTTTTTTAACACTTTTTACCATTTTTTCTTACATTCTTTAACAATTTTATAATTTTTAATGTGTTAAGCCAATGCATTCTCTTATATATGCGAGGCGACCTATGGTCGACTCGCATATATAAGAGAATGCATTGGCACAGGGCCCTTCTGTTGGGTAAAGGGTTAAAATATGCTTTTATTGTTTAGTTAGTTGTCGAAATCTCTAATTTTGTGGTTACTGTGTGATATTATAAATGTTGCAAACGATTCATTGCACTATTTTTAGCTAAGTTGGGGAAATGACCGCTGCATATTTTGGAATTCCAACAAGCACCTGAATGGCTGCAATCACTGATTCGCTTTACTGATACACCTTGTGATTGGTAGACACAGAT
The DNA here is from genome assembly GCA_032622095.1 of Siphonodentalium dalli. Classification (NCBI taxonomy): domain Eukaryota; kingdom Metazoa; phylum Mollusca; class Scaphopoda; order Gadilida; family Siphonodentaliidae; genus Siphonodentalium; species Siphonodentalium dalli. The sequence continues at coordinate 4,106,213 of CP136069.1, forward strand.
GTAATGCTTTCTGACAGAAATAGAAAATGCTATCATTATCTTCAGACGTAGAACTGCGAGTCTGTGTTTCAACCAGAACTGGCCTGGGGAGAATTAATTAAACATATTCTGATGAATAAGAACTATCTGGAGCCGGGCCGTGCCTTCATTTCCTTCATAACAGGTACAAGTTTCTCCAGATAATCGTCATGGTTATAAAGCGTTGCTAGGATGCCGTCTTTAACTTTATAGTTTCGCGCAGAGGAATAGTCTATGTAATTGTTCTCTAACGTCGTCATTTTCCCATTAACGGCGCTCAGAATGGCATTTCCAGCACATATGTCCCATTTTTTAATGGCCGTCGTGTGCAAATATGCGTCCACTTCTCTTTGAGCTACTTTAAGAGATTTGTAACCTGCAATAATTAGAGGAATTAATAATTATTTAAAGTCATTAATTAAATAAATTAAACCAATATGCTGCCCTGTATATGTATATAATTTTAGTAATATCAACTGAACCAGTTTGCTGTCCTCCTCTACATGTATCTTATATTATAAGTTTTAGTAATATCAACTGAACCAATTTGCTGTCCTCCTCTACATGTATCTTATATTATAAGTTTTAGTAATATCAACTGAACCAGTTTGCTGTCCTCCTCTACATGTATCTTATATTATAAGTTTTAGTAATATCAACTGAACCAGTTTGCTGTCCTCCTCTACATGTATCTTATATTATAAGTTTTAGTAATATCAACTGAACCAATTTGCTGTCCTCCTCTACATGTATCTTATATTATAAGTTTTAGTAATATCAACTGAACCAATTTGCTGTCCTCCTCTACATGTATCTTATATTATAAGTTTTAGTAATATCAACTGAACCAGTTTGCTGTCCTCCTCTACATGTATCTTATATTATAAGTTTTAGTAATATCAACTGAACCAGTTTGCTGTCCTCCTCTACATGTATCTTATATTATAAGTTTTAGTAATATCAACTGAACCAATTTGCTGTCCTCCTCTACATGTATCTTATATTATAAGTTTTAGTAATATCAACTCAACCAATTTGCTGTCCTCCTCTACATGTATCTTATATTATAAGTTTTAGTAATATCAACTCAACCAGTTTGCTGTCCTCCTCTACATGTATCTTATATTATAAGTTTTAGTAATATCAACTCAACCAGTTTGCTGTCCTCCTCTACATGTATCTTATATTATAAGTTTTAGTAATATCAACTCAACCAATTTGCTGTCCTCCTCTACATGTATCTTATATTATAAGTTTTAGTAATATCAACTGAACCAATTTGCTGTCCTCCTCTACATGTATCTTATATTATAAGTTTTAGTAATATCAACTGAACCAATTTGCTGTCCTCCTCTACATGTATCTTATATTATAAGTTTAAGTAATATCAACTCAACCAATTTGCTGTCCTCCTCTACATGTATCTTATATTATAAGTTTTAGTAATATCAACTCAACCAATTTGCTGTCCTCCTCTACATGTATCTTATATTATAAGTTTTAGTAATATCAACTGAACCAATTTGCTGTCCTCCTCTACATGTATCTTATATTATAAGTTTTAGTAATATCAACTCAACCAATTTGCTGTCCTCCTCTACATGTATCTTATATTATAATTTTAGTAATATCAACTGAACCAATTTGCTGTCCTCCTCTACATGTATCTTATATTATAAGTTTTAGTAATATCAACTGAACCAATTTGCTGTCCTCTTCTACATGTATCTTATATTATAAGTTTTAGTAATATCAACTCAACCAATTTGCTGTCCTCCTCTACATGTATCTTATATTATAATTTTAGTAATATCAACTGAACCAATTTGCTGTCCTCCTCTACATGTATCTTATATTATAAGTTTTAGTAATATCAACTGAACCAATTTGCTGTCCTCCTCTACATGTATCTTATATTATAAGTTTTAGTAATATCAACTCAACCAATTTGCTGTCCTCCTCTACATGTATCTTATATTATAAGTTTTAGTAATATCAACTGAACCAATTTGCTGTCCTCCTCTACATGTATCTTATATTATAAGTTTTAGTAATATCAACTGAACCAGTTTGCTGTCCTCCTCTACATGTATCTTATATTATAAGTTTTAGTAATATCAACTGAACCAATTTGCTGTCCTCCTCTACATGTATCTTATATTATAAGTTTTAGTAATATCAACTCAACCAATTTGCTGTCCTCCTCTACATGTATCTTATATTATAAGTTTTAGTAATATCAACTGAACCAATTTGCTGTCCTCCTCTACATGTATCTTATATTATAAGTTTTAGTAATATCAACTCAACCAATTTGCTGTCCTCCTCTACATGTATCTTATATTATAAGTTTTAGTAATATCAACTGAACCAATTTGCTGTCCTCCTCTACATGTATCTTATATTATAAGTTTTAGTAATATCAACTCAACCAGTTTGCTGTCCTCCTCTACATGTATCTTATATTATAAGTTTTAGTAATATCAACTCAACCAGTTTGCTGTCCTCCTCTACATGTATCTTATATTATAAGTTTTAGTAATATCAACTGAACCAGTTTGCTGTCCTCCTCTACATGTATCTTATATTATAAGTTTTAGTAATATCAACTGAACCAATTTGCTGTCCTCCTCTACATGTATCTTATATTATAAGTTTTAGTAATATCAACTCAACCAATTTGCTGTCCTCCTCTACATGTATCTTATATTATAAGTTTTAGTAATATCAAGTGTAATAGTTTGCTGTCCTCCTCTACATGTATCTTATATTATAAGTTTTAGTAATATCAACTGAACCAATTTGCTGTCCTCCTCTACATGTATCTTATATATAGAGGATCTCACATGAGTTACTATTTTATACGGAATTTATCAACCGAGTTCACTAAATTCGATTTGAGCCGAGGTTTACCGAGGCTCAAATAGAATTTAGTGGACGAGGTTGATAAATTACGTATAAAATAGGACGAGTGTGAGATACTTTTTATCACATGATAAAATAAACGCGAAGCAATGCGAAATATCCATCGAAAACAACGATAAAAACCGCAGCTATCGCAAGTCATTTGAAGAACGATGTGACGTCATCGCACGCGCTGATATTAAACGTGTCTCTTATCGAAAATTATGAAACTGCTTTTATGGGCAAATTATGTGATAATATAAGTTTTAGTAATATCAACTCAACCAATTTGCTGTCCTCCTCTACATGTATCTTATATTATAAGTTTTAGTAATATCAACTGAACCAATTTGCTGTCCTCCTCTACATGTATCTTATATTATAAGTTTTAGTAATATCAACTGAACCAATTTGCTGTCCTCCTCTACATGTATCTTATATTATAAGTTTTAGTAATATCAACTGAACCAATTTGCTGTCCTCCTCTACATGTATCTTATATTATAAGTTTTAGTAATATCAACTGAACCAATTTGCTGTCCTCCTCTACATGTATCTTATATTATAAGTTTTAGTAATATCAACTGAACCAATTTGCTGTCCTCCTCTACATGTATCTTATATTATAAGTTTTAGTAATATCAACTGAACCAATTTGCTGTCCTCCTCTACATGTATCTTATATTATAAGTTTTAGTAATATCAACTGAACCAATTTGCTGTCCTCCTCTACATGTATCTTATATTATAAGTTTTAGTAATATCAACTGAACCAATTTGCTGTCCTCCTCTACATGTATCTAATATTATAAGTTTTAGTAATATCAACTGAACCAATTTGCTGTCCTCCTCTACATGTATCTTATATTATAAGTTTTAGTAATATCAACTGAACCAATTTGCTGTCCTCCTCTACATGTATCTTATATTATAAGTTTTAGTAATATCAACTGAACCAATTTGCTGTCCTCCTCTACATGTATCTTATATTATAAGTTTTAGTAATATCAACTGAACCAATTTGCTGTCCTCCTCTACATGTATCTTATATTATAAGTTTTAGTAATATCAACTGAACCAGTTTGCTGTCCTCCTCTACATGTATCTTATATTATAAGTTTTAGTAATATCAACTCAACCAATTTGCTGTCCTCCTCTACATGTATCTTATATTATAAGTTTTAGTAATATCAACTGAACCAATTTGCTGTCCTCCTCTACATGTATCTTATATTATAAGTTTTAGTAATATCAACTGAACCAATTTGCTGTCCTCCTCTACATGTATCTTATATTATAAGTTTTAGTAATATCAACTGAACCAATTTGCTGTCCTCCTCTACATGTATCTTATATTATAAGTTTTAGTAATATCAACTGAACCAATTTGCTGTCCTCCTCTACATGTATCTTATATTATAAGTTTTAGTAATATCAACTGAACCAATTTGCTGTCCTCCTCTACATGTATCTTATATTATAAGTTTTAGTAATATCAACTGAACCAATTTGCTGTCCTCCTCTACATGTATCTTATATTATAAGTTTTAGTAATATCAACTGAACCAATTTGCTGTCCTCCTCTACATGTATCTTATATTATAAGTTTTAGTAATATCAACTGAACCAATTTGCTGTCCTCCTCTACATGTATCTTATATTATAAGTTTTAGTAATATCAACTGAACCAATTTGCTGTCCTCCTCTACATGTATCTTATATTATAAGTTTTAGTAATATCAACTGAACCAATTTGCTGTCCTCCTCTACATGTATCTTATATTATAAGTTTTAGTAATATCAACTGAACCAATTTGCTGTCCTCCTCTACATGTATCTTATATTATAAGTTTTAGTAATATCAACTGAACCAATTTGCTGTCCTCCTCTACATGTATCTTATATTATAAGTTTTAGTAATATCAACTGAACCAATTTGCTGTCCTCCTCTACATGTATCTTATATTATAAGTTTTAGTAATATCAACTGAACCAATTTGCTGTCCTCCTCTACATGTATCTTATATTATAAGTTTTAGTAATATCAACTGAACCAATTTGCTGTCCTCCTCTACATGTATCTTATATTATAAGTTTTAGTAATATCAACTCAACCAATTTGCTGTCCTCCTCTACATGTATCTTATATTATAAGTTTTAGTAATATCAACTGAACCAATTTGCTGTCCTCCTCTACATGTATCTTATATTATAAGTTTTAGTAATATCAACTCAACCAATTTGCTGTCCTCCTCTACATGTATCTTATATTATAAGTTTTAGTAATATCAACTGAACCAATTTGCTGTCCTCCTCTACATGTATCTTATATTATAAGTTTTAGTAATATCAACTCAACCAATTTGCTGTCCTCCTCTACATGTATCTTATATTATAAGTTTTAGTAATATCAACTCAACCAATTTGCTGTCCTCCTCTACATGTATCTTATATTATAAGTTTTAGTAATATCAACTGAACCAATTTGCTGTCCTCCTCTACATGTATCTTATATTATAAGTTTTAGTAATATCAACTGAACCAATTTGCTGTCCTCCTCTACATGTATCTTATATTATAAGTTTTAGTAATATCAACTCAACCAATTTGCTGTCCTCCTCTACATGTATCTTATATTATAAGTTTTAGTAATATCAACTCAACCAATTTGCTGTCCTCCTCTACATGTATCTTATATTATAAGTTTTAGTAATATCAACTCAACCAATTTGCTGTCCTCCTCTACATGTATCTTATATTATAAGTTTTAGTAATATCAACTGAACCAATTTGCTGTCCTCCTCTACATGTATCTTATATTATAAGTTTTAGTAATATCAACTCAACCAATTTGCTGTCCTCCTCTACATGTATCTTATATTATAAGTTTTAGTAATATCAACTCAACCAATTTGCTGTCCTCCTCTACATGTATCTTATATTATAAGTTTTAGTAATATCAACTGAACCAGTTTGCTGTCCTCCTCTACATGTATCTTATATTATAAGTTTTAGTAATATCAACTGAACCAATTTGCTGTCCTCCTCTACATGTATCTTATATTATAAGTTTTAGTAATATCAACTCAACCAATTTGCTGTCCTCCTCTACATGTATCTTATATTATAAGTTTTAGTAATATCAACTGAACCAGTTTGCTGTCCTCCTCTACATGTATCTTATATTATAAGTTTTAGTAATATCAACTGAACCAATTTGCTGTCCTCCTCTACATGTATCTTATATTATAAGTTTTAGTAATATCAACTCAACCAATTTGCTGTCCTCCTCTACATGTATCTTATATTATAAGTTTTAGTAATATCAACTCAACCAATTTGCTGTCCTCCTCTACATGTATCTTATATTATAAGTTTTAGTAATATCAACTCAACCAATTTGCTGTCCTCCTCTACATGTATCTTATATTATAAGTTTTAGTAATATCAACTGAACCAATTTGCTGTCCTCCTCTACATGTATCTTATATTATAAGTTTTAGTAATATCAACTCAACCAATTTGCTGTCCTCCTCTACATGTATCTTATATTATAAGTTTTAGTAATATCAACTCAACCAATTTGCTGTCCTCCTCTACATGTATCTTATATTATAAGTTTTAGTAATATCAACTGAACCAATTTGCTGTCCTCCTCTACATGTATCTTATATTATAAGTTTTAGTAATATCAACTGAACCAATTTGCTGTCCTCCTCTACATGTATCTTATATTATAAGTTTTAGTAATATCAACTCAACCAATTTGCTGTCCTCCTCTACATGTATCTTATATTATAAGTTTTAGTAATATCAACTCAACCAATTTGCTGTCCTCCTCTACATGTATCTTATATTATAAGTTTTAGTAATATCAACTCAACCAATTTGCTGTCCTCCTCTACATGTATCTTATATTATAAGTTTTAGTAATATCAACTGAACCAGTTTGCTGTCCTCCTCTACATGTATCTTATATTATAAGTTTTAGTAATATCAACTCAACCAATTTGCTGTCCTCCTCTACATGTATCTTATATTATAAGTTTTAGTAATATCAACTGAACCAATTTGCTGTCCTCCTCTACATGTATCTTATATTATAAGTTTTAGTAATATCAACTGAACCAATTTGCTGTCCTCCTCTACATGTATCTTATATTATAAGTTTTAGTAATATCAACTCAACCAATTTGCTGTCCTCCTCTACATGTATCTTATATTATAAGTTTTAGTAATATCAACTCAACCAATTTGCTGTCCTCCTCTACATGTATCTTATATTATAAGTTTTAGTAATATCAACTGAACCAATTTGCTGTCCTCCTCTACATGTATCTTATATTATAAGTTTTAGTAATATCAACTCAACCAATTTGCTGTCCTCCTCTACATGTATCTTATATTATAAGTTTTAGTAATATCAACTCAACCAATTTGCTGTCCTCCTCTACATGTATCTTATATTATAAGTTTTAGTAATATCAACTCAACCAATTTGCTGTCCTCCTCTACATGTATCTTATATTATAAGTTTTAGTAATATCAACTCAACCAATTTGCTGTCCTCCTCTACATGTATCTTATATTATAAGTTTTAGTAATATCAACTCAACCAATTTTCTGTCCTCCTCTACATGTATCTTATATTATAAGTTTTAGTAATATCAACTGAACCAGTTTGCTGTCCTCCTCTACATGTATCTTATATTATAAGTTTTAGTAATATCAACTGAACCAATTTGCTGTCCTCCTCTACATGTATCTTATATTATAAGTTTTAGTAATATCAACTCAACCAATTTGCTGTCCTCCTCTACATGTATCTTATATTATAAGTTTTAGTAATATCAACTCAACCAATTTGCTGTCCTCCTCTACATGTATCTTATATTATAAGTTTTAGTAATATCAACTCAACCAGTTTGCTGTCCTCCTCTACATGTATCTTATATTATAAGTTTTAGTAATATCAACTGAACCAATTTGCTGTCCTCCTCTACATGTATCTTATATTATAAGTTTTAGTAATATCAACTGAACCAATTTGCTGTCCTCCTCTACATGTATCTTATATTATAAGTTTTAGTAATATCAACTCAACCAATTTGCTGTCCTCCTCTACATGTATCTTATATTATAAGTTTTAGTAATATCAACTGAACCAATTTGCTGTCCTCCTCTACATGTATCTTATATTATAAGTTTTAGTAATATCAACTGAACCAATTTGCTGTCCTCCTCTACATGTATCTTATATTATAAGTTTTAGTAATATCAACTCAACCAATTTGCTGTCCTCCTCTACATGTATCTTATATTATAAGTTTTAGTAATATCAACTGAACCAATTTGCTGTCCTCCTCTACATGTATCTTATATTATAAGTTTTAGTAATATCAACTCAACCAATTTGCTGTCCTCCTCTACATGTATCTTATATTATAAGTTTTAGTAATATCAACTGAACCAATTTGCTGTCCTCCTCTACATGTATCTTATATTATAAGTTTTAGTAATATCAACTCAACCAATTTGCTGTCCTCCTCTACATGTATCTTATATTATAAGTTTTAGTAATATCAACTCAACCAATTTGCTGTCCTCCTCTACATGTATCTTATATTATAAGTTTTAGTAATATCAACTCAACCAATTTGCTGTCCTCCTCTACATGTATCTTATATTATAAGTTTTAGTAATATCAACTCAACCAATTTGCTGTCCTCCTCTACATGTATCTTATATTATAAGTTTTAGTAATATCAACTGAACCAATTTGCTGTCCTCCTCTACATGTATCATATATTATAAGTTTTAGTAATATCAACTCAACCAATTTGCTGTCCTCCTCTACATGTATCTTATATTATAAGTTTTAGTAATATCAACTCAACCAATTTGCTGTCCTCCTCTACATGTATCTTATATTATAAGTTTTAGTAATATCAACTCAACCAATTTGCTGTCCTCCTCTACATGTATCTTATATTATAAGTTTTAGTAATATCAACTCAACCAATTTGCTGTCCTCCTCTACATGTATCTTATATTATAAGTTTTAGTAATATCAACTGAACCAATTTGCTGTCCTCCTCTACATGTATCTTATATTATAAGTTTTAGTAATATCAACTCAACCAATTTGCTGTCCTCCTCTACATGTATCTTATATTATAAGTTTTAGTAATATCAACTGAACCAATTTGCTGTCCTCCTCTACATGTATCTTATATTATAAGTTTTAGTAATATCAACTCAACCAATTTGCTGTCCTCCTCTACATGTATCTTATATTATAAGTTTTAGTAATATCAACTGAACCAATTTGCTGTCCTCCTCTACATGTATCTTATATTATAAGTTTTAGTAATATCAACTCAACCAATTTGCTGTCCTCCTCTACATGTATCTTATATTATAAGTTTTAGTAATATCAACTGAACCAATTTGCTGTCCTCCTCTACATGTATCTTATATTATAAGTTTTAGTAATATCAACTCAACCAATTTGCTGTCCTCCTCTACATGTATCTTATATTATAAGTTTTAGTAATATCAACTGAACCAATTTGCTGTCCTCCTCTACATGTATCTTATATTATAAGTTTTAGTAATATCAACTCAACCAATTTGCTGTCCTCCTCTACATGTATCTTATATTATAAGTTTTAGTAATATCAACTGAACCAGTTTGCTGTCCTCCTCTACATGTATCTTATATTATAAGTTTTAGTAATATCAACTCAACCAATTTGCTGTCCTCCTCTACATGTATCTTATATTATAAGTTTTAGTAATATCAACTGAACCAATTTGCTGTCCTCCTCTACATGTATCTTATATTATAAGTTTTAGTAATATCAACTCAACCAATTTGCTGTCCTCCTCTACATGTATCTTATATTATAAGTTTTAGTAATATCAACTGAACCAGTTTGCTGTCCTCCTCTACATGTATCTTATATTATAAGTTTTAGTAATATCAACTGAACCAATTTGCTGTCCTCCTCTACATGTATCTTATATTATAAGTTTTAGTAATATCAACTCAACCAATTTGCTGTCCTCCTCTACATGTATCTTATATTATAAGTTTTAGTAATATCAACTGAACCAGTTTGCTGTCCTCCTCTACATGTATCTTATATTATAAGTTTTAGTAATATCAACTGAACCAGTTTGCTGTCCTCCTCTACATGTATCTTATATTATAAGTTTTAGTAATATCAACTGAACCAGTTTGCTGTCCTCCTCTACATGTATCTTATATTATAAGTTTTAGTAATATCAACTGAACCAGTTTGCTGTCCTCCTCTACATGTATCTTATATTATAAGTTTTAGTAATATCAACTGAACCAGTTTGCTGTCCTCCTCTACATGTATCTTATATTATAAGTTTTAGTAATATCAACTCAACCAATTTGCTGTCCTCCTCTACATGTATCTTATATTATAAGTTTTAGTAATATCAACTGAACCAGTTTGCTGTCCTCCTCTACATGTATCTTATATTATAAGTTTTAGTAATATCAACTGAACCAATTTGCTGTCCTCCTCTACATGTATCTTATATTATAAGTTTTAGTAATATCAACTCAACCAATTTGCTGTCCTCCTCTACATGTATCTTATATTATAAGTTTTAGTAATATCAACTCAACCAATTTGCTGTCCTCCTCTACATGTATCTTATATTATAAGTTTTAGTAATATCAACTGAACCAATTTGCTGTCCTCCTCTACATGTATCTTATATTATAAGTTTTAGTAATATCAACTCAACCAATTTGCTGTCCTCCTCTACATGTATCTTATATTATAAGTTTTAGTAATATCAACTCAACCAATTTGCTGTCCTCCTCTACATGTATCTTATATTATAAGTTTTAGTAATATCAACTCAACCAATTTGCTGTCCTCCTCTACATGTATCTTATATTATAAGTTTTAGTAATATCAACTGAACCAATTTGCTGTCCTCCTCTACATGTATCTTATATTATAAGTTTTAGTAATATCAACTGAACCAATTTGCTGTCCTCCTCTACATGTATCTTATATTATAAGTTTTAGTAATATCAACTGAACCAATTTGCTGTCCTCCTCTACATGTATCTTATATTATAAGTTTTAGTAATATCAACTCAACCAATTTGCTGTCCTCCTCTACATGTATCTTATATTATAAGTTTTAGTAATATCAACTGAACCAATTTGCTGTCCTCCTCTACATGTATCTTATATTATAAGTTTTAGTAATATCAACTCAACCAATTTGCTGTCCTCCTCTACATGTATCTTATATTATAAGTTTTAGTAATATCAACTGAACCAATTTGCTGTCCTCCTCTACATGTATCTTATATTATAAGTTTTAGTAATATCAACTCAACCAATTTGCTGTCCTCCTCTACATGTATCTTATATTATAAGTTTTAGTAATATCAACTGAACCAATTTGCTGTCCTCCTCTACATGTATCTTATATTATAAGTTTTAGTAATATCAACTCAACCAATTTGCTGTCCTCCTCTACATGTATCTTATATTATAAGTTTTAGTAATATCAACTGAACCAGTTTGCTGTCCTCCTCTACATGTATCTTATATTATAAGTTTTAGTAATATCAACTCAACCAATTTGCTGTCCTCCTCTACATGTATCTTATATTATAAGTTTTAGTAATATCAACTGAACCAATTTGCTGTCCTCCTCTACATGTATCTTATATTATAAGTTTTAGTAATATCAACTGAACCAGTTTGCTGTCCTCCTCTACATGTATCTTATATTAAAAGTTTTAGTAATATCAACTGAACCAGTTTGCTGTCCTCCTCTACATGTATCTTATATTATAAGTTTTAGTAATATCAACTGAACCAATTTGCTGTCCTCCTCTACATGTATCTTATATTATAAGTTTTAGTAATATCAACTGAACCAATTTGCTGTCCTCCTCTACATGTATCTTATATTATAAGTTTTAGTAATATCAACTCAACCAATTTGCTGTCCTCCTCTACATGTATCTTATATTATAAGTTTTAGTAATATCAACTGAACCAATTTGCTGTCCTCCTCTACATGTATCTTATATTATAAGTTTTAGTAATATCAACTCAACCAGTTTGCTGTCCTCCTCTACATGTATCTTATATTATAAGTTTTAGTAATATCAACTCAACCAATTTGCTGTCCTCCTCTACATGTATCTTATATTATAAGTTTTAGTAATATCAACTCAACCAATTTGCTGTCCTCCTCTACATGTATCTTATATTATAAGTTTTAGTAATATCAACTGAACCAATTTGCTGTCCTCCTCTACATGTATCTTATATTATAAGTTTTAGTAATATCAACTCAACCAATTTGCTGTCCTCCTCTACATGTATCTTATATTATAAGTTTTAGTAATATCAACTGAACCAGTTTGCTGTCCTCCTCTACATGTATCTTATATTATAAGTTTTAGTAATATCAACTGAACCAATTTGCTGTCCTCCTCTACATGTATCTTATATTATAAGTTTTAGTAATATCAACTCAACCAATTTGCTGTCCTCCTCTACATGTATCTTATATTATAAGTTTTAGTAATATCAACTGAACCAGTTTGCTGTCCTCCTCTACATGTATCTTATATTATAAGTTTTAGTAATATCAACTGAACCAGTTTGCTGTCCTCCTCTACATGTATCTTATATTATAAGTTTTAGTAATATCAACTGAACCAGTTTGCTGTCCTCCTCTACATGTATCTTATATTATAAGTTTTAGTAATATCAACTGAACCAGTTTGCTGTCCTCCTCTACATGTATCTTATATTATAAGTTTTAGTAATATCAACTGAACCAGTTTGCTGTCCTCCTCTACATGTATCTTATATTATAAGTTTTAGTAATATCAACTGAACCAGTTTGCTGTCCTCCTCTACATGTATCTTATATTATAAGTTTTAGTAATATCAACTCAACCAATTTGCTGTCCTCCTCTACATGTATCTTATATTATAAGTTTTAGTAATATCAACTCAACCAGTTTGCTGTCCTCCTCTACATGTATCTTATATTATAAGTTTTAGTAATATCAACTCAACCAGTTTGCTGTCCTCCTCTACATGTATCTTATATTATAAGTTTTAGTAATATCAACTGAACCAGTTTGCTGTCCTCCTCTACATGTATCTTATATTATAAGTTTTAGTAATATCAACTCAACCAATTTGCTGTCCTCCTCTACATGTATCTTATATTATAAGTTTTAGTAATATCAACTCAACCAATTTGCTGTCCTCCTCTACATGTATCTTATATTATAAGTTTTAGTAATATCAACTGAACCAATTTGCTGTCCTCCTCTACATGTATCTTATATTATAAGTTTTAGTAATATCAACTCAACCAATTTGCTGTCCTCCTCTACATGTATCTTATATTATAAGTTTTAGTAATATCAACTCAACCAATTTGCTGTCCTCCTCTACATGTATCTTATATTATAAGTTTTAGTAATATCAACTGAACCAATTTGCTGTCCTCCTCTACATGTATCTTATATTATAAGTTTTAGTAATATCAACTGAACCAATTTGCTGTCCTCCTCTACATGTATCTTATATTATAAGTTTTAGTAATATCAACTCAACCAATTTGCTGTCCTCCTCTACATGTATCTTATATTATAAGTTTTAGTAATATCAACTCAACCAATTTGCTGTCCTCCTCTACATGTATCTTATATTATAAGTTTTAGTAATATCAACTGAACCAATTTGCTGTCCTCCTCTACATGTATCTTATATTATAAGTTTTAGTAATATCAACTGAACCAATTTGCTGTCCTCCTCTACATGTATCTTATATTATAAGTTTTAGTAATATCAACTCAACCAATTTGCTGTCCTCCTCTACATGTATCTTATATTATAAGTTTTAGTAATATCAACTGAACCAATTTGCTGTCCTCCTCTACATGTATCTTATATTATAAGTTTTAGTAATATCAACTCAACCAGTTTGCTGTCCTCCTCTACATGTATCTTATATTATAAGTTTTAGTAATATCAACTCAACCAATTTGCTGTCCTCCTCTACATGTATCTTATATTATAAGTTTTAGTAATATCAACTGAACCAATTTGCTGTCCTCCTCTACATGTATCTTATATTATAAGTTTTAGTAATATCAACTCAACCAATTTGCTGTCCTCCTCTACATGTATCTTATATTATAAGTTTTAGTAATATCAACTGAACCAATTTGCTGTCCTCCTCTACATGTATCTTATATTATAAGTTTTAGTAATATCAACTCAACCAATTTGCTGTCCTCCTCTACATGTATCTTATATTATAAGTTTTAGTAATATCAACTCAACCAATTTGCTGTCCTCCTCTACATGTATCTTATATTATAAGTTTTAGTAATATCAACTGAACCAGTTTGCTGTCCTCCTCTACATGTATCTTATATTATAAGTTTTAGTAATATCAACTGAACCAATTTGCTGTCCTCCTCTACATGTATCTTATATTATAAGTTTTAGTAATATCAACTGAACCAATTTGCTGTCCTCCTCTACATGTATCTTATATTATAAGTTTTAGTAATATCAACTCAACCAGTTTGCTGTCCTCCTCTACATGTATCTTATATTATAAGTTTTAGTAATATCAACTGAACCAATTTGCTGTCCTCCTCTACATGTATCTTATATTATAAGTTTTAGTAATATCAACTCAACCAATTTGCTGTCCTCCTCTACATGTATCTTATATTATAAGTTTTAGTAATATCAACTGAACCAATTTGCTGTCCTCCTCTACATGTATCTTATATTATAAGTTTTAGTAATATCAACTGAACCAGTTTGCTGTCCTCCTCTACATGTATCTTATATTATAAGTTTTAGTAATATCAACTCAACCAATTTGCTGTCCTCCTCTACATGTATCTTATATTATAAGTTTTAGTAATATCAACTCAACCAATTTGCTGTCCTCCTCTACATGTATCTTATATTATAAGTTTTAGTAATATCAACTCAACCAATTTGCTGTCCTCCTCTACATGTATCTTATATTATAAGTTTTAGTAATATCAACTCAACCAATTTGCTGTCCTCCTCTACATGTATCTTATATTATAAGTTTTAGTAATATCAACTGAACCAGTTTGCTGTCCTCCTCTACATGTATCTTATATTATAAGTTTTAGTAATATCAACTCAACCAATTTGCTGTCCTCCTCTACATGTATCTTATATTATAAGTTTTAGTAATATCAACTGAACCAATTTGCTGTCCTCCTCTACATGTATCTTATATTATAAGTTTTAGTAATATCAACTCAACCAATTTGCTGTCCTCCTCTACATGTATCTTATATTATAAGTTTTAGTAATATCAACTCAACCAATTTGCTGTCCTCCTCTACATGTATCTTATATTATAAGTTTTAGTAATATCAACTCAACCAATTTGCTGTCCTCCTCTACATGTATCTTATATTATAAGTTTTAGTAATATCAACTGAACCAGTTTGCTGTCCTCCTCTACATGTATCTTATATTATAAGTTTTAGTAATATCAACTCAACCAATTTGCTGTCCTCCTCTACGTGTATCTTATATTATAAGTTTTAGTAATATCAACTCAACCAATTTGCTGTCCTCCTCTACATGTATCTTATATTATAAGTTTTAGTAATATCAACTGAACCAATTTGCTGTCCTCCTCTACATGTATCTTATATTATAAGTTTTAGTAATATCAACTCAACCAATTTGCTGTCCTCCTCTACATGTATCTTATATTATAAGTTTTAGTAATATCAACTCAACCAATTTGCTGTCCTCCTCTACGTGTATCTTATATTATAAGTTTTAGTAATATCAACTCAACCAATTTGCTGTCCTCCTCTACATGTATCTTATATTATAAGTTTTAGTAATATCAACTCAACCAATTTGCTGTCCTCCTCTACATGTATCTTATATTATAAGTTTTAGTAATATCAACTGAACCAGTTTGCTGTCCTCCTCTACATGTATCTTATATTATAAGTTTTAGTAATATCAACTGAACCAATTTGCTGTCCTCCTCTACATGTATCTTATATTATAAGTTTTAGTAATATCAACTCAACCAATTTGCTGTCCTCCTCTACATGTATCTTATATTATAAGTTTTAGTAATATCAACTCAACCAATTTGCTGTCCTCCTCTACATGTATCTTATATTATAAGTTTTAGTAATATCAACTGAACCAGTTTGCTGTCCTCCTCTACATGTATCTTATATTATAAGTTTTAGTAATATCAACTGAACCAATTTGCTGTCCTCCTCTACATGTATCTTATATTATAAGTTTTAGTAATATCAACTCAACCAATTTGCTGTCCTCCTCTACATGTATCTTATATTATAAGTTTTAGTAATATCAACTCAACCAATTTGCTGTCCTCCTCTACATGTATCTTATATTATAAGTTTTAGTAATATCAACTCAACCAATTTGCTGTCCTCCTCTACATGTATCTTATATTATAAGTTTTAGTAATATCAACTCAACCAATTTGCTGTCCTCCTCTACATGTATCTTATATTATAAGTTTTAGTAATATCAACTCAACCAATTTGCTGTCCTCCTCTACGTGTATCTTATATTATAAGTTTTAGTAATATCAACTCAACCAATTTGCTGTCCTCCTCTACGTGTATCTTATATTATAAGTTTTAGTAATATCAACTGAACCAATTTGCTGTCCTCCTCTACATGTATCTTATATTATAAGTTTTAGTAATATCAACTCAACCAATTTGCTGTCCTCCTCTACATGTATCTTATATTATAAGTTTTAGTAATATCAACTCAACCAATTTGCTGTCCTCCTCTACATGTATCTTATATTATAAGTTTTAGTAATATCAACTCAACCAATTTGCTGTCCTCCTCTACATGTATCTTATATTATAAGTTTTAGTAATATCAACTGAACCAATTTGCTGTCCTCCTCTACATGTATCTTATATTATAAGTTTTAGTAATATCAACTCAACCAATTTGCTGTCCTCCTCTACATGTATCTTATATTATAAGTTTTAGTAATATCAACTCAACCAATTTGCTGTCCTCCTCTACATGTATCTTATATTATAAGTTTTAGTAATATCAACTCAACCAATTTGCTGTCCTCCTCTACATGTATCTTATATTATAAGTTTTAGTAATATCAACTGAACCAATTTGCTGTCCTCCTCTACATGTATCTTATATTATAAGTTTTAGTAATATCAACTCAACCAATTTGCTGTCCTCCTCTACATGTATCTTATATTATAAGTTTTAGTAATATCAACTCAACCAATTTGCTGTCCTCCTCTACATGTATCTTATATTATAAGTTTTAGTAATATCAACTGAACCAATTTGCTGTCCTCCTCTACATGTATCTTATATTATAAGTTTTAGTAATATCAACTCAACCAATTTGCTGTCCTCCTCTACATGTATCTTATATTATAAGTTTTAGTAATATCAACTCAACCAATTTGCTGTCCTCCTCTACATGTATCTTATATTATAAGTTTTAGTAATATCAACTCAACCAGTTTGCTGTCCTCCTCTACATGTATCTTATATTATAAGTTTTAGTAATATCAACTGAACCAATTTGCTGTCCTCCTCTACATGTATCTTATATTATAAGTTTTAGTAATATCAACTCAACCAATTTGCTGTCCTCCTCTACATGTATCTTATATTATAAGTTTTAGTAATATCAACTGAACCAATTTGCTGTCCTCCTCTACATGTATCTTATATTATAAGTTTTAGTAATATCAACTCAACCAATTTGCTGTCCTCCTCTACATGTATCTTATATTATAAGTTTTAGTAATATCAACTCAACCAATTTGCTGTCCTCCTCTACATGTATCTTATATTATAAGTTTTAGTAATATCAACTGAACCAATTTGCTGTCCTCCTCTACATGTATCTTATATTATAAGTTTTAGTAATATCAACTCAACAAATTTGCTGTCCTCCTCTACATGTATCTTATATTATAAGTTTTAGTAATATCAACTCAACCAGTTTGCTGTCCTCCTCTACATGTATCTTATATTATAAGTTTTAGTAATATCAACTCAACCAATTTGCTGTCCTCCTCTACATGTATCTTATATTATAAGTTTTAGTAATATCAACTCAACCAATTTGCTGTCCTCCTCTACATGTATCTTATATTATAAGTTTTAGTAATATCAACTGAACCAATTTGCTGTCCTCCTCTACATGTATCTTATATTATAAGTTTTAGTAATATCAACTCAACCAGTTTGCTGTCCTCTTCTGTCTGTATATATACTCAGAAGGACACAAGTGTAATAGTTTGCTGTCCTCTTCTGTCTGTATATATACTCAGAAGGACACACGTGTAATAGCTTTGTTGATATGGCACGAGTGTTAGCACGGAAGGATAGAATGAAACACACAGCCTCAAATTCTATCCTTCGGTAATGGCACAAGTGCCGTATCAACAAACCTATTAACACTCATGTCATTCTGTGTTTATTACAAGTCATATAGCAGATATTCCAAGGGTCATGATGGCGAAATTTCCATCATGGATTAGCCCTGTTTTA
The DNA here is from genome assembly GCA_032622095.1 of Siphonodentalium dalli. NCBI lineage: Eukaryota > Metazoa > Mollusca > Scaphopoda > Gadilida > Siphonodentaliidae > Siphonodentalium > Siphonodentalium dalli. Next base: position 4,124,797 of record CP136069.1, read on the forward strand.
GTATAAGAAAGAATGGGTATCGCTGAGAGCACTAAGATAACTCTATAGCTATCTATGTCCTGCATCATTAAACTAAAAAGCAAATACAAATGTAAATAGAGGATATCTAGTGTTTTTGAGTGGATACTGAAAAATATGTCATGAGTAAGTGAGATAAATGTTTATTTTCGTGAGCGGCTTGCCGCGAGCAAAAATAAACATTTGTCGCGGTCACGAATGACATATTTTTCGGTATCCACTAAAAAAACACTAGATATTCTTTTTATTATACGCATTTCCAAAGAAATTCACAATTTACGACGTTAAATGATCTCACAATCGTCTTCAATCGATACATCATTTTTGAAGCCATCAGCTGATCGATGCCTGTTCACGCAATGCTATTTCACCATCCGCAGAATATAAAAAATATAGTTTCCCTTTATTTCCCCCCATAAATATGTCGAATTTCAACATAAAATAGATATTAACTATAACTGTAATATCAGTGAATATAATATAAATTAGAATATCACAATGGGTTCTTTCAATTTGTCCTTCTTCAACAGTACAAACCGGAAAGAGTATTGGTACACGCAAGTGAATCGGTCGCATGCGCGAGCTAGTGTGAAAGTATATTCTTCTATATCCCCTTCTGGGTGATATCGATGTTTATCTAAACGCGTTTTTTTTCTATAATTCAACGTTGATCATATAATATCGCCTCGGTTATTAACCCTTTAGAGAGCCCCACATAGACTGCAGCAGACGGCACTCTGTAGTTAATGCTTCTATCTGTGTGAGGCTCCCTGTGGGTTAAACATTAAACTTTATATATTGCCTCAGTTATTAAGAGGAATCATTTAAAGTGACTCATAATCTTTTTAAATCCATGCATGGTTTATCTCCCTTGATGACCTGATAAGACCGCTGCCACCATCAACATTTTACCTACATTTTGTGGACTTCCACGATATTAATAGATATACACATGTATATATAAAGCAAACACACACGTTGCCCTTAAGCACACAAATTATTGAACAAATTTTGTGTAATTTCATGTCTTAAGTTTTGATTGTCCCACTAGAACCAATGCACTGCCCTGAGTAAATGACACATCGTACCAGACCGCATTTCGATTAGACTTTAACCCTTTACCCAACAAAACGGCAAAAAATGCCCAAATAAAGCTTCAACAGCCTAAAATATCTTCCGTCTGTCTCAATAACACCATACAAATATGGATATCATCGGAACCGGTTCATTGACCACATTGTGATGGTTACAGTTATGCCCTGTGCCAATGCATTCTCTTATATATGCGAGTCGACCATAGGTCGCCTCGCATATATAAGAGAATGCATTGGCCTAAAAAAAATTTTTTTTTAACATTTTTTCTTACATTCTTTAACAATTTTATAATTTTTTTTTTACATTTTTTAACAATTTTTATAATATTTGTTTACATTCTTTGACAATTTTATCATTTTTAATATGTGTTAAGCCAATGCATTCTCTTATATATGCGAGGCAACCTATGGTCGACTCGCATATATAAGAGAATGCATTGGCACAGGGCCGTTCTGTTGGGTAAAGAGTTAAACACAGTTATAAACCGCAAGACAACCAGAGGATTGTGTGGTTACAACTCATGTAATAATCAAATGGTATAAAACGGAAACTTTCAGTACAATTATGACTCCAGCAAATTTATAGAAATGAAACACTCCGACAGTCAGCAGTTACATGAATAAATAATCAAATAATGCCGTAAATAATCAATTCCTTAACAACAGCAGAATTATGGGTAATTTTTCAGGATTTAGTAAGAAATATGGCTTGTTGCCATTCATCGGAAGAGCATTAGGCCAATAAAAATAAATTGCTAGATTTACATCCAACTTTTTAAGAAAACTGGGGCGGGAGGGCAAATTTTATTTTTTATATTTTATTCTTCCTAACATAAATAGACATGGAGAGTTCTAGATATTGATGCAGAATCCTATCTTATATTACAAGGTGATTTAGATTGTCCCTATTTGACAAAAATAGACTGATTAATGGGTCATTGAAATGTAATTTGATGATTAACTCTTCCATGACAGGAGCTTTCTGATTTTTTAGAAAACCCTGTGCCAATGCATTCTCTTAAATATGTGAGTTGCCCATAGGGCGCCTCACATATATAAGAGAATGCATTGGCCTAACAATATTTACCTTGATCTTGTAAGCCAGTGCATTCTCTTATATATGCTAGGCTCGCTTTGGGAGACTCGCATATATAAGAGAATGCACTGGCACAGGGTCTTCAATGTTGCACCAGTACAGCTTCCATCACGAAAGAGTTAAGGCAAGAGAAAAACATTTGCATAAGAGATATTCAAATAAAAAAAATGGAGGAGGGGACTAAAAAATAGGGTCGGGAGCAGTGTCGGGAGGGGATGTAAATCAAGCAATATTTTTATATTGGCCTTAGTGCATTAGAGCATTAGTGTAATAATATGAATCATATGTGACACGTAGTGTAGCAACCACACAATCATGATGTACCTCAAATTTGAATTTTACGGTGACATAACGCTAAGAATAATTTAGGTAACATCATGCAGTGGTCACGACGGAGACGACATGCCAAATTGACAAGACGTCTCGTGGATTGTAAAATCTTGTCTGGATTATCGTCATGACTTCTTCATTTTTCGTTTTCATTAAGCTGACCAATGAAATTGGTCTAAATGAAATTAATAGACTTAAATCATTGGTGAATTCTTCGTAAATTGTGAAGTAGTTACATTCACTTCTATCGCGATGCTTCATTTCCAATTCCGTGTTTTTTTTACAATCTCAACACGGTTGCTAACCGGAAGTGACAATTTCTCCAGAATCTATACTCGCGATCTTGAAAAATCACTGATGGATATAGAAAAAATTATATGACGTCATTCACCTGCCTTAGGTATAAGCACCCTTGGTGGTTGCTATAAACAGATGACAGATAATGAAAGTACAGAAGGAGTCCTATTTGTTGAGGAAAATGTTCAGATAATAAGTTCAACAAATGAACAAGGGTCGTTTGTTTAACTTATTATCTGAACATTTTGTACTGGATAACTACTCATGAATTAGTGTTTAGTAGAGAACCGATTTAATAAGGGTTAATATAAATGTACTGACCTGCACCCCCTGATTTAATAAGGGTTAATATAAATGTACTGACCTGCACCCCCTGATTTAATAAGGGTTAATATAAATGTACTGACCTGCACCCCCTGATTTAATAAGGGTTAATATAAATGTACTGACCTGCACCCCCTGATTTAATAAGGATTAATATAAATGTACTGACCTATACCCCCTGATTTAATAAGGGTTAATATAAATGTACTGACCTGCACCCCCTGACTTAATAAGGGTTAATATAAATGTACTGACCTGCACCCCCTGACTTAATAAGGGTTAATATAAATGTACTGACCTGCACCCCCTGATTTAATAAGGGTTAATATAAATGTACTGACCTGCACCCCCTGATTTAATAAGGGTTAATATAAATGTACTGACCTGCAACCCCCTGATTAAATAAGGGTTAATATAAATGTACTGACCTGCACCCCCTGATTTAATAAGGGTTAATATAAATGTACTGACCTGCACCCCCTGCTGGTAAAATGGAAGCCTTCCCAGAGAACGCCTTCTTGGCTATCATGGTGACGTTTCCTTGGTGACTCATCGATACGATGATCTTTGGTTTTACCACCTTCTCCTCCTTATCCTCTAAAGCTTTCTCTAGATTGCTCGAGTGACCATAACTCACCCACGCCCACACTGAAATGTAAGCATGTAAAAAGCTTACTCGAGCGACAATAACTCACCCACGCCCACACTGAAACGTAAGAATGTAAAAAGCTTACTCGAGCGACCATAACACACCCACACTGAAACGTAAGAATGTAAAAAGCTTACTCGAGCGACCATAACTCACCCATATTGAAACGTAAGAATGTAAAAAGCTTACTCGAGTCACCATAACTCACCCACACTGAAACGTAAGAATGTAAAAAGCTTACTCGAGTGACCATAACTCATCCACACTGAAACGTAAGAATGTAAAAAGCTTACTCGAGTCACCATAACTCACCCCACACTGAAACGTAAGAATGTAAAAAGCTTACTCGAGCGACCATAACTCACCCACACTGAAACGTAAGAATGTAAAAAGCTTACTCGAGTGACCATAACTCATCCACACTGAAACGTAAGAATGTAAAAAGCTTACTCGAGTGACCATAACTCACCCACACTGAAACGTAAGAATGTAAAAAGCTTACTCGAGCGACCATAACTCACCCACACTGAAACGTAAGAATGTAAAAAGCTTACTCGAGTCACCATAACTCACCCACACTGAAACGTAAGAATGTAAAAAGCTTACTCGAGTGACCATAACTCATCCACACTGAAACGTAAGAATGTAAAAAGCTTACTCGAGTCACCATAACTCACCCACACTGAAACGTAAGCATGTAACTTAACCACGCCATACTTTTTACTTTCTTTTGCTTCGCCTTTTTGCTATTAGGTTTTTGTTGTAGTTTTTGTTTTCTGAATTAGCCTTTATTTCTGATTTTCAGTTTGGCCAAAATTTCGTAAAAAATGATCAAAACAATTCAAAAGTTAGAAAAACAAAATGAACTAACCAAGTCTGAGTTTAGTGTGCCTGTTATTTGCAGAATGAGGTCCCCAGAAGGCTAGCATCACCAAAATTACCCTTTGGGAATCTCATTCTGATTAGGTCTAATTTTCTCTGGAAAGTTTCTTTATTATCAATTTTCTTTTGAAACTTCATCACATAGATTCTATTTCTTTTTTAGTTTAGTTTCTCTATGGGAGACATAGACTCAGATTGAAGTTCACAAATGGTGAATATTTCGATGTACACCCATTGGGAACCTCGATCATGCAGTGTGTCCTCTGTCAATTTGGGGATATACATGTAGATAAACTAAACTAAATAGAATCTATGTGAAGAAGTTTTAATAATAATTAAACTTTCCAGAGAAAATTATGCCTACTTTATGTAGAATTGGTCTCCAGAGGGTGAATTTGGTGATGCTAGCCCGCTATGCGGGATAGCGTCACTAAATTCACCCTCTGGGGACCTCATTCTGTAAATGATATACACACTAAACTCAGGCATGGAACTAACCATAGCCTCACCTGTTTCTTTTTTGAATGGATAATATACCACTCCAATAGTGGGCTCTCCCTTCACAGCAACACACACCATTACTGTAACATACTCCTTCAAATTCTCTGCAAAAAATATAATACAATGTAAGTGGTTGCACAATGGGTGATGTCATACATATATCGCTGCAGTGCAGCCCTTGAAATTCAATTCTTTCCACATGGGTATAGTGTAACGGGGCAGAAATTCAGCATATATGGTAGTCGGTATCTGGAGATGTCCAATATCATTAAACGAACAAGTCCATTGTGGGGGAATCGCAAACTACAGTAATGCCCTAAATAATGAATCCTTAACCACAGCAGAATGATGGGTAACTTTCAGGATTTAGTCGGAAATATGGCTTGTTGCCATTCATCGGAAAGCAATCAGTGAGAGCTTTCCGATGAATGGCAACAAGCCACATTTCCGACTAAATCCTGAAAAGTTACCCATAATTCTACTGTGGTTAAGGAGTCGATTACTTAGGGCATTACTGTATGCCAATAAGTACAGTTTACGAAAATAAAATAACATGAATAAAACACATTGCTACCGGTACCTTATCCATTTCATGGCGGAAGCTGCTCTGGTATCGGACCAACAATACGTACCTGATCAGGAGCTCTTCAAATTCTTGGTTAAAAATTGTGTTATACCAACCACGACGTATGATTGACGCAGAATTACATATATTAAATTGTATTTGACACAATTTATCAGTTTCGGTCATGTAATAAACATGTAATCAGCAGCTATGTTCGAAATTATAAACGGTACTTTCATGCTATCCGTCTCCGGATCATAGTTTTAAAGTTTCCGCATATTTCGGTACCATTTCCGCTACTCAGATTCTACAACGGGTGATGGAGGTGTTGCAGATTTGTGTTCGTTGGTGAATTTACAATACATTACCGAAATAAAGTGAGGTTTTCGAAGAACTGGAAAAATATACCTATGGAATGTTGTAGATTGGCATCTAAGGTGTAAGAGGTACCAAAAGTTTTTAGTGAAAATATATTTTTTGTAGGAATACAGTTGAGTTCAAAATGGGTGGCAACAAATTCGTGTTTCGTTCCTTCCGTGACCTATGGTCCCGGGTGGTGGTTCTGCCAATAAAAGAGGGGTTTTGACCAAATTCCAAGCTCCTGTGCATGAAGAATGCGGCGCTGCAGTACAATTGACTGCCGGTGATCACATGAATGTGGTAATACCTGTGGTCAACCTCAAGTGGGGGGTCTATTAATTAGAGCATAAATGTACAGTGCATCTTACCTGTATCCACTTTATGTCTGTTTATTAAAAGCATGGATGGCCTTTCAACCCTGATAATTAGGAAAAATGTCCTAGGCAAAAAAAATGCCTAGGAGAAATATTTCTCCTAGGCAAAAACAGCATTCTCTTACGGTAGGCTTTTTTATTTAACTAACTAAATGTACTTAAAATGATTAACAAATAACATTCATTGACATATTGAATGATGATTGAATAGATTCAGTGAATATTTCTGTTAAGTTTCCACATTTTGAAATACTCAGTTACCTATTTCTTGATTTTCTGCATTCAAAGGCACACCCTTTCAGTATAGTTTCACAGTTTAGTACAGCTATGATATATGCACAATTAACGGCCTTGACAACGACCGATTACCAAGTGTCTCTAATTTCTAAAATCACTGAATCATTGGGAATAAAATTACGATTTTTTGGTTGGATCACGCTTTATTTCCATCAAGCCAAAATATACGATTAAAAATATATTTGCACACTATAAAATGGTGCTCTCGGATAATTTTTTCGCCAAATATATTCAGTAACATCGGTGAATTTAAAGAGAATACGCATGGACAGAATTGTTTGAGGTCTGTTCGATTTGCGGTCTCACGGTTACTGCGTATATAAAACACGGAATACCACAAAGACGGAAACGGAACTAAAACAAACAAAGTTTAAATCAGGATTATAAATTTTAAATCTATCTCTATACTTTAATATTTATCCATCTATACTATAGTAACTATACATGCTAGCCATAAAAACTTCAAATACTATTATATTAAACCAGCATACACATCGCCAATATGCACCATATTTCTTTCCGGTTTGCGTTCCCGAAATTGGAAATCTCATAATTGTTTTCCGCACGGTAACACATTTGACTTAATAAACATGGGGGTTGGGCAGCTTGTGGTGACAATATACTTGGTAGTTATCGTTGTCTAGTGTCAGTTTATCATTTCTTCAGATAATGTCCTCGGCTATTTTTTAGCCGAGGATAATCAATTTTTCCTCGGCAAAACGGTCGGCTTTGCCGATAGCCGACCGCTAATAATCAGGGTTGGCCTTTGCGGTGGCTATTGCTCTTACAATAGTCACATCCGTTAAAACCGCCATAAATAGAAAGAATATTAAAATATAACAGATTTTGTTCTTATTCCAATCATAAATATCGCGTAAATAATATGTTACTGTCAAGTTAGTACGCTGTGTTACATGTATGTATACATAAGCCAATTTATGTTATAGTACAGCACATAAAGAGCAAAACACTCAACACCGAGGAGTATTAGAGAAGCAAAACATTCCACACCAGGGGGACCCCTAATAAGTGAACATAGATTAAAACATTCCACACCAGGGGGACCCCTAATAAGTGAACATAGATTAAAACATTCCACACCAGGGGGACCCCTAATAAGTGAACATAGATTAAAACATTCCACACCAGGGGGACCCCTAATAAGTGAACATAGATTAAAACATTCCACACCAGGGGGACCCCTAATAAGTGAACATAGATTAAACATTCCACACCAGGGGGACCCCTAATAAGTGAACATAGATTAAAACATTCCACACCAGGGGGACCCCTAATAAGTGAACATAGATTAAACATTCCACACCAGGGGGACCCCTAATAAGTGAACATAGATTAAAACTGCCACCATGTTGTTCACTAATCCTCGGTGTTGAGTGGTTGGGTCAATGGATATACATTTTAAGTAGACGTCATATAGAATGTATTATAGTGTCGTCTGGGTGATGTTCAATGGATATACATTTTAAGTAGACGTCATATAGAATGTATTATAGTGTATTATGTGTGATCTTCAATGGATATACATTGTAAGTAGACGTCATATAGAATGTATTATAGTGTCTTATGTGTGATGTTCAATGGATATACATTTTAAGTAGACCTAAAAAAAGCCACGGTGTTGAGTGTTTTGCTTATCACGCACTCTTTACATGCTGTACCGCTATTCTCAAAGTAATTGACCAGAAAAACGGGGTGATACCCCGGTCATGACCGCGGTGATACCGGTAATAAACGGTAGTGGTATCAAGACGGTCATGGTGGTGGAGTTACGGTATTGGGCGATAATGATACCGCGGTCTTTTAGCGGGCACCGCATTAATTTTGTTGAATACCGCGGTGATTTTCATGGAACTGTTTGAGGGGAGGTATTTACTCACACATACTTGTTCGCGTTAACAAGCGGTATCAGTACCGCGGTATGGGAGGATACCACGGTATAGTACCGCCATATTAACGGGGTGACACCACGTTATTGGTGGTCAATTACTTTAAGTATAGCGGTATATAAACAAATGCTCCACTCACTCAAAGTGTGGATAGTATCATACCATCATTATACTTTACTGTAGCTACATGTACATGTACTGTACTATAAGTTACAGGTCGAGTTGTTGCCGGATACGGTGTCATATGAGGCGATATTAATCTCGCTGAGCCTCATATGTCACCGTAGCCGGCAACAACGAGCCCTGTAACGATTTTATCATGTCACCCACATATCATGTGAGAATTTGAATTACTTATACGAAGTCCATTACCTGCCAGTAAGTAAATTTGTTGTCTATGGCTATTAACTTATGTAACGTCACAGTGACGCGTCATGGGCGTTGAACGTCAACGCATTGAGTCAATGGCTAATCACCAGAAGCAGGACAACAAACTTGAGTTTGATAGTTAATTTATGAGTGTTTAGAATTTCTCAAATATATCACATGCAGGTTTTGGTATATGGTACTATGTCTTTAAATTAACAGAACTTGATTACCGACAGATATCCCTTTTCTTGGCGCCAAAATACACCGAAAATATACCCGAGACGGCAGAGTTCCATGAAAAACAAAATGGCGGACATCGACCCCATATGGGAACCCTGAGGGGGGATATGGATTCCATATGGGGCGGGCTACAAAGATGACGACCCGATGTCTCCTGATATGCCTCTACCAACAGAGCATCCTCATTGGTCGATCTATGTCCACAAGGATCTCGTTAAAAGTTCCACAGATATAAGATGAATCATTTTATTTTCATGCCTGCATGTGTTATCAAGCCTCGAAATAGTGTGTCTGTCATTTGCAGAATGAGGTCCCCAGAGGGTGAATTTAGTGATGCTATCCCGCATAGCGGGCTAGCATCACCAAATTCACCCTCTTGGGACCTCATTCTGCTCAGGCCTCATCTTCTGGGAAGTATCTATAGTATCAAATTAACATTGTTTTTAGTTACGTTTTCCCATCTGGGAAGTTTCTATATCCCCTAATTTGCAGAAGGTAAAATCCATAATCGAGGTGCCCAATGGGTGATCATCACCAACTTTAACTGGGGAACTTCAATCCGATCCTAGATCTACCATAGCAGTTGAGGGCCTAAGCAGAATTAGGTCCCCCAGAGGGTGAATTTAGTGATGCTAGCCCGCTATGCGGAATAGCGTCACTAAATTCACCATCTGGGGACCTCATCCTGCAAATGACAGACACGCTATTTGCAGGCTTGCCTTACATCAGGTGTTGGGTGCCAATTATAAATTGACAGCAGAAACAATGTCGACAACTTCAAAGTTGCAAATTAAAAGTTCATGGCATCCTAAATTTAATCCCCAATATAAAAATTTTCAATCAAATGTTCTCATGTCCTAAGAAAAATTCCTTGAAAATATGGAAAATCCAACTTGAATAAATACTATCCACTTGGAATTTGGGGACATTTGGGTCTCCTTAGTTTGGGCGCCCAAACCTGTAACAGGTATCAAAACATCCCTGGATCCTTCTCTGTGTGGAATGATAAATAACACCAGGCTTGCTTAGTATATTGTCCGTAAAAATCAACCCGGTGGCCACATGCATCATGGTGTAACCCGATATCCGTGGTACATGCATCATGGTGTAACCCGATATCCGTGGTACATGCATCATGGTGTAACCCGATATCCGTGGCACATGCATCATGGTGTAAACCGATATCCGTGGTACATGCATCATGGTGTAACCCGATATCCGTGGTACATGCATCATGGTGTAACCCGATATCCGTGGTACATGCATCATGGTGTAACCCGATATCCGTGGCACATGCATCATGGTGTAAACCGATATCCGTGGTACATGCATCATGGTGTAACCCGATATCCGTGGTACATGCATCATGGTGTAACCCGATATCCGTGGTACATGCATCATGGTGTAACCCGATATCCGTGGTACATGCATCATGGTGTAACCCGATATCAGTGGTACATGCATCATGGTGTAACCCGATATCCGTGGTACATGCATCATGGTGTAACCCGATATCCGTGGTGTTGAAGCAGAAATCTCACCATGGTGTTAGAGGTTACTGCTGTATAATACCTGGGTGACACCAAGTTACTTTAACCCTTTACCCAACAAACCGGCCAAAAACGCCCATATAAAGCTTCAACAGCCTAAAATATCTTGGGTCTGTCTCAATAAAACCATACAAATATGGATATCATTGGAACCGGCTCATTGACCACATTGTGATGGTTACAGTTATGCCCTGTGCCAATGCATTCTCTTATATATGCGAGTCGACCATAGGTCGCCTCGCATATATAAGAGAATGCATTGGCCTAAACATATATTTTTTTAACACTTTTTACCATTTTTTCTTATAATATTTTCTACATTCTTTGACAATTTGATCATTTTTAATGTGTTAAGCCAATGCATTCTCTTATATATGCGAGGCGACCTATGGTCGACTCGCATATATAAGAGAATGCATTGGCACAGGGCCGTTCTGTTGGGTAAAGGGTTAAATATACATGTACAGTAATGCCCTAAATAATTGACTCTTTAACCACAGCAGAATTTTTCAGGATTCAGTCGGAAATATGGCTTGTTGCCATTCATCAGTGAGAGCTTTCCGATGAATGGCAACAAGCCATATTTCCGACTAAATCCTGAAAAGTTACCGATAATTCTGCTGTGGTTAAGGAGTCGATTATTTAGGATATTACTGTATGTCCCCATCATGACAGGACATGCACTCATTCAGTGACTAGCCACATACAGTAATATCCTAAATAATGGACTCCTTAACCACAGCAGAATTATGGGTAACTTTTCAGAATTTAGTCTGAAATATGGCTTGTTGCCATTCATCGGAAAGCTCTCACTGAGAGCTTTCCGATGAATGGCAACAAGCCATATTTCAGACTAAATCAGACTAAATCCTGAAAAGTTACTCATAATTATTTAGGGTATTACATGTAGCTGTACCTGTATACTCCTTCGTTGCATCTAGTGGATCGATCCAAACAGCAACTTTTTTTAGTGGTATTGACTGGTCAGTTTCGATTTTTTCAACTTCTGGTAATTTTTTGTTCACATCCTTGATGCTTCTGAAGTCAACTGGCTGAGTATCATGTTCCTCAGATATCACCTGGGTATAAATACAAATTTAAAGGATCAGATAAGAAATTATAATTTATAATCTGCACAGCTACATGCAATATCATTGCTGATGCTAAATAAAGAGCGTTGACTTAATCATTTCCTGTATCATGCCTCACAAATTTCGTATCATGATGGACGGGGAAGCGTGAACCTGTACAAATTGGGCAACAGAACCACAAAAAAATACCCATATCTTTAATATGTCTTACAGCTACGTTCCTTTTCCGTCATGATATGCATACACCTATTTTTACACATATCACATGAAAAATTTACATGTATGGCGGCAGAATGATCGGTCATTTTACTATCCTGTATCCTTTGTTGACTTGTAGATACATGTAGCTGAGGGATCACTCTCGGTTACCAGTCGATCCTTCATACTAGTATTTTCCTGCTAGTCCGGGCAGTCGGTGTGGTGCTATCCACCCAGTTTTAAGTTATTAGGTCTTGACATCCCCTGTGCCATGCTGGAGGGCCCCTTCCCCCCCTTTTCGTACGCCGGATTCGACCCATTTTGGACCCGTACGCCGGATTCAAGACATAAATTATGCTGGATTCCGGATTCATGTATTTATATAAACGGATTCCATTTCGGGTGAAATATTGCGATTTGGTTCCTCATTTTGTCATAATAGATCATAATATCATGAATTTTATATGGGATCCAATCTGATGCACACTCTTATAGGACTTAGACCGTATATATTCGTTTGTATACAGTGCTCTTTATCTTTCCGGTCATTATTTGCGGCGGTTGTCCGAAGTGTAGATTTACCGAAACCGGCAAGAGTTACGGTTCCTAATTAGTGTCAAGGCCATTGCATCGAAATTGGATTCCCATAAATTTTGCGTGTTTACCGGTATGCTGCTAGAAACAGCGTGTAGGTTGTCATTTCGGGACGGAACTCGCCCCGAGATGAGGAGTTTTGTTGCTGAACTGAGCAACACTGTAAAACTGTCTGAGTTGAAAGCGATGTTAATGGAGAAATATGCTATTGACTCCTGGGTGAAGGCCAGGGGGGTCAGCCTGTACCAAATGCACGTCGCTGTGCGAAGGATAGCCAGAGACGAAGATTACCCCAGTGGTCGGTTTCTTCTTGCCGAAACGGAAACGGAATGGACCAACGTCCGGGGGTTACTTTCGAACACTCCGACCACCCACAGCTTACATGGTGAGTACTGTTTTTTTTACTGTTGTACTCACGCAGTCACGGTAACACGGGAGCTTGGAACGTCATCATCGACAGTCATGTATATGTACCCTGAGACAGATTAGGGGTCGAATTAGGGGCGAGCGAGCGAAGTGAGCAGGGAATGATACAACCCTATAAATAGATGCGGCGTATCCATCACCACTTACCGATACCTTAATGATAAAATTTGTTGACTCCCTGTAGCAATGGTGATGGATACACCACACTTTTTAAGAATGTTCATCTCGAAATTATAAATGATCAAAACACTACCGATCAGACAATTTGCTGGTAATAACCTAGTCCTTGTTGTTCAGTGGTACCTAGTTATGAAACAGGCCAACTATTTTGTTATAAATATGCGAAAAAAGTATCCAACCACCACCCCATCCCGCCACCCATAGTATCTTATGCGTCGCAGGCGCTCGTATAGAGGTTACTAACCTCTATACGAGCACCTGTGGCTCATAAGATACTATGGGTGGCGGGATGGGTTGGTGGGTGGTTACTAACCTCTATACGAGCGCATGCGGCGCATAAGATACTATGGGTGGCTGGATGGGGTGGTGAGTGGGTAATGAGTATTAAAATATAAATAAATTATAAATAATAACGAGAGGCCGATGACGATCGGCAGATGTTTAACCCATACCCGGGCGATAGCGATTAGCTATAACTGATAATTTATCAAAGATATGAACACAGGTATCCATATATCAGCACCATCTTGAATTCAATAGCTCAAATAATTTGTCTTAAGAAGGGGTTAAAGTATTTGTGGTTGCGAAGGGGGGGGGGGGGTGTTCTAAATCTAATAACTCTATCCTTATTCATCCAAGGACCTATCTATGTGAGATCCAAGGGTTTAGTTATTTCTGAGGATATGTTTATAAGTTGAAGTTAGCTCATTGGAAACAAAACTACCAGCTATTCAAATCTCATTCACTTCTAAAGAGAAATTATAATTAGTTGACAAGCCAGACTGCATAGAACAACATGTGGGATTCCATCTCATATTTAATTTGAACTTTAATGACCCCCCCCCCCCCCCCATTCTTCCCAGTTGTTATTTGTTTATCAATCATGTCAAAAATGCATGTAGTTTATACAGTATAATTCAAAAATGTTATCTATATAATGTTATACAGCCATGTTATACAGCCATTATATGGTGCGGATGCTGGCCCCAATGATCCCTAAATCGAAAAGATTACCATAGTTAATATAAAGGAATGTAACACTGAATCAAATGGTTTCAAGACATAACAATATTTTACAAGTAGCTTGCAGACTAAAACACATAACCTTCACTGTTAATCTTTTAAGCACTCTGTGGTCCCCAAAATTCAGTCAACCATGACAATATGAACAGATGGGAAAATAAGGTTCCTGGCAATATTATCTGCCATATTGATTTTCAAAATAATGCATCACCTACCTATAATCTGTAAGCATATTCAATTGGTGTCTTATTGAACGTTCATTAACTAATGAACCTGATTCAAAAAGAGGGTTCATTTAATATGTTTCTGCATAATACAAACAATAATGAAGATTTATCTGCTTGTAACCTATTGCATATAACAATTATATTGGCTATTAGCCATTATTTTAATGTAATATCAAAAGAATGTGTCTGAAGGGTTAATATATTTTTCAAAAATCAATTAATCAATTCCACAATCCATAGAAGTTAATAGTGTGAAGATAACCCAAGATAAGACATATGAGGAAGAGCCCATGTGCATTAAAGCATAAATCTGTTGGAAACTTGGAAAGGGTTAATTATTTTCTAAGCATATCAATGGAATATGCAGACAATTGTGTAGGTCATGGGTCAATGATCAGGCAGCCTGTAATGAAATTTCAAAATTAGATAAACAAGAGCCTGGTGTCATTTATCAAATTTGACAATTAACCAGCCATCAGTATAATATTGTTTGTTTATCTTGGTATCCATCTAACCACTTGGCCATAGCTAAATAGCAATTAATCATTTCATGAGCTGTTTACAATCTACATGGGCATACACCAGGGAATGTTATCATTATATTTCCAATAGAGTTGTCCACCATTCGACCATATACCAGTGTATTTCATGGAACTACATTATAAGTCACTTGAATTATAAAGGGCCATAACTCTGTTAAAATATATCGGATCAAACCCAAATTTGAACTTGATCTGTATTTTGGGGTGAGGACCACATGTACCAAATTTGGTGCAGATCAGATGAAAAATGTTTTGAGTCATAGCAGCTTGCGTGAGTTCTAAGTAAACATTAAGAGTGAAAAGGGTTAATTAAATGATACCAAAAACCATACAGATGAAGACCGTGCTAAGAAAAACCTAGGTAAGAAATATGAGGCAGATCAGAAGATATATGTTCAACTTATTACATTGGATAGCATGTGTGTGAAGGGTTAATTATTTTCTAAACTGATCAACTAATTGATACCAAAAACTATACAGGTGAGGGGTGTGTCATCATAAACCTACATATCAAATATGAAAACAATCAGACAAAAAATAATTTGGTTATAGCATCGGATAGCTCATGACTATGTGCGGATGCAAAGTGTTAATAATTTCTAAACCGATCAACCGATCGATACCAAAAACTATACAGGTGAGGAGTGTGTCATCATAAACATGCACATAAAATTTAAACAAGATCCGATAAAAAATATTCGAGTAAATGAATCGGATAGCAAGTGTCTACGGACAGACGGACAGACAGACAGACGGACAGACGGACGGACGAACGACGGATGGTTGATCCGGACGTCGGCATTATGTGTACCATACATGGTATGGGTACACATAAAAAAGCACAGGGTATTTAAAGATCTTTAAAACCAAGGATAACACCATAAAGCCAAAGGCTTGTTTCCATGGTGATCATGGTTCCATTGTATTGAATATAAGATCTATAATATCATGTAAACTGAACATGAAATCGGTATTTGTTTCTTAAACTGGATTCCGGATTCCAGGGTCAATTTGAAGCTGGATTCCGGATTCCAGCGTCATTTTAAAACTGGATTCCGGACTCAAGGGGGGGGGGGGGGGGGGGGCGAAGGGGCCCTCATGCTGGCATAAACCATAAAACAACTTCTGGTAATTTTTTGTTCACATCCTTGATGCTTCTGAAGTCAACTGGCTGAGTATCATGTTCCTCAGATATCACCTGTGTATAAATAGCAAATTATTAAAGTGATGTGAAACCAGGCTTGTCAAAGTACCGCCAGTACCAAGGTAGTCGGTAACGGTACTGCGTTGGAACCGCGGTACCGGTACTGGTGTTGTATTGTTTATTCCACTACATATCACACATTTAAAAGAGTATATTCTAATGTGGTAATTACTGGTAATGTATGGCACTTTGTGCCAGTTTTTGGTGATTGTTGTGGATGACAAATACAACCATGTCAGACTATCCTAATGCACATATGCCACAGCAGCCACACATAAATGTGTTACATACAATGTACATGCATTAGTATAGTCTGAAATAGTTGGATTTATCACACACAACAATCACCTAAAATGTGCCATAATTTAGGCAGCCTGATAGGTGTTAGAACTTTTATGTTTAGGGCTTCAGGCGCTCAAATACATTACACCCACACATTACTTTTACGTCTGGGAGCTGTTTTGGATTTCAAAGTTGATGCCAGTGTGATTTCCGAATTTGTGATACTGAGAAATACTGACTTATCTGCTGTCCACTTACAAGCACAACTGACTAGACTGATGCAATAATTTGTTGACGGGTTACAGGTCACATGACAGGTCACAGGTGGCGACATCAAAGTAATCAAACTCAAAGGAAACACAGAGTGTTCTAGACTTCCGTGCATGGGTGGCGGGATTGCATTGATACGCCAGGCGGATCAATGCAATCCCGCCCACGCATGGCTGTCCAGAAAACTCTGTGTTCCCTTTGATGTTGGCATCCGCATAGTAGCATACCATAATGCAAGCGGCAGTTGCGGCACACTTAAAATAGCAAAGTTCCTTCAATTTTAATCGATCTACATGTATACTGATCTATTTACTGTTTTTGGCGAGTACCGAGAACCGTCGGTACTGAGTATCAGAACCAGTACCGTTGAAATGGCCAAGTACCGCCGTTACCGGTACTGGTACCGGTTGACAAGCCTGTGTGAAACACTCTGGTAGGGTGATCGAATAGAAATGTAGATTAATCTTGTTCAAAGTACATGTAGGTATTTTTACAAATATTATATCCAAATTAACGATAAACACCGTCATTCTTATACATGTATATTAATTAAATGCAGCGACTCTCGATGGCAAAATAATTTTAGTCAGTTTATCTCCGATTGATGCGACCCGAATCGAGTAGTAAATATTTACAATTGAGCATTGTTCGGACGTTGTTTTATATGCAGTGGTACAGTCGATTTGCTTCAGATTTACGGTGATGTTAGTAGAATGTTAAATTCCTACAGATGGCATAGCTCATGGATACTATCTTATCAGTTTCACGTACCCGAACAAGTACATACATGTAATATGTCTTTAATGCTTTTTATCAGGGTTGGCCGATTTGAATAAAAACTTTGTTTGAAATGAGTCAAAAAGTCAATAACTGCTATACATGTACTAGTATCTAACAAGGTTTTGTTTTTTTAAATATAACATGAGTATGATTAAACATTATACAAAAATTTGTAATAGATATGAAATTGTACAGTAATTTTCAACTCTTTTGCATGTACAGGCATCCTGGATGGCACCGTGATTACTGCTCCAGCAACGGCCTGTTCAGCTTAACATTGTTAGTATTATTTGTAACAAAACTCAGATTCAGCACTTCTCATTACACTGTTGAGTTTCCTTTCGTTTTCTGATTGCTAACCTAGTAAATCTACGGCCGTATACTCTGCCATCTAAACTACTCTACGTGTACTAATAGTTGTCTAATATCTATACTCAATATACATGTATGGTGTGATTATGTCCGTAAGTCACCAAAGAGAAAACACAATTGAGAAAATATATTCAGTTTTCAGCTAAAATTTACAAAATTTATTAGTACACGTTTAAGCATGAAGTATCGGTATATCTGTACAGCCATGATAATTGTGTATACAAAAAATCATAAATAATAATAGAATTGTGATTAATCCAGCCTGGTATATAATAAGCAACACCTTTTAGAACCTTCATTTATCAAAGACATGGCACAATTTCATATTTTTATAACAGTTAGAGAGAAACAAATCAAAAACATTTATTCAAATAAAAATAATCTGATTTAAATCAAATAAATCAATTTATTTTTTAAATCACCAACCCTGCTTTTTATACTACATGGATTCTTCTCTCACTGAGAGCTTTCCGATGAATGGCAACAAGCCATATTTCCGACTAAATCCTGAAATGTTACCCATAATTCTGCTATGGTTAAGGAGTCGATTATTAATGGCATTACTGTACATGTAACATTGACGTAAATCAGCATTATGCCAACCGATGTCACCAGCTGGTACATGTACCGGTATGTCAAAGGAAACGTGGACTAATTTCTACCTTGAGTGACCTATTAACGAACTTGGCTGATATCACTACAAACATAACCCACCGAACTTGGCTTATACCAGTTGTGATGTCACCAAGCGAAGCGAAGTGTATTTGTCCAACGTAACAGTCAGGGCTCGAAATGTTCTGAATTTCTTACCTGGTTAGGGTATAGATTTATCTTTCACCTCAAAATTTCATCTGTCATTAATTTTATATATATAGAGTATATTGCTATACTGGGATAAACCCATCATATAAGACAGTATATTAATGTCCACTTAGCTGAGGTCAACCACTCAAGAATTATGGTAATTTTGCTTAAGATTTAGCTGGATTTTAGTAGAAAATAAAAGTATGGTTTGGTCTCAAACATTTAGGAAAGCTCTCGATGTCACAGATTCTCTCAAAATGCTACCTATCACACATGACAGGTAAGAATAATCCTTACCTGTCACCACAAAATACAACCTGTCAGTGACAAGCTGACAGATGCATATTTCGACCCCTGGTAACAGTCATTTGGAAGCAAGGCTCAAAATAAAAAAAATTCTACTGACTGTCAAAATGACAGGCACCAAAAGGATGTTGTTGGTCATTTCAAAATGGTGTCTGTCAAATTTTTAGATGTACTGAATGAGACCGTATTTAAATTTCCAATCAACTTATTATTCGTCAGTGAGTTAGTGAGCGTCCAATCGCCACCCAGAAAAAACCCAAGTTATTTTTGTTTTCAAAAGTTCAAAAATGTTCCGTCGATTAATACATACAAATACACTTCACATTAACTCTGAATTGATCTGAAATTAAAATAGAACTATTTTTTACTTTCAATGTCCGATTTGGCCAGTAATGGCTCCTTGGATGTACCCAAACAGATAAATATTGTTTAAAAATTTGCATTGGACAAAATGTCCAACAGATACAGAAGTGCACTGGACATAAGTTATTTTTCGTTGGACAATGACCTTGACCGGCCATTGATTTTGAGACTTGTTTGGGAGACATAGTCACAGTGATATTCTGATATACCCCGCTGGACAAAACAAGTGTCCATTGGCACCGCGGTGTATTTGCCGTTCGTCCGCGGTGTCAGAGTTTGTAACTGCAGTTGAGCACCGCGGCCGAACGGCAAGTACACCGTGGCCCAACAGCAACTACACTGCGGCCGAAAGGCAACTACACCGCAGCCGAACGGCATGTACACCGTGGTTAGGTTAGATTTCTGGTTTGTATCGTCTTTTTTCAGTTTAATGAACGTACACCGTGGCAACTACACCATGGCCGAACGGCAAGTACACCGCGGCCCAACTGTAGTTAGCCGGTGGAGCCGCGGTGTAGTTGCATTTCAGCTGCGGTGGCAACGCTAACTGCACCGCGGTTAGGTAGACACTTGTTTTGTCAAGCAGGGTATCTGCCCTGTTCTGTCGTGTACATACCAGGGGCGTAGGAACTGGGGGGGGGGGGGGTAAGGGGGTAAATACCCCCCAAACATTTCCAGACAATGGTCAACACTTAAACTGTATTTCTTATTTATTTATTCAACCTAACCAATCACATTGTCCGCCCACACAGTTTGCCATATAATATATAGTATACTCTAATGGAAATAGTGTCTTATATGTATAGTTTCACGCAGATGGGGGTCATTCTTTAACCCTTTACCCAACAGAACGGCCCTGTGCCAATGCATTCTCTTATATATGCGAGTCGACCATAGGTCGCCTCACATATATAAGAGAATGCATTGGCTTAACACATTAAAAATTATAAAATTGTTAAACAATGTAAGAAAAAATGGTAAAAAGTGTTAAAAAAAGATTTTTTTAGGCCAATGCATTCTCTTATATATGCGAGGCGACCTATGGTCGACTCGCATATATAAGAGAATGCATTGGCACAGGGCATAACTATAACCATCACAATGTGGTCAATGAGCCGGTTCCAATGATATCCATATTTGTATGGTTTTATTGAGACAGACCCAAGATAATTTAGGCTGTTGCAGCTTTATTTGGCCGTTTTTGGCCGGTTTGTTGGGTAAAGGGTTAAATCTGTGGTTTCATATGAATACGCATTCTCTTGGTACGAATAACACGAGTATGCATTTTTGCTCAATTACGTTGCGGATGAAGAACCACTTAAGGTCCACTATGAGTCAAGACTGTTTGAATCACTTGATGGTGTGTTACATATATACCGGTAGAGAACGACTTGACAATATCGACATAAAAGTGGTTTCAAATGAATTTGTTCATGGGAATGATGCTCGTCTGGATATGTTTGGATTGTTTGACATTTAATGGACAACTATTGTGCATTCATACTTTAATATATGAACAAGAGAGAGAAATTGTTTTCTTAGCAATTAAAATCAATATGAAATTAATTTGTTTGTTGAAGTCTTAAGTACATGTACAGTTGTAGTCAGAATAAGTGTTAATTTAAGCGATGGAATAATGTTAATTATTTTTATGGTTTTAGTCCGAAATATGCTCTCCCCTTGATACCCCCCCCCCCCAATATTTAAAGCTTCCTACGCCCCTGGTACATACCATACATGTATATACACATGTAGTTATATACTACTGAAAATCAAGGCGACTCAAGGATTACAGTAATACCCTAAATAATAGACTCCATATATAACCACAGCAGAATTATGGGTAATTTTTCAGGATTTAGTCGGAAATATGGCTTGTTCCATTCATCGGAATGCTCTCATCAGCAGAATTATGGGTAATTTTTCAGGATTTAGTCAGAAATATGGCTTGTTCCATTCATCGGAAAGCTCTCGATGAGAGCTTTCCGATGAATGGAACAAGCCATATTTCCGACTAAATCCTGAAAAATTACCCATAATTCTGCTGTGGTTAACGAATCGATTATTTAGAGCATTACTGTACAAGGTCACATGCAAGCCTCCAAATAGAGTGTCTGACATTTGTAGAGCAGTGGGCTAGCATCACTAAAACTCATTCTACTCAGACCTCATCTTCTCTGGAAAGTATCTTTATTATCAATTGTCAAGTTTTTTTTATAGTTTCTTTAGAAAGTTTCTTTTTTCGTTTAGTTTCTCTATATCCACAAATTTGCAGACGACACAATGCATACCGGTAATCAAGGTGCACAATGGGTGCATATCACCATCTGGGAACTTAAATACATGTATGTGTCTAGGTCTCCCATAGCAGATGAGGTCATAAAGTCCCAAAAGGATGAAAGATTCAAATGAATGTGAAATGGACTCTAGTGAAGTAACTGCAAGGAAAACACGACAAGCGTGGGATTAAAAATGTGGAAACAATCGGCACTGAGTTAATATGGACCTATCAGTACAGTAATGCCCTAAATAAATGACTCCTTAACCACAGCAGAATTATGGGTAATTTTTCAGGATTTAGTCGGAAATATGGCTTATTTCCATTCACCAAATTCACCCTCTGGGGACCTCATTCAGTTTAGGCCTAATCCTCTGGGAAGTATCTATAGACTCAAATTAACATTGTTTTAGTTACGTTTCCCCTTCTGTCACTTTCTTTATCCCATAATTTGCAGAAGATAAAATGCATAATCGAGGCTCCCAATGGGTGAACATCACCAACTTCAACTGGGGAAATTCAATCTGATCCAAGGTCTCCCTTAGCAGTTGAGACCTAAGCAGAATGAGCCTCAAAGAGGTCCCCCAGAGGGTGAATTTGGTGATGCTAGCCCACCATGCTGGATAGCATCACTAAATTCACTCTTTGGGGACCTCATTCTGCAAATGTCAGACACACTATATCCAGACTTGGTCGCAGGGTATAATGAGAACATGCGATCCCCTCACAAAAATTCGTGCAATAGTGCATGTTCACACACTTGTGTATATTTATTTCTTAATTAAAGTTGTAATGGCCAAGAGAATGGTCTGCTAAAATGAACAATTTTCTGCCTGATTGTGTTTACTGAGAGCTTTCCGATGAATGGCAACAAGCCATATTTCCAACTAAATCCTGAAAAGTTACCCATAATTCTGCTGTGGTTAAGGAGTCGATTATTTAGGACAGTACTGTATATTCAGGCTTGTATATAATCACAGATGCCAAAAATACTAGTACATGTATGTTATGAACTTAGGGAATTGACATAAAATATCATCAGGAAGTTGTGATCACAAGATAAATCCTCACGTCAAATTTGTGTGGAAACCATCACAAATAACATAAATAATATGCTTTCGATCATTTATTGTGCTCTAGTTGTCGATTACAAGACATTTTGGACAACAAATGTTTAACTTTTCCAGCAATGTGGATCGAGATAACTTTGAAGTACATGTACCTGCCTGGAATACACTGTAGCTTGCTAAAAATATATTTCTGTATTTCCCCAGGAGCAGTGAGTGTGCTAAAATTAGAAAGCGGACTATCGTGTTGAGGAAATACTAGTATCTAATATCGGAAATAGTGAATGTAAAGCAACAATCACAAGTGTGCATTAGGCTTAGATACAGTAGTGATAAAATATTTAATAATATAATCAGAACATAACAAGGCAGAATCAAACATGTGGCTTTTAGCAATGTCCACTTAAATAAATAAAGAAATAATTGTTGGGTACATACATGTATGTACATACACATGTACATGTATATCCTTGAAGAGAATTATTTTTCCCTATAAAGATGGTTCGCTAGTGGCCAATTTTTGTTGATAAGTAAAAAATACCTTTGATATTTGTGGTTCTGGCTTCCCTACCTACCCTGCATGTAATGTACCTACCCTACATGTATCATTAGACTCCTTCTTATTTATGTGGGCAGTAGCCTCTATACGGGCGCCTGTGGCGCATAAGATGCTATGGGTGGCGGGATGGGGGGGTGGGTGGGCTATCATTAGACTCCTTCTTATTTATGTGGGCAGTAGCCTCTATACGGGCACCTGTGGCGCATAAGATACTATGGGTGGCGGGATGGGGGGGTGGGTGGGCTATCATTAGACTCCTTCTTATTTATGTGGGCAGTAGCCTCTATACGGGCGCCTGTGGCGCATATGATACTATGGGTGGCGGGATGGGGGGTGGGTGGGCTATCATTAGACTCCTTCTTATTAGTTTCTATCATGATTTATTGATTTTCTCCTGAACCAGATGTTTATTTATCATTCACCATGATTCCCTGTCGGTTTTACTCATTAATGGGCAAACCTTGAAATAGTGTGTCTGTTATTTGCATAGTGGGCTAGCATCACCAAATTCACCCTCTGGGAACCTCATTCTGCTGAGGTGTAAGCAGAATGAGGTCCCCAGATGAAATCAAACTCAGTTTGATCGGTCCGATTAAATCGGATCAGACAAAAAACGCTCCAAAGTTAGACGCACACGGTCCCGATTATCCCGATTTATCCGGCAGCCGGATTAATCGGGGACAATCGGGATCGTGTGCGCCGACACTAAAGATGGTGATGCGAAGTTGAGTCACATGGTGCCTGGCCCAAGATTTACCGAATGAAAAGTTAATTAAACACTGTTTTCTCTTAAGAATTTTAATGCAAACATATTGATAAATCGTTAAGCAAATATCACGTAAAAGATACTACCGGTAGTACCAAAACTGTTGTTAGTAGATGAGCAAAAGGTATTTTTGTGAAGCTAATTGTCAGGTTGGTCCAGTATTAAGTCAATTCCTTTTGCGATAATGCAATGCATGTGTTGAAATATGGAAATATTAGGTCATTTGGCACCTGTGCCCAACCTGTAATCATCTCTTCTCATGAGGCGATCTGACTTATTTGCACCAGAGGTCTACTAGTAGTTGTTAAATGCTTCGTGTGATCACCGAAGTTACGCTAATGGGGTGGTTGTTGTAATGTTTTATACATACTAGTAAATGCACACCCCAGTCTAGAGCTCAGTCAGCGCGAGATTGAAATGTTGCCGTAAATAATTGTGTCTGCTTCAATTCAGACTATTTTTCTTCTGCAGTTCTGATAAAGGCATTCTTTTATCACAATGATGAAAATGCACTAAAATTTTTCATATTTAGGTCGCATATTAATCTTATTAGTAGTACGGTACCGGTATTAAACAGGGACCGAACTTAAGAACTGCATGGTTGTTTGATAGATGAATGGAAGAAAATGAACTTACAAAAAATGTCAACATGTGTGCATTTATGTATAAAACTCTACGACAACGACCCTGTCACGTGACACTGCGCGATACTGGTGTGCAATTACCAGTACATGTATGTACACAGAAGTGCATCTACCGGTACATTGTATGCGGCACCTCGAAACAGTGCGCGGAACTGCGCAGAACTACGCGGAAGTGCGCGGTACAAATGAAACAGTTATTATGCACAGAGGCAGGTGGGGGTTGATTTAATACATGAACTATAGTAGTAGACAGTCTTCAGTTGCGAATTTGTAAGGTTATTTTAACGTTTTAACTTGTATTTGAGAGATAGAGTGAGTGGTAGAATCTACCGCGCACTGTTTCGAGAAAAGCTTACTGCGCAATATCTTCCGCGCATTGTTTCACGAAAAGCATACTCGTGGTTTCGGATTAGGGACCACACTTAGCCTACATGTCTTAATTAGTAATAGGCCTAGTATAGCGGTAGACTGATTAGAGGTGACAGCTTACTGCATGTCACTGTAGAAAATGTGTGAAGTTAAAATGTTGAAACAACACAACCATCATGCAGTGATTATTGAGTGATTAAATCTGCAGGGTATAGCCTTAGTATGAAGTCGACTCTGACAATTTCATACCCAAATGACCGTATACATCAAGTGTTCATATATAGCCTAGAAAAATTGTGTTCCAAATGCAGAATCAAATTAAATCGACTGAAAACGCAACTAAAGGTACTCAATCCGATCAGAGTGTCCCCATCTCAACAGATTCCAACAACAATTTTTTTTTATCAAAGGTCACTTTAGTTATTAGAATCGATTAATTATCCAAAAATATTGCTAACGACTGTGAAATGTCGTATATAATTGCCCAAAATGTGTTGTATGGCAACATTTTGTTCGATGGAATTTAGTATTGAGAGTATGTCGGTCGACTTTTTCGGCAAACTTCTGGGACAGCACGTATTCCCGATAATGAAAAATAATAGATTTCTAAAATCGATATATAATAAATCTGAGCTTTGATGGGTGGCTTCCTCGACTCGAATCAAATATTTTTGGCCCCTGAAGCCATTGAAATAGTAATTGAGAGGAGTTTTATCGGATTGAGTACCTTTAATCGTATTTGGGAATAAACGTAATTACTCCAAAACCAAACTCTCTCTCTCTTTTTGACACACCCATCACATCACGCAATCTAACGAAGCCCGGGGAAGCCACTTTCCTGGTATTCACTCTAGACTCACGCCTTCAATTTAAAAAGCACCAAAATCGTTGATCGATTATTTTCCACGTCGAACGGAATTTTAACAATAAATAATAAATTTGGAAACATATGAGGAATTTTTTAATAAATCGAAACTTTTTTTGTATAAATAGAGGATCTCACATGAGTTTCTATTTTATACGGAATTTATCAACCGAGTTCACTAAATTCGATTTGAGCCGAGGTTTAACGAGGCTCAAATAGAATTTAGAGGACGAGGTTGATAAATTACGTATAAAATAGGATGAGTGTGAGATACCTTTTATCATATGATCAAATAAACCCGAAGCAACGCGAAATATTCATCGAAAACAACAATCATAAACTACAGCGATCGCAAGTTATTTGAAGAACGCCGTGACGTCATCGCACGCGCTGATATTAAACGTGTCTATTACCGATAATTATGAAACTGCTTTTATGGCCTAATTATGTGATAAATAGGTTTATTGCAAATAAAATATGCAAAGAGCCAGACAACAGGTCCGAAGACCTATATAAGTCCGACTCAACAAAATATAAATTACAAAAAATATTCACGTGATTAACAAAAGAAAACAAAAAACAAAATTAAGTGCATATGGTGATAATGTACAGTTGATTCAGGAGTCCTTGGGTGGTAAGAAACTACATATTCAATAATTTTCTAAATTTTAATCGATTTGGGTAATTGGCCAAATAGATCTTTTAGACACCAGAAAAAGCATATAGGATTACGCTTTATATAATATTATCTAATTGCGTCCTCACCAAAAGAAAATGAAAGATTAATAATTCAATTTGTAACTATATCAATTTCTTCATATGAAGCACAAAAGTTATGCATCGAAACTGACTAATAATAACTGTGCAGGTTTAAACAATGTGATCAAAATAGAGACTGATATATTGAAATTACCTGACTTGACGGACAGACTACTTGACATAATAACTGATCAACAGAGAGAGATAAGAGGTGCCATATATGCACAGAGGTGCCATATATCATGGCACCGGTAAATTCATTTTGACAATTAAGTCTGCCGGTCCAAAGCCCGGATAAAAGCTGATGGGAGTTTTAGAAAATTGTTTTTTAATATATAATTTATCACGTAACTGTGGCTATTAATCCGAAATCGCGCATTAAGTTTTCTGGTAACAATTGCGCAGTAAGCTTTTCTCGAAACAATGCGCGGAAGATATAGCGCAGTAAACTTTTCTCGAAACAGTGCGCGGTAGATTCTACCACTCACTCTCTCTAATAAAACGTTAAAATGATCTTGCAAATTCGTAACTGAAGACCTTCTACTACTATATTTCATTAATATACATGTTTTAAATCAACTCCCTGTGCATAATAACTGTTTTGTTTGTACCGCGCAGTTCCGCGCACTGTTTCGAGGGAATGTCAGCTAACTGGGACCTTGGCTAACTGGGACCTTCGGCTAACTGGGACCTTGGCTAACTGGGACCATGACCAACTGGGACCTTGGCTAACTGGGACCTTTGGCTAACTGGGACCTTGGTTATATTTATTACATATATTAGTAGAATAGAACATTGATAATAGAATATAGTTTGTTTTATTTATGTTATTGCTTCAAAAATGTTTTAGATTTGTTTCAATCTTCAGCCTATGGGACAAATACGACGCCAAAGAGATCTCAACCAGTCAACTTCTCAGAGAATGCGCTCAGTTATTCGCACCAGTTCCAGAACCAGACAGGCGTGACAGAGAATGCACTCAGGTATTCTCACCAGTTGAAGAACCAGACATGCGTGACAGAGAGTAAATACAGCATACCAGTATGGGTATATACATGCAGATACAGTGCTACAGCCTCCATCGTGCTACACAGAACTGCAAAACCAGCAGACTTGTATAGTGTTTTTATTGTGTTTTTACTGTTTTGTTTAATGTTATTTATCTAAAATGTTAACATTTCATTTGTTTTTAACTTTCTCATGACTTAATAAAAATTGAATTTAATGAAATGATTAATAATATATCTGAAGGTCCCAGTTAGCCAGAAGGTCCCAGTTAGCCAAGGTCCCAGTTAGCCTGACTTGAGGTCCCAGTTAGCCAAGGTCCCAGTTAGCCAAGGTCCCAGTTAGCTGGATACCTTTCGAGTAGTCCAACAAATTAGACTTTCGGATTAATTGGAATTTTAATATTTGGACATTTATGGACCATTTAATCCTTCAGTCTAATACTAGGCGTGAAAAATAGGAACGCTGCGAAGCCACTTATTTTACATGGCAAGGGCATGCCCCTTTAACTTACACTGTTCACGTCCAATGACACAAATAAAACCATGAATAAAAAACACATACCTGTTGTTGGAATGTTTAGTATCATGACTGAACTAACTAGAATATTTTTTGTCACTATTAATCCATTAAAATTTGATCAGAATACACACGTCAGAAATATCAACATCGTCTGCGTAAGGATTACGCGCGGTATTGAGATTACGCGCATGCGTAAAGGAACAGAAATCATGGAAAAAATTTAGGCCACACCAAACTTATTTCGCAGTTTCATTGTTCCAGACCACGTAGGAGCAGGCTGATTTTTATAGACATTATTGGATCTATATCCTTATAATTTTTCGGAGTGAATGATTTTTGTTCACATCTATATATTAAGTATATATGTAATAAACGCTAGATAAAAACGCTAACTGGCTGTCAAGCCACATACAGTACAAAAACGCAAGGAAAGCTATAGTGGATGGGTGTCAAGTAGGCCTTCGGTTTCAACAATTGGAAAGTTTGTGCCTAACATGTTGAATTTGTTTTGATATGCGAGTATTACTGTGGTCATATATATAATGTGAAATTTGTAGTGATAAATCGAGATATATATAAACACACACATTATATAGCATCGTCGTCGAAATTGCTAGAAGTTTCATAGCAGACGTCTAAATGCAATTTTGGGCGCAATTTGTTACCGGATGGGAATATATTCGCTGCCACGTGGTCTTGTATTTTATACATATAAAAACGAGCTTCGCTTTGATAATTGAGAATGACACAGCTACGAAAATGCATATATGTATACGAGTTCAATTATTCTATATAATTTGTAGCCGCCAGTGCCCGCCACAGGTACGATTTTAGTCGAGCGACTGAATATGATTGGCTACCTCCAATAAATAGTACGACTCGATCGTAGAAAATCAAAATTATTCGATTCTTTGCGAGGCCGATCGTGCGTCAAAATGTCCTGCGATTTTCCACCGCACAAGCTACGATTTTACCTATATATATAGCCTACAATATAGGCTTAACCGGTGCCCGATATTTGTCGTACAATATATATCGCATCGTACGCGTGTGCGGCGCGCTAAGGCATGTTTAGGTTTTCCGTATCAATAATAATATTATATGTAGGCGGGTCTATTGCCAATTGTGTAATTTCCAATTTAACACAGTCAGGCAACTATTTTCGGTACGGTAGCGTATGTACAGGTACATACTTCAATTTATCTCCAAGTTTTACAATATACGTTTAAACACGTACACATATTCGCCGTATTAATGACCATATATTATTTTAAACATATAATAGGATGACCATACTTACCATTACTACTGTAGAAAACATTAACACAACTGTTTATTTGAACGTTGATTTACCGTTATCTCATTTTACTGGAAAAAGCGGTAATAATCGGTAACCATCGTAACGGCAGGTTTTTTTTCTCGATGTCGATTATAAACAGGCAAACGAAAATATAGTCGAAGTGCCGTTTCAGTTAATCTGTTTATCACTAGAAATGTGTTGGTTTTATGCCAAAATATCGAACATAGACCTATATAATCCGGCTTTTGGTGACAATTTGGTCATAGTTTTTGACTTGTGAACATTTCATGGGGCAGGTGGTCGTTGAATTCATCGATTACAACTGATTTACTTACACGAAAATCCACAGGAATACGAATATAATCCACATAAGTGACTAATAATAATAACTATTACCCACGAATATCATACTCTCGTCGAATCTTGACATACCGGAAAGCTTGAAAGACCAAGCATCCGGTTAACCGGTTAATCAATTTGAATTTCAAAACTAATAAAATAATTTCCATATCCCTTCAAATATTGTTTACTTAAGAAAAGGCATCTTTATTTTTGGTACAAAAATATCAATGGTATAATTTTTATAAGAACACTTCTATGATGAAAATGTCAACAAAACCGGACGAACAGACCCTTATTATTGTTATTTATCAGACAAACAACATTTGGCGCTAATGTGTTATCTATAAATGCCAACAAATTGACCCAGTTGATATTTCCATATCTGCACGGCATATATTGATTTTCACGAGTAATTAATTTGTGTGGCCTTTATTTTAGAAGCGTGACGTCATCATTATCGTCTGTATTTGAAAATAGTGATATGTTTTCGACTCCGAGATTAAACTAACAAATCTGTAATTCTGACAACGTTTATATCACAATCTATGTTTGAACATAAAGAATACTATCTCCGCTACAGGTAAGACTCATGTATTTGTAGAAAATTTCAGATAGAATGGTATTTTGAAGGGGTTATATCGGTGGTCACTGGTGTTGACCTGCTTAAAAAATTTTGCAATCTTGGTTTTCAGCTGTTTTATTAGACTATAAGGAGTAATACAATCGTAAATGTCCAAATATTAAAATATGTATTAATCCGAATAGTCTAATTTGTTGGACTACCTTTCGAGGTACCCCATTGTATGTATAAAACATTATGAAAACGACTCCATTAGCTGAAGTTACCATGATGATTTTGGTTAGTCCTTGGGCTTGGATAGGAGACCAGTACATGTACTTTTAACTCACTTCCATTATATACAGCTAGAAAGAATATTAATTTACCGTCAAACCAGGAAACGCTTTTGAGAAACCATAAAGAATTAATCGGTGAGATTCCATGTCAGCTTTAGTATAAACTTCATCAACTCCTTCTGCCGTCTTCCCTTTCAGAACAGCCCCCAGATTAATATTGTCTTTTGCTGGTGCACTTTCTCTGATTTCACGAACCCTTTCCCCACCGCGTCTTGCCAACTCAACACTGACTGATAACAATTCTTTCATGCTGATTCTTTCCTCCTTTTTGAACCAATTCTTCAAACCGAACGCGTAAAACACTACGATGAGTGCTAGAGCTACGCATAACGTCAGCCCGAGAGGATTTAGTCTTATATTTGCAGGAGCCATCATCTCTGTCATAACTTCATCTTTCAAAACAAACCGACACGTGGATTATGATAATCCGCATTTTCGAAGCATTTAAAAAAGTTGTATTCTGATTAATGTTACTTATTTATATCATGTTTTATAATAGATTTACTTTCAAAATAACTCTTTTACAATTAATTTATTATTTGGAACCAAATGAATAACAAAAATATATATTTCGAAAATAAATGTCAATATTAGGCCATACAAAATGGCGTCCAATCGCTCCATGGAGGTAAATTTTTGGCAATCCGAGATATAAATGCTAAAATATGCTATAAATAGCGGTCTGATCGTGATCTTGGATTATTAGAATAAAAATAAATTATTTTTCTCTATGATTGGTTTTTAAATGGTTTGGTTGGCGATTATCACAATACGATAAATTAGCCATTTTCGTGTGAAACTCAGGACAGGCAAGATACTTCAACTTTATTACTTCTAAATCTTACTCTGTCTCTAGTCTTAGTCTTAGATAAGTTAGATAGGTAAAAAAAATTGGTGACATCTGAGTACGAATATCGGAGTGTTCCTCTATCGTATTGCGATAATCGTCAACTTCCTATTTTCCTCCTCAACTCAGACGACCACATTTCAATCGTAAGTGGAAGGATTTCCGTTGCAGGAACTTGAGGAAGTAACCGGTAGTTTATAGACTGTGCATGCTCACGTCAATAAATTGAATAATAACAAGTGATAAATGCGAAATTACAATGACTACTTTACAAATTACACCCAGTTATAAACTTTCAGTCAGCAGGCTTGTCATTCTGAGGCCCCCGCCCATCATCGGCC
Organism: Siphonodentalium dalli; assembly: GCA_032622095.1. Classification (NCBI taxonomy): domain Eukaryota; kingdom Metazoa; phylum Mollusca; class Scaphopoda; order Gadilida; family Siphonodentaliidae; genus Siphonodentalium; species Siphonodentalium dalli. The sequence goes on from CP136069.1 coordinate 4,156,891, forward strand.
ACCTAAACTTAAATTTGCACCTTCGTTATTCCCGCGGACGAGAATTTTTTTGTAATATCTGTCCAGTCAATCCACATGAACATGCGTCGCAGTGCTAATTGAAAGCATGTGGAATTGTCGCATACTTATTGAAAACAGACTATAGTTAGTTTTGCAGAGAATCCCATAGTGTATCGATTCATTATTACGTCACCTAACTTATATAGAGCACTTTTATTTTGCGGGCTTCGGTGTCTGCGCGCGCTGCTTGTTAATTACAAATTAATAGTTTATATAGGTTACCATATTGGAGAATGTAATATATGCAGTACTATTAAGTGATGACACACAAACTTCTTTCTGATTAACTGTCTAGTAACTTTGAACCGCAAAATGCCCGCAAACTTTGTGAATAATGGTGACCATTTTACAGTATGAAATTTTAAAAAGGAACATACTGTTATGCCCTAAGTAAATGACCCATTAACTGCAGTTATAATCAGTTTACAACTGGGGTTAAACCGTAACCGCAGTTATTTGCCGTAACTGCGGTGGCATCGTAGTTACATGCGGTTAGGTTACCGCAGTTAATAACCCTTAATTGCGGTTACACCGCACGTAAACGTTAACCTTCCGGTATTTGAATATTTAATGGGAAAGAGAGGGGTACTACCCATGCATCTACCAGTGTATGTTATCGTTTTGTGTTTTAGCGATCACGGCAAAGTGGTAACTTCATAATCGACCAGGAGTTGATTGTATGTTTTTGTTATCACCATCGGTACTCAACACGATATATTTTATGTTTAATCCCGACTTGTTGAAAACTGTATAATTTTGACGTATATGTTCTAGTATACGTCCGTTGTTCGGCTTGAGAAAAAATACATGCTTAATATGTTTGAAGCAAAGTAGAGTGCTGAATTTAATACTAGTAATAGTACATACGCAATTCACGAATCTAGCTGGCGTGTCACGTTTGTAGTTAATTATGATTATATAGCAACGAATGCAAGATCGGAAAACTTAAATATCGGTTTCCGATATCCGAATAATGCCCGACGTTTGAAGAGTGCGGTTGTTCCGTTTAAACGCATTTTTGTTTCCCTCACTTTACATTTATGATGCATGTGTGGGACTCTAACCCCCCCACTTTATATTATTATATAATTATCCACTCGAATCCGTTTGAAATTCAGTGGCCATTTGATCCGTTTGAATGCGTTTTTTCCGTTTTGCGGTTGTTCCATTTTAAACGCGTTTCCTTACATTGAAAGTGACCGGCACTCATCAGCTAAATTGTCGAATAATTATATTTATATATAATTATATAAATATTTATTTTATCGATGGTTAACGTCGAAAATGGGACATAAGAATTCCGATTACCCGTTGGGGTTAGCCCAACTGTTATTTTCACCAAAAGGCTACTATAAAGTATACAACATTATTACGGTATAAAAAGAAATCCAAAAATAAATAAAACACACAAAAACACTTTAATTTTTTCACACCATACATCACAATCTTCCGTTTACCCAAAACATAAAATATTGGTATATGAATGTCTGTTCTATTTATCCAAAATAAATAGAAGATCCACAACAAAAAATATTGATATTGAAAGGGACACTGCCATGTTATTTGTGCTAACTTGTCTAACGAGCATGGCAACTAAAACATGACACGCCATATACGCCATATGGTATCTGTTCCATTAATAGCTACATATACCGGTTTAACCGCGACGTATCCGTTTTAACCGCACAATTTATTCGGTTCTCTTGCGTTTTAAACGCATCTTATAACCGCGGTTAGGTTAAAACGGAACGCAGTTAAACTGGGGTGCCACTTCAGTTAGATGGGCCATTTACTTAGGGCATAACAGTAGATGCAGTCCAATGCACGTCGTCCATTTTGGCTATGATCGCTAATTACCGATCCATAGAAACATAAATTCACAGTTGAACATAATTTATAAACAATGACAATGCCGTAACACGACATCAAAGATAATTCTGCTGTGGTTATGGAGTCGATTACTTAGGGCATTACTGTATATACACTTTTTCTATCAAGTGTTCTCATGTCATATCTGGAATACAATTTACGATTTACATATTATCTACCTCACACATGGAACAGGGCTTGATTTAGTCTTAGGCACACGGAAAAATAGGTATGTGGAGCTATAAATAACTCCATATCTGCTTAGTATATTGTCCATAAAGATCAACACGGTATCACGAACAGTGACCACATGCATCGTGGTGTGACCGCGGCTTTGAATCAGTAACCTGACCACAGTGTTGGAGCTTTCCGTGGTATAATACCGCAGTATTACCAGAGTGAGACCACATTGGAGGTGGTCAATTAATTTAAGTATAGCTGTAGGCTATTAACATTTTTTCACCCTGACTACAATATCTTGGTTTAATATATCTTATTTTTACAGAAACGCCTACATAAAGAGCTCCAGGCCCTGTCAAAGGATCCACCTGTTGGCGTGAAAATCAATGAAGATAGCATAATGACCAACTTAACAGAGTGAGTATCTATATATATTACAGTGAAAATCAATGAAGATAGCATAATGACCAACTTAACAGAGTGAGTATCTATATATATTACAGTGAAAATCAATGAAGATAGCATAATGACCAACTTAACAGAGTGAGTATCTATATATATTACAGTGAAAATCAATGAAGATAGCATAATGACCAACTTAACAGAGTGAGTATCTATATATATTACAGTGAAAATCAATTAAGATAGCATAATGACCAACTTAACAGAGTGAGTATCTATATATATTCAGCCCTCATAATTCAGATTTTTCAGCTTCGGCAATCCACTACGGCAACCATTGATGTGGGGCCCATTTGCTTCGGCAAATGGCTTCGGCATTGCTGATTGCCGTAGCCAATTATGAGGGCTGTATATTACAGTGAAAATCAATTAAGATAGCATAATGAGTATCTAGCCTCCCGGAGTAGGAACACTATCCATTGGGACGACAATGATTCGGCCAGGTGTGAAATGTTTTTTCAACCTGAACATGAAAATTGTCATATAGCACCTGGACCGGTCTCAAGTTTTCCAACCTGGCACCCGCTAAGATTAGAATATTGCAACTAATGACCATTTGAATCCAAAAATAATGACCAAAAGTAGTAAAATGTGCAAATTCTGGTTTATAAACAACAAATTCCTCACTGATAAATTGTTGGAAAATCAAACTACGAGAAGAAATTAAACCTCTTGTTGGTGTGAAATTTCCAACTAATGTTGTGCCAGTTATGCAAATTCCAACTGTTGGAAAGTTTGACCTATTTAGTTGGAGGTGAGACACCACCCATTATCTCTGGTCACATTTCATGTAAATTTATCAAATGCGAAACTCGACTCTCTTTTTATTGGATATTGCACATTAGTTTTGACTTTCGCCATTTTGATTTCTTTTATAGTTACATACTAAGACTTTATATACAGTCAATGACAATGACCCTGCATTCTATGCACACGGTCATGGCATGCATGCCTATTAGACAATGATTCAACAATTAAACTGATTCGGACAAATGATCACCCAAAATTGTGACATACCGATACACTGGTGATGAGTTAACATACCGATACACTGGTGACATACCGATACACTGGTGACATACCGATACACTGGTGACATACCGATACACTGGTGATGAGTTAACATACCGATACACTGGTGATGAGTTAACATACCGATACACTGGTGACATACCGATACACTGGTGATGAGTTACATACCGATACACTGGTGACATACCGATACACTGGTGACATACCGATACACTGGTGACATACCGATACACTGGTGATGAGTTAACATACCGATACACTGGTGATGAGTTAACATACCGATACACTGGTGACATACCGATACACTGGTGATAAGTTACATACCGATACACTGGTGACATACCGATACACTGGTGACATACCGATACACTGGTGACATACCGATACACTGGTGATGAGTTAACATACCGATACACTGGTGATGAGTTAACATACCGTTACACTGGTGATGAGTTAACATACCGATACACTGGTGATGAGTTAACATACCGATACACTGGTGACATACCGATACACTGGTAACATACCGATACACTGTGACATACTGATACACTGGTGATGAGTTAACATACCGATACACTGGTGATGAGTTAACATACCGATACACTGGTGATGAGTTACATACCGATACACTGGTGACATACTGATACACTGGTGACATACCGATACACTGGTGACATACCGATACACTGGTGACATACCGATACACTGGTGACATACCGATACACTGGTGACATACCGATACACTGGTGACATACCGATACACTGGTGACATACCGATACACTGGTGACATACCGATACACTGGTGACATACCGATACACTGGTGACATACCGATACACTGGTGACATACCGATACACTGGTGACATACCGATACACTGGTGACATACCGATACACTGGTGACATACCGATACACTGGTGACATACCGATACACTGGTGACATACCGATACACTGGTGACATACCGATACACTGGTGACATACCGATACACTGGTGACATACCGATACACTGGTGACATACCGATACACTGGTGACATACCGATACACTGGTGACATACCGATACACTGGTGACATACCGATACACTGGTGACATACTGATACACTGGTGACATACCGATACACTGGTGATGAGTTAACATACCGATACACCGGTGACTAGGGCCCTGCGAACCTTATAATTTAGGTCGAACCGAACCTTGAAACCGAATCATCGTCTTGGTTTCGAATCGAACCGAATCTCGAACCTCGAACCCAATTACCGACCGTGTCATTGAAGAGAGTCCAAGCGACGTACTCATAATACTAGTAGCCAGTTAGAACGTATGTGGATCATTATAATAGTACAATCAACGTGTTATATACAAATTTATCGTATACGATATAAGATAATTACATGTTGAAGAATTATTTTATATTGGAGATGAATGACAATCCGATAAAACGTTGATTTTATGTTCCGTTTATGTCCATACATTATATTACATAACCCCGATTAAAACATATCTCATGAAAAATCATAACTTATGACTTATTCTAACAGTAAGTGAGACAGATGTCTGATTGAATCATCGGTCAAGCTTCCAGTAGTAAATATGTACAATGTAAACAACGCGATAAACGACGCATTGAACTCCTAACACACTGACAGCATGAACGAGCCACGTGGTATCACTCGGTAACTATTAACAGACTCGTCAATCTGTAACTGCGACAACACATGACAAAGATCAAAGCGTGCCGACGTCACGTTGTAGCAATTAAGTGTCACAAGACAAAGCACATCGGGTTACATAATCATGTCAATCATTTATGCTGATAAACAATGGCCACACCTTCTCCTCACTGTGATTGGTTGACTCCAATTGTTGACACAGAAGGCTGCCGGAAATACCTATTCACTTTCAGCCAGTTTACGGAATTCAAAAAAGCTTGTTCGATCTGTATTCATCAATAATCATAACTTATTGTCTCGTTTGTTAGGTATAATTATGTCTATTAGTAAAGTTATATGGAGAATAAAACAAACTTTGACGAGGTAGAACTTTGACTGAGATAGAAATGTTATAGTTTTACTAATTAATTATCACGAATTTGACATGTCCGACTGGACCGTTTAGCGGGAGCGGAATAAAGTTATGCCAAAAGACCCGTTCAATGAAATATCACCCAGTTACCCCGCCCGAGTAATGATCAAAGTAATTATGTCCAATGTAAACATAAAATCATAGTATCACACAGTTGTATGTAAACCAATTAATATACGGTATATAATCAATAAACAATTTCCAGTACGCAAAATTTGCCCATTTTGCGGGACTAAAGAAAAGGTTCGATATAAACGAATCCCGTCTAAGGTTTCGAACCGGACCGAATCATCACAGCGGTTTCGAACCGAACCGAACCTCGAACGGTTCGCAGGGCCCTACTGGTGACATACCGATACACTGGTGATGAGTTAACATACCGATACACTGGTGACATACCGATACACTGGTGATGAGTTAACATACCGATACACTGGTGACATACCGATACACTGGTGACATACCGATACACTGGTGACATACCGATACACTGGTGACATACCGATACACTGGTGACATACCGATACACTGGTGACATACCGATACACTGGTGACATACCGATACACTGGTGACATACCGATACACTGGTGACATACCGATACACTGGTGACATACTGATACACTGGTGACATACCGATACACTGGTGATGAGTTAACATACCGATACACTGTGACATACCGATACACTGGTGACATACCGATACACTGGTGATGAGTTTTGACATGAGAATGACAGCCACTGGATACACATTGTGTATAATATAGAAACTTCACACATCTCGCTGCATGTGTTTGCACGCTAACTGTAATGATCATCAATACTTATTATGGTCAGGGGTTGATTTAATGTTTTAAATTTGTATAGCATTTTACAGCACTGGATAGATTTTGTATAGCATTCCCTACCAATACAAGTTTTGTCATTGTAAATTGGTTTAATAGCAGAAATGGAAATCGCATCACAAATGGCGATGTAAATCAAGTTAAATCAAGCCCTGCTTATGGACATTGGTGGTAAAAACATGAGAATTTTTTTTTTTAGAAATATATCTAACTGCCTGTCCACTCTGTAAACTGCCCGCCCAAATGACGGGTGGACCGGTCGCTGGCTAAGTCTATGGGTAAACCCCTATTTCTATCTGAGATAAAGTGAAATGGCCGATCTGTTCTAAAAATAGCCCATATAAATGTCCCGATTACTGTACATGTATTTGTATACCAGAAAATCTGTAATGGAATCAATATTAATAAAGAGTTTCCGGACAGGTCAGGGATCTTTGATTCATATTTATTATTTCATATCCAAGGAAACTATACAAAACTTATTAAAGGAAGAGATACACCATGTTTATTATTTCATACCCCAGGAACCTATACAAAACTTGTTAACGGAAGAGATACACCATATTTAAGAAGTCAGGTCTCTATGTTAATTTAAAGATTAATTAGCCGCTTTAATATGCCAGGTTTTAATAAAGGGGACCTGTTACATGTATGTTATTGGTCGTACCATCCGTTTTTCCATTGGCCTGTCCATCAGTTTGACTTTTTTCGTTTCCAGATGATAACTTTAGTCTGATCTGAATGTGGAATGAAATTTGGTATGTGAATTCACTACAATTTCAAATTTGGGTTCCGACTGCCAATTTTCACCAGAGTTATTGCCCTCTGTTGGAATTAACACAGGCATATTTTGCCATGCCTATCGATGCTCATTATCTTACTATCAGCCATCATGTCGGCTAGCAGCTAAAACAACATTAACTAATTAACTAATTACCGTAACCCCAACTAATTAAACAAATTGATCTTCTGTTAATCTAATCTACATGTATTTTTATTGTGTTTTAGCCATGCATGCGTTCGTGTCTATTGACATCAACAATTTCCTTTATTACACCCTACAGACCACATCACTTATCCGATTGTCACTAAACTTCTTATAGATCTACGGGATGACCTCTAGATGGGAGCCATCAGTTTCTTTCGAAAATCGTTAAAAAACAAGGTTGCCAGCAGCAATCTATTGGCACACCCTTCAGCCCGCATTTATTGGAGAATTGTTTACAGGCTTGTGTAAGATCACCTCTAGATGGTAGCTATTAAATTTGAACAATTTATTTTCAATGAAAAACATAGCCACTGACAGCCATCTTGGATATTACTCTTTGCATGGCTAAATCATTTGGCACATCCCTCATCCGATATTCTCCAAACTTCATATTGATCTTCGGGTGACCACCAAATGGGAGCCGTAAAAAAAATTCAAAATTTCATCAAAAAACATCTTGGATTTTACTACAGTAATGCCCTAAATAATCAACTCCTTAACCACAGCAGGATTATGGGTAATTTTTCAGGATTTAGTCAGACATATGGCTTGTTGCTACCTCAGTGAGAGCTTTCCGATGAATGGCAACAAGCCATATTTCCGACTAAATCCTGAAAAATTACCCATAATTCTGCTGTGGTTAATTATAAGGAGACGATTAATTAGGGCTTCACTGTACTTGTATGACAAAATCATTCAGCATGTTCTGCAGCCAACAATTTTCATCAGATTGATCCCAAACTTCATATGGCTCTCCGAGTTGACCTCTAATAGGACTTAAACATTTACAATTTCCACATTCCTTAGCACTCCATTGACTGTAATATATGACATTATCCCCTCTCCAGTTGAGCTACAGTGTCTGTGACTTTTTGGCACATTGGATTTGGATACTTTACTCCCCAAGCCTTCAAATAATGTGTCTGTCATATGTAGAATGAGGTTCCCAGAGGGTGAATTTAGTGATGCTACCCTGCAAACTGGGCTAGCGTCACGAAATTCACCCTCTGGGATACTCATTCTGCTTAGGGCTCAACTGCTATAGAAGACCTAGGATCAGATTGAATATCCCCACTTGATCAGATTGAATTTCCCAAGTTGAATTTGGTGATGTTCACCTATTAGTCACCTCAATTATGCATTTTATCTTCTGCAAATTAGGGGATAAAGAAAGTGACAGCGGGTTATCATCACCAAATGTCACACTGTGGTGACCTCATTCTGCTTAGGCCTCATCTTCTGAGAAGTGTCTATAGTCTCAAATTAACATGGTTTTTAGTTACCTTTTACCTTCTGGGAAATATCTGTATGATTATCCCCTAATTTTCAAAGATAAAATGCATAATTGAGGTGACTAATAGGTGAACATCACCAAATTCAACTTGGGAAATTCAATCTGATCCAAGGTCTCCCTTAGCAGTTGAGGCCTAAGCAGAATGAGGTCCCCCAGATGGTGAATTTGGTGATGCTAGCCCACCATGCTGGATGGCATCACTAAATTCACCCTCTGGGGACCTCATTCTGGAAATGACAGGCACATTATTTCCAGGCTTGATTACTCCTGTGTAAAAAACTTGTCTTTATTTTATCTGCAGGTGGCTTGTCAATCTCAACCAGAGTGCACCAGTCATACTTCCTTTCTGACTCTGTTACCGGCTGGGTACTACTCTGTGTTAAAGTGTGTTTCTATATATAGCATGGGGATTTCCAGCAAAAATTGCGAAACCCGATCGCTCCAAAGTAAAATTTTCTATGTGCTTTGAGAACAATTCCCCGCACTAAAACATAATATAACAGAATGGAAAATCAGAGTGGTAGTTTTGTTGACGATTTTTGCAAGCTACTTGTCAAAATTGCAGCAAATTAGATCTCTTGTGTTTTGACTTGCCGTGCGAGTTGTGACAATGTCGTACAAGTGCGTTTTGACTTTTGTTTTGATAAAATAGAACCGAATCACACTGTTGCGAAATATAGTTCTTCGGTTTTAGTGGGACTTTTCAAACTTATATTTTTCAAAATTTATATTTGTTCGATATTTTGTGTGCTTAATAAGGGCAGCATGTTGCTCTGTTTGCTTAGTATATATCTTAATATCGCGGAAGTCCACCAAATGTGGGTGAAATGTCGCCGGTAGCAGCGGTCTTACCAGGTCATCAAGGGAGGTAAACCCTGCATGGAGTTTGGTGGCTTGTTGCACTAGATGACGCTCCTAAAAAACTTTTTTTATTTTTGTTGAGCTCGATGGCGCTCCTATAAAACTTGTTTTTATTTTAGATATGGGTTATGCTTAAGTATGCTATAGCGAATTTAAAAACAAACTGGATAAAACCTTAGGGGCATGTCATAACTCAAAACTAATACCAAGTATTCATAGTAATAATTTTGATGCCCATGAAAAACGTAAGATTCCCTGGCACTAAACCTACAAAATAAGTCTGTTAAAGAATATAAGAAAAATTATTAAAATTGTAAAAAATTGTAAAAAATAATAACAAATGATGAAAAATTGTTAGGCCAATGCATTCTCTTATATATGCGAGTCGACCATAGGCACAGGGTATATGGGTTGATACAAAAATCGGACCTGGCACTGAAAGGGTTAAACATCTGCCGATCTTGATAGGCCTCTCGTTATTTTATCTGCAGGTGGCTTGTTGAGCTCGATGGCGCTCCAGGTTCTATTTACGAGGGAGAAAACTTTCAACTTCACTTCAAGTTTGGAACTAAATATCCATTCGAATCACCTCAGGTATGGTTTTACAATTAGTCCCAAGTTCACATCTGACCCATTTTTAACCCTTGACTTCAAGGAATATATATGCAGACAACAGGCAGATGCTACACGTACTGAAGCCTGAGTTTAGTTGCCTGACATTTGCAGAATGAGGTCACCAGGGGGTGAATTTAGTGACAATTATCCTGCATAGTGGGCTAGCATCACCAAATTCACCCTCTGGGAAACTCATTCTGATTTGGCCTCATCTGCTATGAGACATAGACTCAGATTGAAGTTCCCAAATGGTGAATATTGTTATGTACACCCATCGGAACCTCGATTAGGCAATGTGTCGTCTGCCAATTTGGGGATATAGAGAAACTAAACTAAAATGTGAAGAAGTTTCTATAGAAATTTGATAATAAAGAAACTTTCCAGAGAAGATGAGGCCTAAGCAGAATGAGATCCCCAGAGGGTGAATTTGGTGATGCTAGCCCACTATGAGTATTTAGTAAAGAAATGGTTCATGCTGCTTATCTGTTGTAATCAAGACTCAAAATCATTTTTTTAACTGACTGTCAAAATGACCAAATGGATGGTGTTGGTCATTTCAAAATGGTGCCTGTCAAATTTTCAGATGTGCTCAATTTCATGCAACTAATCGACTTGGTATTCTGGAGTCGACTTTTGGTGAACAATTCATCTCAATACTAATCAGCAAGCCTGAGTTTAGTGTGTCTAACCCTTAAAGAACCCCACATACCGGTAGACTAGAGCAGACGACACTCCACAGTGCATGCTTCTATCTGTGTGAGGCTCCCTATGGGTTAAACATTAAACATTTTCAGTGAGGTTTGAGATGGATGTCTAACATTACTGACTAAGCCTGAGTTAAGTGTGTATATCATTTGCAGAACGAGGTCCCCAGAGGGTGAATTTAGTGACGCTATCCTGCTTTGGAAAATATTAACCCGTTTTCTCAATCCATGTCTTTTAACCTTTTCCATTATTAAATAACTATTATTTTGATATCTCACATGGAAATTTGCAACAACATAAACAGAACTGCTCACACTATGATAGTGGCTCTATACAGTAATGCCCTAAATAATCAACTCCTTAACCACAGCCGAATTATGGGTAATTTTTCAGGAACTAGTCGGAAATATGGCTTGTTGTCATTCATCAGAAAGCTCTCACTGACAGCTTTCTGATGAATGGCAACAAGCCATATTTCCGACTAAATCCTGAAAAATTACCCATAATCCGGCTGTGGTTAAGGAGTCGGTTATTTAAGGCATTACTGTAGTTTAGATGTTATATTAACCCTTTCTCATTGACCCCATAAATTCCAATAATTTATGTTTTATGTACATTTATCTATAGTACATTTAATCACTGGAGGATATGCTCCTCGAATTCTCATTCCGCCCAAGCAAAATTCCGATTCCGAGTGGTATAACTTCCGATTCCGCGAACGTTTTGCTCGATTTTCCACGACCATGTTTACTAATTGGTGTATATCGAGGGAGCAACTCATGGGATGACACATTGAAATGTTAGGATTTGTTTCTACTCTTCACTTACTTATTCATTAGTCCCATATATAGCACGCTGTACTAAATTACAAGGGTTGCTCACTCAAATCCACACACACAGAAGAAGAAAAGTATGGTGTACACATGTGAATTTCGAAGTGAAAAAGATAATGTTTTGTAGAACAAATTGCTTATGTGTATCCGCAAACAACCCATCGTTACTTTAAAAATAGAGTTGACCAAAATACGCGATTTTAGCCTGACATAATGTCTTCAAAGTAACACTACCAAACGTTCCCATTCTGTGTGCTAAATTATCATTTAGCTCATTCAGGGTATTTTTTTACCCTGTGCCAATGCATTCTCTTATATATGCGAGTCGACCATAGGTCGCCTCGCATATATAAGAGAATGCATTGGCTTAACACTTTTTTACAATTTTAATAATTTTTCTTGTATTCTTTAACAATTTTATAATTTCACCCATACAGAGCCCCAGACAAACATGAGCAGACAACACTCTTCTATATGCTTCTATATATATGTGGGGCTCCCTGCAGGGTAATGGATGTTTTTTTATTTTATGTCCTAAAAATTGTAAGAAACATTTATTTAAAAAACATGATAAAAAATTGTTAGGCCAATGCATTCTCTTATATATGCGAGGCGACCTATGGTCGACTCGCATATATAAGAGAATGCATTGGCACAGGGTAAATAAATATAATACGCGATTCTAGCCTGACATAATGCCTTCAAAGTAACACTACCATACGTTCCGATTCTGTTTTTGGAGTGTTCCTATTCACGACACGCACATTTTCAGCGTTCCAATTCCTGACATGGAGAAATGTTTTCTGTAATCCAATTAATTGCTTCATTTTGCTGGCTCCACGGCGGTTCTACATGACTGTAAATTGTCCTACAATGATTAATTAGTAACTTATACTACAACAGATCAATGGTGTTGATTTTGATGCGATGTTTTTTTTTATTTTCCTATAATATCTTGAGGTACTTTATTAAAAAGACCAAACATACATGTACATGTATATTGGAAGTCAAATTGACATTTATAAATAAATGAGCTTAAAGGTACTCAATCCGATTCGATGGTCCCCATATCATCATACATGTATCCCAACAACAACGTTTTTTAAATGCTGCTCCAGTTATCAGAATCGATCAATTGCCCAAAAATAAACCAGTCAACTATAGTACAAAATTGCCCAAAAACCTCTTATTTATCAACATTTTGTTCAACGAAATTTTGCCGGTTTGTCAATTATTTGACACAAAAGCCACTTGATTTTAGAGTTATCCATGTTGATCCGAGACCGCCTTCTCGTCGACCTTTTACTGGGCCACTAAAAATTATCAGTGATACAAAATAATAGATTTTAAAAATCGATATTTGATCACTCTGAACTTAGATGGGTGTGTTCCTCGACTCGAATCAAATAATTTTGACCACTGAAGCCTAGGAAATAGTAATTCTACGAGTGTTAATTTCCGACTACGCACCTTTAACCGCAATAAGGAATCTCTAATTAGCCCAATAATGAAATATCTAATTGCGCTTATATTTTATATATCTTATTGATCTTAAGAACAAAAAGGAAGCTCCAATATCACTTTAAAAGCGCAATAATGAATATTATTATAGCAATTAAGTGCAATAAGAGCTAATTGGGCTTAAGTGTAAATCAAAATCTTCCTTAATATGCTTAAGCACAATTAGCCGCATTACATAAACACTATAATTCAAATGGTGTAGTCCATAGTGCAATGGGTGGAGTTTATTTGTGACCTGGTGACTGTCCACGCGTAGGCCTATTCGGATTCTACTATTTGCACAGAGGGGTGATCTCATGATGGAGATATTACTTGCGCCTAAGCCCAATAAGAATGAGGAGCCAGAGATGTAATTGCGCTTAGGTACAATAAGAAATGTCTTATTTCACTTAAGCGCAATAAGGAGTCCCCAATTGCACTTAAGCACAATAAGGACAATTCTAATTGAGCTTAAGCACAATAAGAGAAGATCTTATTGCGCTCATAAGATCAATAAGGAATCTCTAATTTTGTTTATCCGCAATAAAGAATATTCTTATTGCACTTACCATAAGTGCAATTCCGTCTACAGTTAATTTGGCAAAACAATAGCCTGACAGCAATAATTGTAAATTGAAATCACGAAACCGCATATAATAAAAAGGAAACCTAAACCGCATATAATAAAAAGGAAACCTAAACCGCATATAATAAAAAGGAAACCTAAACCGCATATAATAAAAAGGAAACCTAAACCGCATATAATAAAAAGGAAACCTAAACCGCATATAATAAAAAGGAAACCTAAACCGCATATAATAAAAAGGAAACCTAAACCGCATATAATAAAAAGGAAACTGTTTTTGGAGTGTTCCTATTCACGACACGCACATTTTCAGCGTTCCGATTCCTGACATGGAGAAATGTTTTCTGTAATCCAATTAATTGCTTCATTTTGCTGGCTCCACGGCGGTTCTACATGACTGTAAATTGTCCTACAATGATTAATTAGTAACTTATACTACAACAGATCAATGGTGTTGATTTTGATGCGATGTTTTTTTTTATTTTCCTATAATATCTTGAGGTACTTTATTAAAAAGACCAAACATACATGTACATGTATATTGGAAGTCAAATTGACATTTATAAATAAATGAGCTTAAAGGTACTCAATCCGATTCGATGGTCCCCATGTCATCATACATGTATTCCAACAACAACGTTTTTTAAATGCTGCTCCAGTTATCAGAATCGATTAATTGGCCAAAAATAAACCAGTCAACTATAGTACAAAATTGCCCAAAAACCTCTTATTTATCAACATTTTGTTCAACGAAATTTTGCTGGTTTGTCAATTATTTGACACAAAAGCCACTTGATTTTAGAGTTATCCATGTTGATCCGAGACCGCCTTCTCGTCGACCTTTTACTGGGCCACTAAAAATTATCAGTGATACAAAATAATAGATTTTAAAAATTGATATTTGATCACTCTGAACTTTGATGGGTGGGTTCCTCGACTCGAATCAAATATTTTTGACCACTGAAGCCTAGGAAATAGTAATTCTACGAGTGTTAATTTCCGACTATGCACCTTTAACCGCAATAAGGAATCTCTAATTAGCCCAATAATGAAATATTTAATTGCGCTTATATTTTATATATCTTATTGATCTTAAGCACAAAAAGGAAGCTCCAATATCACTTTAAAAGCGCAATAATGAATATTATTATAGCAATTAAGTGCAATAAGAGCTACATGTAATTGGGCTTAAGTGTAAATCAAAATCTTCCTTAATATGCTTAAGCACAATTAGCCGCATTACATAAACACTATAATTCAAATGGTGTAGTCCATAGTGCAATGGGTGGAGTTTATTTGTGACCTGGTGACTGTCCACGCGTAGGCCTATTCGGATTCTACTATTTGCACAGAGGGGTGATCTCATGATGGAGATATTACTTGCGCCTAAGCCCAATAAGAATGAGGAGCCAGAGATGTAATTGCGCTTAGGTACAATAAGAAATGTCTTATTTCACTTAAGCACAATAAGGAGTCCCCAATTGCACTTAAGCACAATAAGGACAATTCTAATTGAGCTTAAGCACAATAAGAGAAGATCTTATTGCGCTCATAAGATCAATAAGGAATCTCTAATTTTGTTTATGCGCAATAAAGAATATTCTTATTGCACTTACCATAAGTGCAATTCCGTCTACAGTTAATTTGGCAAAACAATAGCCTGACAGCAATAATTGTAAATTGAAATCACGAAACCGCATATAATAAAAAGGAAACTGTTTTTGGAGTGTTCCTATTCACGACACGCACATTTTCAGCGTTCCGATTCCTGACATGGAGAAATGTTTTCTGTAATCCAATTAATTGCTTCATTTTGCTGGCTCCACAGCGGTTCTACATGACTGTAAATTGTCCTACAATGATTAATTAGTAACTTATACTACAACAGATCAATGGTGTTGATTTTGATGCGATGTTTTTTTTTATTTTCCTATAATATCTTGAGGTACTTTATTAAAAAGACCAAACATACATGTACATGTATATTGGAAGTCAAATTGACATTTATAAATAAATGAGCTTAAAGGTACTCAATCCGATTCGATGGTCCCCATGTCATCATACATGTATTCCAACAACAACGTTTTTTAAATGCTGCTCCAGTTATCAGAATCGATTAATTGGCCAAAAATAAACCAGTCAACTATAGTACAAAATTGCCCAAAAACCTCTTATTTATCAACATTTTGTTCAACGAAATTTTGCTGGTTTGTCAATTATTTGACACAAAAGCCACTTGATTTTAGAGTTATCCATGTTGATCCGAGACCGCCTTCTCGTCGACCTTTTACTGGGCCACTAAAAATTATCAGTGATACAAAATAATAGATTTTAAAAATTGATATTTGATCACTCTGAACTTTGATGGGTGGGTTCCTCGACTCGAATCAAATATTTTTGACCACTGAAGCCTAGGAAATAGTAATTCTACGAGTGTTAATTTCCGACTATGCACCTTTAACCGCAATAAGGAATCTCTAATTAGCCCAATAATGAAATATTTAATTGCGCTTATATTTTATATATCTTATTGATCTTAAGCACAAAAAGGAAGCTCCAATATCACTTTAAAAGCGCAATAATGAATATTATTATAGCAATTAAGTGCAATAAGAGCTAATTGGGCTTACATGTAAGTGTAAATCAAAATCTTCCTTAATATGCTTAAGCACAATTAGCCACATTACATAAACACTATAATTCAAATGGTGTAGTCCATAGTGCAATGGGTGGAGTTTATTTGTAACCTGGTGACTGTCCACGCGTAGGCCTATTCGGATTCTACTATTTGCACAGAGGGGTGATCTCATGATGGAGATATTACTTGCGCCTAAGCGCAATAAGAATGAGGAGCCAGAGATGTAATTGCGCTTAGGTACAATAAGAAATGTCTTATTTCACTTAAGCGCAATAAGGAGTCCCCAATTGCACTTAAGCGCAATAAGGACAATTCTAATTGAGCTTAAGCACAATAAGAGAAGATCTTATTGCGCTCATAAGATCAATAAGGAATCTCTAAGTTCGTTTATCTGACAGCAATAATTGTAAATTGAAATCACGAAACCGCATATAATAAAAAGGAAACCTAAACCGCATATAATAAAAAGGAAACCTAAACCGCATATAATAAAAAGGAAACCTAAACCGCATATAATAAAAAGGCAACCTAAACCGCATATAATAAAAAGGAAACCTAAACCGCATATAATAAAAAGGAAACCTGCAAATAGCGAATTTAGTGATGCTACCACGCATAGCGGGCTAGCATCACTAAATTCACCCTCTGGGGACCTCATTCTGCTTAGGCCTCATCTTCTGGGAAGTATCTATGGTATCAAATTAACATTGTTTTTAGTTACGTTTTCCCATCTGGGAGTTTCTATATCCCCTAATTTGCAGAAGATAAAATCCATAATCGAGGCGCCCAATGGGTGAACATCACCAACTTCAACTGGGGAACTTCAATTTGATCCGAGGTCTGCCATAGCAGTTGAGGGCCTAAGCAGAATGAGGTCCCCAGAGGGTGAATTTAGTGATGCTAGCCCGCTATGTGGGGTAGCGTCACTAAATTCACCCTCTGGGGACCTCATTCTGCAAATGACAGACACGCTATTTGCAGGCTTGCTTTTGACTGAAGATATTATATCATTCGTGGGTAGGTGTACACGCAAATATCGATTTTCCAATCGGTATTTGCTTGTCCCCGTTCATGATAATTCTCGTTTTCAGTCAAAAACCATAGTTATCCTCTCTCTTTCGGCGCGAAACTGACGTAGGAAAGTTTTCAACGATGAATACTGTTTATATCAGGAAAATGAAGACACTGATAACATTATCCGAAAATGTACTGCATAAAGAGTCTGAATGCATGCCCCTTTAATACTTTCGTCATCATTTTGAAGACAAAAGCTAAGGGCCGTCCCATGGAGACGTTTATCACTAGAAAACTCTATTGATTACCTTATGTTTATAACTTCAGATATCTAATTCAGATTATGTGAATAAAATTCAGTGTCAGCAACTGTTATGAGCCAGAAAACATAGATTGTAATGAACAGAAACCTTAGAACAATCGGTCTATTACGTTATTAACCCTTTACCCAACAAACCGGCCAAAACCGGCCAAATAAAGCTTCAACAGCCTAAAATATCTTCGGTCTGTCTCAATAGAACCATACAAATATGGATATCATTGGAACCGGCTCCTTGACCACATCGTGATAGTTACAGTTATGCCCTGTGCCAATGCATTCTCTTATATATGCGAGTCGACCATAGGTCGCCTCGCATATATAAGAGAATGCATTGGCCTAAAAAAAATCTTTTTTTAACACTTTTTACCATTTTTTCTTACATTCTTTAACAATTATATATTTTTTAAGTGTTAAGCCAATGCATTCTCTTATATATGCGAGGCGACCTATGGTCGACTCGCATATATAAGAGAGTGCATTGGCACATGGCTGTTCTGTTGGGTAAAGGGTTAAATGGACCTCATCATGTGTTACCAGTTATCTGCGACAATGCCGGCAGAGTTATTATAAATTTCCTACTTTCAGTTTCTGTTTCCCAGGAAATCGAGCGCGTTGCACCAAGTCTCGATCCGTTTAATCTTGTTGACAACATTTAACACTTGTAATTTATGTCTGTTTTCTGGGACCCCCTCCGTGAAGACAACTACTGTGAATATGTGATATAGGTGTTTGATCTATTGTGGGGTGAACAGTTTAAAAGATAACTACCATTGGTATCGGACTACAGCAATTATATAGTTGTAACAGTTTACCCATGTCCAAGTGTGTCAAATCTTTATTATCTTTATTAAATAATGTAGACAAGTGACTTCCATTCCATGGGTTTGGTGATACGTTGATTGAACTACATGTCTTTAAGTGGCTTACTGTCACTTCTTGTGTCATGTTCGCCATGACACAGCTAGATAGAAATACAATGCAACATATCCAATACCCTCCATGAGACTGATAGTGACTTGCCTATGTCATGATTTTCCTTTAAAAAAACACAAATTCCAACTGATGTTTAAGGCGATTAACATTGTTATATAGTATCTAGTGAATGTTGGAGTTTTTTGTCTTGAGACACCAAATTACACACTGGTAAATAATGTCAATCACTAGCTGATTCGATTCGAGATTCGATTCGATGTCGATATCAGGAAGGAGATTCGATATCGAGATTCGATTCGATGCAAAATCCCCGATTCGCAGATCTCTAGTTATAACATCTGCTGGGGTACCCTGAGTGACCACTCCAAATTTGATTGAAATCGGTCTAGCGGTCTGAGAGAAAAATCGCCAACAGACAGATCCTGCTCTTTTTATCTATATATAGATATCATCCCTCCAGATGAATACTGGTAATAAAGGGTTAATTCTGAGCTGCACCTTTTTCAGGTTATCGATTATAAACATTCACAATGGGGTTTAATTCTGAGATACATCATTTCCAGGTTATGTTCATCGGTTCCAATATTCCAATCCATCCACATGTGTACAGCAATGGACATATATGTTTGTCGATACTGACAGACGATTGGTCACCTGCACTGTCCGTACAATCCGTCTGTCTGAGTGTAGTCAGTATGCTATCTAGCTGTAAAGAAAAGGTGAGTAACTTAAAAGGTGTTAAATGTAGGTAATATGATCCAAATAAAGAAAAGGTGTGTAGCTTTAATAGGGGTTAAAGGTTAGTAACTTAGAATGGGTTAAAGGTAAGTAATATGATCCAAATAAATAAAAGGTGTGTACCTTTAATAGGGGTTAAAGGTTAGTAACTTAGAATGGGTTAAAGGTAAGTAATATGATCCAAATTAAGAAAAGGTGTGTACCTTTAATAGGGGTTAAAGGTGAGTAACTTAGAATGGGTTAAAGGTAAAGAATATGATCCAAATAAAGAAACGGTGTGTACCTTAGGGGTTACAGGTTAAAGGTGAGCAACTTAGAAGGGGTTAAAGGTAAAGAATATGATCCAAATAAAGAAACGGTGTGTACCTTAGGGGTTAAAGGTTAAAGGTGAGCAACTTAGAAGGGGTTAAAGGTAAAGAATATGATCCAAATAAAGAAAAGGTGTGTAGCTTAGGGGTTAAATGTTAAAAGTGAGTTAGGGAAACAGGACCCCTATAAAGATATATATGAGGTGTGTACCTTTAATAGGGGTTAAAGGTGAGTAACTTAGAATTAGAGATGGTCGGTTGTGAAAATTTGCCGCGGTTTCGGTTTCGGTTGTGGAAAAAGAGTTGAGTCTCGGTTTCGGTTTCGGTTTTTATTAATAAAAATGACTAATGTGAACAAAATCTAATTATGCTTCATCATATTACAAAGATAACACACCAATTTTATCACCATAACTTGTGAGGTACATGTCCTTTTACAATTGTAAATTATGTATCATATTGTTACTAATACATGTATATTGTTAATGTCCATGTCGAGTGGCAGTGCTAGAATGCAAGTGAGTCTGTGTATGACTGCAATTCAGCATCATATGATCATAAGTGTGAAATAATATAATGATAATTTATATTGGCATAAAACTAATGTGTGTGACTAGATATATGTGTATAGTTATGATTTGAAAAATAAAATTTGAAATAAACAACAAAATGAAAATAAAACATGACTAGAATCTCTCAATCACATTATCTGGCTATATACCTATTACCATATTTAGGGAACATAATACTGTACACACTATACATGCATCCAATACAAGTCACCTGAATGAGTGCTATTTCTAAACAGTTTACCGACAAACGGTATAATTCATTCCGGCTCCGATTCCGGCATAACATTTTAAATCAACGGCGCACAAATATATTTGACGATTTAACATCCAAACACTGGCAAACAGTGATAAAAACTAATAGGGGATGCGGGTAACAACCATTGATACCTTTTGATATCGTATCCTCGTTATCAAATTCACCTTTCAGAGTATTTGTACGGCCTTAATGATTAAAATAACATGAGAAATAAACTGACTTGTGTTGTGTTTACTTCGGCGAAAATAGGTGTACACGGAAGCAACGTAATTTATTTGTCGCGCGATTTCACCATGCGAACTCCTTTCTGCATATATTACAGGCGGCACACTTAGATTTCTTATCTTTCTTTGAAAAATATTTCCACACAGGACTCGTTTGTCGTCGTGCTCTGCCATGATTACAGGAAGTTGTGACAACCGAAACCACGGGTTTTCCCAACTTACCACGGTTGTCATTTCCGGTTTTTCCCGACAACCGAAACCGAACTGATTCCACGGTTAACCGCCCATCTCTACTTAGAATGGGTTAAAGGTAAGTAATATGATCCAAATAAAGAATAGGTGTGTACCTTTAATAGGGGTTAAAGGTGAGTAACTTAGAATGGGTTAAAGGTAAGTAATATGATCCAAATAAAGAATAGGTGTGTACCTTTAATAGGGGTTAAAGGTGAGTAACTTAGGATGGGTTAAAGGTAAGTAATATGATCCAAGTAAAGAATAGGTGTGTACCTTTAATAGGGGTTAAAGGTTAAAGGTGAGTAACTTAGAAGGGGTTCAAGGTAAAGAATATGATCCAAATAAAGAATAGGTGTGTAGCTTAGGGGTTAAATCTTAAAAGTGAGTTAGGGAAGCGGGACCCCTATAAAGATATATATGAGTAGCTTAGTAGGGGTTAAAGGTCTACAAAGCTGGTTCTGTGAAATAACATCATTGTTTTTTAAAGTCAGTAAAATAAATACAAGCAAAAAATGATTGACTTTCATTATTATTCATTATAATTGCATTCTTTTATATATATAAGTCTCTCATAGGGATCCTCACATATATTAGAGAATACATTTACCTAACAATATTTACCTTGACCTTGTAAGCGAGTGCATTCCCTGTGGGAGACTCAAATAATAAGAGAATGCACTGCCACAGGATCTTTAATGCTGTACCCAACAGAACGGCCCTGTGCCAATGCATTCTCTTATATATGCGAGTCGACCATAGGTCGCCTCGCATATATAAGAGAATGCATTGGCTTAACACGTTAAAAATTATAAAATTGTTAAAGAATGTAAGAAAAAATGGTAAAAAGTGTTAAAAAAAGATAAAAAAACATGATAAAAAATTGTTAGGCCAATGCATTCTCTTATATATGCGAGGCGACCTATGGTCGACTCGCATATATAAGAGAATGCATTGGCACAGGGCATAACTGTAACTATCACAATGTGGTCAAGGAGCCGGTTCCAATGATATCCATATTTGTATGGTTCTATTGAGACAGACCGAAGATATTTTAGGCTGGTGAATCTTTATTTGGCCGGTTTTGGCCGTTTTTTTGGGTAAAGGGTTAATGCTGTACCAGCGTATATCCCATCATGAAAGGGTTAAGACGGGTATTAAATTGACAATAATACAATTTAAAGTAGAACCCAACTAATGTACCATAATGTTCCTGAAATTTGGTGAAAACCCTGTGCCAATGCATTCTTTTATATATGTGAGTCTCCCATAGGGAGCCTCGCATATATTAGAGAATACATTGGCCTAACAATATTTTTACATTGAGCTTGTTAGCCAGTGCATTCTCTTATATATATATGCCATGCTATCTATGGGAGACTCGCATATATAAGAGAATGCACTGGCACAGCATCTTTAATGCTGCACCACCCCAGCTCCCGTCATGAAAGGGTTAATAACTCTCCAATAATGAGATTTTGCATTATCGAAACCATTATTATGTAAATATTACTGTTACCAAGCCTTGAAATAGTGTGTCTGTCATTTGCAGAATGAGGTCCCCAGAGGGTGAATTTAGTGATGCTACCCCGCATAGCAGGCTAGCATCACCAAATTCACCCTCTGGGGACCTCATTCTGCTTACACCTCATCTTCTCGAAGGTCACCCGAAACTTCCATTTAATATGGAAAATCATAGTATTTTTGAGGCCACACAAAGATACATAATTAGTATAAAACGATTTTATTAACGCATGTCACATGTTTTCTGCAATTGAGTCATATAAAAAGTCATATATAACGTCATAATTCGGAAAGCCTGACTGCACAGCTAACTCATGTAGTCTCTGTATGCCTAGTAATACACAATTAATTGACATATAATTCAACAGCCGTATGTCAAATCTATCTACCTCCCCCCCCCCCCCCCCCCCCCCCCCCCACTGACCATCCTCTCTTTCTAAACTTTCTTAAATCTAACTACTCTCCTTTCATCCCATTGGTTATCTTCAATTCCCAAATCATACCCGGCTCCAGTTCTTATCTTATCTCTTGCTATCTGTTGTTGAGTGATCTATAAATCCTGAAAAGTTACCCATAATTATCCTGTGGTTAAGAAGTCAATTATTTAGGGCATTACTGTACATGATTAGCGATATTTGTTGACAAACCACTGTCACTAAGCCGGAATTTAGTAGTGTCTGACTGTGACTCTGACATTTGCAGAATGAGGTTCCCAGAGGGTGAGTTTAGTGACGCTATCCCGCATAGTGGGCTAGTGTCACCAAATTCACCCTCTGGAAACCTCATTCTGCTGAGGCCTCAACTGCTATGGGAGACCTAGGATCAGATTTAAAGGATTACACTGGTGTAATTATTCTCAGTTATTATTGATTGATGCCCGCTAATCCACTCAGCACGTTGCCGACAGGCTGCCCCTAACTGAAGTATATATGGCGATTCGAGGATTGAATATTACATTATGGATTATGCAGTCTGAATCGTTAATCTTCCTTCTGTGATATTAAATAAGGGACCTATGTAGCGACACACAGTGTCAAACCTGAAAGGCTGTCTCATTTGGCTTTTATTTACTGATTTTTTATACAGAAACGGCTGGACCATCAGAGCTGAAAATTATGTAAAGTATGTAAGACCATGTAAACATGCAACAGTCATAACTTTTTTCAAACCAATATTTGTGCAATAAAATGCGCATTTCAAGGTTTGCTTCACTATATTCAGAATACAAATTTCACTGTCCAGATGATATATATATGAACATATAACAATAAAGTCAAGCACTAACGATATAAACACGTTATAAAAAATATTATTGAGCTGTATTGCAGACATGTTGCGTCATCTCCTTATTTAGAATATGCGTGCGCTGTTTATGATTACTCTACAACTTGTATTTGGCCCGTGACGTATAGTAATGCCCTACATAATCTACTCCTTAACCACTGCAGAATTATGGGTAACTTTTCAGGATTTAGTCGGAAATATGGCTTGTTGCCATTCATCGGAAATCTCAGAGTTGTCAGACGTAGAAGAAAGAAATGAGATGCAGTCTGGGTATTTATCAGACTGGATATACAGTAATGCCCTAAGTAATCGACCCCTTAACCCTTAACCACAGCAGAATTATGGGTAACTTTTCAGGATTTAGTCGGAAATATGGCTTGTTGCCATTCATCGGAAAGCTCTCCCCGAGATGACAACAAGCCATATTTCCGACTAAATCCTGAAAAGTTACCCATAATTCTGCTGTGGTTAAGGGGTCGATTATTTAGAGCATTACTGTAAGGTATATATAATTCTGCTGTGGTTAAGGCGTCGATTATTTAGAGCATTACTGTAAGGTATATATGCTATAAATATGTTCTCATCATGATCTCTTCTTTTAGAAACGTCCCCCAGATAACACGATATATGTGAGAACATGCAACAAGAACCCAAAGAAAACAAAATGGTGGTATCATGGTTAGTATCTCACAATATTATATTTACTAAATATCTCAAAGATGCTCCATCTCTTCCTATAAATAGTATTATATAGTTTATAAAGTAATAAATATGAATCGAATACCCCTGTCCAGTGTTCGCACTGTCGGTAGCCAAATTAGCCAATGGCTAATCTTTTTCGAATTTGGCTAATAAAAATTTCATTTGGCTAAACTTTTTTTTACCCCAAATGGAGACGGAAAGCATGGCGTCAAAAAGCTAATTAATAAAAGCGCTCAATAGATAGACATTCAGGACGAAGTTTTCGTACTTATGAAATATCGTTCCGCTGTTGTTTTAACTGACTGACTTTTTCGGACAAAGACAGACATTGCCTTCTATACCACAGATTGAGTGTCCTCTAACGGACATACGAAATGACGATAGTAGATGAGAGGAAGTTACTGAACAGACGAACGAACCTGACGAAGCACCACTGAATACGACGAGACCGAAAGACATTAGTTTACTGACGCCTTTTTTTTGGTCCAGCGCGAACACTGCCCCTGTCTGGAGATGCTTATATCAATTAATATTAATTTTATTTAGAATGTTCTGGTATAATATATATGCAATCAATTTGGGACATTTTACAGCTCGCGTTCATTTGGAGTATACCACGCAGGATAACTCTATCTAAAATTTCAAAAATAGTAACACAAAAAGGTCCCACTTAATTATCCCGTTACTTAACCCTAAAATATCTTCGGTCTGTCTCAATAGAACCATACAAATATGGATATCATTGGAGCCGGCCCATTGACCACATTGTGATGGTTATAGTTATACCCTGTGCCAATGCATTCTCTTATATATGCGAGTCGACCATAGGTCGCCTCGCATATATAAGAGAATGCATTGGCCTAAAAAAAATCTTTTTTTAACACTTTTTACCATTTTTTCTTACATTCTTTAACAATTATATATTTTTTAAGTGTTAAGCCAATGCATTCTCTTATATATGCGAGGCGACCTATGGTCGACTCGCATATATAAGAGAATGCATTGGCACAGGGCCCTTCTGTTGGGTAAAGGGTTAAAGGAACTCAATCCGATTAGATGCTGCTAAATTACTATTTCTTTGGCTTTGGGGGTAAAAAATATTTGATTCGAGTCTAGGAACCCACCCTTCAAAGCTCAGAGTGATCAGATATCAATTTTTGTAGTCTGTTAATTTTTGGAGATGTGGACCAGAACCACATGCTCAAACAGACAAATTGCTGTTGTAAGATGGATAACTCGCAAATCAAGTGGTTACTATTAACAATAATAACCACTTGATTTGTGAGTTATCCATCTTACACCTGCAATTTGTCTGTTTGAGCACGTGGAAGTGGTCAACATTGTTACATCAAGGGCACAGCAGGCCGGCGGCATCTTTTATCTTTGCGACATATTAATGACAGTGTAACTAACATTATGACTGTTATGTTTCAATTTCAGTGTTATTGCAAACTGGAAAATACGTGGGCAACTCGTTGCAGGCTGCAAGTCTATAATCCGTGTCCATGTTGGACTCAAAGCATGTGGAATTGAAGCACGTGTTATGGCACAAAATTAATTAGATGGTGATGCAATGGTGACTTGATATTATACGCAGTTCAGATTATTTGATACAACCCAATCTTGTCAATTGCAAATAGCATATCTTCTTGGCAAGTTGTGCACACATATACGTATACATATATCCTACTATAAATTACTTTATTAAACATATATACTTTATACCGGTATCTCCTATATATTTTGAGACTTCCGTATATATATATGTGTGAGTGTGTGTGTCCTTTATAGACTCGAAAACGGCTCGACTGATTGAGCCCAAACTTGCTATATAAGGGTAAAAAGCCACTGGAAGTGTCATCGCACCATTCACGAGACTGCGACCACTCCTTCACCCTTCAACTGCCACTGTAATGGGGATTGGTGGGTTAATCGCGAGATAATTAATGAGCATTTGTATATGAGGCGTCGCTATTAAAGAGCGTTTATCTACTTTAGTGAAATACGGCAAGTATCGGAAACAGGGGATATCGAGACAAAATTTCGTACTTAGGGGTTCCCAGGGACGGGGGGACATTTTCGTCGGGTCAGTTTGTCCGCCCGAGGTGACCTTGATCTTGAAACGGGTACCCACAAATGACCTTGGGCGATATCTCGCTCGTCAGCGGTGACATCGACGTGAAATTTGTTATGTGTGGTCAACTCGGGACGGGGAATATTTTTGTCGGGTTAGCTGTCGGCGTGCCTGTACGGGGTTACATTGAAAAACAAAAATTAATGGATCGACCAAAGCCATGGGACCAATCCCGCCAGTGGCAGGCTAATCTGCTAGTATTATATATATGGGCCTATACATGTATAGTGACCAGAAAAAGATTGCGTGGTAACTTTAAATTAACTATTGAGCACCATGTGCTAGCTAGACTGCTATAAATCAGAGGGACATTTATCAATGTCTCGTTATATGCATTGGATGGTATATTACACTACAAGGAAGAGTGGGTTTGGACATGTATTTTCAGTACGGAAATTGCCAAGGTTTGCCGATTTCCATGACATCACACATTACGTTCATAAATTAGAGAAAATTTCGGCGTTTGCTTTCCATATATAACTGAGCATGCCAGCCTTTGTTTGACTTAATTTGAATCATTTGTTGTGAAAAATAGACAACATGTTATGATATAGACATTCTTATATCAATGTAGCCCTGCATCACCGTGGTTAAACAGTTAACCTCGTTTAATTCAAACGGTTAAACGGTTATGAAAATCGCGTAACCGTTTCATCCTACATACAATCATACCATTACTTACCATACAACGCATAAAACAACTGTTCATTTGAATGTTCATTTAATGTTTACTTGCTTTGCTGGAAAAACAAAAACAGTCTATACGTTATGGTGGTTAAACTGTCTATACGTTATGGTGGTTAAACAGTCTATATGTTATGGTGGTTAAACAGTCTATACTTTATGGTGGTTAAACAGTCTATACGTTATGGTGGTTAAACAGTCTATACGTTATGGTGATTAATCCCAAAACGGCGACGGCATAATTGTTTTGTGTTTTAGCCCATGCGTCAACGACTTCGGCATAGATCAAAGCGGTGCTATGATAACAGTAATAGAACCTCATATCTTCTCATTATAGATGACTCTGTATGACGGAAGCAGACGCACATTAGAACCAATCAGATTTACTCCTCATATCTTCTCATTACAGATGACTCTGTATGACGAGAGGAGACGCATATTAGAACCAATCAGATTTCATCAGCCGCTCCACATCTCACAATCTATTTTCATCTTGGGTGAATCCTGTAGAAGGATCTATTCCTGAGTGTCTTC
The DNA here is from genome assembly GCA_032622095.1 of Siphonodentalium dalli. Taxonomy (NCBI): domain Eukaryota; kingdom Metazoa; phylum Mollusca; class Scaphopoda; order Gadilida; family Siphonodentaliidae; genus Siphonodentalium; species Siphonodentalium dalli. The sequence continues at coordinate 4,184,907 of CP136069.1, forward strand.
TGCTCATGTCTGTGAGGGGCACCATATGGGTGATATTCTGATGCTGTTCAATGAAGCTAGATAACAGGGCCAGAAACCTACGTCACCAATCAAGTCTCTAACCTGTAGCGAGCCTCACACAGATAAAAGCATCTATTCCTGAGTGTCGTGTATGAGAGGGGCACCCTATGGGTGGCATCAGTTAGATCATGCCATGAACCTCTTCTCTCGTTTATGCCCATAGAGATCATATGGCCGACCCAATCATAATTTTACTGCTCATTTTGGCCCAAACCATTTATAAAATAACAATCGAGCTGATTTTAATGTAATTTTCTATGTGAACATTCTGAATATGGCTCTTTTTCTACTTATAATTTCTTCAAATTTGAAGCTTCTGTAATAACTCTAGTTGGTCATGTTATTTTAAAAACTTGACATATACAGTAATGCCGTAAATATACGACTCATTAACCAGAAATATATTTTCGACTAAATCCTGAAAAATTACCCATAATTCTGCTGTGGTTAAGGAGTCGATTATTTAGGGCATTACTGTAGTATGGTGAAGTGATGACATGTTTAAAAATCAATCTATTGGTTTTAACCCTTTCAGTGCCAAGTCCGATTTTTGTATTAACCCATATACCCTGTGCCAATGCATTCTCTTATATATGCGAGTCGACCATAGGTTGCCTCGCATATATAAGAGAATGCATTGGCCTAACAATTTTTCATCATTTGTTATTATTTTTTACAATTTTAATAATTTTTTTCTTATATTCTTTAACAGACTTATTTTGTAGGGTTAGGGTTAGGGAATATTGCGTTTTTCATGGGCATCAAAATTATTACTATGAATACTTGGTGATAGTTTTGAGTTATAACATGCCCCTAAAGTTTTATCCAGTTTGTTTTTAAATTCGCTATAGCATGCTTAAGCATACGCAAAAACAATTCAACCCAAAAAAATCTTTAAAAAACAAAAACAATTTTTTTTTTTTTATTTGTTTAGGGACGATTTTACAGACCGTAAATTAGGGCCGATGAGATCGACCCCTGGCACTGAAAGGGTTAAACCCTTTCATTACGGGAGCTGCGCTGGTGCAGAATTAATGATCATGTGCCAGTGAGTTATCTTATATATGCCTCCCACAGGGAGCCTCGCATATATAAGAAAATGCACTGGCTTACAAGGTAAATATTGTTAGGCTAATGTATTCTCATATATATGTGAGGCTCCCTATGGGAGACTTGCATATATAAGAGAATGCATTTGCACAGGGTTTTCACAAAATTTCAGGAAGCTGCAGTCATGGAAGGGTTAATAGGCCATAACCATCAACACTACCCTTATGGAGCCCCTCACAGACGTGAGCAGACGACACTCAGCAATACAAGCTGCCACCTGTATGGGGCTCCCTACAGGAAGCTTCAGTCATGGACGGGTTAACCCTTTACCCAACAGAACGGCCCTGTGCCAATGCATTCTCTTATATATGCGAGTCGACCATAGGTCGCCTCGCATATATAAGAGAATGCATTGGCTTAACACATTAAAAATTATAAAATTGTTAAAGAATGTAAGAAAAAATGGTAAAAAGTGTTAAAAAAAGATTTTTTTTAGGCCAATGCATTCTCTTATATATGCGAGGCGACCTATGGTCGACTCGCATATATAAGAGAATGCATTGGCACAGGGTATTTCTGTAACTATCACAATGTGGTCAAGGAGCCGGTTCCAATGATATCCATATTTGTATGGTTTTATTGAGACAGACCGAAGATATTTTAGGCTGTTGAAGCTTTATTTGGCCGGTTTTGGCCGGTTTGTTGGGTAAAGGGTTAATGGACCAAATGGGGAAATGTGCGAACAATATAAAAACATTATCACCACTAAGAAGAACATGGAGAAATAGATAAATTGTTTTCGTATATTCATTATTGATAATTCTCTAATAACGAAATGCCGAGTTCATTGTTATGTAAACAAAACTGTTACAGTGATTTTCCAACACACTTCTCTAATCATGTAGTAAGTTTAATTATTACACGCTTGTTCCTAGAAGTACAGTGTTATTACTGTTCCATATTTACAAATCTCGTTGACGTAAAATGACGTACATGACGTTCGCCTCAACCATGAAACTGGAACTATTTAAATAAAAGAATCATCACACATGACAAACACGCCCTGTATGAGCATAAATAAACCTTCTAATCCTGTATTTTTAATGCAACAATTCTAGGACGCGAAGCATGTAATAAACACAGAACGACACGATGTGTAAATGGGTTTGTCGATATGGCATTCGTGCTGTCGCGGTAGGATAGAACTTGTGTCATTCTGTGTATATATTTTAGTCTGATACAATGTATTATTTTCGGAATATTTTCTTTGCTTTGCTAATGTTTATTGTCAAGTTTTTATTAAACTTTGAACTAATTGGAATTTTATCGGTAATTCCACTGTAACAGTAATGTTTACATAAAAATGATTTTGATATCTCATTATTTATAAATAGTGAAAATATTAAGAAGCAAAGTTTTATTCAATAATTGTTTCCAGAATCAAATTTTCATTTCTAAAAAAATCAAACAGTCAAATAAAACCACCTTTATATTCGGGGCATGTGTGGCCTAGCGGCCTTTTATATAATTTCAGATATGCTAATACTTTTGTGTCAACATATACATACAATTTGTAGCAAGCTCGGAGAATGAAATAGATTTTGAGGTATGCATTAACCCTTTGTCTGGGGTTATGCTAAACGCGCGCCTGGTCCTTAACCCTTTACCGAACAAAGCGGCCAAAACCGGCCAAATAAAGCTTCAACAGCCTAAAATATCTTCGGTCTGTCTCAATAACACCATACAAATATGGATATCATTGGAACCGGCTCCTTGACCACATTGTGATAGTTACAGTTATGCCCTGTGCCCATGCATTCTCTTATATCTGCGAGTCGACCATAGGTCGCCTCGCATATATAAGAGAATGCATTGGCCTAAAAAAAATTCTTACATTCTTTAACAATTTTATAATTTTTAATGTGTTAAGCCAATGCATTCTCTTAAATATGCGAGGCGACCTATGGTCGACTCGCATATATAAGAGAATGCATTGGCACAGGGCCGTTCTGTTGGGTAAAGGTGTCACTACTAGACCATATCTTCTCAGTCCACAACAGTGTCCGCGCTGGACCAAAATTTACTTTTGCCAAACAATTTGCCAAATGAAAATATTTTTTGCCAAATTATTTTAGCAATTGCCAAATGTTATCCCTGATAGTATCATTTTCTGCAACATTATGTCTTATGTTTCGACACTCGTGGTTTTACCGACTTTTTATATCGATAGAAAAGCAGTTAGTTCATAATTAGTTATACTAACATCTCTATTGTGGTTTATCATACAACAATAAGCCAATCACCGAACAATACAATGGTACAAGGGTTTCTCCATCAGTAGGGCACATCACAGGAGGATTAGTAATCCTCAGTACTAATGGTACGAGATTAACTGCATCTTAATAGAGGTGTTAACTTTCCCGAAACCTTATAAAACACCACTAATATAATTACGATATAAGAGTTTCCTGAAATTAATGGTATTGATTGACCAATATTTTTCATATTGCTTGAGGAATTAAAAAGTGACTTGCCAAAACTTTTGCCAAGTGAAAATATTATTTGCCAAATGTGAATTATTTTTGCCGTTGGCAAATTTGGCAAGTGGCAGCGCGAACCCTGGGCATATGTGGTTACAATAGCTACAGTAATGCCCTAAACAATCAACTCCTTAACCACAGCAGAATTTTGAGTAACTTTTCAGGATTTAGTCAGATATATGGCTTGTTGCCAGTGTCCGCCCTGGCCCAAAATTCTTTGTAGCCATTTTTTTAGCCACTTGTGCAATTTTGTTAGCCACTTTTGAAAAAGTTTAGCCACATACTGAGGGATAAATTAGCACAAGATTTAATACGATATAAACATCTATTTACTCAAAAGTAAAGTTATCGGCACTTATAAGTCATAACAATATACAACATCAACATATTAACAATAACGTTCAAAATTCAAACATTGTTGAAAATCCGACGCGATTTCACATCCTTTCACTTTCTGAACGCAAGTTTGAAATCAAACTCTTCAAATGGAGGCCCTTGAATTGATATTTTCATGAGAATGTTCAAATATGCCACAGATAGTCTATTTGGTTGCTTTGTTTTAATAATATTATGAGTAGAAAACGCTCGTTCACAATCTACATGTACAGTTGCTGTCCACTGCATTAAAGTCAATGAAATGTGAATTGAGCATATATATGACTACACTCCTTTGCATTCAGTTTAAAACACCGTAAAATAAAGCCCTTTTGTTACACAAGAAGCCATTTCACACATCTATGTTTACTCAATTGTGTTAACGTCTGAAGAATCCATAGGTCGCCTCGCATATATAAGAGAATGCATTGGCTTAACACATATTAGGCCAATGCATTTTCTTATATATGCGAGGCGACCTATGGTCGACTCGCATATATAAGAGAATGCATTGGCACAGGGCATAACTGTAACCATCACAATGTGGTCAATGAACCGGTTCCAATGATATCCATATTTGTATGGTGTTATTGAGACAGATCATAGATATTTCAGGCTGTTGAAGCTTTATTTGGGTGTTTTGTTGGGTAAAGGCCCGACCAATATCCCAAGCTGTTGTGGACTGAGAAGACCTGGTCTATGCATTTCCATACTAATTTGCTGTCTTTCATTTGATTTCTTTGTATTGTATTATTCTTCCAAGAACAATTATATCTCATATTCAGTTCTTCAAATTTTGAGGTATGGAATAGCGCTAACAGGCCACTAACCCTTTGGCGATGGGAAAAACCCATAGAGAGCCCTACATAAACATAAACTGTGGTGCATGCTTCCATCTGTGTGAGGCTCCCTGTGGGTTAAACATTAAACTTTATACATGTAGTAGTATATTGCCTCAGTTATGAATCCTTTCATAACTCGGCCTGCGCTGGTGCAGCATTAAAGATCCTGTGCCAGTGCATTTTCTTATATATGCGAGTCTCCCATGGGAGCAATTATAACAGAATGCACTGGCTTACATGATCACTGTAAAAATTGTTAGGCCAATGCTTTCTCTTATATATGCGAGGCGCCCTATGGGAGACTGGCATATATAAGAGAATGCATTTCCACAGGGTTTTCGCAAAATTTCAGGAAACTACCGTCATGAAAGGGTTAACATTTTAGAGAGAAAATATCTCCCAAGTCACCCTCTAGGCTGGTCCTCTCCCAAGTCACCCTCTAGGCTGGTCCTCTCCCAAGTCACCCTCATGGCTGGTCCTCTCCCAAGTCACCCTCTAGGCTGGTCCCTGGGTATGCGCTAACATGTCATTAAATCATAACTAACAGATTTATATTGAATGTTTCCTTATAAAATTAGGAGATAAACATACCCTGTTTCGTTGTACATTCTGGGATTCGAGCATGAAAACAGTTTGTGAATGAGCCGGCTTGCCAGCGAGTTCACAAACTTTTTTCATGCTCGAATCCCAGAATGTACAACGAAACCGGGTACGTTTATCTCCATTGTAATTCAATCTAGCAAGGAATTTGCAAAAAAAACTGTATAAAAAGTACATGTATCATTTAGTCAATTTCATGACACGAATCGAGACTTTCATTTTGCCGTTGTCACCGTGCACAAATCGTTGGGTTTGTTCATTGTGTTACTCGGAATACTACTCCGTAACATTCAGATTTGAATGCACTAATTCAGATTTGATGCACGTTGAAGCGGCCGATGGACGGTATCTATAGACAACGCGAGGGTGTGCTTGTTTCTCTATCCGTTCTGCGCCAGTGAAATTTTACCATGCTACATTCAGATTTGATGCACGCTGAAGCGGCCGATGTCGGTGAATCGAAAACTAAAGTTAGCCACTCTCGGCCAATCAGAATGCTTATTTTTAGTGACAAATACTCAATTGAATTACAATGTTGTATACAACAGCACCATAAAATCAAAATATTTCTTATCAACTAACAGATATTGAATATGAAAGTTTATCTTTCAAAACAACTGTGATATAAAGTTTACATGAAATTGAAAACAACCTTCCGGATTCCACCTAAATCGCACAATAATTTTTAAATATATTTGACACCAGAATTATCCAAAATTTGAAGAACTGCATATTATAGTTTAGAATGTTTTAGCTCATTTTGTCCTTGTTTATATAAGCAGGTATGTTAACATATCACATAGAGTAATGCTCTAATTAATCGACTCCTTAAACACAGCAGAATTATGGGTAACTTTTCAGGATTTAGTCGGAAATATGGCTTGTTGCCATTCATCGGAAAGCTCTCGGGGAGAGCTTTCCGATGAATGGCAACAATCCATATTTCCGACTAAATCCTGAAATGTTACCCATAATTCTGCTGTGTTTAAGGAGTCGATTAATTAGAGCATTACTGTAGTTTATCTGCAGAATAATAGCTGATATAATGACAGTGTTCGTGCTTTTAGTGGCCAAATAAAAAAAAATTGCTCGCATTTTTTTGCCCAAATTAAAAACACTTGGGCCAAATTAAATCCTCATTTTCTGGGCGCACAATTGATGACTAAGTTATATTTTTAAAATATATAACTCTCTGACTCTATGTTTACCAAATGATCAAGTAATGAGCTGTGTTAGTTGTCATAGCTATTTTTCGCTGAAATAAAACAACAGTTCTGTTGCTTATTATCATGCGGCGATAACTGTTGTATAATAACATTTATCGTGTTAAGCCCGGTTGTTGTTATAAGAATGGAGGCAGTTTATGACACGTTACGTAACTGATATGCCATCGCTGGTACATCGAATTATAGGACAATGCATTTGCGTATTTCATCTTGCAGACCGCCTAATCAATGAAATATGATACAACCAGTGCAGAGATTAAGGTTTTTTGTACAACCTTCACCATTCAATCAATGCTCCCCTTACAAAATAAATTTGGGTTGTTATCATATGATGTATCCGAAGTACAAAACCTGTGTGTCCAAAACTGGCGATATTTCGTCGCTAACTTTGTGGATCAATTCAGCGCTTTTGAATTAGATTTCTGTCTCTATTTGTGGTGAAAAAAAGTTTGGCCAAAATTTAGACAAATGAAATTTTTTGTGGCCACTTTCTAAAAAAAGCTGCCATTGGCCACTTTGACCAAGCACGAACACTCTATAATGAACACTCTATAATGAACACTCTATAATGAACACTCTAAAATGAACAGGCGACACCACCGAACACTCTAATGAACAGGCGACACCACCGAACACTCTATAATGAACAGGCGACACCAATTTTAACCCTTTACCCAACAGAAGGGCCCTGTGCCAATGCATTCTCTTATATATGCGAGTCGACCATAGGTCGCCTCGCATATATAAGAGAATGCATTAGCTTAACACATTAAAAATTATAAAATTGTTAAAGAATGTAAGAAAAAATGGTAAAAAGTGTTAAAAAAAGTTTATTTTTAGGCATAACTGTAGCTATCACAATGTGGTCAAGGAGCCGGTTCCAATGATATCCATATTTGTATGGTTCTATTGAGACAGACCGAAGATATTTTAGGCTGTTGAAGCTTTATTTGGCCGGTTTGTTGGGTAAAGGGTTAAAGTCTGGTTTACAAAACATCTGGTCAGAAAAAAAGTGGCATACCACATGTATTAAATTTTGTTGTTTTTTCCAATTTTGTGAAAAAAAGTTGAAGGCGATGTTCGTAAACCAGACATTAAAATTGGTGTCGCCTGACTCACCTTTAAATTCGTGCAGTATCATTTATGAATTTGTACACCCTGATGTGTGAATATAAAACTGACAACGTATTTCCATATAATCATGTATCCAATGATGCAATTCTACATTCAGGTTGATATAAAGACCACCATGAGATAACTGTTAACCCTTTAGAGAGCCCCACATAGACTGCAGCAGACGGCGCTCTGTAGTTAATGCTTCCATCTGTGTGAGGCTCCCTGTGGGTTAAACATTAAACGTTATATATCACCTCGGTTATTAACCCTTTAGAGAGCCCCACATAGACTGCAGCAGACCACACTCCATAGTGCATGCTTCCATCTGTGTGAGGCTCCCTGTGGGTTAAACATTAAACTTTATATATCACCTCAGCTATTAACCCTTTAGAGAGCCCCACATAGACTGTAGCAGACGACACTCCATAGTGTATGCTTCCATCTGTGTAAGGCTCCCTGTGTGGTAAACATTAAACTTTATATATCGCCTCAGTTTTTATCCCTTTCATGATGGGAGCTGCGCCGGTGCAGCATTAAAGATCCTGTGCCAGTGAATTCTCTCATAGGGATCCTCGCAAATATAATGCACTGTCTTACAAGGCCATGGTAAATATTGTTAGTGTGTGTCATTTGCAGAATGAGGTCCCCCAGGGGGTGAATTTAGTGATGCAGCCCTGCACAGCATGCTAGCATCACCAAATTCACCCTCTGTGGACCTCATTCTGCTTAGGTCTCATCTTCTGGGAAGTGTCTATAGTCTCAAATTGACATTGTTTTTAGTTACTTTTTCCCTTCTGTTCAATTTCTGTATCCCCTAATTGGCAGAAAATAAAATGCATAATCGAGGTAACTATGGGTGAACATCAGCAACTGCAACTTGGGGAACTTCATTGTGATCCTTGGTCTCCCACAGCAGTTGAGACCTCAGCAGAATGAGGTTCCCAGAGGGTTAATTTGATGATGCTAGCCCGCCATGCAGGACAGTCACTAAATTTACCCTCTGTAAATAACCATTCAGTATAGAAAGGGTTAAAAGCATAATATCCAATACCCTGATTATTGCTATATAGTGCATCCAATACCCTGATTATTGCTATATAGTGCATCCAATACCCTGATTATTGCTATATCGTGCATCCAATACCCTGATTATTGCTATATCGTGCATCCAATACCCTGATTATTGCTATATAGTGCCATTGATAATTAATTACTGAGTATCCGTGCCATAAAATAACACAAAAAATATCTTTTACCAAGATAATAAACATAGTGGCCCTCCCAATATGCTTTGTACAGTAATGCCCTAAGTAATCAACTCCATAACCACAGCAGAATTATGGGTAACTTTTCAGGATTTAGTCGGAAATGTGGCTTGTTAGAATGTTTTAGCTCATTTTGTCCTTGTTTATATAAGCAGGTATGTTAACATATCACATAGAGTAATGCTCTAATTAATTGACTCCTTAAACACAGCAGAATTATGGGTAACTTTTCAGGATTTAGTCGGAAATATGGCTTGTTGCCATATTTCCGACTAAATCCTGAAAAGTTACCCATAATTCTGCTGTGGTTATGGAGTCAATTACTTAGGGCATACTGTATGTCATTGAAATGCTCACTGTAAGATAGAGTTGTCTCGCTTTCATTGCAGGGATAGTCAACCCAGCCTCCAGGTATGCTAAATTCGGCTATTATAGTCGATTTCAGGATGTGCCAGACCTGATTACAGTGTAGCATTATTTGTTACCCTGTGCCAATGCATTCTCTTATATATGCGAGTCGACCATAGGTCGCCTCGCATATATAAGAGAATGCATTGGCCTAACAATTTTTTATCATTTAAAAAAAAAATTCTTACAATTTTTAGGACATAAAATAAAAAACATCCATTACCCTGCAGGAAGCCCCACACATATATAGAAGCATATAGAAGAGTGTCGTCTGCTCATGTTTGTCTGGGGCTCTGTATGGGTGAAATTATGCTGATGAGAATTTGTTGTTAGATAGTTACTGTACACTTCCAGTGTTTATTGCTTTGATGAGATTGTGGAAGTTCGCACCAGATTTAGTGAGGCAGTCCGATATCTGACAACTACCATTTATCCACTGTAGTGAGGCAGTCCGATATCTGACAGCTACCATTTATCCACTGAAGTCGTACAAGCCTTGAAATAGGGTGTCTGTCATTTGCAGAATGAGGTCCCCAGAGGGTGAATTTAGTGATGCTAGCCCGCTATTACCTGATTACAGTGTAGCATGATTCTTCTAATGTTTATTGAGTAATATTTGTCTTATTTATAGGGCGTTTTTGTGACTTTTTTTTTTATCTTTTATCAGGCAATTGTAAGGTAATTTGATGTACTTTGTTGAAACAGATACATGTATATACCTGTATAAAGACAAAAGACCAATAAATTATTGAGATTATTACACATAAATAGCTATTAAATCGTGACTCCTCTCACAATATGGTGAAAAGCTAAATACTCATTGATCAGTTGTTCCCTTCAGATAATAATAACTTATTATCTGAACATTTCCCACCTTATTATCTGAACATTTCCCACCAATGAATATGAATTGTTGTTTACTTTTATTATATGATCATAGGTTTCTTTCCCCCTCTTCCTATGTTAAAACGTAACGAAAAAAAATAGATATCTAATGATGTTCACCTCATTAATGAAACAAAGAAAGGGCTTAGCTGCCAAGGCACAATTGCATGTTTGAGAAGAAGGTTTCTAAGATGGCTGCTTAAAGGGGTACTCAAATGTTGTTGTTGGTTTCTGTAGTCTCTGCTTCGTAGAATAAGGTAATCAGATTTCCATTATTTGAAAGTCAGATGAGTACGAAGTAATGTTACGGATGGAAGATTGGCCGGAATGTGAAAACAACTATATCGTCATCGAGTAATTTTTGTACAGTTGTCAAGCAAATGTATCAAATAAATGTCACATTACTTGCATAATAGTCCCATATACTCATTTAAGTTATTGTATAGTCACCAGTCCGTGAGTGGCTTGAGCTTACGTGCCGTATCAACATATTATTTTACACGATCATGCGTGCCACTCGTTGCCCAATCCACTGTCCGTCAATTAATTCGATTACATCTTGTACACAGACATTCGTAATTTAGTTTATGGCTGGAGCCATAAATTAAATTTCTATCAGATTATTAACTTTGATTTTAAGATAACCTGTTAACCTATAAATCATCTTTGACTCAAATTACTTATTTTTCTATATATTATCAATATTAGATCGTTGCTATTACCGGGAATTTATTGAAATTGGCATACAGTACCCCTTTAAGTCCGCAAAATCCTAGTTTTTACTTCATTCCAAACAAAAAACTCAATAACGGGACACTTGGACAGAAATGAGTATTAACCCTTTACCCAACAAACCGGCCAAAACTGGCCTAATAAAGCTTCAACAGCCTAAAATATCTTCGGTCTGTCTCAATAAAACCATACAAATATGGATATCATTGGAACCGGCTCATTGACCACATTGTGATGGTTATAGTTATACCCTGTGCCAATGCATTCTCTTATATATGCGAGTCGACCATAGGTCGCCTCGCATATATAAGAGAATGCATTGGCCTAAAAAAAATCTTTTTTTAACACTTTTTACCATTTTTTCTTACATTCTTTAACAATTTTATAATTTTTAATGTGTTAAGCCAATGCATTCTCTTATATATCCGAGGCGACCTATGGTCGACTCGCATATATAAGAGAATGCATTGGCACAGGGCCCTTCTGTTGGGTAAAGGGTTAAAAAAACTAATAGCTGACTGCAAAATAAATATGACCATCAAATCGGAACCTTGATCGATGGCATGGTGCTATTCGTTCAATCATACTAAGGTTAGGTTATCATATTATTGCGATTAAGGTTATAATTAGATGTCGGAATGAACCCTTAGGCCAAAGAAAATTAAATGTTGGGTTTGGGTTACAAGCCCAAAAAAAAAATAGGGTGGGCAGGTAGGCCTGAAATTTTATTTTTTTAATTATTTTGTTTTATACTCATTATCTGAACATTTCCCACCTTATTATCTGAACATTTCCCACATTATCTGAACATTTCCCACCTTATTATCTGAACATTTCCCACCTTATTATCTGAACATTTCTCACCTTATTATCTGAACATTTCTCACCTTATTATCTGAACATTTCCCACCTTATTATCTGAACATTTCCCACCTTATTATCTGAACATTTCCCACCTTATTATCTGAACAATTCCCATCTTATTATCTGAACATTTCTCACCTTATTATCTGGAATATTCTCACCTTATTATCTGAACATTTCCCACCCTATTATCTGAACATTTCCCACATTATCTGAACATTTCTCACCTTATTATCTGAACATTTCTCACCTTATTATCTGAACATTTCCCACCTTATTATTTCTCACCTTATTATCTGAACATTTCCCACCTTATTATCTGAACATTTCTCACCTTATTATCTGAACATTTCCCACCTTATTATCTGAACATTTCCCACCCTATTATCTGAACATTTCCCACCTTATTATCTGAACATTTCCCATATCTGAACATTTCTCACCTTATTATCTGAACATTTCCCACCTTATTATCTGAACATTTCCCACCTTATTATCTGAACATTTCCCACCTTATTATCTGAACATTTCCCACCTTATTATCTGAACATCTCTCACCTTATTATCTGAACATTTCTCACCTTATTATCTGAACATTTCCCACCTTATTATCTGAACATTTCTCACCTTATTATCTGAACATTTCCCACCTTATTATCTGAACATTTCCCACCTTATTATCTGAACATTTCCCACCTTATTATCTGAACATTTCTCACCTTATTATCTGAACATTTCTCACCTTATTATCTGAACATTTCCCACCTTATTATCTGAACATTTCTCACCTTATTATCTGAACATTTCCCACATTATCTGAACATTTCCCACCTTATTATCTGAACATTTCTCACCTTATTATATGAACATTTCTCACCTTATTATCTGAACATTTCTCACCTTATTATCTGAACATTTCTCACCTTATTATCTGAACATTTCCCACCTTATTATCTGAACATTTCCCACCTTATTATCTGAACATTTCTCACCTTATTATCTGAACATTTCTCACCTTATTATCTGAACATTTCTCACCTTATTATCTGAACATTTCTCACCCTATTATCTGAACATTTCCCAACTTATTATCTGAACATTTCCCACCCTATTATCTGAACATTTCCCACATTATCTGAACATTTCTCACCTTATTATCTGAACATTTCTCACCTTATTATCTGAACATTTCCCACCTTATTATCTGAACATTTCCCACCTTATTATCTGAACATTTCCCACCTTATTATCTGAACATTTCCCACCCTATTATCTGAACATTTCCCACCTTATTATCTGAACATTTCCCATATCTGAACATTTCTCACCTTATTATCTGAACATTTCCCACCTTATTATCTGAACATTTCCCACCTTATTATCTGAACATTTCCCACCTTATTATCTGAACATTTCCCACCTTATTATCTGAACATTTCTCACCTTATTATCTTAACATTTCTCACCTTATTATCTGAACATTTCTCACCTTATTATCTGAACATTTCCCACCTTATTATCTAAACATTTCTCACCTTATTATCTGAACATTTCTCACCTTATTATCTGAACATTTCTCACCTTATCTGAACATTTCCCACCTTATTATCTGAACATTTCCCACATTATCTGAACATTTCTCACCTTATTTTCTGAACATTTCTCACCTTATTATCTGAACATTTCCCACCTTATTATCTGAACATTTCTCACCTTATTATCTGAACATTTCCCACCTTATTATCTGAACATTTCTCACCTTATTATCTGAACATTTCCCACCTTATTATCTGAACATTTCTCACCTTATTATCTGAACATTTCCCACCTTATTATCTGAACATTTCTTACCTTATTATCTGAACATTTCTTACCTTATTATCTGAACATTTCCCACCTTATTATCTGAACATTTCTCACCCTATTATCTGAACATTTCCCACCTTATTATCTGAACATTTCCCACCTTATTATCTGAACATTTCTCACCTTATTATCTGAACATTTCTCACCTTATTATCTGAACATTTCTCACCCTATTATCTGAACATTTCCCACCTTATTATCTGAACATTTCCCACCCTATTATCTGAACATTTCCCACCTTATTATCTGAACATTTCCCACATTATTATCTGAACATTTCCCACCTTATTATCTGAACATTTCTCACCTTATTATCTGAACATTTCTCACCTCATTATCTGAACATTTCCCACCTTATTATCTGAACATTTCTCACCTTATCTGAACATTTCCCACCTTATTATCTGAACATTTCCCACCTTATTATCTGAACATTTCTCACCTTATTATCTGAACATTTCCCACCTTATTATCTGAACATTTCTCACCTTATTATCTGAACATTTCCCACCTTATTATCTGAACATTTCTCACCTTATTATCTGAACATTTCCCACCTTATTATCTGAACATTTCTCACCTTATTATCTGAACATTTCCCACCTTATTATCTGAACATTTCCCACCTTATTATCTGAACATTTCTCACCCTATTATCTGAACATTTCCCACCTTATTATCTGAACATTTCCCACCTTATTATCTGAACATTTCTCACCTTATTATCTGAACATTTCCCACCTTATTATCTGAACATTTCTCACCTTATTATCTGAACATTTCCCACCTTATTATCTGAACATTTCTCACCTTATTATCTGAACATTTCCCACCTTATTATCTGAACATTTCTCACCTTATTATCTGAACATTTCCCACCTTATTATCTGAACATTTCTCACCTTATTATCTGAACATTTCCCACCTTATTATCTGGAATATTCCCACCTTATTATCTGAACATTTCCCACCTTATTATCTGAACATTTCCCACCTTATTATCTGAACATTTCCCACCTTATTATCTGAACATTTCCCACCTTATTATCTGAACATTTCTCACCCTATTATCTGAACATTTCCCACCTTATTATCTGAACATTTCCCACCTTATTATCTGAACATTTCCCACCTTATTATCTGAACATTTCCCACCTTATTATCTGAACATTTCCCACCTTATTATCTGAACATTTCCCACCTTATTATCTGAACATTTCTCACCTTATTATCTGAACATTTCCCACCTTATTATCTGAACATTTCCCACCTTATTACCTGAACATTTCCCACCTTATTATCTGAACATTTCTCACCTTATTATCTGAACATTTCTCACCTTATTATCTGAACATTTCTCACCTTATTATCTGAACATTTCCCACCTTATTATCTGAACATTTCCCACCCTATTATCTGAACATTTCCCACCCTATTATCTGAACATTTCCCACCTTATTATCTGAACATTTCCCACCTTATTATCTGAACATTTCCCACCTTATTATCTGAACATTTCCCACCTTATTATCTGAACATTTCCCACCTTATTATCTGAACATTTCCCACCTTATTATCTGAACATTTCTCACCTTATTATCTGAACATTTCCCACCTTATTATCTGAACATTTCCCACCTTATTACCCGAACATTTCCCACCTTATTATCTGAACATTTCTCACCTTATTATCTGAACATTTCTCACCTTATTATCTGAACATTTCTCACCTTATTATCTGAACATTTCCCACCTTATTATCTGAACATTTCCCACCCTATTATCTGAACATTTCCCACCCTATTATCTGAACATTTCCCACCTTATTATCTGAACATTTCCCACCTTATTATCTGAACATTTCCCACCTTATTATCTGAACATTTCCCACCTTATTATCTGAACATTTCCCACCTTATTATCTGAACATTTCCCACCTTATTATCTGAACATTTCTCACCTTATTATCTGAACATTTCCCACCTTATTATCTGAACATTTCCCACCTTATTACCTGAACATTTCCCACCTTATTATCTGAACATTTCTCACCTTATTACCTGAACATTTCCCACCTTATTATCTGAACATTTCTCACCTTATTATCTGAACATTTCTCACCTTATTATCTGAACATTTCCCACCTTATTATCTGAACATTTCCCACCTTATTATCTGAACATTTCCCACCTTATTATCTGAACATTTCCCACCTTATTATCTGAACATTTCCCACCTTATTACCTGAACATTTCCCACCTTATTATCTGAACATTTCTCACCTTATTATCTGAACATTTCTCACCTTATTATCTGAACATTTCTCACCTTATTATCTGAACATTTCTCACCTTATTATCTGAACATTTCCCACCTTATTATCTTAACATTTCCCACCCTATTATCTGAACATTTCCCACCTTATTATCTGAACATTTCCCACCTTATTATCTGAACATTTCCCACCTTATTATCTGAACATTTCCCACCTTATTATCTGAACATTTCCCACCTTATTACCTGAACATTTCCCACCTTATTATCTGAACATTTCTCACCTTATTATCTGAACATTTCTCACCTTATTATCTGAACATTTCTCACCTTATTATCTGAACATTTCTCACCTTATTATCTGAACATTTCCCACCTTATTATCTTAACATTTCCCACCCTATTATCTGAACATTTCCCACCTTATTATCTGAACATTTCCCACCTTATTATCTGAACATTTCCCACCTTATTATCTGAACATTTCCCACCTTATTATCTGAACATTTCCCACCTTATTATCTGAACATTTCTCACCAATGAATAAAAATTGTTGTGTTCACTTATTGTATCTCATCTGCTTTTATTATATGATCATAGGTTTCTTCCCCCCTGTGGAATTTGGGCACGCTCAATTCACCCTGTGGAATTTGGGCACGCTCAATTCACCCTGTGGAATTTGGGCACGCTCATTTCACCCTGTGGAATTTGGGCACGCTCATTTCACCCTGTGGAATTTGGGCACGCTCATTTCTAATGCATTGGCCTAACAATTTTTTAGGTTTCTTCCCCCCTCTTCCTATGTTAAAACGTAACGAAAAACATTAGATATCTAACGATGTTCACCTCATTAATGAAATAAAGAAAGGGCTTAGCTGCCAAGGCAAATTCACCCTGTGGAATTTGGGCACGCTCATTTCACCCTGTGGAATTTGGGCACGCTCATTTCTAATGCATTGGCCTAACAATTTTTTAGGTTTCTTCCCCCCTCTTCCTATGTTAAAACGTAACGAAAAACATTAGATATCTAACGATGTTCACCTCATTAATGAAATAAAGAAAGGGCTTAGCTGCCAAGGCAAATTCACCCTGTGGAATTTGGGCACGCTCATTTCACCCTGTGGAATTTGGGCACGCTCATTTCTAATGCATTGGCCTAACAATTTTTTAGGTTTCTTCCCCCCTCTTCCTATGTTAAAACGTAACGAAAAACATTAGATATCTAACGATGTTCACCTCATTAATGAAATAAAGAAAGGGCTTAGCTGCCAAGGCAAATTCACCCTGTGGAATTTGGGCACGCTCATTTCACCCTGTGGAATTTGGGCACGCTCATTTCTAATGCATTGGCCTAACAATTTTTTAGGTTTCTTCCCCCTCTTCCTATGTTAAAACGTAACGAAAAACATTAGATATCTAACGATGTTCACCTCATTAATGAAATAAAGAAAGGGCTTAGCTGCCAAGGCAAATTCACCCTGTGGAATTTGGGCACGCTCATTTCACCCTGTGGAATTTGGGCACGCTCATTTCTAATGCATTGGCCTAACAATTTTTTAGGTTTCTTCCCCCCTCTTCCTATGTTAAAACGTAACGAAAAACATTAGATATCTAACGATGTTCACCTCATTAATGCAATAAAGAAAGGGCTTAGCTGCCAAGGCAAATTCACCCTGTGGAATTTGGGCACGCTCATTTCACCCTGTGGAATTTGGGCACGCTCATTTCTAATGCATTGGCCTAACAATTTTTTAGGTTTCTTCCCCCCTCTTCCTATGTTAAAACGTAACGAAAAACATTAGATATCTAACGATGTTCACCTCATTAATGAAATAAAGAAAGGGCTTAGCTGCCAAGGCAAATTCACCCTGTGGAATTTGGGCACGCTCATTTCACCCTGTGGAATTTGGGCACGCTCATTTCTAATGCATTGGCCTAACAATTTTTTAGGTTTCTTCCCCCCTCTTCCTATGTTAAAACGTAACGAAAAACATTAGATATCTAACGATGTTCACCTCATTAATGAAATAAAGAAAGGGCTTAGCTGCCAAGGCAAATTCACCCTGTGGAATTTGGGCACGCTCATTTCACCCTGTGGAATTTGGGCACGCTCATTTCTAATGCATTGGCCTAACAATTTTTTAGGTTTCTTCCCCCCTCTTCCTATGTTAAAACGTAACGAAAAACATTAGATATCTAACGATGTTCACCTCATTAATGCAATAAAGAAAGGGCTTAGCTGCCAAGGCAAATTCACCCTGTGGAATTTGGGCACGCTCATTTCACCCTGTGGAATTTGGGCACGCTCATTTCTAATGCATTGGCCTAACAATTTTTTAGGTTTCTTCCCCCCTCTTCCTATGTTAAAACGTAACGAAAAACATTAGATATCTAACGATGTTCACCTCATTAATGAAATAAAGAAAGGGCTTAGCTGCCAAGGCAAATTCACCCTGTGGAATTTGGGCACGCTCATTTCACCCTGTGGAATTTGGGCACGCTCATTTCTAATGCATTGGCCTAACAATTTTTTAGGTTTCTTCCCCCCTCTTCCTATGTTAAAACGTAACGAAAAACATTAGATATCTAACGATGTTCACCTCATTAATGAAATAAAGAAAGGGCTTAGCTGCCAAGGCAAATTCACCCTGTGGAATTTGGGCACGCTCATTTCACCCTGTGGAATTTGGGCACGCTCATTTCTAATGCATTGGCCTAACAATTTTTTAGGTTTCTTCCCCCCTCTTCCTATGTTAAAACGTAACGAAAAACATTAGATATCTAACGATGTTCACCTCATTAATGCAATAAAGAAAGGGCTTAGCTGCCAAGGCAAATTCACCCTGTGGAATTTGGGCACGCTCATTTCACCCTGTGGAATTTGGGCACGCTCATTTCTAATGCATTGGCCTAACAATTTTTTAGGTTTCTTCCCCCCTCTTCCTATGTTAAAACGTAACGAAAAACATTAGATATCTAACGATGTTCACCTCATTAATGCAATAAAGAAAGGGCTTAGCTGCCAAGGCAAATTCACCCTGTGGAATTTGGGCACGCTCATTTCACCCTGTGGAATTTGGGCACGCTCATTTCACCCTGTGGAATTTGGGCACGCTCAATTCACCCTGTGGAATTTGGGCACGCTCATTTCACCCTGTGGAATTTGGGCACGCTCATTTCACCCTGTGGAATTTGGGCACGCTCATTTCTAATGCATTGGCCTAACAATTTTTTAGGTTTCTTCCCCCCTCTTCCTATGTTAAAACGTAACGAAAAACATTAGATATCTAACGATGTTCACCTCATTAATGCAATAAAGAAAGGGCTTAGCTGCCAAGGCAAATTCACCCTGTGGAATTTGGGCACGCTCATTTCACCCTGTGGAATTTGGGCACGCTCATTTCACCCTGTGGAATTTGGGCACGCTCAATTCACCCTGTGGAATTTGGGCACGCTCATTTCACCCTGTGGAATTTGGGCACGCTCATTTCACCCTGTGGAATTTGGGCACGCTCATTTCTAATGCATTGGCCTAACAATTTTTTAGGTTTCTTCCCCCCTCTTCCTATGTTAAAACGTAACGAAAAACATTAGATATCTAACGATGTTCACCTCATTAATGCAATAAAGAAAGGGCTTAGCTGCCAAGGCAAATTCACCCTGTGGAATTTGGGCACGCTCATTTCACCCTGTGGAATTTGGGCACGCTCATTTCACCCTGTGGAATTTGGGCACGCTCAATTCACCCTGTGGAATTTGGGCACGCTCATTTCACCCTGTGGAATTTGGGCACGCTCATTTCACCCTGTGGAATTTGGGCACGCTCATTTCTAATGCATTGGCCTAACAATTTTTTAGGTTTCTTCCCCCCTCTTCCTATGTTAAAACGTAACGAAAAACATTAGATATCTAACGATGTTCACCTCATTAATGCAATAAAGAAAGGGCTTAGCTGCCAAGGCAAATTCACCCTGTGGAATTTGGGCACGCTCATTTCACCCTGTGGAATTTGGGCACGCTCATTTCACCCTGTGGAATTTGGGCACGCTCAATTCACCCTGTGGAATTTGGGCACGCTCATTTCACCCTGTGGAATTTGGGCACGCTCATTTCACCCTGTGGAATTTGGGCACGCTCATTTCACCCTGTGGAATTTGGGCACGCTCATTTCACCCTGTGGAATTTGGGCACGCTCATTTCACCCTGTGGAATTTGGGCACGCTCATTTCACCCTGTGGAATTTGGGCACGCTCATTTCACCCTGTGGAATTTGGGCACGCTCATTTCTAATGCATTGGCCTAACAATTTTTTACAATTTTAATAATTTTTTCTTTTATTCTTTAACAATTTTATAATTTAACCCATACAGAGCCCCAGACAAACATGAGCAGACGACACTCTTCTATATGCTTCTATATATGTGTGGGGCTCCCTGCAGTGAAATGGATGTTTTTTATTTTATGTCCTAAAAATTGTAAGAAACATTTATTTAAAAAAAATGATAAAAAATTGTTAGGCCAATGCATTCTCTTATATATGCGAGGCGACCTATGGTCGACTCGCATATATAAGAGAATGCATTGGCACAGGGTAAAAAAAATTTGGGCTCATTTCGCAAGCAAATAGTCCACAGAAACCTTGAAAACTCATCAACAGAAAGGAACTGCAAGTTTCTGGCCCTCGGCACCGCTCGTGCACAAAATTGACGTCCCCATAAAATGTTCAATTATTTGTCGTTATTTCACAGCGTGCACAAAAATGATTTTGTAAACAAATCATCGAGAAAAGCAGTGAAAATGCTTCAACCGTCCGAATTTTATTTGTTTTGGTTCTCGATCCACACAGCGCGTGCAGAAAGAATTGTTAGTGACTTCAGCAGAATATTGTCAGTTCATCACACTTATTTGTCGTTATTTCACGGTGATCACGCGTGACTTTGTAAACAAATCGTCGAGAAAAACCGTGAAAATACATCAACCGGCCGGAACTATTTTTTTGCTTCCTCGGCACAACGCTTGCAGAAACGAATTTTTAGTGACTTCACTAGAATATTGTCAGTTCAACACACTTATTTGTCGTTATTTCATGGTGGGCACGCGTGATTTTGTAAACAAATCGTTGAGAGAAGCCGAGAGAATGCGTCTACTGGCCGGAACTGTTTTTGGTCCTCGGCACAGCGCGTACAGAATGGTGACGTCCCGAGGAGCTTGTATCGTCTGGCGCCCGGGCAGTTGAGTTCGTCGCACACGTGGTTCCTCAACTCTTCCGCTCTCATCTCTGCGGTCGTCTGGCGCTTCCACTTCGTTCTGAAAGAAATACAAGAAAACCAATGTCAGAAATGGTAACGCGCTCAAGATCATATATTATATACCCATGATTGTAATTATAGAATATAAAATATATTGATTTCACGAATGACCAACTCAGAATTCCGTTAAAATAACAATAACAACCAGCACCTAATTAACGAACCGGCGGCCGACTCCGCCCTCTCCGGCCGACTCCGCCCTCTCCGACCACAACCCCCAGTGGGCTGGAGAACGAAAAAAGTCTATAAAAGTTGAAATATAAGACTTACAAATTATCTTTTTCATTTCTTTTATTTTATCACAATCCAAAAATCAACATTATTGACGACAATAAACAATAAACGACAATAAACAATAAATTGAAATTCCCAACTACATCTTTTACCAGACTCGGCCTCCTGCTCGCAGTTCGACTTTTAATCATCCCAAAATTTCCCATTCTATAAATAAAACGCCCATGTTAATGTCAGCGCCCACATCTATCGAGAATCTGGAGAACCGTATACACGCGGCGCGCGTTAACAAACTTACCATGAACAGGGACGTGGCTAGGGAGTCTCCGTGGGGGGGGGGGTGTTTTCCAAATTTTCCAACTGCACTGATCATCTTGTTGACTAAAATGTCTACTCAATTTTGTTTTAAATCAAAATGTTTAAATATTAGAACTCTTGTGTTTGAATTGCCGTGCGAGATGCGACAATGTCGTACACGTGCGTTTAGACATTTGTGTATGATAAAATAATTGGAGAACCAAATCACACCGTTTCGAAATAAATATAGTTCTTCGGTTTTAGTGGGACTTTTCAAACTTAAGGTTCAAAATTTATACAATTTTTTTTC
Organism: Siphonodentalium dalli; assembly: GCA_032622095.1. Taxonomy (NCBI): domain Eukaryota; kingdom Metazoa; phylum Mollusca; class Scaphopoda; order Gadilida; family Siphonodentaliidae; genus Siphonodentalium; species Siphonodentalium dalli. The sequence continues at coordinate 4,207,160 of CP136069.1, forward strand.
GATATTGTGTGTGCGTAACAAGGATAGCATGTTGCTGTATTCGCTTAGTATGTATCTCAATATCGCGGAAGTCCACCAAATGTGGGTGAAATGTCGCCGATAGCAGCGGTCTTACCGAGTCATCAAGGGAGGTAAACCCTGCATAGAGTTTGACACTGACCTTCTGTTCTGATACCATGTCTTCACTTGAGTTTCAGACAGGTTTAATCGTCTGGCCACATCTCTGCGATCCGCTACGCTCAAATATTTCTGACATCTGAATTTCCGCTCAAGGAACTGAAGCTGTGCGTGCGTGAAGGCTGTTCTCTTTCTCCGGATCTTTCTGTCTTTAGCCGCAAGATATGCAGGTAACGTCTGTGGACAGCTTCCACCGAATGCGTAGTGCGGGGGAGATAACTCGAATTGAGAACTGGTTATTTCTGCAAATATATATGGTGACACTCCACAGTTTATACAGGGATTGCAGCAGAAATAATTAATAGGGCATCAATTCATTAAACATTAACTGAAATAATATAAAGTTATTAGCACGCCAGCGTGTATACTGTTCTTGAAAATATAAAATCCACTGGTGTTATGGGGGATTAGGTAGATGTAAAAGTAAAAATGGGTCGCTCTAAAAGCTGTAGTCTTACCCCGAATGCTCAATAAAATAGTCCAACACAGATTAGCACATGTGCTGATATTGATAATAGCCACACCGTTTGGAAAGCATGCGATCGTGTCGTAATCAAAGATGGATTTCGACGAAATTTGATACTTAGGGGTACTTTTGTCCGGGGAGTGTTTTGGACGGGTCAAATCGTGACCCGACCTGACCTTGACCTTTAAAACAGTCAATTCAAGGTCAAATCGGGTAAAACGGACGGATTTCGACGAAATTTTATACCTAGGGGTAGTTTTGTCCGGGAAGTGTTTTTGACGGGTCAAATCGTGACCCCGACCTGACATTGACCTTCAAAATTGTCAATTCAAGGTCAAATCGGATAAAACGGACGGATTTAGACGAAATTTTATGCCTAGGGGTACTTTTCTCCGGGTAGTGTTTTGGACGGGTCAAATCATGACCCCGACCTGACCTTGACTTTTAAAATAGTCAATTCAAGGTCAAATCGCGCCTTTCGCCGGAAAGGAGATGGGGAAACAGCCTGGACGAAGTCGGGCCCACCAGCTAGTGTAATAAAAAGCGAGACAGCTTAGTTGAAGAATGTCATGTATAACACGATAAACGGGAAAACTTGATATAATTATGGAAGTATCCAAATTTCCCACATGGAATTTGAAAGCTAGTTTATATTATAATTATATTATAATTTATATTTATGGCTAATAATATGATCTTGGTGGCCTTACCATTTCTGTCTATGGTTTTCTTGTTATACAATGTTGGGTACAGTATGTGTTTTCTTGTATACTGCGGATGAGTACAAGAAAACACATACTGTACACAGCATTGTATAATTACATTTTTATTATCCATCTGTATGTTTATCAAAATTTTGGGAATAAAACAATAAACAAACATTTGACAACCATACCTATTTGTAAGAAAAAATTAATACTTATTTTTCAAACTAAACAAATGTCGTGTCAACGTATATATAGGCGCGCAGATGTAAGAATGATAAACAAGCCTTGAAATGGGGTGTCTGTCATTTGCAGAATGAGGTCCCCAGAGGGTTAATTAGTGATGCTACCCCGCATAGCGGGCTAGCATCACCGAATTCACCCGCTGTGAACCTCATTCTGCTGAGGTGTAAGCAGAATGAGGCCCACAGAGGGTGAATTTTGTGGTGATAGCCCGCTATGCGGGGTAGCATCACTAAATTCACCCTCTGGGACCTCATTCTGCAAATGACAGACACCCTATTTCAAGGCTTGAATGATAAACAATTGTAAAATAAATTACAGTTATTGCCCTAAAGGCCAACTTAATTTTCGAGTCACTGATTACGTTTTTTTTATAGTGCATTGATATAGGGTGGGTTTACATTCGTACACAGATCTGTGTGAAGTCACGTGTCGCGGATTACTGCGATCAGAACATGATTACTGATAGTGAACGCGCACTCATCAGTATATATTTACACACTAAGTGTTGTCATCACTAAATCCAGCATTCTGATTGGTCGGCGCCCACGTGGCTAGTTGCAGTTATTTCTCGATGAATGCGCAACGCCCCATAACACCAACCTAATAACACCATCGATACGTCATTAGGTTTGGAAAGACGAACGCGTAATGTTTTGGGCGCATTTGGACTCGCGCAGGATTTGACTTAATACATCATCGGGTTTCAATATGAAGAGAAATTGTTCCTATTAACTTTTGGCAAGGGTGCTATTGGGTATTTTGGGCTGATCTTGTCACGATACACTTTTCGATTTAAATATATTTACAAAAGTGGCTTTCTCGCTAAATGTATATAAATATAAGGATTAACTGTCATGTGGACTATTTTTATGGAGATGTAACGGTGAGGTAAGTGGTCATAACTTGTATGTAAAACCCTTCGGGTTTTACACAAGTTATGTCCACTTAATTAATCAAATCAGATTTGCCTGTCTCATTGCCTCGGTGTTGACCGTGAATTATAACCGACACGATTTTTGCTCACACGAACGAATACCGTTTTCTTTCTGTGTGCATTTCTATATCAACCCGTTTACACCAGTATGCGCGTAGAACTGTATACATATATACAGCAATGTAAACGAGCCATACGGTTTTAATAACAATATATGCCATAAAATATGATTAAAGTACTATAACTCATCACAATTTTAAATGTCTCTATCTCAGAAGATGCCCGTAGAGAAATAGAAAACACCTGAAATCATACAAAGAATACCCCCCTTTTGGGTCACAGAATGCAACAGAATTCAAACTTTTCAATAGAAGGGTAATAACTCTATCTTTAAGATTTAGAGTTATTCCCTCTCCATTGAAAATAATACAATTTTAACTACAATCCAGATGAAAAAAACACGTCAGTAACTAAAAAAAAAACATGTTCACAGTTTATTACACGGCTAAGTTGATAATACAGTGTTTTGGAGCTTCATATTTCAAAATATATATAATATGGGCAGTGTTCGCGCTGTCGGTAGCCAAATTAGCCAATGGCTAATATTTTTCGAATTTGGCTAATAAAAATTATATGGCATATATGTGATCTGGGGGTTAATTCCGGGATATATATGAATCCCGCGTACGGCTTCAAAACACCCTGAATCCCGCGTACCGAAAGGTGGGGGTGATACCCTCCATAATGACAACCATCCCTTATCGTATTTGACAACCATATATACTTATTTGTCAGAAAATCAACACTTATTTTGCAAACTAAAAAAATGTTGGACAATTGTAAAGTAAGTATGCAGTTCTATTCCCAAATGTTATTTGCGAACGACCATCGATACAATTCATTCATGGTAACTCCTCTCCAACAATGGGGGATCCACAACGAGTCCCCAATTTATAGTGCAATTTAAAAAACGAGTCCAGTAAATTAGGTCTGGACCGAGCCTTTGGCGAGGCCCAGACCTAATTATACTGACCTATATATAAGGAGGAGGCACGAACAATAAATTTAATATCCAAATTCGAGGGGAATGTATTCTTCCAAAACAGATTGCACATAAATGTGAACTCTTCATGGATCTGCTATGATCAAGGTTCAAAATAAATTTTTCAGGCACCAAATGGATGGTGTTGGTCATTTCAAAATGGTGCCTGTCATTTTTCAGATATACTGTATGAGACAGTATTTAAATTTCCAATTGAGAGAGAGAGAGAGGGAGAGAGAAACGGACAGACATAGGGAGGGAGAGACAGACATGTAAATATGACTAAGTTCCAAACTAACAACCTGATAAAATGACAGTTATTTAGAGAAATCCGCCTTGAAATACAAGTAAATAGACGAGCAAATGCGACGAAGGCACTAAGGAACCAATACAAAGAAAAATCTCTTAAATTTCTCGGGGTGATCATAGACGAGAACCTCCACATTCAAGTATCATATATCCATAATGTCAAAAACAAATTCTCATGCCACATATTTCTTAAACATGGCAAAACCATTTCTCCCCAAAAACACACTCAAAACCCTTTATTTCGCTCTCATTCACAGTCATCTCATGTACGGCTTAATAATATGGGGCCATGCAAATATAACAGGATCATTATTCAAGTTTCAAAAGAAAGCTATACGCATTATATGCAAGACGTAATATCGTAGCCATACTGAACCACGTTTTAAGAGGGAAAAGATCCTAAAACTACTAGGCACGATCTATATCATCTCCAAATTGCATTATTTATGTATAATTGGAAAAAAACAAAACTCTCCCATCATCATTCGAAAAAACATTCAAATATACACCCATATCTATAACCAGACAAGCTGGAAGTTTGATGATGACAAAACCGAGAACAAATTTCTCACTAATACTTCCAAACACGCTTTCCCCAATGTATGGAACTGTTTGAACGCTTCGCTCAGAAATTCTCCAAGTAAAACACAATGCAAAAAGTCTATCACCAATAATTTATTATCACAATATAGTAATGATACTATATGTAAAACTCGAGAATGTAAATCCTGCAGAGTAACAACTTGAAATTACTGACCTGTTATGTCTGTTATTGGCATGACCTTTTATGGGCGATTTAATAATACGTATATGTTCATGCACATGTACATAATTAGCTTTGCCCTAACATTAAACACATCGAATGTCAGGCTGTCCTTTTTTTTATAAGAAGATTTACCATTTACAAACCCTTCAACGCTCATCCTTGTTGTAAATACTCATTATTCAGCTATGAACGCCATCTTAATCATATATGTAATGTTATATTACAGGGGTGGCAGGAAGACGGCCTGTACTGGCCATGCCACCCCTGCACATGTAAATCTGTATACATATAATTATATACCACTGTATTTCATATATAAATGTGCAAATAAACATTCAAACATTAAAAAAAACAGATTGTGAGAACTATATACAGAGAGAGAGAGAGAGAGAGAGAGAGAGAGAGAGAGAGAGAGAGAGAGAGAGAGAGAGAGAGAGAGAGAGAGAGAGAGTCATTGTTTATTGATAGGTGTTTATATAAGGTCCAGACACCCAAATCAATTTATCTTATAATCCACGTATCTCTATTACGCGACGACAGACTAATTAATACACATTGTCCAGTGTCCTTAAATGACCCGAGTTTCAAATGGGCAACAGCAAATAACCAGGCTTCTATTCCCGATTTGTATGTACATATGCACTTTCAGCGATCATGGACTAATGACAGAAGGAGAGAGAGTGAGAGAAAGTAACGATACAAGTGACCCAGTCCGAGGTTAACAAGCGAGAACAATCCGGATTCACTTGTATGAGCCAGTTGTCTGTTTGCAACCACGGGAAGCACGGATTCGTGGCTAGGACATATATGTAGCTGATAATAGCATATAGGTTACACTGGTGTAAATGTTTTCCATAGGCCTCAGTGCTAACGTTTTAGCGCATAGTGTTGGCAATATAAATATTGGGTCCAAAATTTTCTTTAAATCTGAAAAATTGACATTTTGGGAAACTTTTTACACAAAAAAATCATGTCTGTCTAGCAGGGAATTCGCCTTTAAATCTTATGTTTTCGTAACTAGTGTCAGAATCGCATAAAAAAATACAGTCATATTTTAGACCACACCAAAAAATTCAAACTCCACTACAAAGGGTTAATTCCTGTGCCAATGGTTATTTTACCTATGGGAAATCATAGGGAAGAGGTGTGATGATTTTTTTATGTGAAAAGCACACAAGGCTATTGACCAATCAGGGCCCAGTGTCTATTTTATTCTCTCCTATATATTCCTCCCGCATCCGCCAGATGTCGCTCGGAACCTTATTTACACCAGTGTAACCTATACAACGGTGATATAATGCGCAAATATCACATAATAGTGATTTAAAGCAATTTAAAAAAGTGGGTCGGATCCGGATCCGCATCCGGAATCGATTCCCGATTTGTAAGTACATCTGCACTCAGCAATCATGGACTAATGACAGAACGCGAGAGAGAGAGATAGAGAGAGAGTGTGTGAGAGCGAGAGAGAGAGAGAGAGATTGATAGATACAGAAGAGAGAGAGGGAGAGAGAAACGGACAGACATAGGGAGGGAGAGAGAGAGAGACATGTAAATATGACTAAGTTCCAAACTAACAACCTGATAAAATGACAGTTATTTAGAGAAATCCGCCTTGAAATACAAGTAAATGGACTAGCAAATGCGACGAAGGCACTAAGAAACAGATTGTGAGAACTACAGAGAGAGAGAGAGAGAGAGAGAGAGAGAGAGAGAGAGAGAGAGACTCATTGTTTATTGATAGGTCTTTATATAAGGTCCAGACATCCTAATCCCTTTATCTTATAATCCCTTTATCTCTATCACGCGGCGGCAGACTAATTAATACACATTGACCAGTGCGAGAGAGTGAGAGAGATATATATACAGAAGAGAGAGAGAGAGAGAGAGAGAGAGAGAGAGAGAGAGACGGACAGGCATGGTAGAGGGAGGGAGCGAGAGAGAGAGAGAGAGAGAGAGAGAGAGAGAGAGAGAGAGAGAGAGAGAGAGAGAGAGAGAGAAACATGTATATATGACTAAGTTCCAAACTAACTACCTGATAAAAATGACAGTTATTTAGAGAAAGTCGCCTAGAACTGAATTGAGACGACAGGTATGCACACGCGCCGCCTTTCGAATGACCAGGGGCCAACGAATAAACGAACGAGATAGAGCGATAGATAGAGAGAGAGAGGGGGGAGAGAGAGGGATAGAGAGAGAGAGTAACGATGCACGTGACCCAGTCAGGGATTAACAAGCGAGAACAATCCAGATTCACTTGTATGAGCCAGTTTGGGTTTATCTTCCGATAAGTAGTGATACAGTTTCTTTGAGAGCATGGAAACTGTTGCGCCAGTACCAATTAGAAACCTCACTGGCTGCCCATAGATATTGCAATCTAAATACAGGCCTCCCTCTTCAGAAGAACTGTATCTAACAAACTCCTTGGAGTTAGGATGTCCACTTGTGCTCGGCTGGTCTCCCCTCCCACGATATGCATTAGGACACATGTCGCGTGGGTTGTGAGAAGTTCTGCATCTGGTGCGTTCTTTGTATTCGTTTGTGCTATAATCAGGATTATCATTATAATTCTGTCTCCATTGTCTATCGCCACGACAGTCACTCCAGGACTCATTTGTGATACTCTTTTTCTCCTTGTTTTGGTTCTCCAAGTTTGTCATTCTTTGTGTAATCTCCCCATTACTCATCTTCAAATCAGTCAACATTTGTTTTATCTCCTTCATCTCAAGGATGGACTGTGATGTCTGGGGTGGTTGTGAGTTATCCTGAGTTTCCCATTGGAACCAGTTTGGGGCTTCAGTTCATATATTATCTTTTTGGGTTCTTCAAACTCTATATTTTTGCTATGTGTTGGGTCTGCTTCATTTACTGCCCCAGCATATATAGTCTTTAGACTTGACAAAAGCGTCTACTTCAACTGCATGTCTTATGCTCTCACCAAGAGAGCCCGGTCGTGCTTATTTTACCCTGAGTCGTATATCTGGATCATACAACCCACCAATGAATTGGTCCTTTGCCAAGGTGTCTCTCAATTGGTGTGATGGAGTATGATATGCCATATTGGCCAGACGTGGGATGCTTTGTCCCAATTCAGGTAGGCTCTATCCTGCCCTTTGTCGTCGTTCACGCAATTGTACCATATACAAGTCAGTCTGGTTTTTGACAGCAAATCGGCCTTCTATCGCAGCAACAAGAACGTTGTAGTCTTCTTCTCGTCATGTGAGTAGGTCACCGAGTGTTCCTTGAACCAATCCTCTCAAGGATGCGCCTAGACAAAGGCCATTGTCATCAATTTCCCATCCATTTATTTTGGCACAAATTTCAAAGTGTGCTTTGTAATCTAAGCATGGTCTTGTGCCATCATAGCTATCAAGTGTTACAAATTGTTTCAGTTTTTCACCGGGTTTTCTAGGAATATTTCGGCTCGGTGGTATTTAGCGCAATGCATTACCGTGCATGCCTACCGTAAGTTATCATTTGCTGTGTTGGCACTCGACAGCTTACACATAATAACCTACTGCACATATGAATTACGAATAGGATGCTACAGGTACATCACTAGAATATGCGTTCTTTCTATCAGTTGTCGATTTTCAATATCTGTAGTTACGATTACGGATTCGAGAAACCCAAGTATATATGGGCACGCGAGCTTTGCATGCATTCATCTAGTGTACAACTGACAACATTTATTTTTTTGGTGACGGGTGACACAATCTTACACAAACAGCACCTATCACAAATGATGACATAACTGGCTTATGAACATATGCCGTGAACATTTCCACAAACTTCCAAGGTACTTCTGAGATCCCTCGTCAAAGCAATATTGAATTATCACCCATTAAGAGGGCAAGACAATTGAAAATCAACATTTGTTTTTGTCTATTTTCACAATAAATCTCAGACGATTTGGCATCAATCAACGAAATCATGGCGTTACCATACTTGTTATCTATAAGTATGTAGACTGCTATATATTAGCAGGAAGATATCCCAAATTCTCTGATTTTTCATTTCTTCTGCCGAATTTCCCCAAAACAGTGACTTTTTGCTGAATTTTGGGGTGAGGGGTGAAACAATCTTACATAACACATCACTTATTGAATATGTTGACATAAACAACATGTTGCCATATTCGGAATATATCTCCGCAGTTTTCTAGACTATATTGAAAATCGCAGGTCAAAACAATATTGAACTATTCCTGATTAAGAAGGCAAAAAAATTTAAAATTTGCGGTTTTTGGTCTATTTAAAAAAAAAAATCTCAGAAATCTTGATAACTTTCAACGAAATCGAGCACTATCATATTAGAAATATAGAAGTAGGTAGAACGCAATATCTTGGCGTCAAAAAAATCGCGTTTCTCTACAGTTGTGTCGCTCTTAGCCGCATTTATAAAAGACAGCGATGTTTGCTGATTTTTGGCGCTTAAACCTCTCAAAATCATCTATTGCATTATTTGTATATTTCACACCGGGTCCTATCCGTTGCACAATGTCATAGCCTTCAAAACGATGTATCACAAGCCCGTGTGTGGTGCCGATGTATCACAAGCCCGTGTGTGGTGCCGATGGACTAAACTCCTACTTCTAGTGAGCTTTTTGAGTTTGTACGTCCGCTCTACTAATACCGTAAATAACATGCAATTATATCGCAAGAATCAATCATACAATCATAGGCCAAATTTGAATGCAAATCTCAGTAGCACTGTTACATGTGGAACTACAGAAAAATTACTACTCATGTCGTTCGCTTTGGTAAAGATGCATGCTATATGCACGTTTCCGTTCATACTATATATGGCACCATGTGAGTTTCTATGACGAAATACCTGCAAAACTATACCGCGCAAACTTGCCAACGTATGAGCGGTATGGTTTTACAGGCATTTTCTCAAATAAAACCCTATGGTGTCAGAATGAGAACGGAAACATGCATGAGGGTATATCACTCCCCCCCCCCTGTTCGGTACGCGGAATTCAGGGTGATTTGAAGCCGTACGCGGGATTCATATCCCCGAATTAACTGGTATTCAGGTTCAAGCAAAACATCTTGGACGCAGGTTTTGATGGCGCAAAATAATATTTTTGTGCTAGTTATCTGTATGAATGAGTGGGTAGAATAGCTTTTTGGGCCTATTCGACCACCATGCCATCATAAAGTATCATTAATCGTATCATAACAGCCTCATAACAGCCTCATAATGCCCATAACGCGACCGGCGTCAATTTGTATGTCATTTATCGCATATTATTTCTTAACATGTATTCAGGATTAACCCCCCAAAATTAACTGGTATTCAGCATTCACCCCCCAAAATTAACTGGTATTCAGGATTCAGGGGGGAGGGGGTGATACCCTCTGTACCACAGCTAACTACACGAGAAGCAAACACTATGTAGTTCCACTTGTAGCGATGCTATCGAAATTTACATGTAAATAGCATGTAATTATCTCGCAAGATTAAATTTTATCACTCAATGTTAACCCTTTACCCAACAAAACGGTCAAAAACGCCCAAATAAAGCTTCAACAGCCTAAAATATCTTCGGTCTGTCTCAATAACACCATACAAATATGGATATCATTGGAACCGGTTCATTGACCACATTGTGATGGTTACAGTTATGCCCTGTGCCAATGCATTCTCTTATATATGCGAGTCGACCATAGGTCGCCTCGCATATATAAGAGAATGCATTGGCCTAAAAAAAAAAAAATTAACATTTTTTCTTACAACAATTTTATAATTTTTTCTTACATTTTTTATCATTTTTAATATGTTAAGCCAATGCATTCTCTTATATATGCGAGGCGACCTATGGTCGACTCGCATATATAAGAGAATGCATTGGCACAGGGCCGTTCTGTTGGGTAAAAGGTTAAAGCAAAGTGTTAGCAGCACAGTTTCATGTGGAACTACTGAAAATTTACTCCTTACGCCGTTAGCGTTGGTAAATAATTATGCATGTTATATGCATGTCGCCGTTCAAATTCTGATGATACCATTGGGTTTTCTTTGAGAGAGTGCCTGCATACAATACAGTGTAAACTTGCACTGTCTGGTGACGTCTTGTGATGTTGTTTCCCACCGAGCGTCTTTTGTATTTTGGGAGGAGTTGACATGCGCAGATAAAAAAAACATACTTATTTGACAACCATATTGATATGTCAGAACACCCGAATTAAAGGCCCACTTAATTTTCGAGTCGTCGATTATTTTTTTTATAGTGACTTGATATACGGTTTTAATAACAATATATGCCATAAAATATGATTAAAATACTGTAATTCATCACTATTTGAAACATCTGTGTCTCAGAAGATGCTCACAGAGAAATAGAACACTGCTGAAATCATAGAATGACTTCCCTCCTTTGGCACCCAGCATGCAACAGAATTCAAACATTTTTAAATGGAAGGGGAAGAACTCTATCTTTAATATATAGAGTTATTCCCCCTGCATTGAAAATAATACTGATCTTTACTTCAATCTTGATGACAAAACGCGTTGGCAACTCAACAAAAACAACATGTCCACAGTTTATTACACCAGATATGTTGATAATACAATGTTTTTGGAGCTTCCTCGTTCAAATGGTATATAATATGGCATATCTTTTATATAATGTGATCTGGGTATATAATATGGCATATATTTTATATAATGTGATCTGGGTATATAATATGGCATATATTTTATATAATGTAATCTGGGGGTTCGATGGTATATAATATGGCATATATTTTATATAAAGTAATCTGGGGGTACATGGTATATAATATGGCATATATTTTATATAATGTGATCTGGGTATATAATATGGCATATATTTTATATAATGAAATCTGGGGGTTCGATGGTATATAATATGGCATATATTTTATATAATATAATCTGGGGGTTCATGGTATATAATATGGCATATATTTTATATAATATAATCTGGGGGTTCATGGTATATAATATGGCATATATTTTATATAATGTAATCCGGGGGTTCGATGGTATATAATATGGCATATATTTTATATAATGTAATCTGGGTATATAATATGGCATATATTTTATATAATGTAATCCGGGGGTTCGAAAATTAAGTGGGCCTTTAAAAGATAGATTTTAGTTAAATGTCTTGTCAATTATAATCAAAGAAACGTTCAATACTTCGGCAGACGAGTTATTCATAAGTTGGATGTAAAAAATTAAATGTTGGGGTGACAATTTCATTCATGATGTAAAACATTTAATGTTGGGGTGACTATTTCATTCATGATGTAAAACATTCAATGTTGGGGTGACTATTTCATTCATGATGTAAAACATCCAATGTTGGGGTGACTATTTCATTCATGATGTAAAAAATTCAATGTTGGGGTGACTATTTCGTTCATGATGTAAAACATTCAATGTTGGGGTGACTATTTCATTCATGATGTAAAAAATTCAATGTTGGGGTGACTATTTCATTCATGATGTAAATCATCCAATGTTGGGGTGACTATTTCATTCATGATGTAAAACATTCAATGTTGGGGTGACTATTTCATTCATGATGTAAAACATTTAATGTTGGGGTGACTATTTCATTCATGATGTAAAACATTCATTGTTGGGGTGACTATTTCATTCATGATGTAAAACATTCAATGTTGGGGTGACTATTTCATTCATGATGTAAAACATTCAATGTTGGGGTGACTATTTCATTCATGATGTAAAACATTTAATGTTGGGGTGACTATTTCATTCATGATGTAAAACATTCATTGTTGGGGTGACTATTTCATTCATGATGTAAAACATTCAATGTTGGGTGACTATTTCATTCATGATGTAAAACATTCAATGTTGGGGTGACTATTTCATTCATGATGTAAAACATTCAATGTTGGGGTGACTATTTCATTCATGATGTAAAACATCCAATGTTGGGGTGACTATTTCATTCATGATGTAAAACATTCAATGTTGGGGTGACTATTTCGTTCATGATGTAAAACATTCAATGTTGGGGTGACTATTTCATTCATGATGTAAAACATTTAATGTTGTGGTGACTATTTCATTCATGATGTAAAACATCCAATGTTGGGGTGACTATTTCATTCATGATGTAAAACATCCAATTTTGGGGTGACTATTTCATTCATGATGTAAAACATTTAATGTTGGGGTGACTATTTCATTCATGATGTAAAACATTCAATGTTAGGGTGACTATTTCATTCATGATGTAAAACATTCAATGTTGGAGTGACTATTTCATTCATGATGTAAAACATTCAATGTTAGGGTGACTATTTCATTCATGATGTAAAACATTTAATGTTGGGGTGACTATTTCATTCATGATGTAAAACATTCAATGTTGGGTTGACTATTTCATTCATGATGTAAAACATTCAATGTTAGGTTGACTATTTCATTCATGATGTAAAACATTTAATGTTAGGTTGACTATTTCATTCATGATGTAAAACATTCAATGTTGGGTTGACTATTTCATTCATGATGTAAAACATTCAATGTTAGGTTGACTATTTCATTCATGATGTAAAACATTTAATGTTGGAGTGACTATTTCATTCATGATGTAAAACATTCAATGTTGGAGTGACTATTTCATTCATGATGTAAAACATTCAATGTTAGGGTGACTATTTCATTCATGATGTAAAACATTTAATGTTGGGGTGACTATTTCATTCATGATGTAAAACATTCAATGTTGGGTTGACTATTTCATTCATGATGTAAAACATTCAATGTTAGGTTGACTATTTCATTCATGATGTAAAACATTTAATGTTAGGTTGACTATTTCATTCATGATGTAAAACATTCAATGTTAGGTTGACTATTTCATTCATGATGTAAAACATTTAATGTTGGGGTGACTATTTCGTTCATGATGTAAAACATTCAATGTTGGGGTGACTATTTCATTCATGATGTAAAACATTCAATGTTAGGTTGACTATTTCATTCATGATGTAAAACATTTAATGTTGGGGTGACTATTTCGTTCATGATGTAAAACATTCAATGTTAGGGTGACTATTTCATTCATGATGTAAAACATTCAATGTTGGGTTGACTATTTCATTCATGATGTAAAACATTTAATGTTGGGGTGACTATTTCATTCATGACGTAAAACATTCAATTTTGGGGTGACTATTTCATTCATGATGTAAAACATTTAATGTTGGGGTGACTATTTCATTCATGATGTAAAACATTCAATGTTGGGGTGACTATTTCATTCATGATGTAAAACATTTAATGTTGGGGTGACTATTTCATTCATGATGTAAAACATTCAATGTTAGGGTGACTATTTCATTCATGATGTAAAACATTCAATGTTAGGGTGACTATTTCATTCATGATGTAAAACATCCAATGTTGGGGTGACTATTTCATTCATGATGTAAAAAATTCAATGTTGGGGTGACTATTTCATTCATGATGTAAAACATTCAATGTTAGGGTGACTATTTCATTCATGATGTAAAACATTTAATGTTGGGGTGACTATTTCATTCATGACGTAAAACATTTAATGTTGGGGTGACTATTTCATTCATGATGTAAAACATTCAATGTTGGGGTGACTATTTCATTCATGATGTAAAACATTCAATGTTAGGGTGACTATTTCATTCATGATGTAAAACATCCAATGTTGGGGTGACTATTTCATTCATGATGTAAAAAATTCAATGTTGGGGTGACTATTTCATTCATGATGTAAAACATTTAATGTTGGGGGTGACTATTTCATTCATGATGTAAAACATTCAATGTTGGAGTGACTATTTCATTCATGATGTAAAACATTCAATGTTAGGGTGACAATTTCATTCATGATGTAAAACATTCAATGTTGGGGTGACTATTTCATTCATGATGTAAAAAATTCAATGTTGGGGTGACTATTTCATTCATGATGTAAAACATTCAATGTTGGGGTGACTATTTCATTCATGATGTAAAAAATTCAATGTTGGGGTGACTATTTCATTCATGATGTAAAACATTCAATGTTGGGGTGACTATTTCATTCATGATGTAAAACATTCAATGTTGGGGTGACTATTTCATTCATGATGTAAAACATTCAATGTTGGGGTGACTATTTCATTCATGATGTAAAAAATTCAATGTTGGGTTGACTATTTCATTCATGATGTAAAACATTTAATGTTGGGGTGACTATTTCATTCATGACGTAAAACATTCAATTTTGGGGTGACTATTTCATTCATGATGTAAAACATTTAATGTTGGGGTGACTATTTCATTCATGATGTAAAACATTCAATGTTGGGGTGACTATTTCATTCATGATGTAAAACATTTAATGTTGGGGTGACTATTTCATTCATGATGTAAAACATTCAATGTTAGGGTGACTATTTCATTCATGATGTAAAACATCCAATGTTGGGGTGACTATTTCATTCATGATGTAAAAAATTCAATGTTGGGGTGACTATTTCATTCATGATGTAAAACATTTAATGTTGGGTTGACTATTTCATTCATGATGTAAAACATTCAATGTTGGGGTGACTATTTCATTCATGATGTAAAACATTCAATTTTGGGGTGACTATTTCATTCATGATGTAAAACATTCAATGTTGGGGTGACTATTTCATTCATGATGTAAAAAATTCAATGTTGGGTTGACTATTTCATTCATGATGTAAAACATTCAATTTTGGGGTGACTATTTCATTCATGATGTAAAACATTTAATGTTGGGGTGACTATTTCATTCATGATGTAAAACATTCAATGTTGGGGTGACTATTTCATTCATGATGTAAAACATTTAATGTTGGGGTGACTATTTCATTCATGATGTAAAACATTCAATTTTGGGGTGACTATTTCATTCATGATGTAAAACATTCAATGTTGGGGGTGACTATTTCATTCATGATGTAAAACATTTAATGTTGGGGTGACTATTTCGTTCATGATGTAAAACATTCAATGTTGGGGTGACTATTTCATTCATGATGTAAAACATCCAATGTTGGGGTGACTATTTCATTCATGATGTAAAAAATTCAATGTTGGGGTGACTATTTCATTCATGATGTAAAACATTCAATGTTGGGGTGACTATTTCATTCATGATGTAAAACATTCAATGTTGGGGTGACTATTTCGTTCATGATGTAAAACATTCAATGTTGGGGTGACTATTTCGTTCATGATGTAAAACATTCAATGTTGGGGTGACTATTTCATTCATGATGTAAAACATTCAATGTTGGGGTGACTATTTCATTCATGATGTAAAACATTCAATGTTGGGGTGACTATTTCATTCATGATGTAAAACATTCAATGTTGGGGTGACTATTTCATTCATGATGTAAAACATTCAATGTTGGGGTGACTATTTCATTCATGATGTAAAACATTCAATGTTGGGGTGACTATTTCATTCATGATGTAAATCATCCAATGTTGGGGTGACTATTTCATTCATGATGTAAAACATTCAATGTTGGGGTGACTATTTCATTCATGATGTAAAACATTCAATGTTGGGGTGACTATTTCGTTCATGATGTAAAACATTCAATGTTGTGGTGACTATTTCATTCATGATGTAAAACATTTAATGTTGGGGTGACTATTTCATTCATGATGTAAAACATTCATTGTTGGGGTGACTATTTCATTCATGATGTAAAACATTCAATTTTGGGGTGACTATTTCATTCATGATGTAAAACATTCAATGTTGGGGTGACTATTTCATTCATGATGTAAAACATTCAATGTTGGGGTGACTATTTCATTCATGATGTAAAACATTCAATGTTGGGGTGACTATTTCATTCATGATGTAAAACATTCAATGTTGGGGTGACTATTTCGTTCATGATGTAAAACATTCAATGTTGTGGTGACTATTTCATTCATGATGTAAAACATTTAATGTTGGGGTGACTATTTCATTCATGATGTAAAACATTCATTGTTGGGGTGACTATTTCATTCATGATGTAAAACATCCAATGTTGGGGTGACTATTTCGTTCATGATGTAAAACATTCAATGTTGGGGTGACTATTTCATTCATGATGTAAAACATTCATTGTTGGGGTGACTATTTCATTCATGATGTAAAACATCCAATGTTGGGGTGACTATTTCGTTCATGATGTAAAACATTCAATGTTGTGGTGACTATTTCATTCATGATGTAAAACATTTAATGTTGGGGTGACTATTTCATTCATGATGTAAAACATTCAATGTTAGGGTGACTATTTCATTCATGATGTAAATCATCCAATGTTGGGGTGACTATTTCATTCATGATGTAAAACATTCAATGTTGGGGTGACTATTTCATTCATGATGTAAATCATCCAATGTTGGGGTGACTATTTCATTCATGATGTAAAACATTCAATGTTGGGGTGACTATTTCATTCATGATGTAAAACATTCAATGTTGGGGTGACAATTTCATTCATGATGTAAAACATTCAATGTTGGGGTGACTATTTCATTCATGATGTAAAACATTCAATGTTGGGGTGACAATTTCATTCATGATGTAAAACATTCAATGTTGGGGTGACTATTTCATTCATGATGTAAACATTCAATGTTGGGGTGACTATTTCATTCATGATGTAAAACATTCAATGTTGGGGTGACTATTTCATTCATGATGTAAAACATCCAATGTTGGGGTGACTATTTCATTCATGATGTAAATCATCCAATGTTGGGGTGACTATTTCATTCATGATGTAAAACATTCAATGTTGGGGTGACTATTTCATTCATGATGTAAAACATTCAATGTTGTGGTGACTATTTCATTCATGATGTAAATCATCCAATGTTGGGGTGACTATTTCATTCATGATGTAAAACATTCAATGTTGGGGTGACTATTTCATTCATGACGTAAAACATTCAATGTTGGGGTGACTATTTCATTCATGATGTAAAACATTCAATGTTGGGGTGACTATTTCATTCATGACGTAAAACATTCAATGTTGGGGTGACTATTTCATTCATGATGTAAAACATTCAATGTTGGGGTGACTATTTCATTCATGATGTAAAACATTCAATGTTGGGGTGACTATTTCATTCATGATGTAAATCATCCAATGTTGGGGTGACTATTTCATTCATGATGTAAAACATTCAATGTTGGGGTGACTATTTCATTCATGATGTAAAACATTCAATGTTGGGGTGACTATTTCATTCATGACGTAAAACATTCAATGTTGGGGTGACTATTTCATTCATGATGTAAAACATTCAATGTTGGGGTGACTATTTCATTCATGATGTAAAACATTCAATGTTGGGGTGACTATTTCATTCATGATGTAAATCATCCAATGTTGGGGTGACTATTTCATTCATGATGTAAAACATTCAATGTTGGGGTGACTATTTCATTCATGATGTAAAACATTCAATGTTGGGGTGACTATTTCATTCATGATGTAAAACATCCAATGTTGGGGTGACTATTTCATTCATGATGTAAATCATCCAATGTTGGGGTGACTATTTCATTCATGATGTAAAACATTCAATGTTGGGGTGACTATTTCATTCATGATGTAAAACATTCAATGTTGTGGTGACTATTTCATTCATGATGTAAATCATCCAATGTTGGGGTGACTATTTCATTCATGATGTAAAACATTCAATGTTGGGGTGACTATTTCATTCATGACGTAAAACATTCAATGTTGGGGTGACTATTTCATTCATGATGTAAAACATTCAATGTTGGGGTGACTATTTCATTCATGACGTAAAACATTCAATGTTGGGGTGACTATTTCATTCATGATGTAAAACATTCAATGTTGGGGTGACTATTTCATTCATGATGTAAAACATTCAATGTTGGGGTGACTATTTCATTCATGATGTAAAACATTCAATTTTGGGGTGACTATTTCATTCATGATGTAAATCATCCAATGTTGGGGTGACTATTTCATTCATGACGTAAAACATTCAATGTTAGGGTGACTATTTCATTCATGATGTAAAACATCCAATGTTGGGGTGACTATTTCATTCATGATGTAAAACATTTAAAGTTGGGGTGACTATTTCATTCATGATGTAAAACATTCAATGTTGGGGTGACTATTTCGTTCATGATGTAAAACATTCAATGTTGTGGTGACTATTTCATTCATGATGTAAAACATTTAATGTTGGGGTGACTATTTCATTCATGATGTAAAACATTCAATGTTGGGGTGACTATTTCATTTATGATGTAAAACATTCAATGTTGGGGTGACTATTTCATTCATGATGTAAAACATTTAAAGTTGGGGTGACTATTTCATTCATGATGTAAATCATCCAATGTTGGGGTGACTATTTCATTCATGATGTAAAACATTCAATGTTGGGGTGACTATTTCATTCATGATGTAAAACATTCAATGTTGTGGTGACTATTTCATTCATGATGTAAAACATTTAAAGTTGGGGTGACTATTTCATTCATGATGTAAAACATTCAATGTTGGGGTGACTATTTCATTCATGATGTAAAACATTCAATGTTGGGGTGACTATTTCATTCATGATGTAAATCATCCAATGTTGGGGTGACTATTTCATTCATGATGTAAAACATTCAATGTTGGGGTGACTATTTCATTCATGATGTAAAACATTCAATGTTGGGGTGACTATTTCATTCATGACGTAAAACATTCAATGTTGGGGTGACTATTTCATTCATGATGTAAAACATTCAATGTTGGGGTGACTATTTCATTCATGATGTAAATCATCCAATGTTGGGGTGACTATTTCATTCATGATGTAAAACATTCAATGTTGGGGTGACTATTTCATTCATGATGTAAAACATTCAATGTTGGGGTGACTATTTCATTCATGATGTAAAACATCCAATGTTGGGGTGACTATTTCATTCATGATGTAAATCATCCAATGTTGGGGTGACTATTTCATTCATGATGTAAAACATTCAATGTTGGGGTGACTATTTCATTCATGATGTAAAACATTCAATGTTGTGGTGACTATTTCATTCATGATGTAAATCATCCAATGTTGGGGTGACTATTTCATTCATGATGTAAAACATTCAATGTTGGGGTGACTATTTCATTCATGACGTAAAACATTCAATGTTGGGGTGACTATTTCATTCATGATGTAAAACATTCAATGTTGGGGTGACTATTTCATTCATGACGTAAAACATTCAATGTTGGGGTGACTATTTCATTCATGATGTAAAACATTCAATGTTGGGGTGACTATTTCATTCATGATGTAAAACATTCAATGTTGGGGTGACTATTTCATTCATGATGTAAAACATTCAATTTTGGGGTGACTATTTCATTCATGATGTAAATCATCCAATGTTGGGGTGACTATTTCATTCATGACGTAAAACATTCAATGTTAGGGTGACTATTTCATTCATGATGTAAAACATCCAATGTTGGGGTGACTATTTCATTCATGATGTAAAACATTTAAAGTTGGGGTGACTATTTCATTCATGATGTAAAACATTCAATGTTGGGGTGACTATTTCGTTCATGATGTAAAACATTCAATGTTGTGGTGACTATTTCATTCATGATGTAAAACATTTAATGTTGGGGTGACTATTTCATTCATGATGTAAAACATTCAATGTTGGGGTGACTATTTCATTTATGATGTAAAACATTCAATGTTGGGGTGACTATTTCATTCATGATGTAAAACATTTAAAGTTGGGGTGACTATTTCATTCATGATGTAAATCATCCAATGTTGGGGTGACTATTTCATTCATGATGTAAAACATTCAATGTTGGGGTGACTATTTCATTCATGATGTAAAACATTCAATGTTGTGGTGACTATTTCATTCATGATGTAAAACATTTAAAGTTGGGGTGACTATTTCATTCATGATGTAAAACATTCAATGTTGGGGTGACTATTTCATTCATGATGTAAAACATTCAATGTTGGGGTGACTATTTCATTCATGATGTAAATCATCCAATGTTGGGGTGACTATTTCATTCATGATGTAAAACATTCAATGTTGGGGTGACTATTTCATTCATGATGTAAAACATTCAATGTTGGGGTGACTATTTCGTTCATGATGTAAAACATTCAATGTTGTGGTGACTATTTCATTCATGATGTAAAACATTTAATGTTGGGGTGACTATTTCATTCATGATGTAAAACATTCATTGTTGGGGTGACTATTTCATTCATGATGTAAAACATTCAATTTTGGGGTGACTATTTCATTCATGATGTAAAACATTCAATGTTGGGGTGACTATTTCATTCATGATGTAAATCATCCAATGTTGGGGTGACTATTTCATTCATGATGTAAAACATTCAATGTTGGGGTGACTATTTCATTCATGATGTAAAACATTCAATGTTGGGGTGACTATTTCATTCATGATGTAAAACATTCAATGTTGTGGTGACTATTTCATTCATGATGTAAAACATTTAATGTTGGGGTGACTATTTCATTCATGATGTAAAACATTCATTGTTGGGGTGACTATTTCATTCATGATGTAAAACATCCAATGTTGGGGTGACTATTTCGTTCATGATGTAAAACATTCAATGTTGGGGTGACTATTTCATTCATGATGTAAAACATTCATTGTTGTGGTGACTATTTCATTCATGATGTAAAACATCCAATGTTGGGGTGACTATTTCGTTCATGATGTAAAACATTCAATGTTGTGGTGACTATTTCATTCATGATGTAAAACATTTAATGTTGGGGTGACTATTTCATTCATGATGTAAAACATTCAATGTTAGGGTGACTATTTCATTCATGATGTAAATCATCCAATGTTGGGGTGACTATTTCATTCATGATGTAAAACATTCAATGTTGGGGTGACTATTTCATTCATGATGTAAATCATCCAATGTTGGGGTGACTATTTCATTCATGATGTAAAACATTCAATGTTGGGGTGACTATTTCATTCATGATGTAAAACATTCAATGTTGGGGTGACAATTTCATTCATGATGTAAAACATTCAATGTTGGGGTGACTATTTCATTCATGATGTAAAACATTCAATGTTGGGGTGACAATTTCATTCATGATGTAAAACATTCAATGTTGGGGTGACTATTTCATTCATGATGTAAAACATTCAATGTTGGGGTGACAATTTCATTCATGATGTAAAACATTCAATGTTGGGGTGACTATTTCATTCATGATGTAAAACATTCAATGTTGGGGTGACAATTTCATTCATGATGTAAAACATTCAATGTTGGGGTGACTATTTCATTCATGATGTAAAACATTCAATGTTGGGGTGACAATTTCATTCATGATGTAAAACATTCAATGTTGGGTGACTATTTCATTCATGATGTAAAACATTCAATGTTGGGTGACTATTTCATTCATGATGTAAATCATCCAATGTTGGGGTGACTATTTCATTCATGATGTAAAACATTCAATGTTGGGGTGACTATTTCATTCATGATGTAAAACATTCAATGTTGGGGTGACTATTTCGTTCATGATGTAAAACATTCAATGTTGGGGTGACTATTTCATTCATGGTGTAAAACATTTAAAGTTGGGGTGACTATTTCATTCATGATGTAAAACATTCAATGTTGGGTTGACTATTTCATTCATGATGTAAAACATTTAAAGTTGGGGTGACTATTTCATTCATGATGTAAAACATTCAATGTTGGGGTGACTATTTCATTCATGATGTAAAACATTCAATGTTGGGGTGACTATTTCATTCATGATGTAAAACATTCAATGTTGTGGTGACTATTTCATTCATGATGTAAAACATTCAATGTTGGGGTGACTATTTCATTCATGACGTAAAACATTCAATGTTGTGGTGACTATTTCGTTCATGATGTAAAACATTCAATGTTGTGGTGACTATTTCATTCATGATGTAAAACATTTAATGTTGTGGTGACTATTTCATTCATGATGTAAAACATTCAATGTTGTGGTGACTATTTCATTCATGACGTAAAACATCCAATGTTGGGGTGACTATTTCGTTCATGATGTAAAACATTCAATGTTGTGGTGACTATTTCATTCATGATGTAAAACATTTAATGTTGGGGTGACTATTTCATTCATGATGTAAAACATTCAATGTTGGGGTGACTATTTCATTCATGATGTAAAACATTCAATGTTGGGGTGACTATTTCATTCATGATGTAAAACATTCAATGTTGTGGTGACTATTTCATTCATGATGTAAAACATTCAATGTTGGGGTGACTATTTCATTCATGACGTAAAACATTCAATGTTGGGGTGACTATTTCATTCATGATGTAAAACATTCAATGTTGGGGTGACTATTTCATTCATGACGTAAAACATTCAATGTTGGGGTGACTATTTCATTCATGATGTAAAACATTCAATGTTGGGGTGACTATTTCATTCATGATGTAAAACATTCAATGTTGGGGTGACTATTTCATTCATGATGTAAAACATTCAATGTTGGGGTGACTATTTCATTCATGATGTAAAACATTCAATGTTGGGGTGACTATTTCATTCATGATGTAAAACATTCAATTTTGGGGTGACTATTTCATTCATGATGTAAATCATCCAATGTTGGGGTGACTATTTCATTCATGACGTAAAACATTCAATGTTAGGGTGACTATTTCATTCATGATGTAAAACATCCAATGTTGGGGTGACTATTTCATTCATGATGTAAAACATTTAAAGTTGGGGTGACTATTTCATTCATGATGTAAAACATTCAATGTTGGGGTGACTATTTCGTTCATGATGTAAAACATTCAATGTTGTGGTGACTATTTCATTCATGATGTAAAACATTTAATGTTGGGGTGACTATTTCATTCATGATGTAAAACATTCAATTTTGGGGTGACTATTTCATTCATGATGTAAATCATCCAATGTTGGGGTGACTATTTCATTCATGACGTAAAACATTCAATGTTAGGGTGACTATTTCATTCATGATGTAAAACATCCAATGTTGGGGTGACTATTTCATTCATGATGTAAAACATTTAAAGTTGGGGTGACTATTTCATTCATGATGTAAAACATTCAATGTTGGGGTGACTATTTCGTTCATGATGTAAAACATTCAATGTTGTGGTGACTATTTCATTCATGATGTAAAACATTTAATGTTGGGGTGACTATTTCATTCATGATGTAAAACATTCAATTTTGGGGTGACTATTTCATTCATGATGTAAATCATCCAATGTTGGGGTGACTATTTCATTCATGACGTAAAACATTCAATGTTAGGGTGACTATTTCATTCATGATGTAAAACATCCAATGTTGGGGTGACTATTTCATTCATGATGTAAAACATTTAAAGTTGGGGTGACTATTTCATTCATGATGTAAAACATCCAATGTTGGGGTGACTATTTCATTCATGATGTAAAACATCCAATGTTGTGGTGACTATTTCATTCATGATGTAAAACATTCAATGTTGGGGTGACTATTTCAACTTTATGAAGTTTTTTGTTTCGCATGTAAAATTTACAAAATTGCCGATACGAAGTCTTAGACGCTCACCGACGATAAACACATGTAGATAGTTTAAAGTGATGTGATACACTCAGATAGGGTGACCAAATAGAAATGTAGAATAATCTTGCTCAAAGTAGTTATTTTTGCGAATATAAATCAAAATTTACAACACACACCGTCATTCTTAGTGTCGGCGCACACGATCCCGCTTGTGTCCGGTAAATCCGGCTGCCGGATAAATCTGGCCCGATAAAATCGGGGGTTCAGCCCACAAGAGTCCGATTTTCACTCCGGTCATATGCATGCTATGGTCACTATGCAGCTGTAGTAAATAGCTAATTGGTGTGGTCAGCCTATCTAGACATTTACTATAGCTAGTCATGGTGATTTTTATTAATATGTATTTCTAAAGACTAATATTTATTGATAATAAACTAAATAAATATATTAATAATAATATATTGAGGTCCCGGGCAACACAGTGAATACTGCCAATAGCCGTAAATTGGCGTAATCTACCTTTCCACAGCTGCCACCCTTTTGTTGCGATTATTATATACGGGCACCTATTTTCTGCACATAGTTCTACCAGCCGTTGTTCCTTGTCGATTAATCAGAATTCTTGAATTTTCGAATAGCGGTCGCTGCTAACTATTCCGACATTTTGAATGATATTTTGGTCATGTGACAAGCAAAACACGCGCGTTGTCGTTGCCATCGCCACGAGCCGGATTTTCCGGATGAAATCAAACTCAGTTTGATCGGTCCGATTAAATCGGATCCAACAAAAACCGGCCCAAAGTTAGGCGCACACGATCCCGGTTGTGCCCGATTTATCCGGCTGCAGCCGGATAAATCGGGGACAACCGGGATCGTGTGCGCCGCCACTTATATATCAATTAAATTCAATGACTCTCGCGGTGGCGAAATAATTTGCGTTTATTTATCGCCGTATGTTAGGTCCCGAATCGAGATGTAAATATTTACAATTGCGCGTTATTCAGGCGATGTTTTCTATGGAGTGGTGCATGTGGTAGATTTCGTTGAGATCTTCGGCGATGTTAGTAGAATTTCACATCCCCCCAGTTGGTACAGCGCCTGCAGTACTAACTTATCACTTTGATTCAACAATGTTAACAATGATTCAACATAATATATATGGTAACATTCATAATTATATCAGTAAAATAAGGAGTAAATTTTCAGTAGTTCCACATGAAACTGTGCTGCTATATATATAACACTTTGCTTTAACATTGATTGATAAAATTGATTCTTGCGAGATAATTGCATGCTATTTACAGGTAAATTTCGATACCATCGCTACAAGTGCATGGAACTATATACTTAGTTTTTGCTTCTCGTGTAGTTAGCTGTTTTATATGCATGTTTTCGTTCGTATTCTGATATGAAAACATACCTGAAAAACATGCCGTGCAAACTTGCCAGTGTGTGAACGTACCCTCATCCACTGTGTTATTGATAGCAATTTTTCCGGATATATAGGAGCGTTTTCCTCGATTCATAAACTATTATTTTATATATACCCCGGAGTGTATGTATATATAACTTTCTGAGAAGAGATAGACCATCTTTAAAAGCTCCCGTCATGCAAGGCTTCTATATATACAACACTCCCTCCCCCAGACGGCCCACTCTTATAACTAATGTGTAGAAACGATTACACATCAAATGTGTAAACTCGGTTAATACACATAGCAATGTGTAGTTTTACATACAAATACATTGACCAAGGGCTGTTATATAGTGTTATACACATAATGTGTATATTTTGTTACACACAATTGTGTAAGAACGTAGAGCATGCGCATTGCGATGCCTTCAGTTTCATAGTCTGCTACATGACGACCATATAGTTTGAGTTTATTTTTTGGAATACAACCGCGTGATCTACAGCGATCGTAGACAAGGAATGTAAGTTCAGAAATCCGACTATAGTGGGTATACTATTAATTTGGTTTGTTCAATTAAAACGAAAACTCACACATGACAGAGCAAAATATTACGTACCATTGTACGCCATGAAAGTTTTAACATATAAATCTTAATGTGTTATTCCTACTATATACCCACAGTTCGGAATACTGAACTTACATTCTTGTCTACGATCTATGTGTAAGAAATTAGAATCTACACAAAATGTGTAAGGGATATGTGTTGCTTTTATGCACACCGATGTGTATAAATGTGTATAAATTGACCCATTTATTGTGTAAAAATTGTTACACAGTTTGTGTACGTACATAAAACTACACATATACTACACAAATATGTTTAAGATCAAAAATGAATAATGATTGTGTAGCAGGAGTACACATTTTGTGTAGAACACCTACACATTAGTCATAAGAGTGGGACCCAAGCAGACGACAGTAATCAGTGCATTGTTATCTCTGTCTGGGGCCCCATAAAGGGTTAATTTCTATATCACTGAAATAAGCAAACTATATACAAGTGTTCAAAGATGGTTTATATCCTATGGGCCACAATATATTACAACAACATCATTTTTATAAATCCCGATTTCAAGACTACAATTTTTTTTATTTTGTTAATTAAATAAAGATAAAACTAAGATTGGGTATTTGATTTGTCTACAAAGGTATACCAAAGCGGTGTGGGATTTATATTTGAGACGTGATCGGCAGAGCATTATTCGACATTGAGAGGAACGTCGAAACATACAACTCTTAAAGGATCACTTAATTTTCGAACCCCAGATTACATTATATAAAAAATACATGTATGCCATATTATACCATTTGAAACATTGTATTATCAACTTATCCGGTGTAATAAACTGAGGACTGTTGAGTTGCCAACGTGTTTTAAAAAGCAGTTTTATTTTCAAAGCAGGGGGAACAACCCTAATTTATCCTGTATATTAAGGATAGAGGTCTTCTCCTTCCATTGAAAAAGTTTGAATTCTGTTGCATTCTGGGATCCAAGGGGGGGGGGGGGGGTCATTCTATAATTTCAGCAGTTTTCTATTTCTCTGTGGGCATCTTCTGAAACACAGATGTTTCAAATAGTGATGAATTATAGTATTTTAATCATATTTCATGGCATCGATTGTTATTAAAACCGTATATCAAGTCACTATAAAAAAAATAATCGAAAAATAAGTGGGCATTTAAAGACATATTATGTACTTGTTCGGGTGTGTGTTAGCATTCAGGTGCTATGTCAACTGGAGGAATGTAGCATTTTAGTAACATCGCCGAAAATTCAAGCAAATCGACCGCATCACTCCATAGAAATCATCGTCTGAACTACCCTCAATTGTAAATATTTACTTCTTATTCGGGACGCAACTGTCAGCGATAAACTAACGAAAACGATTTCACCATCGAGAATCACTGCAATTATTAAACATGTGCGTTGCCAATTTGGATATAATATTTGTGAATATAACTACTTTGAGCAAGGTTATCCTCCATTTCTATTTGATCACCGGAGTGTTTCACATCACTTTAAATTTTAAACTTTATCTCACCTTGATGCCGATCGTAATCCACGCGCGGCGTATCGTCTGCGTCGCCTTCCAAATCGAGGATATCTCGCATCATAAACGTCCGTTTGGACATCGTTCTACGTTCGTCGTAAGCGGAATTCAAAAGACAGATGTTACCACAAGGAAGCGGGACGACGGACTGGAACCTAAATGGCATTTCAAAGACGAAATTTGCGGGAGATAACTCTTTTATTTTTTGGGATAGTTGTCTGAAGTGTTAGCTTAACGAAGCGGCTAAATTTGAATTACAATATTCAACAAGTATTATAGGATTTATCGCATCAGCGAACAGATTTCCCCATCACCAATCGCCTGTGATTGTTCAACAAATTGGCGCTTCTTAATCACTTTCGAAATCGGGCAGAAATTGGTATAAACACGTACTACACAGGCGTTGGCTAGCTGGACCCGATAATGTCGGTATTAGTGACGTACTACACATGCGTTGGCTAGCCAACCCCGATAATGTCGGCATTAGTACAGATTAAGGTATAGTTTTGACTCTGTATATATTTACACACAATTGTAAAACCATTGGAGACTACATTCAGGGATGGTGATACATATGGTCTCTGTGTTGTGAGGCAGGTGGGGGTAAATAAGGTATCTCCCTTACGGGGTCGGGTGAGGGTAAATACAGGGTTTCCGCCTTACGGGGGCAGGTGGGGGGGGGGGGGTAAATAAGGTGGCGGGTGGGGGTAAATAAGGTATCTTCCTTACGGGGTCGGGTGAGGGTAAATAAGGTATCTTCCTTACGGGGGCGGGTGAGGGTAAATACAGGGTTTCCGCCTTACGGGGGCAGGTGGGGGTAAATAGGGTCTCCGTTGTGGGGGTAAATATGGTCTCCGTTGTGGATGCTATTTGAGGGTTCCATTCTGTGTGTCGGGGGGGGGGAGGTAGAGCGTCTCCGTTGTAGGGGACGGCTAGATGGTGTCCGTTGTGGGGGCGGATAGAGGATCCCCGTTGTGGTGGAGGAGGTAGAGGGTCTCCGTTGTAGGGGACGGCTAGAGGGTGTCCGTTGCGGGGCGGATAGAGGATCCCCGTTGTGGTGGAGGAGGTAGAGGGTCTCCGTTGTAGGGGACGGCTAGAGGATGTCCGTTGCGGGGGCGGATAGAGGATCCCCGTTGTAGTGGAGGAGGTAGAGGGTCTCCGTTGTGGGGGATATTTGAGGGTCTCCGTTATGGGGGGGGGGGGTAGAGGGTAAAATAATCCATAACCCCCATTAAATAAAGCAACCACGGTACAGTACAATCACAATTGCATTGGACTTATACGAGTTATCCAATTGAGTGGCGCGGGCCACGACGAAAACACATATAAAGACCGTACACCTGGCGCTGAAATATAGGCACATAATGAGTTATTTGCTTTTTTTGTTTTTATTTAATAAAATAAAAAATTTAAATCAAAATTTTTAAAACATAACGCTGTTATAACCTCCACCAGGGTACCCGGAGTCACCGCACCAAATTTGGTTGAAATCGGACCAGCAGTCTGGGAGACAAATCCGGACAGACGTACGGACATATATATATAGACATATCTTTCTCATATATATATATAGATATGACAGACATTGATGTTTTCCTTCGACCACACTTTTAATACGTCCATACAATAAGCACCATGTGTGCACACATACTATTCTAATGATACTAATCCTTATTCTAATTTACAACCTGTTATAAAACATTCACCCACTTATATACTCATGTTTTTCTGTCACTATATATAGTATTGTGTTTGGTGTCACTATATATAGTATTGTGTTTGGTGTCACTATATATAGTATTGTGTTTGGTGTCACTATATATAGTATTGTGTTTGGTGTCACTATATATAGTATTGTGTTTGGTGTCACTATATATAGTATTGTGTTTGGTGTCACTATATATAGTATTGTGTTTGGTGTCACTATATATAGTATTGTGTTTGGTGTCACTATATATAGTATTGTGTTTGGTGTCACTATATATAGTATTGTGTTTGGTGCAGGTTGAGAGCGGTTTGTGGTTGACTTTGCATGGTGGCTATTTGGTGCCAGGCGGTCGCGAACCGAACCATTTGTGGCAATGTACTGAACAGTGCACTATACATTGTAGGGGGGAGGACCTTATTATTGTATTCGGTAAATAAATCCATCAATGTCGGTATTAACCAGGCAATTCTTTAAGGATTGGCCATTATAAATGGACAATCCGTACCTAAATTTTCATTAATTAATGGTCAATCCGACCACGCGTGGCACGCGAGCTTGGGATTGTCCACTAAATCACGACATATATAGATAATCCTGCATGTTAGCTTCATATTTAATATTAAGGGTAATAACTGTATAAAGAATGTACCTTTTCTAAATAACGGCGATTTGTATGAGAAGAAGTGTTTTTGACGAAATAACGGAGATATTTGAAGAAGAGTTTTTGACGAAATAACGGAAATATTTGAAGAAGTGTTTTAAAAGAGCGTTCACCCCCCCCCCCCCCCCTCCCCCCCCCCACAACAGAGACCATATAAACACGTCCGTGTACCATAACCGTATATATAACCAGAGCGATGTACGAAATGTACCTTTAAAAGGCGTGGTAAAATCGTGTTATCTTTTCCAATGAAAAGCTATTACACGGCTGATTGTAAAATTTCTCACAGTTTCCTCGAAAGCTTTAGATCACATTATTACCTCCCTTGACGAAAGCTTTAGATCTTTGACGTATTATTTCCGCGAGCAGGAAGCGTAATTACCTAAAAATTACATCAGAATTGGGGGAATTTTTGAATTTTAAACTTCATTCTTCTGAAATTGTTTTCTAATAGGCGCCTTTGAGTGTCATTTGTGGCCGACCAATGAGATGGCGGACTGTTTAATGAGAAGAGAGAGCATTAGGACACCAGTTATCGACGGCAACGCGGCCGCCTGAGAGAAGAAGCGGCGCGGAAAATCTCTAAATGCCTCGTATTCTGTGAATCTCGGTCGTATTGGAGATTAGCATTCCTGATTGCCGGCAGCCGATGTAAAGAGTCTTTGATTGCCTCCCTTATTAGTGACGTTTCCGCCCCATTATCTTTGTTTTCCTTCTCCGCTAAACTATATCAATTCGCCCCGTCGGTGTCACTATCAGGAAGGGAGCGATTATAGCCACCAGTTTGTTGGGTGATACGATCAGCTCACACCTCTACACACATTATATGTCTGAAGTATTGACTAACAAGAAAACCAATGTCAAGATCATATATCATAAACCCATGATTGTAATTATAGAATATATATAATATATTGGTTTCACTAATGACCAACTCATAATGTCTTTAAACAGACTGTGTAGGAACTGTTACATCGGAAGTCGTTCTATCGCCAGTTTGTGATGGTTCTTGACTGATTTGTGACGGTTCCTTATGATCGAAATTATAAATTTTCGCGAATTTTTGAGTTAAAACACAATTTTTTGGAGCCATCTAGCTGATAATTCGATTAATTGTTCCATTCCCATCACAATCGGTGGCCCAAATCGAGCATAATATTAACGAACATTCCATTGTGTGTGTCATAACAACGACGAAAACCGCGAATTTTGATATTTGTTTGGTTTCTCTCCTGACCGAGTCGTTTCTCTCACCATTTAATCGGTTTTATTTCGGCTAAAGAATTTGCCATGTTGATCAGCCTGATTCATGATAATTTGTTTTCACAGTAACTATAGGCCTACACGTTGTCATGGACGCTCTTTCGAAAATTGGACAAATGAAAACCGCGGCACGAACTTTGAGTGTTCAGTCGAGCGTTACAAACATATGAATACGGCTGAAATGAACAGACATAAGTATAGTATAGTGTCCATAAGAAGCAGAAACGTGCAATATAGACATCAACTACTTGTTCAAATGTTTCTAGCAAATGTTGAGTTTTCGAGTTGTTTTTTCACTGAAATGCTAATGGGATTCTCGTTCCGCGCTTTGACGTCATCCGGGGACGTCGTGTGGGGCGACGGTTATAGAATCGCCCATTTTTCTTAAAGTGTCACTACGCGATGTGACACTCGTCTACTGCAACGTCTATGCACTGATAGATCAGGTCACGCGCTAGCCTCTCGACCAATCAAAATCAAATGCCCGTATTTCGACCAAAACGAAAGTAGTTGTAATTATATTCTGTTAATTTGAATGGACATGGCTCATTCGAGCTTCCAAATTTTGTCTAAGTAATTTCTAAGGATGTATAAGATTGGTTGCAAATACAAGAAATGTTGATAAGTATATATACCGGCCTCATATGCCCTGAGAAATACATACTGTGGTCAGAGCCCTTTTCCAGCTGTTTACAATTTTTCTCACAGAAGTGAACCAAGGGCTCTTTGTTTCTATACCATATCAAGAATAGACTAACACGGAACGCTCTTTTCTGTTCCATGTCGTGCAAATGGCTGTTTTTGTTTGGAACATCGGGTTCAAAGTTGTATTTGTCATTACTCCAATATGTCTTTCTGTGACATTATTATACTGCTCGTAGAAAGGTATTTCAAGTATTTATCGAGCTATTTCTATATCGGGAAAACTTAAAAGCGACTATTAGCGACTATTTTGGAGCGCAAACCATCAAGTGACTTTAATTGATAAATGAAGGTCTGTGGTTGAAAGTTCCAGGTGGGATATGTGTTCAATTCTAGCCATGGTTGGGGCGATTACATGCCAATGTAATCGATTACGATTACAATTACTTTTGATTTACATTATTACGATTATTGATTACATTTTTTTCAAATGTAATTGATTGCGATTACAATTACTTCAGTAAAATGTAACTGATTACTTTTCGATTACATCTGATTACAATTTTTAGTTTCCAACCATTTTGATCCCATAGGAATAAATAATGAAATAAATCAAATTAAAATATCAAATGTTATTTAACCCTTTACCCAACAGAACGGCCCTGTGCCAATGCATTCTCTTATATATGCGAGTCGACCATATGTCGCCTCGCATATATAAGAGAATGCATTGGCTTAACACATTAAAAATTATAAAATTGTTAAAGAATGTAAGAAAAAATGGTAAAAAGTGTTTAGGCCAATGCATTCTCTTATATATGCGAGGCGACCTATGGTCGACTCGCATATATAAGAGAATGCATTGGCACAGGGCATAACTGTAACTATTACAATGTGGTCAAGGAGCCGGTTCCAATGATATCCATATTTGTATAGTTTTATTGAGACAGACCGAAGATATTTTAGGCTGTTGAAGCTTTATTTGGCCGGTTTTGGCCGGTTTGTTGGGTAAAGGGTTAATAACAAAATAAAAAACAACTATATAATACGTAAACAAGGAACGACTGAACGAATAGAACAATCAAGCAATAAGCACATAATCTTATAGAACAATCAAGCAATAAGCACATAATCTTATAGAACAATCAAGCAATAAGCACATAATCTTATAGAACAATCAAGCAATGAGCACATAATCTTAGAACAATCAAGCAATAAGCACATAATCTTATAGAACAATCAAGCAATAAGCACATAATCTTATAGAACAATCAAGCAATAAGCACATAATCTTATAGAACAATCAAGCTTCAAATAAAGCCAAATAAAGCTTCAACAGCCTAAAATATCTTCGGTCTGTCTCAATAGAACCATACAAATATGGATATCATTGGAACCGGCTCCTCGACCACATTGTGATGGTTACAGTTATACCCTGTGCCAATGCATTCTCTTATATATGCGAGTCGACCATAGGTCGCCTCGCATATATAAGAGAATGCATTGGCCTAAAAAAAATCTTTTTTAAACACTTTTTACCATTTTTTCTTACATTCTTTAACAATTTTATAATTTTTAATGTGTTAAGCCAATGCATTCTCTTATATATGCGAGGCGACCTGTGGTCGACTCGCATATATAAGAGAATGCATTGACACAGGGCCGTTCTGTTGGGTAAAGGGTTAAGCATACAAGGAAAACAAAGCCACGCGTGAGATCCTGTCTGAATCTAAAACATACACAAAGAAAGGGCGGTGCAGTCATGGTCTAAATTCATTTCCACTATCATCCCACATGCCCACAAACTAGCACCGTGTGTATTGTTATTATCTGATTGGATCTCGTCGGTGAGACGATTGCTGGACGCCAACAAAATTGTTCTTTTGTTCATGGTCAAGAAGTGTGGGTACATTATGCATTATGGTCTTCTACGCCTTAGCAGAAAGGCATCCGTCAAATGTTAGGCTTTCAACATTCGAAGCCATATACAGAAGTTGCCCGGGTACGTCAGTGCATTAGATGAGTATGTGAATTGATGAACTATATATTGAGAAGTGGCTGTTTGGGAAGATCACCAGATGTGCATGTTGTTATCCCCATTAGGTCACCAAAGCTGAAACTACGCAGATAGTAGATATGGCACGAAATGTGAGCAGAATAAAACTGGCATGCACTTTTGTCACAAGTGCTTTATCATGGTACGGTCTGGTAAGTCGAGATCTCAAGTTATTATATCGAGATCTCAAGATAATTAACTCGAGATCTCGAGATAAATAAGTCCAGATCTCGAGCTAATTATGTCCAGATCACGAGATAATATACATGTTGTGTGCATGTCGCAAATCAGCCACCGTACGAATGAGACTTTTCAGTTTGACAAACTTGGTATCTGACAAGAATTAACAACAAGAGTTCTTTTTGTCAGAACACCCTGACCAGGTTGCGATCCCCAGTCCGCTAGTACGAGAGACCAGTACGGTACTTATCAGCTTCCCATGTCCCTTTTTTTAATATAGTGCCATTAATTGATAAAGAGCGTTATACCCTTCTTTTTTTTAAATGAATTTGATTTGTTTTGAAATTTTATATCAAAATTCAAATTAAATATTGTTAAAAGTTATTAACTAGAAGAATTTTAATTTGAAGTTTGATTTTTATCTGATTTGAAATTAGATATTTTTTAAACTGTAGAAATGGAATAAACTGATAAAACAGGAATCTGTGAGATCGGAATCAATCATTTTGTCAAGCATATATGTTTTAGATATATTTGGAAATATCGCCATGGTGTTTTAATACCGGTAGACAAATGTGCAATAGTAATTTTTTTTAAATGAACCTCACATTTTTAAAACGATTAACGAAATCGAAAGAAAATGTCGCATTTCCGTTGTCTCGCGTCGGTTCGAGTGACAGCAGTCGAGCATAGTCAATGTGCGACCACCCTAATATTAGTAGTTATACAAATACAATAAAAACACATTTAAAAACTTCAAAATAGCTAGTTTCGATAAATTAGAACTTACTGAAATTATTCTGATGATTCAGATAATGCGAATTATTGGGCTGACTTGGATAAAAATGTATAGGGCTTACGTGAACCCGGCCGCTAGATTGGGATTGTAACAGCCGTACCAGACCGTACCATGATAAAGCACTTGTGACAAAAGTGCATGCCAGTTTTTTTCTGCTCACGTTTCGTGCCATATATGGCAGATAGAGAGGTCCTTCAGTCCGACTCCTTCTGAAAGCTAGTATACGCATCGATCACATACCTTTCTAGTTTATCGCACAAGATGACGCTCAGATCCCATATGTGGCATCTGAACTATACCATAAGCTATACCATGAATGAAGCTCGCCAAGAATAAGGATAAGAATTCCCAGCTTTCGAGAAAAACACGTGAGCTGGACACCGGCATATGTATTGTTTGAAACATTCCGATTAGTGGGACCTTTCTACACAGAAGTGTAGAAAACTGTGATGGTGTGAGCGATATACATTAATCTGACGAAGAGACGGAAACTGGTCCAGATAATGCTGAATGTGGCAAATCAGAATAAGCTCAGGTACTGTAGTTTTGATTTTTGGAAGTCATAATATTACTATTCGGCGCACCTATATACGGTTATGGCCATTACGGAGAATGTATTTCGAAATGCCACATCACGATTATTAATTGTGGGTTTTCATCCTTCCAGAAGGCTACGACTTATGTTGGAACTAATAAATGGCATATATTATGTACCGTTTCGTCCATACGTATCGATATAATGACAAAAAGTTGAAATTAGTATGTGATCGAATATCGAATTCTTTTCAATTTCTGGCCGCCAGTTTGGCCGCCATCTTGACTGTGAGAGTTTGCCAAACTCAAATGTATACTTCATATCAATGTTCCATATGAACATGTAATTGTGGGCAGAATTCGCGTAACGCCCATCGTAAGAAAGTAAAGGAATGTGAGCTTGTTTTCAAATTTCGGTCTCCATTTTGGCCGCCATCTTCGATTTGGAAAACAATTTCTTGCATAAGATGCAAGGTAATTACTTCACCTCACTATTTCCAACTCAACTGTCTGCAGTTGTCTGGAAAAAATGCCCAATGATGTGAATATGAGGGAATTTCGGTGATTTTTCAAAATCTGTCCGCCATTGTGGGCGCCATTTTAGATTTTGGAGACTTTTATTTGGATATGGTATAATGACAGTTCTTCCCCTAAGTGTTCCCAACTCACAATAGTTAACAGGTGTGGAGTTGTCGTGACAATAACGCTCACTGATGTTAAAATCAGCGATTTCTGGTGGCCATTTTGGCCGCCATCTTGGAATTGGGTGAATATTCCTCAACTCAGGTATAAGAGGAATCCTAGCTCGATGATCTCCTGCACATATACATGCATGGGTGTTGTTATGATAGCAATAACATTCATTGATTCGAAACATTACATCGCGTTATCAGCGTCGATTCGGCTTTGACCTATTATACCGGCATTTGGGAAAACGTGATATCGGACACAAATATCCCACAATGAATGTATATTATGGTCCACTTGTGTTCGTCAATGACTCTTCTATACGATAAATATATAAATTCACGCCAAGATGCCAATATTTTCCCACAGAGACGAACGAAAGGTGGTGAAATGTCAGAATAATAGCATATTTTCACATTTCGGCGGCCATATCGGCCGCCATATTGGATTCTGGTGTCGGATTTTTGGCTACTTTGTAAAATATAGTCACATCCAGAGAGGGTTAATTAAGATATGGTCCGATGAGGGTAAATTAAAATATGGTCACATGAGGGTTAATTAAAATATAGTCACACCAGATAGGGGTAATTAAAATATGGTCACATGAGGGTAAATTAAAATATGGTCACATGAGGGTTAATTAAAATATAGTCACACCAGATGGGGGTAATTAAAATATTGTCTCTTATGATGGTTAATTAAACAATAGATGGACTGTCGTCTGGTGCATACCCCATTGTGGCATAATGCCTAGTGTGGGCATATCTATAACTTATGACTGCTATACTCCGACAGATGGACCCAAATATCAGCATTTTCATATAAACAAAGATGAATATCTATAGAATAAAAAACCAAACAAATGTGCCATTAAATGTCCTCATAGTGGTGAACATTCATATCTAATTTCATTGAGATCTGAGCATAACTGTTCAAGTTATGACATGAACAGACATCGGACAGACGTATGGACAGACGGACGGAGGGCAAAACAATATACCCCCCCCCCTTTTTTTTAAAGGGGGTATAATTACATGTAGGGTCTCTTATGATGGTTGATTAAATTACACGTAGGGTCACATAAGGGTTAATTAAAATATAGTCACATCAAGAGAGGGTTAATTAAAATATGGTCTGTTATGATGGTTAATTTAATTACATGTAGGTCCCATGAGGGTTAATTAAAATATGGTCTCGTATGATGAATAATTAAATTACATGTAGGGTCCCATGAGGGTTAATTGAATTATAGTCACATCCAGAAAGGGTTAATTAAAATATGGTCTCTTATGATGGTTAGTAATTAAATTACATGAAGGGTCCCATGAGGGTTAATTGAATTATAGTCACATCCAGAAAGGGTTAATTAAAACATGGTCCGATGAGGGTAAATTAAAATATGGTCACACAAGGGTTAAATAAAATATGGTCCCATGAGAATTAATTAAAATATGGTCCAATGAGGGTTAAGCTGCTTTCACATACATGTGCTTAGCGTATGCGTTTTACGCATCTGTACGCGCATCGTTTCGGTCTCCAATGCTATCACTGGTGCTTTCACATACCATCCACAAAACGTGCACGCACAACTTTTCACTCTGAGACCGAAAACCTATCCGCTTTGCGCACAGGCGGTCGGGTTTTTCGGTGCGATGTCATAATTATAGGATATACCGCAGATATTTTTTGTGGTGATTACGAATGATAATGCTATTATGTGCAGGGGCGTATGATAGCTGGCACCATATGTTATCTATTCTTGGGTAAAATTAAACAAGAATTAAATAATTGTGATGGCAGTTATAGGTCAAAATATACATTAAATGACATAGAATGCCATGGTTTTGTGGGAAGTTAGCATTTTTGCTAGCAGTCTCACATATAGAAGCATAGGTACACCAGGTATACCATGCCTAAAAGAATAGGTACAACGCTTGTTTTGACGAGGAACTTATAGATTCAGTACGGAAATATGAACACCTCTTCAATCCTAAAAATATTGGATACCACGATGCACAGATGTCCCAAAATTCATGGGAAACTATTATAATCGACATGAAGAACTCGGGACATGGAGAATATGAAGGCAATTAAGCTGTCAGTGCATGCATGATGGCAGGGTGACACAGTGTGTATAGTATTTGTTGTTTATTTTGGGGAGGGTGGTCCATCAGTTGTTTTAACTGACGCTATAAATTCAAGTCAACATCAATATAGATTCAATATTCACTATACCATAAATCAGCATTCGGTATGTCGGTATTTCTGTTAAATATATCAAGATCATGGGATATATTACCAAATTATATTGCTAAACGTCCTCGTTGCCGGGGGAATCCATGGCGAAAGGACAATATGTAAATAAGGATTAACTGTCATGTGGACTGTTTTTATGGAGATGTAACCGTGAGGTAAGTGGACATAACTTGTGTAAAACCCGAAGGGTTTTACATACAAGTTATGACCACTTACCTCACGGTTACATCTCCATAAAAATAGTCCACATGACAGTTAATCCTTATATTTATATACATTTAGCGAAAAAGCCACTTTTGTAAATGTATTTAAATCGAAAAGTGTATCGTGACAAGATCAGCCCAAAATACCCAATAGCAACCTTGGCAAAAGTTAATAGGAACAATTTCTCTTCGTATTGAAACCCGATGATGTATTAAGTCAATCCTGCGCGAGTCCAAATGCGCCCAAAACATTACGCGTTCGTCTTTCCAAACCCAATGACGTATCGATGGTGTTATGAGCTTGGTGTTATAAGGCGTTGCGCATTCACCGAGAAATAACTGCAACTAGCCACGTGGGCGCCGACCAATCAGAATGCTGGATTTAGTGATGACAACACTTAGTGTGTAAATATACACAAATAATTCTTCGCTAACGGACGCGTACGCGCAGAGGTAAACAGAGGTATGTGAAAGCTCTAAGTGCACGTCCGCCTAACGCATCCGTAAAACGCATGCGTTAAGCGGATGTCCGTCAAAGCAGCTTTAATTGAAATATGGTCTCATAAAGGTCAATTAAAATGAAAAAAAAAAGTTTAGAGATCAAGACTAAAGTTTACTAAACGTCAATATTTACACATATAATATAGCACGAAGGAGTAATGTAGGAATTGGTTAATAATTAACATCCCAATTCATTTAGAATATAATATGCCGGTATTTGTCGTGTATAAATATATGAAAAAGTTCACTAAACCATGTTAAATAACATGTTAAATGCTGATATAAACAAACAGCTCAAAGGGTTCATGTGTGAATTTAATTTCTTATACCATCCTCAAATCCCCATGCAATATAAATGAAAGATGTTCAAAAACAATGCAACAAAGCAGGTTAAACAACATTGTAATTCAATTGAGTATTTGTCACTAAAAACAAGCATTCTGATTGGCCGAGAGCGGCTAACTTTCGTTTTCGATTCACCGACATCGGCCGCTTCAGCGTGCATCAAATCTGAATGTAGCACGGTCAAATTTCATCGGCGCAGAACGAGTAGCGAAACGAGCACACCCGCGCGTTGTTGTCTATAGATACCGTTCATCGGTCGCTTCAACGTGCATCAAATCTGAATGTGACACGGCACAATTTCATTGGCGCAGAACGGAGTAGCGAAACGAGCCAACCAGCCCCACAGGAAATGGTTACGGAACAGTGTTCCGAGTAACGCAATGAACAAACCCAATGATTTGTGCACGGTGACAACGGCGAAATGAAAGTCTCGATTCGTGTCATCAAAATGTCTAAATGATACTTTTTATACAGTTGTTTTGCAAATTCCTTGCTAGATTGAATTACAATGGAGATAAACGTACCCTGTTTCGTTGTACATTCTGGGATTCGAGCATGAAAACAGTTTGTGAACTCGCCGGCTCGTTCACAAACTGTTTTCATGCTCAAATCCCAGAATGTACAACTCAACAGGGTATGTTTATCTCCTAAATAGAAACACACAGCGCGCAGTGCGTTAAGGGTTATTGTGGGCATCCCTGTTCCAATATTGCGGCGTGCACTTCTGAGCATGAAAAAATTATGGCGGCTAACAAGCCATGGTTCAATAACTCATGTCGAGATACACACTGAGATAACCGCAAAGGCTTTAAGCGATATGAAATGCACTGTCTGAAATCGAAACATGTATGCAAATACCAAAGTATGTATTATGTCATATAAAATTCCATAGCTCCAGGTTAGAAGTAACTAAATGTTTTCCATAGGCCACAGTGTTAACGTTTGACCACGCCCAATTTTCGAGTTTCGAAGTGCAACATGCATGCGTTCGTAAAGACCAACCCTTTCGGCATCTGTTCGCACATAGGAGTACCTTTCGAGCCACGCCTTTTTCAAAAACCAGAATAGGTTTTCCACACTACCCCACACTACCCCAGAATTTGACAGTCTGACGAAAGCCAATACATAGCCTCAATCTCCCGCCATTGTTTGGACACGAACGCATTTCAGACTAGGAAACGCCCACGTTTTTACATGCTATGGGTATTATATTTCTTGAATTTGTAAAATTATTTGACATATTATACGCCAATCGCGCGCCAGAATTTAAAAAACTTGTATTCGAGATACCATGTAAAAACGAAAGGGACGTAATTCTACTTATTTAGTTCCTTCTAACCTTATCCATTGGCAGGCCAAAACCCCCCCTCAGAATACACCCTCTAGAGGGCGTAATTAACAAATCGGCGATTGACTGGGTCTACAACATTTAGTGTGTTTCAGAACTAAAAATGTTCATAAAAGTTGAAATTTAAGACTTATAAATTATTTTCTTAATTTCTGTAATTTGTAATTGGCATATAGCTTATCACAAAAAAACAAAAAAATTAACATTTTTGGGTAAATATTGACATTTGCTCTGGGCAAAGTGAATCATTAATAAAATGTCTAACTTACAGTACACATGTGTAGACTAGGGGATTTTGTCATCATTTTGGACAATTTTAGTATGAAGGATTGACAAAACTCGTGCCTTAATAAGCAAGATCACTAAGTCGCAGCCATATTGAATTCAACCAGCCTTAATTGTCGGAGCATCATGTGTCCATAATTGAACAAGACAGTCAATGACTGTTGAGACACTGAGAAGACTGGGACTCTTAAAGACCATAACAGATAGTACTGTCAAAATCACTTTAAAACAAGTAGTTATAAACAGGGATGTAGCTAGAGGGTCTCCGTTGAGCAGTGGGGTGTTTAAATTTTCAACTGAGCAGTGGGGTGTTTGAAATGTTCAACTGCACACCCCTGAACTCCCACCCCACATAGTCCATCCCCTCCCAATTGAAGCTAACACACTCCCAAGTTCATAAAATTCCTTTTAACATGTTGGAGTTTTACAACTGATACCTCCAGCTTATACCCAACTGTTGCAAGGTTTCAACCTGACATGCCCCCTCTTTTAATGGCCGACCCCATTCAAACATATTTGAATCCCAACTCTTCATGGACCCTACACACCAACTGCCATTTGTTGACTGGACAAAAAATCCAGTTTAACAAATCTGTAACCCAGTTACCCAAATACCCTTCACACTGTATACAAGAGTTATGTCCCTTAACACTGTATACAAGATAAATACCATTCACACTGTATACAAGAGGTATGTCCCTTCACATTGTATACAAGAGTTATGTCCCTTCACACTGTATACAAGACAAATACCCTTCACACTGTATACAAGATAAATACCCTTCACACTGTATACAATATAAATACCCTTCACACTGTATACAAGATAAATACCCTTCACACTGTATACAAGATAAATACCCTTCACACTGTATACAAGATAAATACCCTTCACACTGTATACAAGATAAATACCCTTCAAACTGTATACAAGATAAATACCCTTCAAAGTGTATACAAGATAAATACCCTTCATACTGTATACAAGATAAATACCCTTCACACTGTATACAAGATAAATACCCTTCACACTGTATACAAGAATTACTACGGGGGAAGAGTTATGTCCCTTGTCTGATCCCCTATTTGACCTGGTGACCAAATCTTAATCCCAGCTAAATATCCAAATGGTTCTTGAGAAGATATTTTAAGAATAACTATTGAGGGAAAGAGTTTTGTCCATGGCTCTGCCCCTATTTGATCCAGCTATCCAATATGAACCACCATCACCCATCATTATTCTTGAGTTGTTAAGAAATACTAGAGGGAACGAGTTATGTCCCTGGCTGACCTGGTGACCTCATTTGAACAAATCTGAATGTGAGTCACCCAGGGGACATCCGCACCAAATATGAACCCATTCAGGCTTATGGTTCTGGAGAAGAAGATGTTTAAATAATTGTTGATGCATGGACTACGGACAGATGAGGAGTGATGAGTGCAGCTCCACCGGAGACTTCGTCTCAGGTGAGCTAAAAACTTGAAAGTGTGAAAACAAGCGATTCTAATTATTTGCAATAAATATGTATAATTGTCATAAATAAAACTATAGGCTTATCACTGTTAAAACTGGCAGTATTGATTACCATTTGTGATTGCCCGGGTTTCTTTATATACAAGAAGATCCACTGGGTCTCCCCTACTTAGAATAATTTATGCCATTTCAAATATATTTTATAACAGTATTAACTAAATATTGATACATGTCTTTTCTTGACTTGACCGCGAAAATGAAAATGATATAAATTATTTATCTCACGTTCACAATCCCATGACCACTTTAAACCGCCATTCATTTCTTATGTAAACCTCGGTGATAGAAGTAGGCAACGCCTGACATATAGAAAACTCATCTTTATTTCAAAAATGAAAACTGCATGGTAACGAAAAAGCAATAAGCTAATACATGAATCTGTACATAAATCAGTTTTACATGACATCGAAGGGCAATAATTACAGTAATGCCCTAAATAATCGACTGCTTACACAGCGGAATGATGGGTAATTTTTCAGAATTCGGACGGAAATATGGATTGTTGCCATTCATTGGAAAGCTCTCAGTGAGAGCTGTCCGATGAATTGCAACAAGGCATATTTCTGACTAAATCCTAAAAAATTACCCATAATTCTGCTGTTAAGGAGTCGATTTATTTAGGGCATTGCTGTATTCTCCCATTCAGCTCATACATTGGACTGATTCTTCATTTGTAGCAGATCACATCAGGCGAGATATAAATTCAGGTCAGAGAGAGCCTGTGAAGTGAGGCTTGAGAATGCACTGGCACAGGGTCTTTAACGACTGTTAACGAACTTATAATCTAAACATTTCCCACCAATGAGTAAGTATTATTCTGCACTTGTATTATCTTTTTGTCTGGCTGTCGTCTGCTCATATATCTTTAACATCCATCCAAAGGAATAATAAACCCTTCCAATGTACACCTTTACAACTGAATGGGAGAATCCATTTAGTATAGAAAAGGTTAAAAAAAAATGTTCTCCATAGAATGGCGTCATGAGTGTGCATAATTAAACATTATATACAATATACTACATCTATATAAGGATGCATCTATATATGGCAACATATTCACAATGGAACTGTCAATGTTAAATATAATGATACTGTTCAAGGTTAGGAACCTAGTCAAGTCTCTAACCCGTAGCGAGCCTCGCACAGATAGAAGGATATATTCATGAGTGTCGTCTGCTCATGTCTGAGGGGCACCATATGGGTGATATTCTGACGCTGTTTAATGAAGCTAGATAACAGGGCCAGGAACCTACGTCACCAATAAAGTCTCTAACCCAAAGCAGAATCTACGTCATCAATAAAGTCTCTAACCCAAAGCAGAATCTACGTCATCAATAAAGTCTCTAACCCAAAACAGAATGTACATCACCAATCAAGTCTCTAACCCGTATCGGTCCTCACACAGATAGAAGGATCTATTCCTGAGTGTCATTTATGTGCGGGGCACCATATGAGGGTATCACCCCCCCCCTCCCCCCTGAATCCTGAATACCAGTTAATTTTTGGGGTGAATCCTGAATACAAGTTAATTTTGGGGGGTGAATCCTGAATACATGTTAAGAAATAATATGCGATACATGACATACAATTTGACGCCGGTCGCGTTATGGGCGTTATGACGCCGTTATGATACGATTACTGATACTTTATGATGGCATGGTGGTCGAATATGCCCAAGAAGCTATTCTGCCCACTCATTCATACAGATAACTAGCACACAAATATTATTTTGCGCCATCAAAACCTGCATCCAAGATGTTTTGCTTGAACCTCAATACCAGTTAATTCGGGCGAATGAATCCCGCGTACGG
Source organism: Siphonodentalium dalli (assembly GCA_032622095.1). Taxonomy (NCBI): domain Eukaryota; kingdom Metazoa; phylum Mollusca; class Scaphopoda; order Gadilida; family Siphonodentaliidae; genus Siphonodentalium; species Siphonodentalium dalli. The sequence continues at coordinate 4,251,800 of CP136069.1, forward strand.
CTTCAAAATACCCTGAATCCCGTGTACCGAAAATGGGTGGTATTCTGATGCTGTTTAATGAAGCTAGATAACAGCTAGGGCCAGAAACCTGTGGGTATGAAGTGGGTTCCACGACTCTTGGTTACTAATTATATTGTTTATGGTAAACTTAAATTAATTAAAGCTGCACATAGTGTTTGGAACATTGGAACTTTAGCTGTTTAATAAGGGAAATTTAAAGTTATTCTGAAGACAACAAAATAATCTATTGTTTTTTTTATATCACTATTGTTGTAGCTAAAGAAATTTCACTGATAATCGACTTTAGTGATGGATGACATCACATTATAACAGCATGTCTACGTATAGCGAGTGTAGCCCAGGGTAAATCTACCAGATCAAAATCATTGGCCATTCCATCCCAGCGTAATGAACAGAATTGACCCCTACAGGGAGCCTCAAACAGACAGAAGCATACAGTGTTTAGTGTTGTTTGCTTGTAACTATGTGGGGTTCCCTGCAGGTGGTATCTCCCTATATGCATTTCCTGGAAATCACTCCATCATTGTCGCTAATGGGGTTGTTGTCGTAACGTTTTATACATAAATGCACACGAGTATCAGTCTGCACAAGATTGAAATGTTGCCATATATAATTGCTGTCTGCTTCAATTAACCCTTTACCCAACAAACCGGCCAAAACCGGCCAAATAAAGCTTCAACAGCCTAAAATATCTTCGGTCTGTCTCAATAGAACCATACAAATATGGATATCATTGGAACCGGCTCATTGACCACATTGTGATGGTTATAGTTATGCCCTGTGCCAATGCATTCTCTTATATATGCGAGTCGACCATAGGTCGCCTCGCATATATAAGAGAATGCATTGGCCTAAAAAAATATTTTTTTAACACTTTTTACCATTTTTTCTTACATTCTTTAACAATTTTATAATTTTTAATGTGTTAAGCCAATGCATTCTCTTATATATGCGAGGCGACCTATGGTCGACTCGCATATATAAGAGAATGCATTGGCACAGGGCCGTTCTGTTGGGTAAAGGGTTAAGACTATTTTCTTCCATAGTTCTGATAAAGGTATTCTGTTATCACAATGATGAAACTGCAATAAAATTGATCATCTTTCGCATATTGATCTTAGTACCGGTATTAAGCGGGGATCGTAAGAACTGGATGGTTAATGTTTGATCGATGAACGGAAGAAAACGAACTTACAAAAAATATCAACACGTGTGCATTTATGTAGAAAACGCTACGACAATGACCCTGTCACGTGACACTACGCGAGTCTGGTGTGCATATATGTATAAAACGCTACGACAATGACCCTGTCACGTGACACTACGCGAGTCTGGTGTGCATATATGTATAAAACATTAGCTTTATTGTCTGCGACTGTCTTTGATTAGGAGGCTCTGTGAACAATATCCAATACAGAAATGTGATGAAACAATGAAAGTCGTTTCTACCACCCACAGGGAGCCTCATACAAACAGAAACATGTATTTTTTCACTGTGGTCTGCTCATAGCAATATGGGGCTCTCCATGGGTGGTAGGTATATCACTGAAATCCACCTTAGAAAACGTTTGGTTATTATTTTACCAAAATCATCATTGTTTTGACAGTTTTTCTGGAAATCGCTTCTGAGACGACAATATTTACTGTACGTTGTTGTCCGTCTATTTAGAAACGGATCGAAATATCTGTTACAGTGTAGGTCTTGAATCAGTACGGATAATCCGAAACAGAAATGTGAATGACGAAAGTCGTTTTATATTGCACTTCCCTCTGCCCATCATACGAAACAGCTCGCACACTAATTTTATACAAATCACCGTCTTTCAGCCGTTCTAGCGTGTACACAATTCCTTTTCCGTCGACTAATCGAATATAGAACTCAATCTTTTTGTCATTTTCTATTATTGAGTATTCCGTATTAGAAAGTTGCTGGTTGTTGTGGTCATAAGCGACCAATCTTATCAGGTCCTGATATCGAATGTTGCTAGGAAGCGCCAATGTGTGGAATTCTATCACATCAGTGTACTTGGCGTTTGGAGGACATTTGGATGGATCGATGCATTCAAGAACACAGAAACTGAAAAATATAGAAATATATTTTATGCCTTACTCACAATAAAGTGGTTTTCAATAAATAATAGATGGTGACTGTTGGCGAAGCAAGGGAAATTCGACTTATGTCAATTAAGTTTGAGTTGTTTGACATTATTGTAGAATTTGTTTATAATTAACAGATAGATTTTTACCCTGTGCCAATGCATTCTCTTATATATGCGAGTCGACCATAGGTCGCCTCGCATATATAAGAGAATGCATTGGCCTAACAATTTTTTACAATTTTAATAATTTTTTCTTGTATTCTTTAACAATTTTATAATTTCACCCATACAGAGCCCCAGACAAACATGAGCAGACGACACTCTTCTATATGCTTCTATATATGTGTGGGGCTCCCTGCAGGGTAATGGATGTTTTATATTTTATGTCCTAAAAATTGTAAGAAACATTTATTTAAAAAAAATGATAAAAAATTGTTAGGCCAATGCATTCTCTTATATATGCGAGGCGACCTATGGTTGACTCGCATATATAAGACAATGCATTGGCACAGGGTAAAAAAACCCAAGACCCAAGTGAACATTAAAATAGCACTATAATTGGTTTAGTTGACTTAGAACACACTGGAGGTATTGGGTGCTTGCCTGTCATTTGCAGAATGAGGTCCCCAGAGGGTGAATTTAGTGATGCTATCCCGCACAGCAGGCTAGCATCACCAAATTCACCCTCTGGGGACCTCATTCTGCTTAGGTCTCATCTTCTGGGAAGTATCTAACTTCAAATGGGGAACTTCAATCTGATCCTAGGTCTGCCATAGCAGTTGAGGGCCTTAGCAGAATGAGGTCCCCAGAGGGTGAATTTAGTGATGCTAGCCTGCTATGCGGGATAGCGTCACTAATTTCACCCTCTTGGAACCTCATTCTGCAAATGACAGACACACTATTTGCAGGCTTGCACATGTCATGAGTTGTGGGCGAATCACAGAAAATGATTACATCGGTTTTCTAATCCGGTGATGCAGTGCCACGCATTTCCGTCTGTGGTTGTTCGGTAAATGCGCCATTCGTAATGGCACTGGATGCACAGCAGTTTTTGCCTATGTCAGTATTGGACAAATATTGCGCATCGCTTTACCATGCATTCATTTTAAATGAAAATACGAGAATATGTTATGTGTTATACATACTTGGTGAGAGGATCTCGGACATATCCAATTGGACATGGCGTGTCGATACACTGGTGGCTCCCCCTGGTGTTAAAGCACATCCTGTCCTTTCCGCAATCAATGTTTCTCACCTGGCATTCATCGATGTCTGTGAAATAAATTCAAATGAGTACAATAGACTGGTAACCCACCGGGAGACCTATACCAGGGACCAGTCTAGAGGGTGACCAGGGACCAGCCTAGAGGGTGACCAGGGACCAGCCTAGAGGGCGACCAGGGACCAGACTAGAGGGTGACCAGGGACCAGACTAGAGGGTGACCAGGGACCAGCCTAGAGGGCGACCAGGGACCAGACTAGAGGGCGACCAGGGACCAGACTAGAGGGTGACCAGGGACCAGCCTAGAGGGTGACCAGGGACCATTGTAGAGGGCAACCATGGACCAGCCTAGAGGGCGACTTGACAGACATCTTCTCTGTAAAATGTTCTCAGTGAGAGCTTTCCGATGAATGGCAACAAGCCATATTTCCGACTAAATCCAGGAAAATTACCCATAATTCTGCTGTGGTTAAGGAGTCAATTATTTAGGGCGTTACTGTATATATGCACACAGTACCACAAAAAAAGTGAACTCAACCCCTGGTTTGAGATCGATGTCCATTATATATTTATTAAATAACCCATTGTGAACCCCAAGTAGCAGAATTCAAGATAGCAGGTGCTTTGTTGTATTGTAATTCAATACATTAATGTCAAAGGTCAAACAGGTGGATATTTTCAACACCGAACCATCATCGACTGACCAATTAAAAGATAGCAATGTTGTATTAACTTTGTTTTTACTGGAACTGTACTTCGATCCTCATATGTATTTTATTTTCATATATTATACTAATACATTTTTGCAAACAACTACAGGAACTAGATAATCTAACTAAGAAAATTCTCAGATGTTTCTTGGGCAGACAGTTGACCAACTTTATATAGTTTAGGAAATGCAGAAATAGGTCAACCATTGCAAGTGAAATTTTGATTACATTGATGTGTTTGGTACAAAGTATTATTTCAGGATTTCACTGAGAGCTTTCCGGTGAATGGCAACAAGCCATATTTCAGACTAAATCCTGAAAAACTACCCGTAATTTTGCTGTGTATTCGATTATTTAGGGCATTACTGTATTGCAACGCAGTAATGCCGCATGTCAACCTCGTTAAGGGAGGCGGGGGAGCATAGTTGTACTCTCATTTTATCATACAATGAAGCATATATTCTCTGTGAAAGAGGTAATAGTTAAAGTTTGGAGAATTTGAAAATTACCTAGCTTATCAGCAAGAATACAAGAATAAATTATTAAAATTGTAAAAAATTGTTAGGCCAATGCATTCTCTTATATATGCGAGGCGACCTATGGTCGACTCGCATATATAAGAGAATGCATTGGCACAGGGTAAAAAAAATCCCGACTTACGACTGGATTTGATATGGCGGGTCACATATGTGAGGCTCCCTAAGGGTTGAGAATGTTCTTACCTCTGCATCTCTTGTTGTCTGCTGCCAGACTGTAGCCCAGTGGACATGTACACCCCGTAGAGAGCCCCACATATACTGGAGCAGACGACACTTCGTAGTGCATTACTTATATATGTGAGGCTCCCTAAGGGTTGAGAATGTTCTTACCTCTGCATCTCTTGTTGTCTGCTGCCAGACTGTAGCCTGTTGGACATGTACATCTGTACCCTCCGTACGTGTTCGTACAGTTATGCTGGCAGTCACTTCGTTCCGAGCACTCATCGATATCTTCAATGGGAGAAAAATTTTAAATGAACAAATTTATAATAAATATATAATTAATACTCATTGATGAGTAATTACCTTATTAACCCTTTCTATACTAAATACTCATTGATGAGTAGTTATCTTATTAACCCTTTATACACTAAATACTCACTATAATGCACTTGTTGCCAATATACCCCCTGAAACATCAAAGATTTGCGGGGGGTTAATTATCGATAAACTGTCGCTAAGTGTAGTCCGGTTCGCCGCCTCCAAGCCTGTACATGTAGCGTGTCTGTCATTTGCAGAATGAGGTCCCCAGAGGGTGAATTTAGTGACGCTATCCCGCATAGCGGGCTAGCATCACTAAATTCACCCTCTGGGGACCTCATTCTGCTAAGGCCCTCAACTGCTATGGCAGACCTAGGATCAGATTGAAGTTCCCCATTTGAAGTTGATGATGTTCACCCATTGGGCACCTCAATTATGATTTTATCTTCTGCAAATTAGGGGTTATAGAAACTTCCTAGAAGGGAAATGTAACTAAAAAAATGTTTATTTGATACTATAGATACTACCCAGAAGATGAGGTCTAAGCAGAATGAGGTCTCCAGAGGATGATTTTGGTGATGCTAGCCCGCTGTGCGGGATAGCATCACTAAATTCACCCTCTGGGGACCTCATTCTGCAAATGACAGGCATGCTATTTGCAGGCTTGGCCGCCTCAATGTTAGATATTCCTACATCAATGGCAGCTGACAGTAATACCCTAATTAATCAACTCCTTTAACTACAGCAGAATTATGGGTAACTTTTCAGGATTTAGTCGGAAATATGGCTTGTTGCCATTCACCGGAAAGCTCTCGGTGAGAGCTTTCCGATGAATGGCAACAAGCCATATAGGTGAGAGCTTTCCGATGAATGGCAACAAGCCATATTTCCGACTAAATCCTGAAAAGTTACCCATAATTCTGCTGTAGTTAAAGGAGTCGATTAATTAGGGCATTACTGTGACTTCCTGTTTTTGGTCCAATCCAGCTCTGCTCACTGTTCCGTTCCTCTCCATGACGTCACGTTACTAACGGGTTGCTATATAAACAAAACAGCGGTGTTGCTTTTGTCAAAATTTGACAGTTAGTATACATTTACCTTGTATCACTGAGAGCTTTCCGATGAATGGCAACAAGCAATATTTTCGACTAAATCCTGAAAAATTTCCCATAATTCTGCTGTGGTTAAGGAGTCCATTATTTATGGCATTACTCTATATGAATGTCACACTCTGTACTGTTTTTTTTGTATATGTGCTTATGCTCACCTGTCTGCTAAAATGTTATGTATCTTGTAGGCATTCAATCCCATATATGGCAAATTTTGGTACGCCGAAAAATATCACAACTTTTGTACCCTGTAGTTACATCGGGTACATTGGTTACAAATTAGAAAACATATTTCCTGAACTAATTTACAGCCCATGGGCACATGGGGTACAAATGGTTACTTCTGGTTACTTTACCTATTAGTTAATGTTACATTTGTTAAAAAAAATTTCTTCTTAGAAATCTCAAAGTACCTTGTTACATTGGTTACAAATTAGAAAACATATTTCCAGAACTAATTTCAGGCCCATGGGTACACGGGGTACAAATGGTTACTTTACCTATTAGTTAATGTTACATTTGTTACCTTTTTTTTCTTTCTTAGAAATCTCAAAGTACCTTGTTACATTGGTTACAAATTAGAAAACATATTTCCTGAACTAATTTACAGCCCATGGGCACATGGGGTACAAATGGTTACTTCTGGTTACTTTACCTATTAGTTAATGTTACATTTGTTAAAAAAATTTTCTTCTTAGAAATCTCAAAGTACCTTGTTACATTGGTTACAAATTAGAAAACATATTTCCTGAACTAATTTCAGGCCCATGGGTACACGGGGTACAAATGGTTACTTTACCTATTAGTTAATGTTACATTTGTTACCTTTTTTTTCTTTCTTAGAAATCTCAAAGTACCTTGTTACATTGGTTACAAATTAGAAAACATATTTCCTGAACTAATTTACAGCCCATGGGCACATGGGGTACAAATGGTTACTTCTGGTTACTTTACCTATTAGTTAATGTTACATTTGTTAAAAAAAATTTCTTCTTAGAAATCTCAAAGTACCTTGTTACATTGGTTACAAATTAGAAAACATATTTCCTGAACTAATTTCAGGCCCATGGGTACACGGGGTACAAATGGTTACTTTACCTATTAGTTAATGTTACATTTGTTACCTTTTTTTTCTTTCTTAGAAATCTCAAAGTACCTTGTTACATTGGTTACAAATTAGAAAACATATTTCCTGAACTAATTTACAGCCCATGGGCACATGGGGTACAAATGGTTACTTCTGGTTACTTTACCTATTAGTTAATGTTACATTTGTTAAAAAAATTTTCTTCTTAGAAATCTCAAAGTACCTTGTTACATTGGTTACAAATTAGAAAACATATTTCCTGAACTAATTTCAGGCCCATGGGTACACGGGGTACAAATGGTTACTTTACCTATTAGTTAATGTTACATTTGTTACCTTTTTTTTCTTTCTTAGAAATCTCAAAGTACCTTGTTACATTGGTTACAAATTAGAAAACATATTTCCTGAACTAATTTACAGCCCATGGGCACATGGGGTACAAATGGTTACTTCTGGTTACTTTACCTATTAGTTAATGTTACATTTGTTACATGAAATTTTTAGATAGCATTTTATGGAGTATGTACACATAACTTACCTTCACAAGGGAATCCCATTCCCCGAGACCGGTAACCTCTCGCACACAGGCACTGGTACCCTCCCTCCGTGTTCACACACTGCTGGTTCGCCATACATTTATGCGTGTTAGCTGAGCACTCGTTTACATCTTAAGTAGAGAAATCAAAGTGTAAATGAGCATTTCTCAATAAGCTAAAAATTACGCCCATGGTAATTCCAACAAAGGGCCATAACTCTAGTGAAATTGGCAAACGGAATCCATGGAGAACACAAATTTGAACTTGACCTTTATTTTTGACAAGTATACTCATATACCAAATTTAATTCCATTCAGTTCAGACTTACTAATGTTATCATCAGGAAACTAAAGAGAACTGATGGATGGACAAACGGATGGCAAAACCAATAACATAATACGTCCCATTTTTTTAATAACGGTTTGTATAAAAAAGAAGCTAATTGTACCCTGAGGCCCCCACCCCCCTTTTCGTATGCCGTATTCCATGCCCTGTTATGAGGTACGCCGTATTCCGGCCCCTCTGTTAGGAGGTATTCGGTATTCCACAAAAATACCGGTATTCGTATGCCGACCTTCGACACCTTCCAAAAAATGATCATAATAATAATATAAATGCGATTTTTGTCACAATAAATTCACGGTTTGACATACAGATCGTCGATCATTGTCATTTTAGATCATTTTAGACGTTCGTACGGCAATATAAAATTTATCCGGAAAATTCCATATGGCTGTTAACTGGTATTCCGTATTCCACCCTCTGTGTTAAGTGGTATTCCGTATTCCAGGGGGTGGGGGGTTTCTCCATCTGTGTTAAGTGGTATTCCGTATTCCAGGGGGTGGGGGGTTTCTCCCTCTGTGTTAAGTGGTATTCCGTATTCCAGGGGGTGGGGGGTTTCTCCATCTGTGTTAAGTGGTATTCCGTATTCCAGGGGGTGGGGGGTTTCTCCCTCTGTGTTAAGTGGTATTCCGTATTCCAGGGGGTGGGGGGTTTCTCCATCTGTGTTAAGTGGTATTCCGTATTCCAGGGGGTGGGGGGTTTCTCCATCTGTGTTAAGTGGTATTCCGTATTCCAGGGGGTGGGGGGTTTCTCCATCTGTGTTAAGTGGTATTCCGTATTCCAGGGGGTGGGGGGTTTCTCCATCTGTGTTAAGTGGTATTCCGTATTCCAGGGGGTGGGGGGTTTCTCCATCTGTGTTAAGTGGTATTCCGTATTCCAGGGGGTGGGGGGTTTCTCCATCTGTGTTAAGTGGTATTCCGTATTCCAGGGGGTGGGGGGTTTCTCCATCTGTGTTAAGTGGTATTCCGTATTCCACCCTCTGTGTTAAGTGGTATTCCGTATTCCAGGGGGTGGGGGGTTTCTCCCTCTGTGTTAAGTGGTATTCCGTATTCCAGGGGGTGGGGGGTTTCTCCATCTGTGTTAAGTGGTATTCCGTATTCCAGGGGGTGGGGGGTTTCTCCCTCTGTGTTAAGTGGTATTCCGTATTCCACCCTCTGTGTTAAGTGGTATTCCGTATTCCAGGGGGTGGGGGGTTTCTCCATCTGTGTTAAGTGGTATTCCGTATTCCACCCACTGTGTTAAGTGGTATTCCGTATTCCAGGGGGTGGGGGGTTTCTCCATCTGTGTTAAGTGGTATTCCGTATTCCACCCTCTGTGTTAAGTGGTATTCCGTATTCCAGGGGGTGGGGGGTTTCTCCCTCTGTGTTAAGTGGTATTCCGTATTCCAGGGGGTGGGGGGTTTCTCCATCTGTGTTAAGTGGTATTCCGTATTCCAGGGGGTGGGGGGTTTCTCCCTCTGTGTTAAGTGGTATTCCGTATTCCACCCTCTGTGTTAAGTGGTATTCCGTATTCCAGGGGGTGGGGGGTTTCTCCCTCTGTGTTAAGTGGTATTCCGTATTCCAGGGGGTGGGGGGTTTCTCCCTCTGTGTTAAGTGGTATTCCGTATTCCAGGGGGTGGGGGGTTTCTCCCTCTGTGTTAAGTGGTATTCCGTATTCCACCCTCTGTGTTAAGTGGTATTCCGTATTCCAGGGGGTGGGGGGTTTCTCCCTCTGTGTTAAGTGGTATTCCGTATTCCAGGGGGTGGGGGGTTTCTCCCTCTGTGTTAAGTGGTATTCCGTATTCCAGGGGGTGGGGGGTTTCTCCCTCTGTGTTAAGTAGTATTCCGTATTCCAGGGGGTGGGGGGTTTCTCCCTCTGTGTTAAGTGGTATTCCAGGGGGTGGGGGGTTTCTCCCTCTGTGTTAAGTGGTATTCCGTATTCCAGGGGGTGGGGGGTTTCTCCCTCTGTGTTAAGTGGTATTCCGTATTCCAGGGGGTGGGGGGTTTCTCCCTCTGTGTTAAGTGGTATTCCGTATTCCACCCTCTGTGTTAAGTGGTATTCCGTATTCCAGGGGGTGGGGGGTTTCTCCCTCTGTGTTAAGTGGTATTCCGTATTCCAGGGGGTGGGGGGTTTCTCCATCTGTGTTAAGTGGTATTCCGTATTCCAGGGGGTGGGGGGTTTCTCCCTCTGTGTTAAGTGGTATTCCGTATTCCAGGGGGTGGGGGGTTTCTCCATCTGTATTAAGTGGTATTCCGTATTCCAGGGGGTGGGGGGTTTCTCCCTCTGTGTTCACACACTGATATTTTGGCATACGTTTAGTGTGTTAGCTGAGCACTAGTCTACATCTTAAAGGATTTACATGGTCTAGAAAACATCCATTACCCTGCAGGGAGCCCCACACATATATAGAAGCATATAGAAGAGTGTCGTCTGCTCATGTTTGTCTGGGGCTCTGTATGGGTAAAAAATTGTTAGGCCAATGCATTCTCTTATATATGCGAGGCGACCTATGGTCGACTCGCATATATAAGAGAATGCATTGGCACAGTGTAAAAAAATCCCGACTTACGACTTGATTTGATATGGCGGGTCACATATGCGGACATCGTCTGTATTTTGTCACCAAACGCAATCGGAAAGCCCTCCCGATTGTGATAAAATTTATCCAAGTCCCATTCCGATCGCATAATAAAATAAGCTGAAAAACTAATAAATAATACCTCCACCGGTTTTTAGCTCACCTGAGACAAAGTCTCCGGTGGAGCTATAGTCATCACTCCTCGTCCGTCGTCCGTCTGTCTGTCCGTCCGTCTGTCTGTCCGCCCGTCAACTTTTTAAAAAACATCTTCTCCTCTTAAACCATCATACCGAATTGGTTCATATTTGGTGTGTATGTTCCCTAGGTGACTCTCATTCAGATTTGTTCAAATGAGGTCACTGGGTCAAATAGTTGCGAAACAAGGGCCATAACTCTATTCCTCCATAGTAATTCTTACAACAACTTCTTGTCCATAACCATTGGGCCAATTTAGCTAATATTTGGTATGGAGAGTCCTTGGGTGACTGGTGTTCCGATTTGTTCAAATGAGGTCACCCGGTCAATTAGTTGAGAAACCAGGGCCATAACTCATAGTGATTCTTACAATGACTTCTTCTAAAAAAAAAAATTGGCCGATTTAGCTTATATTTGGTACAGAGATACCTTGGGTGACTGGGGTTCAGATTTGTTCAAATGGGGTCACTGGGTCAAATAGGGGCAGAGCCAGGGACATAACTTTAAAAACAAAAAATTTAATTTTTGCATTTTGACCTTTAATTTTTGTTTAGGACACATCACAGCCTCATATTTCTTACCTAGATTTTTCTTAGCATGTTCTTCATCTGTATGGATTTTGGTATTGTTTATTTAACCCCTTCCACTCTTGTTTTGATATAGAATTCATCCAAGACAGGATTACTCAAACATTTTTCATCTGATCAACACCAAATTTGGTATATGAATTTTTGACACTTATATACAGATCAAGTTAAAATATGGGTTTGATCCGATATATTTTAACAGAGTTATGGCCCTTTATAATTCACACCCCTTTGCTAGCACTATTAATTTTTAAGAGGACACTCTAGCCTGTATTATTGAAAAAGCCAATTTATCATAGTGTGGTCACCGGATCCTCTTGCTGAATACTGCTTGCTTCAGACCAGTTTATCATCTGTCATTACAAGACATGACATTAGCTAAACAACTACCAGAGTCTACAAGGAATAGTCCATTGTTCATTTCTCCAAGCCTGGACATAGTGTGTCTGACATTTGCAGAATGAAGTCCCCAGATGGTGAACTTAGTGTTGCTACCCCATACAACAGGCTAGCATCACCAAATACACCTCAATTACCTTATTCTGCTTAGGCCTCATCTTCTGGGACAATTTTTTTTGTAAAACTTTTTTTAAAATTTGAAAAAAAGTGACACCATTATATATAACATCTGCAGAGTTATGAAACTTTACTCTTTAATGAAATTATGGAAACATTCCACCCTCCCCCACCCACCCCCTCCCATATGGCCCAGGGCCAACCCTGCCATCAACCAACATTCCTTCCAAGCCATATCACCTCTCAATTTAATACAAAATTTGCCATATATGTTAATTATATAAACTGGCCAGATGACATGTATTATTCTAATCTAAACATATCTGTAGCAATTTAATGACTGACATTCAATGATACTGTGAATGGCTTTGATTTCTTCAAGTCTGGAAATAGTGTGTCTGACATTTACATAGTGAGGTCCCCAGATGGTGAATTTAGTGTTGCTATTCCATACAGCATGCTAGCATCACCAAATACACCTGCCAGGGACCTAATTCTGCTTAGTCCTCATCTTCTTGGAAGTATCCTAAGTATCAAATTGACAGTTTGATTTAGTCACTTTTTCCACCTGTTCAGTTTCAATGTCCCCCTAATTTGCAGAAGATAAAATGCATAATTGAGGTGCTCAATGGGTGTGTATCACCAACTTCAACTGTAGGACTTCAATCTGTTCCTTGGTTTTATTGGCCATTGAGGCCTAATCAGATTGAGGATGAATTTGGTGATGCTAGCCTGCCTTACAGAATATTGTCATTAAATCCACATTTTTGGGACCTAATTCTGCAAATGTCAGACATACTAAATTCAGGTTTGGCCATTTCATATTATTGTTTTAATCACCACTTATCCAGATGAAATCATACGACTAATATTCAAAGAAAAATGGGGGGGGGGGGGGGGGGGGGTATATATTGGATTAAATTTGTCTTCTATCTGGCATTTGCAGAATGAGGTCCCCAGAGGGTGAATTTAGTTATGCTACCCTGCACAGCAGTCTAGCATCACCAAATACACTAGCCAGGGTCCTCATTCTGCTTAGGCCTCATCTTCTGGGAAGTATATAGGCACTTAAATTGACATTTTTACTTACTTTAGCCCTTCTGTTTAGTTTCTATATCCCCTAATTTGTGAATATAAAATGCATAATTGAGGTGCCCAATAGGTACACATCACCAACTTTAACTGGAGAACTTCAATCTAATGCTATGTCTCCCATAGCAGTTGAGGCATACACAGAATGAGGTCCCCAGAGGGTGAATTTGGTGATGCTAGCCCGCATTGCAGGATTGTGTCATTAAATTCACCCTTTGGGGACCTCATTCTGCAAATGTCAGACACTATGTTCACGCTTGTCTGTTCGAATATTATGTTCTTAACCACCAGTATCCAGTTGAACTCATTATACCCTGATTTGGCAAAGAAAACTTGGGGGGTATATTGGATTGAATTTGTCAGTCTCTATGTCAGACTGTTCTCCCATCCATCCATCTGTCATTATGTCTCTATCCGTCCATCAATTGTTTTCTTCTCCAGATACATATTAAAGACCAAATGGGTTTATATATTTAGGTGTGGATGTTCCCCAGGTGACTCACATTCAGATTTGTTCAAATGAGTTCATCAGGTCAAATATGTGAGAAGTCAGGGCCATAACTCTTTCCTTCCATAGTAATTCTTAAAACAATTTCTTCTCAAGAACCATCTGGACTATTTAGATTATGTTTGGTATGGATGGTCCTTCGGTGACTGGGTTTAGATTTTTTTCAGATTTGGGGTCATTTTAGGAAAATCAGTTCAGTTCAACTCTTAAAATCTAATGTCTGAAATTACCAAATGAATGGATCTCATAGATGGGGATTCACGTTTGTTCAAATAGGGGCGGAGATAAGAGATTTAATTATCAAACAGCCACCCTACCTGTGCTCCGGCGGAGCTATAGTCATCACTCCTCGTCCGTCTATCGTCTGTCCGTCCAACAACAATTATTTGAACATCTTCTCCTCTGGAACCATAATACCAAATGGGTTCATATTTGGTGTGGATGTTCCCTAGGTGATTCTCATTCAGATTTGTTCAAATGCGGTCACTGGGTCAAATAGTTGCGAAGCCAGGGCCATAACTCTTTCCCACCATTGTAATTCTTTTAAACATCTTCAGAACAATAAGACCGAATGGTTTCATATTTGGTGTGAATGTTCCCTAGGTGACTCACATTCAGATTTGTTCAAATGAGTTTACTTGAAATAGTTGCGAAGCCAGGGCCATAACTCTTTCCCTCCATAGTATTCTTAAAGTGACTTCTTCTCAAATACCATCAGGCTATATGGGTTCATATTTGGTATGAAGGATCCTTGGGTGACTGGGGTTCAGATTTGTTCAAATCAGGTCACTGGGTCAAATGTGGGCGGGGCCAGGGACATAACTCCAAATTTGTTGTTTTAGATTTAACTCTTTAGATATCTACTTCTTTTAAAGTGATTATGAAAAGTTCTGACTGTTGTGGTCTCCAGAGTCCCAGTCTTATCAGTCTTTGCAGTCTGGTGAGCGACCCCACAGTCATTGACTGTCTTGTTGGAGATCTCCATGAGTAGACTACGATGACATCAAAATAGTCTAGCGAATTAAAAAGACAGATTCGGAGCCGGAGTTTATTGTGCAGACTACGATTACGTAATAGTAGTCAGCCGATACTAAATTGCGGAATCGGTTTGTGCTTACGCAGTGTATATATAGATACCGTCGTTATGCGATGTGTTATGTTTTTAATCAAGATAGTGTGGTTATATTCGGTCTCATATAGCAGACAATATTTTAATGAATACAGTAATTAGTAGCTATAGCACTTAGGATGGTTGTGTTTGCAGCCATTAATAACATGAAATAGTTTGATGATATACAACATGCTTTTCAAGGTTTTTTTTTGGCCTCAGAAATGGGAAATTGACTTTGGATGGCGTTACATACCTTCACATGGCCCGTTGAATTTCCTCTCATAACCGGGTTTACACTGTGACACACATCGGAAACTGCCTGGAGAATTTCTGCAATCTTCATTAGTACTGCAGTTGTGTTTACCCTCGTAACACTCATTAATGTCTAACAAGAAAAGAAGAAAAGAAAATATCAGCATGGCGTAAACTAATATTTTTGAGCTATGATGCCAGCCATTTTCAAGGTCATCTTGTAAACAAAACATGTGCTACTACAGTCATGCCCAAAATAATCGACTCCTTAACCACAGCAGAATTATAATGGGTAACTTTTCAGGATTTAGTCGGAAATATGGCATGTTGCCATTCATTGGAAAGCTTTCATTTGGCCAAAGTTTTTCCTGCAGATAAATCACCGAAAATAAAACATATTCAACCCTTTCTGTACTAAATGGATTCTCCCACTCAGTTAAAAAGTGTACATCGGAATGGTTTATTATTCATTTGAAGGATGTTAAGGTGACAACCGCAGACGACAGATAAATAAAGTGCAGAAGGAACCCTATTTATTGAGGGTATGTTTAGATAATATGGTCATTTGTTAAACTTATTATCTGAACATTTCCTATGGGATAACTACTCATCAATGATGCTTTAGTATAGATAGGGTTAAACTTATTATCAGAACATTTCCTATGGGATAACTACTCATCAATGATACTTTAGTATAGAAAGGGTTAAACTTATTATCAGAACATTTCCTATGGGATAACTACTCATCAATGATACTTTAGTATAGAAAGGGTTAAACTTATTATCAGAACATTTCCTATGGGATAACTACTCATCAATGATGCTTTAGTATAGAAAGGGTTAAACTTATTATCTGAACATTTCCTATGGGATAACTACTCATCATGATGCTTTAGTATAGAAAGGGTTAAACTTATTATCTGAACATTTCCTAAGGGATAACTACTCATCAATGATGCGTATAAAAAGATCTATGATCCAAGAGATACAGTAATGCCTTAAATAATCGACTCCTTAACCACAGAAGAATTATGGGTAATTTTTCAGGAGTTACTCGGAAATATTGCTGGTTGCCATTCACCAGAAAGCGCTCTCACAGAGAGTTTTCCGATGAATGGCACCAAGCCATATTTCAGACTAAATCCTGAACAATTACCCATAATTCTGCTGCGGTTAACCCTTTACCCAACAAACCGGCCAAATAAAGCTTCAACAGCCTAAAATATCTTCGGTCTGTCTCAATAGAACCATACAAATATGGATATCATTGGAACCGGCTCCTTGACCACATTTTGATGGTTACAGTTATGCCCTGTGCCAATGCATTCTCTTATATATGCGAGTCGACCATAGGTCGCCTCGCATATATAAGAGAATGCATTCTTTAACAATTTTATCATTTTTAATGTGTTAAGCCAATGCAGTCTCTTATATATGCGAGGCGACCTATGGTCGACTCGCACATATAAGAGAATGCATTGGCACAGGGCCCTTCTGTTGGGTAAAGGGTTAAGGAGTCGATTATTTAGAGCATTACTGTAGAACTCCTTTATTTATCTATAAATTTCGATCTAAAAACAAATAACTACAAATACAATACAAAATCAGAACTATATCTTCCTTTAACACTTTCCTGACTAGAGCTTCATGAAATTTTGCGAAAAACCTGAGCCAATGAATTTTTTAATATATGCGAGTCGCCCATAGGGCACCTCGCTTATATTAGAGAATGCCTGTGCCTAATACTAATTACCTTGATATTGTAAGCCAGTGCATTCTCTTATATATGCGAGGCTCCCTATCTGAGACTCGCATATATAAGAAAATACACTGGCACATGATCTTTAATGCTGCACCAGCGCAGCTCCCTTGTGAAAGGGTTAAAATTGGACTCATCTGGTTCCGATAAAGGCGTGTATCCATGACGTTCGCACATATGGTTGTCAGGATTATCTCATATATAGGTTAATAGCACCATGTGGGTTTCTGAGAGTCATATTCACGTTGAGCTATCTTCTCTGGGTTGTATATATCATCGAGATGGCCAGAGAAGGTAGAGATACTTGAATACCAATCTCGGGAATCTCCATGGTGCCATGGGAACCTCTATGGTGTTAATTACCTTGTTGCCATGGGAACCTCTATGGTGTTAATTACCTTGTTGCCATGGGAACCTCTATGGTGTTAATTACATTGTTGCCATGGGAACCTCTATGGTGTTAATTACCTTGTTGCCATGGGAACCTCTATGGTGTTAATTACATTGTTGCCATGGGAACCTCTATGGTGTTAATTACCTTGTTGCCATGGGAACCTCTATGGTGTTAATTACCTTGTTGCCATGGGAACCTCTATGGTGTTAATTACCTTGTTGCCATGGGAACCTCTATGGTGTTAATTACCTTGTTGCCATGGGAACCTCCATGGTGTTAATTACCTTGTTGCCATGTAAGATACAGAATCGGAAACAACTAATCATTTATGCATGTATTTGAGAGCATCGCTGGGCGTGACAAAATATGCCAGTGGTAAGTCCAACAAAGGCCCATAACTCTGGTTAAAATTGGCAGGTGGAACTCAAATTTGAACTTGACCTGTATTTTGTGCCAGCAAACCCACATACCAAATTACATTGTATTGAGTTGAGACTCTCTACAGTTATCATCCGGAAACGAAAAAAGAGAACGGATGGATGAATAGATGGATGGACAAACGGACGGACGAACCAATAACAGAATACATCCCCTTTTTTTTAAATGGTTCATATAATAACGAAGCTAATTGTATGGCTAACAGCGTTATCTTTCCGACAAAAATGTGGGGTAGTGATGTGCGGTCACAGTTTCTAGGTTTTTCGGTTTTATTTCAAAACCAAACTGCAATCGATATATTCTATAAAACCTATTCTGGTTTCAATTAACTGACAGTGCTGGTCGCTGAATGTCGCTTTTACAAGACGTGTGGTTAGCGCACACTTTTGTCAGCTGCTATTTGCCACCATTACTATAGTAGCAGTTTCAATTTGGAACATTTGGGTGTCATAAGATCAATAATGGCTCATATTGCCATTGAATATGGAAATCACTGGAAAATGGGTGCAAATAGTAGTATTATGTCATATATAATGCCCTAAATAATTGACTCCTTAACCACAGCAGAATTATGGGTAATATTTCAGGATTTAGTCGGAAATATGGCTTGTTGCCATTCATCGGAAAGTTCTCCGTAAGAGCTGTATGCATATTGGTATATTGAGTAAAACCATAACCAAAACCTGGTTTTTCTACAAAAACCATACCGAAACTAAAACCAAAATAAAATTTAAAAAACCGCACATCATAAAAAACCACCCATCGCTATGAGTACCACCCATCGCTATGAGTACCGGCCATCGCTATGAGTACCGGCCATCGCTAAAATTAATTGTGGGGCACATGGAGATTCACGGCTAATTTATCACACATCGCTAATGTGGGGAACATCACTAAATGTGAGGCACATCGCTAATGTGGGGCACATCACTAATGTGGGGCACATGGAGATCTAATACCTGAATTAATTGTACAAACCTCTACATATTCCGTTATACAGCATGGCATAACCGGCTGCACATCCACATCTATAGCTGCCTCGGGTGTTCACACAAGAATGAGAACACGGAGAGAATTCCTTACATTCATCAATATCTGTAAACATCAATCAGAGAAAAGATAATGAGGGGTGTTAAGACGAATCCGCGTTGCAATAGTGTATCTAACCCATAGAGAGCCCCAAATAGACTGAAGCAGATGACACTCTATAGTGCATGCTTCCATCTGTGTGAGGCTCCCTGTGGGTTAAACATATAACTTTATCATTGATGCCTGAGATGCATGTCTTACTGAACCAAGCCTTGATATAATGTATCTAACCCATAGAGAGCCCCAAATAGACTGAAGCAGACGACACTCTATAGTGCATGCTTCAATCTGCGTGAGGCTCTCTGTGGGTTAAACATTAAACTTTATCATTGATGTTTGAGATGCATGTCTTACTGAACCAAGCCTTGAAATAGTGTATCTAACCCATAGAGAGCCCCAAATAGACTGAAGCAGACGACACTCTGTAGTGCATGCTTCCATCTGCGTGAGGCTCTCTGTGGGTTAAACATTAAACTTTATCAGTGATGTCTGAGATGCATGTCTTACTGAACCAAGCCTTGATATAATGTCTTTCATTTGCAGCGGGCTAGCATAACCAAATTCACCCTCAGCGAACTTCATTCTTCTGAGGCCCAACACATTGTTATAGATCCTATAGATACTTCCCAGAAGATGAGGCCCAAGCAGAATGAGGTCCCAGAGGGTGAATTTAATTATGCTAGCCCACTGTGCGGGTAGCATCACTAGATTCATTCTCTGTGGACCTCAATATATGCAAATGACAGACACACTATTTCAAGACATGATATTTGTTCTAAAAGCCAGTTGTCGATTGAAAGCGGTAATTTAACCCTTTACCCAACAAACCGGCCAAATAAAGCTTCAACAGCCTAAAATATCTTCGGTCTGTCTCAATAGAACCATACAAATATGGATATCATTGGAACCGGCTCATTGACCACATTGTGATGGTTATAGTTATGCCCTGTGCCAATGCATTCTCTTATATATGCGAGTCGACCATAGGTCGCCTCGCATATATAAGAGAATGCATTGGCCTAAAAAAAAATTGTTTTAACACTTTTTACCATTTTTTCTTACATTCTTTAACAATTTTATAATTTTTAATGTGTTAAGCCAATGCATTGTCTTATATATGCGAGGCGACCTATGGTCGACTCGCATATATAAGAGAATGCATTGGCACAGGGCCCTTCTGTTGGGTAAAGGGTTAAGGGAAAATCACTCCCCATGTAGGACCCCTTTGGTGGAGAGAATGCACAATTTGAAGTTGTTGGAGTCATAGTACGTCATCTCTGAGTCGTCCATTAGGTCGACCTGTGTCTGGCACATCGTATAAAACAGCGTTGGGAAAGAGACGTGCTGACTATTGACCATAACGTTGTCAATATACATTGAAGGCAATGGTACAGTACCGTACGCAGTAGTATGGGAACATGTATGTGTTGACTGTCAAAGGACGATTCACGAAATTTGGAAATAAATATATCGCAAAGATATATATGAAGATTCAAGGGAGATGAATGACAAGATCCCAAATTTGAAGCCAACGAAAGCATTTACGAGATTCACGCACTGTATATTATATGTATAAATAAAGATACAATGAGGGCCAGTTTATAGTACATTGTTAGATGACACTATCACGGCGTATTTTCATGAACATATTCTGGTGAAAATATCATGTCTTGAAATAGTGTGTCTTGAAATAGTGTGTCTGTCATTTGCAGAATGAGGTCCCCAGAGGGTGAATTTAGTGATGCTATCCCGCATAGTGGGCTAGCATCATTAAATTCACCCTCTGGGGACCTCATTCTGCTTAGGCCCTCAACTGCTATGGTAAACCTAGGATCAGATTGAAGTTCCCCAGTTGAAGTTGGTGATGTTCACCCATTGGGAGTAGTAATGTAACAAGGGGTTCAAGAGGAGTAGATCAAAGAAAACATCAAAGACTTACTAACCCTTTATAGAGCCCCACATAGACTGGAGCAGACGACACTATGCAGTGCATGCTTCCATCTGTGTGAGGCTCCCTGTGGGATAAATCTCTTAATTAACCCTTAACCCAACAAAACGGCAAAACCGGCCAAATAAAGCTTCAACAGCCTAAAATATCTTCGGTCTGTCTCAATAGAACCATACAAATATGGATATCATTGGAACCGGTTCATTGACCACATTGTGATAGTTACAGTTATGCCCTGTGCCAATGCATTCTCTTATATATATACATAGGTCGCCTCGCATATATAAGAGAATGCATTGGCCTAAAAAAAATCTTTTTACAATTTTTTCTTACATTCTTTAACAATTTTATAATTTTTAATGTGTTAAGCCAATGCATTCTCTTATATATGCGAGGCGACCTATGGTCGACTCGCATATATAAGAGAATGCATTGGCACAGGGCCGTTCTGTTGGGTAAAGGGTTAACAGATTGGGTGCCTCGATTATGGATTTTATCTTCTGCTAATTAGGGGATATAGAAACTTCCCAGATGGGAAAACGTAACTAAAAACAATGTTAATTTGATACCATAGATAGTTCCCAGAAAATGAGGCCTAAGCAGAATGAGGTCCCCAGAGGGTGAATTTAGTGATGCTAGCCCGCTATGCGGGATAACATCACTAAATTCACCCTCTGGGGACCTCATTCTGCAAATGACAGACACACTATTTGCAGGCTTGATAATGTGTATGTGTGATATGGTGTGGTATCATGATAATGTCTATGTGTGATATGGTGTGGTATCATGATAATGTGTGATATGGTGTGGTATAATGTGTATGTGTGATATGGTGTGGTATAATGTGTATGTTTGATATGGTGTGGTATAATGTGTATGTGTGATATGGTGTGGTATAATGTGTATGTGTGATATGGTGTGGTATAATGTGCATGTGTGATATGGTGTGGTATAATGTCTATGTGTGATATGGTGTGGTATAATGTGTATGTGTGATATGGTGTGGTATAATGTCTATGTGTGATATGGTGTGGTATAATGTGTATGTGTGCTATGGTGTGGTATAATGTGTATGTGTGATATGGTGTGGTATAATGTCTATGTGTGATATGGTGTGGTGTATGTGTGATATGGTGTGGTATAATGTCTATGTGTGATATGGTGTGGTATAATTGGTATGTGTGATATGGTGTGGTATAATGTGTATGTGTGATATGGTGTGGTATAATGTCTATGTGTGATATGGTGTGGTATAATGTATATGTGTGATATGGTGTGGTATAATGTCTATGTGTGATATGGTGTGGTATTAATGTCTATGTGTGATATGGTGTGGTATAATGTGTATGTGTGATATGGTGTGGTATAATGTGTATGTGTGATATGGTGTGGTATAATGTGTATGTGTGATATGGTGTGGTATAATGTGTATGTGTGATATGGTGTGGTATAATGTCTATGTGTGATATGGTGTGGTATAATGTGTATGTGTGATATGGTGTGGTATAATTTGTATGTGTGATATGGTGTGGTATAATGTGTATGTGTGATATGGTGTGGTATAATGTCTATGTGTGATATGGTGTGGTATAATGTGTATGTGTGATATGGTGTGGTATAATGTGTATGTGTGATATGGTGTGGTATAATGTCTATGTGTGATATGGTGTGGTATAATGTCTATGTGTGATATGGTGTGGTATAATGTGTATGTGTGATATGGTGTGGTATAATGTCTATGTGTGATATGGTGTGGTATAAAGTGTATGTGTGATATGGTGTGGTATAATGTATATGTGTGATATGGTGTGGTATAATGTGTATGTGTGATATGGTGTGGTATAATGTGTATGTGTGATATGGTGTGGTATTAATGTCTATGTGTGATATGGTGTGGTATAATGTGTATGTGTGATATGGTGTGGTATAATGTCTATGTGTGATATGGTGTGGTATAATGTGTATGTGTGATATGGTGTGGTATAATGTGTATGTGTGATATGGTGTGGAATAATGTGTATGTGTGATATGGTGTGGTATAATGTGTATGTGTGATATGGTGTGGTATAATGTGTATGTGTGATATGGTGTGGTATAATGTGTATGTGTGATATGGTGTGGTATAATGTGTATGTGTGATATGGTGTGGTATAATGTGTATGTGTGATATGGTGTGGTATAATGTCTATGTGTGATATGGTGTGGTATAATGTCTATGTGTGATATGGTGTGGTATAATGTGTATGTGTGATATGGTGTGGTATAATGTGTATGTGTGATATGGTGTGGTATAATGTCTATGTGTGATATGGTGTGGTATTTTTCTGTTTTGTTAAATTGATACTGTTGAAATCATGTTTTTTTAATAAATCTGTGATTTTACATTGTAGTATTACATTGTAGTAAACAGTGATTGGTTCTTTGAACTAAATCACAATAAAATATAGCATTACAAAAACCCATCTTTGTTGAATTGAATCTTAGTTTTAGTGACCCCTGAACTGTATACTTTTCCATGTTGTGATTTCATGGCAAATTTTTATAGCGGTAGATCAGGGGGGGATTGTTTTCGGGCACGTATGCCATGGTGGGTGGGTGGACAATGGGACCAACAAACAATTTTTATATCATGTCTTGAAAATAGTATGTCTTGAAATAGTGTGTCTGTCATTTGCATATCGAGGTCCCCACCCTTACATTTTCTAAGTGTACACTTTCATTGTAAGTGTAGTTCAGGTATACATGTATACTACACTTGCAGCTGTTCTTTTTTTTAATTCAGTACACTTGTACCACACTTACGTTTTCGAAATGTAGGCTTATTTTGTAAGTGTAGTATAAGTGTACACTTGCTCTACACAT
Organism: Siphonodentalium dalli; assembly: GCA_032622095.1. Classification (NCBI taxonomy): domain Eukaryota; kingdom Metazoa; phylum Mollusca; class Scaphopoda; order Gadilida; family Siphonodentaliidae; genus Siphonodentalium; species Siphonodentalium dalli. The sequence continues at coordinate 4,275,253 of CP136069.1, forward strand.
ATGAGACTTTTAAAATGTTTGGGCATGCTGCCCGCACTTACAGCTACACTTATTGTACTTTGAAAATATCTATCTACACTTATGCCACACTTATGATACTTTTAAAATGTTTGGGAATTTTTTAACGCTGCCCACACTTGTAGGTACACTTATGGAACTTTGGAAAGATTGATCTACACATATGATTATTAGCAGATAGCATTTTGTATCAGATTTTTGCTAAAATTGTTCAACTAACTGATTACGAAACGTGCCAGCTGGCTCGGCGTATAAATAAAAAATGTAGCACGTGCCAGAGATGCCAATGTCGAGCCAAGCGAAGATAGCCTGACCCGAGTTTGGTGCGACATATAAAACAGGGTTAACTTACCCATACATTCTCCATCAACGAGTCGGTAACCTTTAGCACATAGACATGTGTAACCTCCATTCTTGTTGACACATTGGTGACTACATGGATTTTCTTCACATTCATTCACATCTAAAAGAATAATAAAATGAAAGTGTCAATGAAACTGTAGCTCAACTAAAATAATTTTAAGCTGAGCAGTCAATAGAAGAAGAAGAAGAAAAGTCAAAAAGTTTCAGTAAATGGATTCTATTGTGTAAATGAAACAATTGTCATTTAAAACATTTCTCCAATAAATGTGGGCAGCAGGGTGTGCCGATGGATTCAAATGTGAAATCTCAAGATGGCGGCCATGTTTTTTAACATATTTCGGATAAATTTGGCAGCTCCACCTAGAGGTCACCCCAAAAAACAATACGAAGTTGTGATGAGGGATGTAGCATGTAGTAGAGATGGGCGGTTTTGATTTTTTACATTCGGTTTCGTTTTTTTTGGGAGAAAAAACCTCGGTTTCGGTTCGGTTTTCGTTTTTTTTTTACTAGATAGTGAAATATTATACTGAAATACATACAATTTGAGTATATACTTTCAAAGTAACCGTAATTAGAGTAAATAATGTCCCAATAACGTTGAATATTTGAGGAAGGAACTGCGATCACCGGTAAACAACGGGACAAAATGCCGACGCAAAATTAATCCAATGCGATAAGATCATAAAGATGATACAATTCGGTATTTAAAAAAAAATAAACACCCCCATCTTCACTGTTCAATGTTCATCCCTTTCTGACATGTTTAAAACATATTTATCATATTATATGCATTATAGTATCTGAGAATTCAACAGCAAACAGCAAATTCACAAACAGTGGGCGTCCTTGACCTGACTGTGTAACAATTCTTGACACGTGCATGATTGACCCACATTCAATGACTGTGGTGTTATCGCTTTGATGTCTGTGATTGATGTTGCGACATAGTTTACAAGCTGCACATGGTTTGCCCAGATTACGTCACATCGGAATGTCCAGACGATCAAAGTGTTCATACCATTTACTTGGTTTAGTTTTCGACTGTCTGACCAGGTTGCTGGTATTTGCATGCTCTGATACGACGTTTTTATGACATATTAAGCAGCGACATTTTTTGGAGTCGTCTCCAGTTAGACGCGTAAAATAACTCCAAACAGGGCTTTTTGTTGAACCCTGTTCGTTATTTTGTTCGGCCATGTTTTGAAAAAGAACAAAAACAGTCGCCTACGATATTATAACAACACATATCTGAGACGAAATGGACACATTCCGATATAATATTGATCAGAGAGGCCGATAATTTGATAACAATATCAACTAATAAGTACCTGGGGAGGTATAATAAGTCGATTTAAGTGAAAAATAAACATATTAAAAAAAACCGTAATGTCGGTTTGAGCAGAATCACGTCGGTCGGTTTTCGGTTTATTGTCAAAAACCGAAACCGAGTTGTTTTCTCGGTTAACCGCCCATCACTAGCATGTAGGGTGTGCCAAAGGATTTTAGTCATGAAAAGAGTAAAACAATGTTTTTTAATGAAATTCGGAAAATATCAAGACTGCTGCTGGTGGCCATGTTTTTCATCGAAGATCGCTAAAATTTTATGGCTCCCATCTAGAGGAGATCCTAAACATGCCTGTAAATTTTCAAAACATTTCTCCAAAAAATGCGGGCTGCAGGTTGTGCCGATGGATTCAAATTTGAAATCCAAAATGGCTGCTGGCGGCCAAGTTTTTCCAACATATTTTGGAAAAAATGGATGAATCCCATGAAGTTTGGTGATGATTGGATGAGGGATGCGGCCTTTGGTGAGCCAAAGGAAATTTTTGACGGATGTACGTACAGACGATGACGGACGCCAATCCATGGCAATAGCTCAAGCTTGACTTTGTCAAGTTTAGCAACAAAAACCTCAAAACAGTGCACCAGACTCATCACTAGGACCAGGGTCCGCGCTGGACCGAAATTAACTTTTGCCAAATGAAAATATTTTTTGCCAAATTATTTTAGCAATTGCCAAGTATCATTTTCTGCAACCTTAAGTCTTATGTTTCGACACTCGCGGTTTGAACAACTTTCTATATCGATAGAAAAGTAGTTAGTTGATTATTAATTATACTCGCATCTCTATTGTGGTTTATCACACAACAATAAGCCAATCACCGAACAATACAATGGTAGAATGGTTTCTCCATTAGAATATAGTAATCCCTCCAACCATCAGTACTAATGCTATGTGATTAATTGCACCTTAACCCTTTTCCCAACAGCACATGTAGTTAAACCACGTCATATAGCCAACGTCACCAGGTATGAAGGTAATTACGTTAGCCAACAGGAATTTGACGTTATAATATCATTGGGTGTTTCCCAATACTGGCCACAGGTATATGTGCCATGTGTATCATCCGATATGCAATAACAAACAAGCTTTCACTTTATATAATAAGTGTCATCTGTGAATAAGATAATGGAAACCAATAGACGAACTAAATATTGTGCATATAAACAACCGTTTATCTTCATTTTATCACACATGTGAGTCAAAAATGACATTTTATGCAAATTTACGGTATGCCTATGCGAGTATGTCCTTTAAGTTTGTTTACCCACGGATTCGTGTCCTGATTGAAAAAAAAATAATTCATGATTTTTGAAAACAAAAAAGCGTATTATAAATAAAATAATTAAACCAAATGTCTTTATATTTGATGTGCATTAATCATATAAACCATGATTTGACAAAAGTTGTAAAAAGACTTTCGATAAAAGCGCAAATTATTAGCAATTACGTCACGTTGCTTTGTGAAAGTTTGTAAATTTTCGTGCAAAAACCACATGTTCAAAGGTCACTTTTTGTTGATTCTAAGAATGTTTTCATTGACAACCAATGACATCAATGATTAGAAGTTTGAACTGATTTCATTGGCTCAAGTTTAGGGGTGGAGTTTCCCCATTGATGCTAATTAGATGACAGAAAACGTGCGCGAATTGTTCGAAATGGCAGTGGGCTAACTTGAGACGTCGCCAGCAGGTGCTCGAATGTGTCGCTTGGGATATTCTTTGTTTTATCGACATTGCGTTGATATAAGTACCTTATTACTTTATACTCGGTAATTATATATGCATACACGCAAAGAAGTTTCCCAAGATGAATTTGAGATATCTGCATGTCAACTGTAAACTCGGCTTTATTTAGAAGCACCCGCATTGGGCTGACTTGATGTAAAACCAGGAGATATTGACTTTTTTTTATTGATTTCTTTCTCGATCGATCAGGGTCGATGGTCTTTTGCGCGGTATATTTGAAATCTTGAACAGATGGATATATAAAAGTAATATCTCATCAATTTATTATACTAAATTTGTAGATAATATATTTTTAAAAGTTTTAATTATGTGTTCAGAATCCCGCCGATAGCACAACAACGGCCGCGTCCGTAGTTACATTACAACCGGAAATAATATTCCGATGCTCCGACATAACCTGATTTCGCAGAGTAAATTTGTGCAATAAAAGCAGAAAGATCCACTTTGAGTCATCAATTTGGAATTGCAATGTTCGAGTTCTCAAATTAAACAACAATTGTGACACTAAATGAATATGTTTCCCAACATTTGGTTTGTGGAGAAGTTCACCTACATTAAATATTGATCAAATTTCGTCTTCGTCGAAAATTCGCTACCAGTGAACCACGTGTTTCTGTTTCGTTTTTTTTCATTTTGTCAGCCAATACGAGACTGAGAACATACTCTATGTCAACATTTTTTAATATTTAGGAAGGCAAGGTGGAAATACGTGCCTGCATTATGATGTTAGTCCATTAAAAAAAATATTATTATAAAAATCTTTTTTCACGGGTGAAGTGACAATCATAATGGAACTCGACAGGAAAAACATCCCAATGGCCAGTTCCGCAACTGTCACGCTGATATTTTGCTTAGCTGTGGCCGATTTAATTACGGCTGGGGAAAATGTTCATATTGCACTATTTGGAAATATAAAATCACCACTTAAGAAATAATACATAATCCAATATAAATATCAATTTCAAGTTGTCATATTTTACATAGATTACCCTCGCGGCCACGCATAACGCAATCAACAAGGAAGCGTCTCTGACAACAACTTTCGTTTTCGTCGAAACCACGTGTTTCTATTTCGTTTGTTTTCATTTTGTCGGCCAAAACAGTATTCTAAGTAAACATTTTGCAAATCTAAAGCCTAGCAAAGGAAGAAAGGATTTAATATGTGCCCTTCATGATCTTAACCACCAGCAGAAAAAAACACAATCAATGTAAATCGTCATTATTACTCTTTATTCGAGTCTCAAATCCGAGTGTTGAAAACGCAAAAATTAAAGACGTCAAAAGACGATACGGACGCTACAACAAAAGACGTCAAAAGACGATACAGACGCTACAACAAAAGACGTCAAAAGACGATACGTTGGAATAAGGGTTAATAGACTTTCCCTAAACCTTATAAAATACCACTAATATAATGATGTTGTAAGAGTTTTCTGAAATTACTGGTATTGATTCACCAATATTTTTCAAATTACTTGGGAATTAAAAAGTGACTTACCAAAACTTTTGCAAAATGAAAATATTTTTTGCCAAATGTGAATTATTTTTGCCATTGGCAAATTTGGCAAGTGGCAGCGCGAACCCTGACTAGGACCAGGTTGTAAAGGCAAATGCACTTCTCATTTCTATAGTCCGTCGACAATCAATGATGAAATAGAAGAGACTACTGACCTTGACAAAGCTGTGTTCGTGGATTTCGCTCATATCCGTCACGACATCCGTGTACACATTGAAACGAGCCAATCGTATTCACACAGTCCTGTCCCTCATCACAAAGATTCAGCGTGCCAGAACATTCATCGATATCTATACATAATGACAAAAATCGTATGAAACACAGAGCATTCATCGATATCTATAAATAATGACAAAAATCGTATGAAACACAGAGCGATGTATTTATATTGATATATACTCAAGTCTGGATAGTGTCTCTGATATTTGCAGAATGAGGTTCCCAGAGGGTGAATTAAGTGCCACTACCCCACACAGCAGACGAGCATCACCAAATTCACCCTCTGAGGACCTCATTCTGCTTAGGCCTCATCTTCTGCGAAGTACCAATAGTATCAAAATAACATTGTTTTTAGTTACTTTTTCCCTTCTGTTCAGTTTCTATATCCCGTAATTTGCAGATGATAAATTGCATAATCAAGGTGACTAATGGGTGAACATCACCAACTTCAACTAGGAACTTCAAGAGATCAATCATTCCTAAAAGAAAATAAGTTTTGTTTTTAGAGATAGTATTTAGTAACCAACCTCGACAGTTATGTCCGTCCGTCTGTAGAGCATAGCCAATTGGACACGAGCATGAGTAGCCGCCGGGTGAGTTATGGCAATAATCGGAACAAGGACTCAATCGTGCGCACTCATCATCATCTGAAGTGAAATAGATCTGGGTGTCATACTGGTATCATACTGGTATCTTACTGGTGTCATACTGGTGTCATACTGGTATCATACTGGTATCATACAGGTATCATACTGGTATCTTACTGGTGTCTTACTGATATCTTACTGGTATCATACTGGTATCATACTGGTATCATACTGGTATCTTACTGGTATCATACATGTATCATCTGGTATCATACTGGTATCATACTGGTATCATACTGGTATCTTACTGGTATCATACTGGTGTATTACTGGTATCGTACTGGTAGCATACAGGTATCTTACTGGTGTCTTACTGATATCTTACTGGTATCATACAGGTATCATACTGGTATCATACTGGTATCTTACTGATATCATACAGGTATCATACTGGTATCTTACTGGTGTCTTACTGATATCTTACTGGTATCATACAGGTATCATACTGGTATCATACTGGTATCTTACTGGTATCTTACTGGTATCATACTGGTATCTTACTGGTATCATACTGGTATCTTACTGGTATCATACTGGTATCATACTGGTATCTTACTGGTATCTTACTGGTATCATACTGGTATCTTACTGGTATCATACTGGTATCTTACTGGTATCTTACTGGTATCATACTGGTATCATACTGGTATCTTACTGGTATCATACTGGTATCTTACTGGTATCATACTGGTGTCTTACTGGTATCTTACTGGTATCATACATGTATCATACTGGTGTCATACTGGTGTCATACTGGTATCATACAGGTATCATACTGGTATCTTACTGGTATCTTACTGGTATCATACTGGTATCATACTGGTATCTTACTGGTATCTTACTGGTATCATACTGGTATCATACTGGTATCATACTGGTATCTTACTGGTATCATACTGGTATCATACTTGTATCATACTGGTATCATACTGGTATCATACTGGTATCATACTGGTATCATACTGGTATCATACTGGTATCATACTGGTGTCTTACTGGTATCTTACTGGTATCATACTGGTATCTTATTTGTATCATACTGGTATCTTACTGATATCATACTGGTATCTTACTGGTATCATACTGGTATCATACTGGTATCTTACTGGTATCATACTGGTATCTTACTGGTATCATACTGGTGTCTTACTGGTATCTTACTGGTATCATACATGTATCATACTGGTGTCATACTGGTATCATACAGGTATCATACTGGTATCTTACTGGTATCTTACTGGTATCATACTGGTATCATACTGGTATCTTACTGGTATCTTACTGGTATCATACTGGTATCATACTGGTATCATACTGGTATCATACTTGTATCATACTGGTATCATACTGGTATCATACTTGTATCATACTGGTATCATACTGGTATCATACAGGTATCATACTGGTATCATACTGGTATCATAATGGTGTCTTACTGGTATCTTACTGGTATCATACAGGTATCATACTGGTATCATACTGGTATCATACAGGTATCATACTGGTATCTTACTGGTGTCTTACTGATATCTTACTGGTATCATACAGGTATCAGACTGGTATCATGCTGGTATCTTACTGGTATCTTACTGGTATCATACTGGTATCTTACTGGTATCATACTGGTATCTTACTGGTATCATACTGGTATCATACTGGTATCATACAGGTATCATACTGGTATCATACTGGTATCTTACTGGTATCTTACTGGTATCTTACTGGTATCATACTGGTATCTTACTGGTATCATACTGGTATCTTACTGGTATCATACTGGTATCTTACTGGTATCATACTGGTATCATACTGGTATCTTACTGGTATCTTACTGGTATACTGGTATCTTACTGGTATCATACTGGTATCTTACTGGTATCATACTGGTATCTTACTGGTATCATACTGGTATCATACTGGTATCTTACTGGTATCATACTGGTATCATACTGGTGTCTTACTGGTATCTTACTGGTATCATACATGTATCATACTGGTGTCATACTGGTATCATACAGGTATCATACTGGTATCTTACTGGTATCTTACTGGTATCATACTGGTATCATACTGGTATCTTACTGGTATCTTACTGGTATCATAATGGTATCATACTGGTATCATACTGGTATCTTACTGGTATCATACTGGTATCATACTTGTATCATACTGGTATCATACTGGTATCATACTGGTATCATACAGGTATCATACTGGTATCATAATGGTGTCTTACTGGTATCTTACTGGTATCATACTGGTATCTTACTTGTATCATACTGGTATCTTACTGATATCATACTGGTATCTTACTGGTATCATACTGGTATCATACTGGTATCTTACTGGTATCATACTGGTATCTTACTGGTATCATACTGGTGTCTTACTGGTATCTTACTGGTATCATACATGTATCATACTGGTGTCATACTGGTGTCATACTGGTATCATACAGGTATCATACTGGTATCTTACTGGTATCTTACTGGTATCATACTGGTATCATACTGGTATCTTACTGGTATCTTACTGGTATCATACTGGTATCATACTGGTATCATACTGGTATCTTACTGGTATCATACTGGTATCATACTGGTATCATACTTGTATCATACTGGTATCATACTGGTATCATACTGGTATCATACTGGTATCATACTGGTATCATAATGGTGTCTTACTGGTATCTTACTGGTATCATACAGGTATCATACTGGTATCATACTGGTATCTTACTGGTATCATACAGGTATCATACTGGTATCTTACTGGTGTCTTACTGATATCTTACTGGTATCATACAGGTATCATACTGGTATCATACTGGTATCTTACTGGTATCGTACTGGTATCATACTGGTATCTTACTGGTATCATACTGGTATCTTACTGGTATCATACTGGTATCATACTGGTATCTTACTGGTATCTTACTGGTATCATACTGGTATCTTACTGGTATCATACTGGTATCTTACTGGTATCATACTGGTATCTTACTGGTATCATACTGGTATCTTACTGGTATCTTACTGGTATCATACTGGTATCATACTGGTATCATACTGGTATCTTACTGGTATCATACTGGTATCATACTGGTATCATACTTGTATCATACTGGTATCATACTGGTATCATACTGGTATCATACAGGTATCATACTGGTATCATACTGGTATCATAATGGTGTCTTACTTGTATCTTACTGGTATCATACTGGTATCTTACTTGTATCATACTGGTATCTTACTGGTATCATACTGGTATCTTACTGGTATCATACTGGTATCTTACTGGTATCATACTGGTATCTTACTGGTATCATACTGGTGTCTTACTGGTATCTTACTGGTATAATACATGTATCATACTGGTGTCATACTGGTATCATACAGGTATCATACTGGTATCTTACTGGTATCTTACTGGTATCATACTGGTATCTTACTGGTATCATACTGGTATCTTACTGGTATCATACTGGTATCATACTGGTATCTTACTGGTATCATACTGGTATCTTACTGGTATCATACTGGTGTCTTACTGGTATCTTACTGGTATAATACATGTATCATACTGGTGTCATACTGGTGTCATACTGGTATCATACAGGTATCATACTGGTATCTTACTGGTATCTTACTGGTATCATACTGGTATCATACTGGTATCTTACTGGTATCTTACTGGTATCTTACTGGTATCATACTGGTATCATACTGGTATCATACTGGTATCTTACTGGTATCATACTGGTATCATACTGGTATCATACTGGTATCATACTGGTATCATACTGGTATCATACATGTATCATACTGGTATCATACTGGTATCATAATGGTGTCTTACTGGTGTCTTACTGGTGTCATACTGGTGTCATACTGGTGTCTTACTGGTGTCTTACTGGTGTCTTACTGGTATCATACTGGTATCATACTGGTATCATACTGGTATCTTACTCACTTCTTAACACTTTACCCAACAGAACGGCCCTGTGCCAATGCATTCTCTTATATATGCGAGTAGACCATAGGTCGCCTCGCATATATAAGAGAATGCATTGGCTTAACACATATTAAAAATGATAAAATTGTCAAAGAATGTAGAAAAATATTATAAAAATTGTTAAAAAATGTATAAAGACAAAATTATAAAATTGTTAAAGAATGTAAGAAAAAATGGTAAAAAATGTTAATTTTTTTTTTTTTTTAGGCCAATGCATTCTCTTATATATGCGAGGCGACCTATGGTCGACTCGCATATATAAGAGAATGCATTGGCACAGGGCATAACTGTAAACATCACAATGTGGTCAATGAACCGGTTCCAATGATATCCATATTTGTATGGTGTTATTGAGACAGACCGAAGATATTTTAGGCTGTTGAAGCTTTATTTGGGCGTTTTTGGCCGCTTTGTTGGGTAAAGGGTTAATCGAAAATCATTTATAAAATGAGATGCGGATGGTGCCAGGATTTATTAAATGAGAGTGCCGTCTGCAATGAGTTTCTTAAAAGATTCGAGATCGAGCTTCTGGAAGTTCGTAAACTAGATGGTCAAGGGCGTACCCCGAGACCATTTAGTTTACGAATGTCCAGTAGTAGCCCATTAACTGACTTAAAATACAGTTTTATACAAGGAGAAATTACATTGATACAGATGAAAAATTCTGATAAATGAGATGTTTACGAACATTTTTCTGGGGCAAAATTGTCCTTGGCAGACAGCAAAACCTCGCCCTTGACATTTGAGTGGAAATTGCACGTCAATTTTGTCATGTTAACAATTGTCTAGGCATATACAACAGTCCAGTAGAGTTTTGTTAGAAATTAAACGTTGATATAGGCAAACATATAATAAAGTATTTGTTTTCACTGTAAATATAACATAGTATATATATAATATTTTTTTACCCAAAATATGTATCTCCTATAAACTCAGGTGGGTTTTATGGACATAGTCGGATTATCTGCCTCGTGGCCTCCTCCTCTTCAAGAATTCTAATTATAACCATTAGTTTCAGTGTCCAAGATATATTTGACGGATATATAATATTTTTTTACCCAAAATATGTATCTCCTATAATAAATATCTTGGACACTGAACACAGCAAGGGCCCTCCCAGTTGGGATCAACATTCCCGCCCCGTGCACTCGGTCAAACGCATCAAACACACAGGAGGAAGAAATTTAAATGAATGAGGTCTTGTCTTTCAATCGCTGTTATAGTGAAAGGACTCGCATGATTGGTCCAAATATATAATCGCCATTAATTGGCATTTGACAAGTGCGCGTACTCGAGGTATTGCGTACCGATTTTTAAAACGACTTCTAGAAATCTTGCAAGCAAGAAATATATAACCATTAGTTTCAGTGTCCAAGATATATTTGATGGAGATACACTGTCCACGCAATTATCTGTATTTTGGGCATGAATGCAATTTAGGATACTTTTTACTTGCGAATTATCAAAGCAATATCGTTCTGTGCAGAAGATGAACAGTAACTCTATTATGATGACGTGTTATGTTTGAATGTGATAGATACAACTGGTATGCAAATTAATATGCTGCCTTTTCTTATAAGGAATTTTATTACATGGGGTTTATAAGCAATATGTACATGTTTGTTATTGTGGGCGGATGTTAGAAGCGAACTATTTCTTGAATTGAGGTCCCCGTGGGAGTTCGTTGTGTACAAATTGGGAGACATGACCACTCTGGATTACGAATGTCGACTTGTGGTATAAAGCATCGACTTGTGGTATAAAGCATCGACTTGTGGTATAAAGCATCGACTTGTGGTATAAAGCATCGACTTGTGGTATAAAGCATCGACTTGTGGTATAAAGCATCATACCACAACTTGTGGTATAACATAGTATATATATAATATTTTTTTACCCAAAATATGTATCTCCTATAAACTCATATAAAATAACCCATAATTCTGCTGTGGTTAAGGTGTCGATTATTTAGGGCATTACATTACAAAGGAGCTGGGTTTTAAGTAGGGTTATTTTAGTGACACCTACCTATACAGTATGAACCTTCATCTAGATTGAAACCTTGTGGACATTTGTTGCTTGGTGTTCCTGTAAAGGACAGAATATAAGCATTACCCTCTTTAACGCTGACTGATTTCATGATGTTGTGCACTGGGCTGTTGATTTTATGGAGAAAGTTGCACAAACCATAAAATTAACACAAGACAAAAGCTTTTATCATACACAATCTTCCTCGCGAAATATGATTACTTTATATTATATTTTGCGGTAGTACAATTTGAAATGGCACTTTAACCCATTCATGACGGGAGCTGCTCTGGTGCAACGTTAAAGACCCTCTGCCAATGCGTTCTCTTATAAATGCGAGTCGACCATAGGTCTCCTCGCATATATAAGAGAATGCATTGGCCTAACAATTTTTTATCAATTTTTCTTATATTCTTTACAATTTTTATCATTTTTTCTTACATTATTTAACAATTTTTATCATTTTTATAATTTTTTCTTACATTCTATAACAATTTTTATCATTTTTTCTTCTATTCTTTAACAATTTGATCATTTTTATCATTTTTTCTTACATTCTTTAACAATTTTAACTTTTTTTTTTATCATTTTTCTTAGGATCGGACAGATTTAAATCCAGTAAACTCACTATCTTCTACGGTCATTGGGGTATATTAATTTAGAGATTATTTCTACGGTCATCGGGGTATATTAATTTAAAGATTAACATCTTCTACAGTCATCGGGGTATATTAATTTAGAGATTAACATTTTCTACGGTCATTGGGGTATATTAATATAGAGATTAACATTTTCTATGGTCATTGGGGTATATTAATTTAGAGATTAACATCTTCTACGGTCATTGGGGTATATTAATTTAGAGATTAACATCTTCTACGGTCATCGGGGTATATTAATTTAGAGATTAACATCTTCTACGGTCATTGGGGTATATTAATTTAGAGATTAACATCTTCTACAGTCATTGGGGTATATTAATTTAGAGATTAACATCTTCTACGGTCATTGGGGTATATTAATTTAGAGATTAACATCTTCTACGGTCATTGGGGTATATTAATTTAGAGATTATTTCTACAGTCATTGGGGTATATTAATTTAGAGATAATTTCTACGGTTATTGGGTTATATTAATTTAGAGATTATTTCTACGGTCATTGGGGTATATTAATTTAGAGATTATTTCTATGGTCATTGGGGTATATTAATTTAGAGATTAACATCTTCTACGGTCATTGGGGTATATTAATTTAGAGATTAACATCTTCTACGGCCATTGGGGTATATTAATTAGAGATTATTTCTACGGTCATTGGGGTATATTAATTTAGAGATTAACATCTTCTACGGTCATTGGGGTATATTAATTTAGAGATTAACATCTTCTACAGTCATTGGGGTATATTAATTTAGAGATTAACATCTTCTACGGTCATTGGGGTATATTAATTTAGAGATTAACATCTTCTACGGTCATTGGGGTATATTAATTTAGAGATTAACATCTTCTACGGTCATTGGGGTATATTAATTTAGAGATTAACATCTTCTACGGTCATTGGGGTATATTAATTTAGAGATTAGCAATTTCCTACCTGGATGAATACTAGCAACCAGTCGATAGTTAACTGTATCCTTGTCTGGGCCCAACTCAACTTCTAGTTCTCTAGTCCTCAACTTCTCAACCAAGAATGGCATGTTTCCTTGCTCTGCTTTATAGATGATGGTATGATTCCACATGTACGGGAACAATAAACCGTTAGCACGGAATAAACGTGAAGAATGTGCGTAAATTCTCCCTGAAATAAATAAAGGCATGTTTAGATGAATTAATACGTTGTGTCCGTTACGTTATGATATATATATCGGGGTGCCCCTCGGTGTGCCCCTCGGTGTGCCCCTCGGGTTGCCCCTCGGTGTGCCCCTCGGTGTGCCCCTCGGTGTGCCCCCTCGGTTTGCCCCTCGGTGTGCCCCTCGGGGTGCCCCATCGGTGTGCCCCTCGGTGTGCCCCTCGGTGTGCCCCTCGGTGTGTCCGTTACGTTATGATATATATATCGGGGTGCCCCTCGGTGTGCCCCTCGGTGTGCCCCTCGGGGTGCCCCTCGGTGTGCCCCTCGGTGTGCCCCTCGGTGTGCCCCTCGGTGTGCCCCTCGGTGTGCCCCTCGGTTTGCCCCTCGGTGTGCCCCTCGGGGTGCCCCTCGGTGTGCCCCTCGGTGTGCCCCTCGGGGTGCCCCGAGCAACTTTGTTTTATCTTTTCTTTTCTATCAAATACAATTCACCAGTGCATGGTTGCAAATATTTGAACTATACACTAAATGATAACGCTTCCGTGGCAATAATAAGGTAATGTCGTGCAGCCCAATAGGGCGTTAATTGTATTGTCAAAATGAAATGAACGATTGATCGTCGAAAATTGCAATATCAAAATATACAGGGCAAGGCTTATCGATACATAAACTATGCAGTGTTTTTCACCATATGTATATACCCATGGGCTATATTATTCATCTATAATGGCATAATAACATGGCATATTATCTACCATTTCCTATGAAATTCCCTGATCAAATTGGCGATAACAAATTGGCAATAAAAGCATATGTATCATTACTGCAGTTGCAATATAAGGCGCTTATGACATCCTTGGCTGTTCAAAATAATGAATGAACTGAGGTCACATGCAATCGTGTACAAAATAAAAACAACGTATATTCTGGCGTACTATAGACAAAGAGTTACTAGTTTTTTTATCAGTATTTGATGGGCTCCCATCGTGGGTAATATGTTAAAACATACAAGAAAGTAACTAATATATAATTGTTCACTATTTATTATTTAATTAATTAAAAACGCAACTGTAAGAGATTTTGTCCATTTAATTCAATTTCTGTTCGACACATGCACATCTGTATATAGTCCTCCTCATATGGTCTGAGCATTATTTCATCTATGGGCCAGTCTGTATATAGTCCTCATCATATGGTCTGAGCATTATTTCATCTATGGGCCAGTCTGTATATAGTCCTCCTCATATGGTCTGAGCATTATTTCAACTATGGGCCAGTCTGTATATAGCTCCTCATATGGTCTGAGCATTATTTCATCGAGGCGTCTGAGATCTACATCGTATTATCTATATTATGTTTAAATCTTACCCGGGCCGGTCTGTATATAGTCCTCCTCATACGGTCTGAGCATGATTTCATCGAGGCCTCTGAGATCTACATCGTATTATCTATATTATGTTTAAATCTTACCCGGGCCGGTCTGTATATAGTCCTCCTCATACGGTCTGAGCATGATTTCATCGAGGCCTCTGAGATCAGGTACTTCCCCTCGTAAGACGATGTCGATCTGCAGTATTCCATTGTGATCCACTCCTCTCACATAATGCGACATCTTGAGGATTTCACCTGATAAATAACAAGAGCATCACTTGAGCATGGCTATATACAGTAATTCCCCAAATAATCGAAAAATTACCCATAATTCTGCTGTGGTTAAGGAATCGATTAATTAGGGCATTTCTATACTTGTAAAATTATTATTAAATCAGTTGAACAAGAGCAAGTCTTGAAATAGTTTGCCTGCCTTTTGCAGAATGAGGTTCCCAGAGGGTGAATTTAGTGATGCTACCCCAATTAGCGGGCTAGCATCACCAAATTCACCCTCTGGGAACCTCATTCTGCTGAGGTGTAAGCAGAATGAGGTCCCCAGAGGGTGAATTTGGTGATGCTAGCCCGCTATGCGGGGTAGCATCACAAACTTCACCCTCTGGGGGACCTCATTCTGCAAATGACAGGCAAACTATTTCAAGGCTTGAACAAGAGCATCGCTAAGGTGTGGCAATATACACTTATAGGTCGCCTCGCATATATGAGGGTATCACCCCCTTTTTCGGTACGCGGGATTCAGGGTGTTTTGATGCCGTACGCGGGATTCATACCCCGGAATTAACTGGTATTCGAATTCCAACAAAACATCTTGGACGCAGGTTTTGATGGCGCAAAATAATATTTTGTGCTAGTTATATGTGTGAATGAGTGGGTAGAATAGCTTCTTGGGCATATTCGACCACCATGCCATCATAAAGTATCATTAATCGTATCATAACGGCCTCATAACGCCCATAATACTCTACTCCAATATCATGTCAGGTATAATGGATCATAATGTGTCTATGTAACTTCTGCTTGTATCTGTCTGATATTAAAACAGTCAATTTTTATGTCATTTATCACATATTATTTCTTAACATGTATTCAGGATTCACCCCCCAAAAGTAACTGGTATTCAGGATTCAGGGGGTGATACCTCATATATAAGAGAATGGATTGGCCTAACAAATTTTATGTTAATTTTTATTATTGTTAAAGAATGTAAGAAATAATGATTAAAAAAAATGATAAAAATTGTTAAAGAATGTAAGAAAAATTTATAACAAATGATAACAAATTGTTAGGCCAATGCATTCTCTTATATATGCGAGGCGATCTACGCATTGGCACAGGGTCTTTAATTTCGCGCCAGCGCAGCTCCCGTCACAAAAGGGTTAAAGAACATTAGGGCACACCAAGTACGCACTGTTTACGCTTCATGGGTTATCGGGGCTCACTTGCTCTTAACCCTTTACCCAACAAACCGGCCAAAAACGCCCAAATAAAGCTTCAACAGCCTAAAATATCTTCGGTCTGTCTCAATAACACCATACAAATATGGATATCATTGGAACCGGTTCATCGACCACATTGTGATGGTTACAGTTATGCCCTGTGCCAATGCATTCTCTTATATATGCGAGTCGACCATAGGTCGCCTCGCATATATAAGAGAATGCATTGGCCTAAAAACAATCTTTTTTTAACACTTTTTACCATTTTTTCTTACATTCTTTAACAATTTTAGAATTTTTTCTTACATTTTTTATAATATTTTTCTACATTCTTTGACACTTTTATCATTTTTAATATGTGTTAAGCCAATGCATTCTCTTATATATGCGAGGCGACCTATGGTCGACTCGCATATATAAGAGAATGCATTGGCACAGGGCCGTTCTGTTGGATAAAGGGTTAAGAGTTAAACGAGCTAATATGTATAGGACCCAAAGGTCCACATTTACACAGTTCTACCAATGGCAGGGCTGGCGGTCTAGAAAATCCACGAGGGCTATTAATAGCCCTCCTAGATTTGCCTAGGAGGGCTATAGCCCTCCTCAACTTTTACAGTTATTATTTATTTTATCTGACTTACTACAGCCCTTGGTTTGTCTATTTTTGATGTTGTTTAACTCCATCTATTTACATACTAAGTGTGATTATCACTAAATCCAGCATTTCGATTGGTCGGCGCCCACGTGACTAGTTGCAAATATTTCTCGGTGAACGCGCAACAGCTCATAACTGCAACCCCATAATTACATCGACGCGTCACCGATACCAGAAAGAAAAACGCGTAATGTTTTGGGCGCATTTGACTCGCACAGGATTGGCTTAATAAATCATCAGGCTTCAATATAAAGAAATTGTTCCTGTTAAATTTTGCCAAGGGTGCTATGGGATATTTTGGGCTGGTTTTGTCACAATACACTTTTCGATTTAAATACATTTACAAAAGTGGCTTTTTCGCTAAATGTATATAAATATAAGGATTAACTGTCATGTGGACTGTTTTCATGGAGATGTAACCATGAGGTAAGTGGTCATAACTTGTATGTAAAACCCTTCGGGATTAACACAAGTTATGACCACTTACCTCACAGTTACATCTCCATAAAAACAGTCCACATGACAGTTAATCCTTATTTAAATTAACTTTTTTACGTGGAAACAAAATGTCCAGAGTTGTGAATGTCAAATCCCCCACAGTAATTATAGATATGGTGAATATTTAACTATGCTTTATATGTTATGATAATTAATATAAACCACAAACAAAATCTAAGAGTGTTTGTACTCAACAATTTATCAGTGGTTATCCAAACAATGCGACGAAATTGGGTGAGTTTGTCAAAGCATTCTCTATGTTGTGTAATTTTTCATAAATTACACAATCAAGAACAATATTAAATCCAGTATATTTACACTTGAATACAGTTACAAATGACTGCTTTATTTCTCAAAGTAATCCATATTCCATCACTGATGACAAGTTGGATTCCAACTTGGAATGGCCACTTTCGCAGATTACTGCTTCCAGCGGTCAAGTCGCTCTGTATAGATTTACTGGGTGTTTGCAATTGGGTACATAGAGAATAGTTTCTCAACTTTAATAAGAGAATAACACTGCAAACAAGAATACTTGGAGGCATTATCTCATTATATTAAAAGATTGTCAATGACCGCTACCAGCTAAATACAATTTTCCACTGATAGGAACGGAAACGGAACAAAAGGTTGAACTCAATTGAGAAAGTGACATTTGGTTCTCACTATCCACAAACCTGTGTTGATTTTATCCAGTGAAATATATTGTACGCTCAACCTTATGAAGAGAAATAGTTTATTTTGTTCTTAAAATGTGTGAGAATCGATCAAAAGATCTGATTTACGAAACAGTTCGTTCCGGAATTTAATGATTCCGCCATGCCCATTTGACATTACCATCAGGTCAAGCATGCGCACGCTGTACAATATATTATTTTTAAAAGTATAATACATTTTTCCTTAAAGAAAGCCTGAACACTGAACTATATGGATATATGTCCTGTTTTGTAAGCCACAGTAGGAAAGGGGTTAACTTTTTGGTCGCCTCCCGACGTCTATTGGCTTGCCAAGATTAGTCACGCATGAACGCTCCCCATATAACCGACTATACTCGATGTGATTCTTCAGTTTTATTTTTCCGACTCAATCAGGAGATTGGCGAGTTGCGGGGTTAGGAATGGCACCGCCATGGGAGGGATCTATGATAGTTCAGTGTTCAGGCTTTCTTTAAGGAAAAATGTATTATACTTTTAAAAATAATATTTTTCCGCTAAAGGAAAGCCGTTCACACTGAACTATATGGATTAGAATGCAAGCACAGGAGGAGGCACGAGCAATAAAGTTAATATCCAAAGTTAGAGGGGAATGTACTCTTCTGAAACAGATTGCACATAAATATGAACTCTTTAATGAATCTGTTATGATTTGTTACGTGAAATTAACTCATATATTCAGAGTTCTACATTGCTCAAATGTGTACCTCCCCCCCCTTGTTTTGGAAGAAACAACCCATGTGGTGCCATCCAATTCATAGTTGCGAGCTAACCGAGCAAGTATAACTGAAGAAGATGCTCTTCTTTCTTCTGTCTTCTCTTCTTTTCTTCGTCGTTCAGTTCTAAGGTCCCAGCCGCCATAGGATGCAAGGAGACGAACTCACTCTCCGCCGTAGCAACAGAATGACCTGCACTGGAGGAGGCCCACTCCGAAGATGGCTAGACAACCCACATTAAGAGTTAACTAACTGCTGTTCACCAAAGCAATTGGCAGATAACCTGATGCCCAATGTGTGGCACAGGGATCAAATTGAGAACCCAATAGCCCAAATGGGGTTGGACAACTATAAGGGAGTCAAGCCATCAGATCAGAGAGAGCCCCCACCCCCCACCACATGCTGCAGGTCGTCCTGACCAAGCTACTATCCTGGCCAAGCTGGAGGGTGGAGAGAGGTCATTAGTCTCCGACCCCAACAAGACGGTTGAGTGGCAGGCAAGGCCTTGTCTGAATTAAGAGCGTGGCCAGGGGGTCGCGGCTTGGTACTACTGTGGGTACGGCCTCTGCCCTGCGCTTAAGCTGCCGAAGGCCCTTCGGCCGGTGTCGATTCGTGCGCACGCGATTTGGCAGCTTTAGCGCCCAGAACCGCTGGCGTTTGGTCGGGGACAAATGTCCTGGAGGTCCCAAGTACCCTGACTACTGTGCCAGACACATCCCCACTAGCTGGTTGAACTGCAGAGGTGTAACCGGAGGCGCGTCAACTGGTTCTGTCTTCCTTCTTAGAACATTTATCACATGTCTCTGAGGTACCTATGTATCACAAGATAGCATGTAGAAACCCTGTGATACACATTGCGTATATAGATATATAAAATGATATGACAGATATATCAGGGTGATATATAATTTATCATGAGATCATGCCAGAAGGCCTTACCAAAGCCTCGCCCATCAATCCAATGGTCAAAGCCAGAGCACAGATCACTGGCATGATCCAATGTATCACTCATGACTGAAGACCGTAGGTGACCATATCAGCCACTGAGAAAGTAAACTACTACTCTCAGGTGCCAAAGAATAGTGTCAGTACGATTATTAATTTTGTAGAAAGTTCCCAACGATCACTATTATTTGGAAAGGAGATATAGAGCGAAAATTGCAATCACTATTATTATTTTCAGCCTAAATCCACACACATCACTATTATTATGCCCTCACGACCATTAGGCACCTGAGAGCGCCCACATTCCCAGTGGAATACCAACCGCGATCTGATTTCAAGAAATGAAGGCGCACAGATCATGTCTATGGAATGTACGTAATTAAACGACCGTAGTGAAATATTCAGACAGTTGACAACCGAAATGAGTACAAATGATGAACAATGTAGATAGAAAGCATGGAGCCAGAAAGCTAATTAAAAAGTGTTGAATAGATCGACGAGTCCAGATGAAGTTCGGTGACGAAAGTATTTCGTAATTCGGAAATATCGTGCCATAACTGTCCAATAAATATGCGGATTTTTGTTTATACACAGTCGATGACACCGACTATGTAAACATGTATGCTTTGAAGAGAGTTGTTATCAGTGAGCACAATGCATAGTTGAATACCTAGTCCAATAAATTGGCGGATCGGAATAGTATCCATCATTCACAATCACTGCACATAATTAAACTTCACGAGACAGCTCTAACATTTAACCAGCCTAATCATCAAAACATTTAATCTGTATACTGGTTATGTATGTTTTTGTTGATTAGGCAGTCTGTAAGATAAAATACCTAAATGCATTTTTCCTTAATTGACTGTACAGTTCTTTACTCAATGGTTACATAATGTGTCATAAACTGCATCTCGTCTAATAACAACATGGCTTCACATTATAAAAGGTTTGAATACAATAGATATTCAACAGTTATCACCTTACTATAATAATTAAGCAATAGTGAGCGACCGTCATAGAGTTATTACAATTGGTTTAGCAGATTTATGTGATTATAATTAAATAGAATGTTAGTTTCATGTTTGCGAATTTCGTTTCAGGTAACAACTCCCATAGTGCATCTGAACACATGTTGAAGGAGAGTAAAAACATGAAGGAAATACAAGTAACAACCATAGCCAAAGCAGAACAGTCCATAGTTTCCGCGATGAAAAAATTCTGACTTTCTGATTTCACCGGGGTTTTTGCATATCGTCGAATGTGAAATCCCGCCGCATTTTGTATTAATGCTTTACATGAATTGATCTGTCTGTGCGATATAACGCATACCTATGTTTGTATATTTTTGTTTTTAAAGTTGTTTTAGTGTTGTTTTAGTTATGTTTTTATTCTGAGTAACAAATAAAGTTTAAAACAAATATTTTAGTCATTAATTGTGAAGTGCCGAGAAAATGAGGATTTAATTTGGCCAATTGTTTTTTAATTTGGCCAAAAAACATTTGGCCCAAGTTGTTTTCATTTGGCTAATAAAATTTTCACAGGCTTACAAGGTCAAGGTAAATATTGTTAGGCCAATGTATTCTCTTATATATGCAATGTATCCCTATGGGAGACTTGCATATATAAGAGAATGCATTGGCTCAGGGTTTTCGCAAAATTTCAGGAAGCTCCACTCATGGAAGGTTAAAGGTCATTGACACCGCAGCAGGATCTTTAATGCTGCACAATGCAGCTCCCGTCATGAAAGGGTTAAAGAATGTGGCTATTGTGGGTTGTTTTAACTCTACTAATATATATCTCTGACCTGTTATGAACTCGACTTGAGTGTCCCGTTTGAAGTGTCCCTCGGTCAGCGTGTATCCATTGTAAGCATTATCTACTTCATGAGCCGTCGTCCAGTATATAGGTGTCAGCACTGATACGAGATACTGCAGGTAGTGTGCTGGAAAAACAAAAGTGTCATTAACAATGTAGCTGCCCAATGGTGAGCCGTCGTCCAGTATATAGGTGTCAGCACTGATACAAGATAATGTAGGTAGTGTGCTGGAAAAACAAAAGTGTCATTAATACTGTAGCTCCCCATTGGCCTAACAAAAATTACCTTGATCTTGTAAGCCAGTGCATTCTCTTATATATGCAAGGTTACATATGGGAGACTCGTATATATAAGACAATGCACTGGCACAAGATCTTAAATGCTGCACCAGCGCAGCTCCCATCCTGAAAGGGTTATATCACACTCATGTATGGAGCCTCATACGGACCCAAGCAGACGAGTCCTCAGTGCATTGTTCTCTCTGTCTGGGGCTCCATAAAGCTCCTGTCATGAAAGGAATAATAACTTATTTAAGTTTAATGTTTAACCCACACAGAGCCTAGCAAAGATGGAAGCATGCACTACGAAGTGTCGTCTGCTGCAGTACCAATTATGTGGGGCTCTCTATGGGTCGTCTGCTGCAGTACCAATTATGTGGGGCTCTCTATGGGTTGTCTGCTGCAGTACCAATTATGTGGGGCTCTCTATGGGTCGTCTGCTGCAGTACCAATTATGTGGGGCTCTCTATGGGTTGTCTGCTGCAGTACCAATTATGTGGGGCTCTCTATGGGTCATGATTGTCTCAGTGGTAGCTAGAGATAGTCAGCAGACTATGGTGTCCTGTTTCCGCCACATTCGTTTTTCGCTTGCTTCGCTTCCTACGTTTGGTTTTTCGCTTGCTTAGGTTCCTTCACGGCGAAGCAAGCGAAATAATCTCAATTATTTCTGTTCCTTCACCATGAAGGAACCAACGGAAGCGAAAAAATCGAATGAAGCAAGCAAAAAAATCAAATGACGAAAGCGAAAAAACATCATTGTTATTTTGCTTGCATCGTTTGTTTTTTTCGCTTTCGGCGGTTCCAAAACCCAACAACAACAACCAAGAACCAAGAAAAACTTTTTCCTTGGTTGTTGTTGTTGGGTTTCGACAGTTTCTTCTCTTGCTTCGAATACTTCACGAAGCAAGAGAATGAACCGCCGAAAGCGAAAAAAACAACAAAATGTCACATGAAGGAACCAAAGGAAGCGAAAAAACCAAACGAAGGAACCAAAATAATTGAGATTATTTCGCTGGCGGAAAAAGGACACCATAGCAGAGACTAATAAAAGAGAATTCATGGAAACTAAAACTCGACACATGCAATGGTAATTAAGAGGTTTGATTCTCACGCCAGCGTGATTGTGTCAATGTGATTAATGTTGAGAACAATGAGATATGGAAATATGGCTTGTTGCCATTCATCGGAAAGCTCTCGGGGAGAGCTTTCCGATGAATGGCAACAAGCCATATTTCCGACTAAATCCTGAAAAGTTACCCATAATTCTGCTGTAGTTAAAGAGTCGATTACTTAGGGCATAACTGTACTTACCAGCATCCTTAGGAATATTAGAAATTGTTGCGTGGATCTTTGTTCCACTCAAATCAGGAGTAACTGTGGCTTTCAACTTTCCATCTCGAATATCAACATGGTTAATGTAGCCGATGATGTTACCGTGAGCAACCAGGGGTTTACCTGAAATACAAATTAAATAACATAACCAAGAACAATCATGGGTTTACCTACAATGTAAAAAAATACAATCAAAGGGCTGTAACTCTGGTGAAAATGTACGGTAGGGCCAAGTTTTCAAACTCATTTCAGAAACTTCTCAAGTGAATTAACTTATAAACCAAAAATCTTTCAAATCCATTGATAATTGTTCAAAATAAACCATGGACAACTTTTCATGGGTGCCAAAATAATACAATCAAAGGGCAGTAACTCTGGCAAAAATGTATAGACGGGGCTAGTTTATACTAGATATTTATTCAGATACGACTCTTGTGAACCCATATACGGTACCAAACATATTTGAAATCCAATGATAATTGTTCGAAATAACCACCTGACATTTGGTCTTTAAGACATCTTTCTTTTGTTGTTTTTGACAGGTTTGACCACTTAAAACTACCACTTAAAGCCCCTCAAAAAAGATTAATTGTTTATCATAGGTTTTTTTACCAGGCGGGAGGGACATTTGTTTTTTGTTTTGGGATCCGATAAGGTAAGTTATCGGGGAAAAACGTAATATATAACTACTTTCACAAAACTCGTTTTATTTCAATCTATTTCGGCACAAATCTAGTTGTCTTCTTTTCAACAGGCAGTCCTCTCCCTCTGCAAGCTGTGAATATTGGGTAAGATCTTTCATCCAATGGTTCCAGGTCGTCTTCTGTTCCGCAATGTATACATAGGCCTTTATATTATAATATCATTACCCGCACTATACCAAGGCAATTCTATCTTGTCTTGGCAAGATAGATTTCCCTTAATATAGACGGGTGGATAGTCAGTTTGACACTTTGACTTTAATAACAATTGCATTGTCGTATTGGTCGGGGAGGGGTTGCGAACTGTCCAAGGCACCACCCCTGAACATTTCATACACTTGGATGAGACTGTTATGCTCTGGGAGTGTTGTACCGTAAAAGGGCTTAAGAACCTTCGGCCCATCAGTGATTTTTATAATCACAAATCCCATAGTCTATACCGCGTAACAGACAAATACTTTATTTTTATAAAATGCACGGCTTGAAACTATACACAGAAACACGTGTTTCCGGTAGGTGTACACGTTTCCGGTAGGTGTGATCGATCGGCGTACCGTGTACCGATGTTTATACTTTGCGTAATGTGACTTCCTGGATATAGTGTAGTCGTTCTTTGACCGATATTGAGCTCCGCGTAAAGTATATATTGGTGTTCTGGAGATAAAATAAAAAACAAAAAATAATACGCACGGGAGGAATTTTAGGGGCGGGCGCCTATGATAAACAAGTAATATTTTTTGAGGGGCCTAACTCCTAAATTGTACGGAATAATGGGCAGTACACAGCAGTACATGGTAGTTTGACATTAGGTGGTCGATCATGTCAAATTTTCTTTTGTCTTAGGCTCCTCCCCTGACCACCTAAGGTTCAAATGTGCACCCAGACGAACAGACAGATGGAAGGAAGCTTAGAACCCATTCCTATATTCCCCTCTACATAACAGAATGCATTGGCCTAACAATGTTTACCTTGACCTTGTAAGCCAGTGCATTCTCTGATATATGTGAGGCTCCTATGGGAGAATGCACAGCACATGATCTTTTAATGCTGCAACAGCGCAGCTCCCGTCATGAAAGGGTTAATAACCGAGGCGATATTTAAAGTTTAATGTTTAACCCACAGGGAGCCTCACACAGATGGAAGCATGCACCACAGAGTGTCGTCTGCTGCAGTCTATGTGGGGGCTCTCTAAAGGGTTAATAACCGAAGCGATATATAAAGTTTAATGTTTAACCCACAGGGAGCCTCACACAGATGGAAGCATGCACTACAGAGTGTCGTCTGCTGCAGTCTATATGGGGGCTCTCCAAAGGGTTAATAACTGAGGTGATATATAAAGTTTAATGTTTAACCCACAGGGAGCCTCACACAGATGGAAGCATGCACAACAGAGTGTCGTCTGCTGCAGTCTATGTGGGGCTCTCTAAAGGGTTAATAACTGAGGTGATATATAAAGTTTAATGTTTAACCCACAGTAGTACAGGAGATATTGGTCGACCTCTGCACCCCCCCCCCCCCCCCAGGACTCAACTTCACCCCACTAATTTTCTTCCTTAAGGTCTCCTCTAATTTTTTTCACTTGTTAACAAGAACAAAAAGTGGCCGCAGAGACTCCAGACAAGATGGCGTCCATCATGGCGGCCATTTTATTTAAATGCACCAGGTCTCTTTGATCGCCGTTATAGTAAAGATAATATCACATGCGGTCTTGTTTTTCCGCTCGATTTGTTATGATAATATACAACCCTTACAAATCAGCCAAAATTCCGACACCAGAAACCAATATGGCGGCCAAGATGGCCGCCGAAATGTGAAAATATGCTATTTTTCGGACATGTTACCACCTTTCGTTTGTCTATGTGGGAAAATGTTGGCATCTTTGCGTCATGTTATAAATTTATCAAATAGAGGAGTCATTGGCGACCACATGGGGACCATAATATACATTCATTGCGGGATATTTTTGTCCGATATCACGTTTTCCCAAATGCCGGTATAATAGGTCAAAGCCGAATCTACGTTAATAACGCGATGTAATGTTTCGAATCAATGAATGTTATTGCTATTATAACAACACAATGCATATATATGTGCAGGAGATACTCAAGCTATGATTCCTCTTATACCTGAGTTGAGGAATATTTACCCAAATCCAAGATGGCGGCCAAAATGGCCACCAGAAATAAAAAATCGCTGAAAATCGTTGATTTTAACATCAGTGAGCATTATTGTCATGAAAACTACACACCTGTTTACTATTGTGAGTTGGGAACACTGAGGCGAAGAACTTTCCTTGTACCATATCCAAATAAAAGTCCCCCAAATCAAAAAAGGCCCCACAATGGCGGACAGATTTTGAAAAATCACGAAATTCCCTCATATTCACATCATTGGGCATTATTGTCGAGACAACTCCACCCATGCTTACAGTTGAGTTGGAAATACTGAGGTGAAGTAATTACATCTCATGCAAGAAATTGTTTTCCAAATCGAAGATGGCGGCCAAAATGGCAACCGAAATTTGAAAACAAGTCTACATTCCTTTACTTTCTTACGATGGGCGTTATTGTTTCGCGATTTCTATCCACCATTACATGTTGATATGGAATAGTGACATGAAGTATTCATTAGGGTTTGGCAATTGATACTCACAGCCAAGATCGCTGCTAAATTGGCGGATAGAAATTGAAAAGAAATCGATATTTTCAGATATTAATTTCATTTTTTTGTCATAATATCCGTATGTATGGACGAAACTGTACATAAACCATCTACTAGTTCAACTTAAAGGTATCAAAACGCATAACATAGCTCGTATCCTTCTGGAAAGATGAAAAACCACAATTAATATCGCGATGTGGCATTTCGAAATCCATTCTCCACTTAGCGCCGATAATGGCCGTAAGCCGAATAGTTATATCAGAACAATTACCTGATAACAGATTCTGATTTGCCACGTCACGTCCATAATTATCTGGACCAGCTTCCATTTCTTTGTCTGATAAATCTAGGTCGCTCACACCGACAAAGTATTCACCACTTCCTGGGAGTAGGGTCCCTCTAATCATAACGTTTCAAACAATTCATTTTCCGGTGTCTGGCTTACGATTTTAAATGTTTGCTAAATATGATATTTGTGCGTTATCTTGAACTAGGAAGGCATATGACCGATGAGTATACAAGCTTACAGAATGTCACCTCTATGTATGTGTCTCATACCCCATGGGGATAACGACATGTACACCTGGCGAACCAGTTAGCTAGTCACTTCTCAATAGATGGTTCGTCAACTCACAAACTCAGCGAACGCATTGACATATGTGGACAACTTCGACAGTGTTTCGAAGGTTGCTAGCTGTCCCATTCCCTTGGGCAGATGTCTATCTGCTAAGGAGAAGACCATAGTGTAAAGACTACCCACACTTATTGGCCATGATCCGAAGCAAACTGTGTGACGCCCCGCAGTTGTCTCGTCGAATATCTCCCAGCAGACAAGAACAATGCTCGTGGTGCTAGTTTGTGGGCATGCGCCATGATAGTGGGAATGAAATGGGCCACGGTATACACCACCCCTACACCTGGTGCATGTTTAAGATATAGAATGTCATGCGTGTCGGTTTATTTGGTGTGGTAAGATTGTATTTCCACATCCGTTTCGAAGCCTTTCTGATTCAACTACGTACATTTTTGTCTGGATAATACTATGCTAGTCTCCCTCAAAACAGTCGGATGCACTAAAGGATAATGTCTTTATAGCATGAATGTATGCGTTTTTTGTTATCCTCTCTCAGGGTTAGTGTCAGTATGTGGGCGGTATTATTCAAGAAAATGTCAGGAAATGTGGTGCATTTATTTCACTATGTATTTAAAGAACAATTTACAGTCTCGATGGCAATGGCTGTTGACGTTGGGGAACGCGACCTTTATGATCATATAGCTTTATATATATAACTTTAGAATATAATAGTTAATGTCTCATGCAGGAAAATGGTCGCAATGGTGATGTTACCAAGAAATCACTTGGTTTACCAACGTTTGTTGAACTGAATGCAAGAGCTCATCAACGTAACTTTCCTCTGGATGTTCTTCGCGTTGAACATTTCACCCTTTTGTTGATGGCATTTGTACTTTCTTGAACCACACCATCCAGCGTGAGTATGACATATCATCCAACTATCAAAGGTATCGCCTTTAAGACTACACCCCAGTCTTGGTGGGGCTTATACAGTAGTAGCCAATGGCACACGTCTGGTCCAGTTGTTTAAGATGGCTTCCAAACGGATGGGGACATACAATCTTAGCATACAAGGAAAGGATAGCCACACATGAGATCCTGTCTGAATCTAAAACATAACAAAATAAGGGGCGGTGCAGTCATGGTCCAATTTCATTTCCACTATCATGACACATACCCACAAACTAGCACCGTGTGTATTGTTATCATCTGCTTGGATCTGTTCGGTGAGACGATTGATGGACGCCAACAAGCTTGTTCTTATGATCATGTTCAAGGAGTTTGGGTATATTATGCATTACGGTCTTCTACGCCTTAGCAGAAATGCATCCGTCAAATGTCGGGCTTTCAACATTCGAAGCCATATACAGAAGTTGTCCGGGTGCGTCAGTGCATTAGATGAGTATGTGAATTGATGAACCATATATTGAGAAGTGGCTGTTTGGGAAGATCACCAGATGTACACGTTGTTATCACCATTAGGTCACCAAAGCTGACAATACGCAGATAGATAGGTCCTTCTGAAAGCTAGTATACACATCGACTGAATACCTTTCTAGTGTATCGCACAAGATGACGCCTATACCCCATATGTAGCATCTGAATTATACCATAAGCTATACCACGAATGAAGCTCGCTAAGAATTCCAAGCTTTCGAAACAAACAAGTGAGCTGGACACCGGCATATGTATTGTTTGAAACATTCCGATTAGTGGCACCCTTCTACAAAGAAGTGTAGTAAACTGTTGTTGTGAGTGAGATAGATTAATCTGACGAAGAGATGGAAACGGGTCTAGATAATGCTGAATGTGGCAATTCAGAATAAGCTCAGGTACTGTTGTTTTGATTCTTGGAAGTCATAATATGACTATTCGGTGCACCTATATACGGTTACGGCCAGTATGAGCCCTTAGTGGAGAATGGATTTTGAAATGCCACATCGCGATTGTGGGTTTTCATCCTTCCAAAAGGTTACGACTTACATTGGAACTAATAGATGGCTTATATTTTTATGTACCGTTTCGTCTATACAAATCGATATTATGACAAAAAGTTGAAATTAGTATGTGATAATATCGGCTTCTTTTCAATTTCTGGCCGCCAGTTTGGCCGCCATATTGACTGTGAGTATCACTTGCCAAATGAATAATTCATACATATCAACATGTAATGGTGGGTAGAAATCGCGAAACAATAACGCCCATCCTAAGAAAGTAAAGGAATGTAGGCGTGTTTTCAAATTTCGGTCGCCATTTTGGCCGCCATCTTCGATTTGGAAAACCATTTCTTACATGAGATGTAAGGTAATTACTTCAACTCAGTATTTCCAACTCAACTGTACGCATGGATGGAGTTGTCTCGACAATAAAGCCCAATGATGTGAATATGAGGGAATTTCGTGATTTTTCAAAATCTGTCCGCCATTGTGGGCGCCATTTTTGATTTGGGGGACTTTTATTTGGATATGGTACAAGGAAAGTTCTTCGCCTAAGTGTTCCCAACGTACAATAGTAAGCAGGTGTGGAGTTGTCATGACAATAAAGCTCACTGATGTTAAAATCAGCGATTTTCGGCGATTTTTCTATTTCTGGTGGCCATTTTGGCCGCCATCTTGGATTTGGGTAAATATTCCTCAACTCAGGTAAAATAGGAATCATAGCTCGAGTATCTCCTGCACATATATATGCATGGGTGTTGTTATAATAGCAATAACATTCATTGATTCGAAACATTACATCGCGTTATTAACGTAGATTCGGCTTTGACCTATTATACCGGCATTTGGGAAAACGTGATATCGGACACAAATATCCCGCAATGAATGTATATTATGGTCCCCATGTGTTCGCCAATGACTCCTCTATACGATAAATGTATAACATGACGCAAAGATGCCAACAATTTCCCACATAGACAAACGAAAGGTGGTAACATGTCCGAAAAATAGCATATTTTCACATTTCGGCGGCCATCTTGGCCGCCATATTGGATTCTGGTGTCGGATTTTTGGCTAATTTGTAAGAGTTGTATATTAGCATAACGAATCGAGCGGAAAACAAGACCGCATGTGCTATCATCTTTAATATAATGGCGATCAAAGAGACCTGCATGGTGCATATAAAAAAAATGGCCGCCATGATGGACGCCATCTTGTCTGGAGTCTCTGCGGCCACTTTTTTTTCTTGTTAACAAGTGAAAAAAAAAAGAGGAGACCTTTAGGAAGAAAATTAGTGGGGTGAAGTTGAGTCCTTGGGGGGGGGTGCAGAGGTCGACCAATATCTCCTGGAATACAGGGAGCCTCACACAGATGGAAGCATGCACAACAGAGTGTCGTCTGCTGCAGTCTATGTGGGGGCTCTCTAAAGGCTTAATTTCCATAAAGCTTTATTATGCACATTTTATTGTACTCTGACACAATCATGCTACCAAGAAATTTAAGGTATTACAAACCATCACAGGACTGGATTGCACAGTTAGCGATTTGTTTCGAATCTCCGATACATGTGCTGCCTCCGAACTGTGGGTTATTGCATCTCCTCTCATGTTCCTTTGTTCCCTTCCCACAAGTCTTTGTACACTCTGTCCATTCTGACCATTCACCCCATTCTCCGTCAACTAAAAATATGCAGAAATAATTTATTTTAGTTTAGTTTCTCTATTTCCCCAAATTGGCAGACGACACAATGCATAATTATAAGGTTCCCAATGGGTGTACATCACAATATTCACCATTGGGGGAATTCAATCTGAGTCTGTGTCTCCCATAGCAGATGAGGCCATGCAGAATGAGGTCCCCAGAAGGTGAATTTGGTGATGATAGCTAGCCCACTATGCAGGATTGCCAAGCCTGCAAATAGCGTGTCTGTCATTTGCAGAATGAGGTCCCCAGAGGGTAAATTTAGTGATGCTATCCCGCACAGTGGGCTAGCATCACCAAATTCACCCTCTGGAGACCTCATTCTGCTTAGGCCTCATCTTCTGGGAAGTATCTATAGTATTAAATTAACATTGTGTTTTGTTACATTTCCCTTCTAGGAAGTTTCTATATCCCCTAATTTGCAGAAGATAAAATTCATAATTGAGGTGCCCAATGGGGAACTTCAATCTGATCCTAGATCTACCATAGCAGTCGAGGGCCTAAGCAGAATGAGGTCCCCAGATGGTGAATTTAGTGATGCTAGCCCGCTATGGGATAGCGTCACTAAATTCACCCTCTGGGGACCTCATTTTGCAAATGACATGCGCACTAAACTCAGGCTTGTTGTATTATCATTCTTGTGTCTGTCGTCTTATCATATGTCCTACCCCCTCTCCAAATTAGTAATAGACCTTATAGTGTAGCGGTCAACTCTCAAATTGTGGCATGTACCCCTCCCGGAGGTATAACTACTTGATTCAATTTTTTTCGATACAAGTATCATATTCTTCGTCTGGAAATGGTGTTTTGCCCTTTCGTTTCCGCGTGCCAAGATGAGAAAAACGACATTTGTCGATAAAAAATGAGAATATTGAATTTTTCCCACATTACGCATCACAATTGGCCTATGGATGTAAAGAACACGCTCAAATTGACCGGTTTAAATTGATGTACAACAATTTGGGTCAGAAATTCTAATATTATGCACAGAGTAAATAAAAACAATTATTTTGTTGAAATGTTTACCTAAATTTCCGAAAAAAATATGACGACTTACATTTTCGACCTGATATGTACGGAACTGCGTGCACTGGTTGGATACAGCGCATTTCTAGAAAACATCTATATTATATAACATTCAATTTTATACCAAACATGTTCCAAAATAGTCTGCATTTATTAGATTTTAGTGTTTCAACTACCCTACCCTGTGTTTTGAGAAATCGGATGCCGCTCATAAAAGAACCCTTCTATGAATGACCAGATGTATTTGTTGCAACAAAAATTTGTCCATAAACTTCCACGCGGACTTCAGTTGGGTGTCAAATCGAATTAGTCTTTAATTAGATGTCTGTGTTTTTGTTTCCATGTGATGGAACATACAATTTTTCATTTTACATGAATGTTGTACGTAAAATATATAGTTAATAAATCATTATTGTGGATGGTGTTAATGTGTATTTCCTTTAAGCACGTGCATTGAAAGGGGGTCAAGTCGTAGAGCTATTCTAGAGGGATGATCAGGGGTGGCTACAATATAAATACCCCACACACACCGGGAAATCTGCAAAATCGGGACCATGCCCAAATATGTATACAGTCGTTCCACACATATAGATACCACGCCTAATCGGCGCTGCTCCCCTACTATAGTTTTGGAGATTTATAAAGTCCAAGCGGTGAATAGTCAATGCAAGAGATTTGTATTTATTTGCGACCACATAATTCACAATTAATCGTGTGATTTGGAAATAAATTGGCAGATCTCTGGGCAGTATTCATATGAGATGACGTAAATTCTATATTTAGCGCTATTCCAGGAATTGGGGGTCACACCCAAATATGTATAGTAGGCCTTAATGCAAGCGGCTACTTTCACATTCTAAAAATAGAACAGATCCATCAATTGATTAAATTCTAAGATTTATTTCGGCGTTGCGGCTACTATCTTCAAAGCTTAATTGTGTTTGTAATATGTTTAAATACATCCGACTTTTAAATATGGAGGAAATAAAGAAATAGATATATTATGGCAAATGTAAAAGATTTGTATTTAATCGCGAATCGCCGACGACACAATTAATGCATGCACAATCGAGTGCAGTCTTAACACGAGATGTCGTATGTTCTATTTTTAGCCCGATTCCCGGAATTGGGGTCATCAATATTTACGTTTCTGGGAACAACACACGTGGCATTGCAGAGTAATACGTCTCGAAGATTTCACACAGTGAACGGATTTATAAAACAATTTCATACATGGGACAACTCAAGCTTAAAAAAAATATCGGGCCTGTGTACACGTAGGCCTATATTCCGAATATACATAGCCTAGGCGAAATTTATATTGGAATATGTGCGATGTCCATGCAGCATTTGATGTGCTTTATAACGCAATCATGGCACTTGCATTTTTGTTTACCGGCACATGCATGGAAACAACAAATCTCGCCAGTAGACAGCCGTAGAAAGAAAAAAATATATCCACAGTGGGTTTAACTTTAGCCTAAGCAGGAAATTTTGCTGTTATGCCTACATTCTGCATGGTCATGCAGTTTCGGGGGGGGGGGGGGGGGGGGGGGGTATATCGATCATGCACGCCATGAATATCTACTCGGTTCTCTACCCTTTAGTCAAGAGTAGGCTATAGAAATTCGAAACATGACATATTGGGGGGGGGGGGGGGGGGTGTCCTGATGTACATGTAAAGTTTTAGCAACATTTAGCAGTAATATTCCAT
Organism: Siphonodentalium dalli; assembly: GCA_032622095.1. Taxonomy (NCBI): domain Eukaryota; kingdom Metazoa; phylum Mollusca; class Scaphopoda; order Gadilida; family Siphonodentaliidae; genus Siphonodentalium; species Siphonodentalium dalli. The sequence goes on from CP136069.1 coordinate 4,309,039, forward strand.
ACTTTTTCATGAATCGTAATATGGTAAATAAAGAGCGTGTGAAAATATGAATGGAAAATTCCATGCAAATCTGCAGTGCAAAGGTTATAAATACGCGAAGTAATCATAACATTTAACTGGCAATTAAATGTGTGCATGGGCTGCTTTTCATATTCTACATTAATTTCGTTTTCTGTAATTACTACTAATTATAATGCTGCATTGATTATTTCGATAAGTTGAACATAGCCTAATTATGTTGACAGTGTCGAATTTCACGATTGCATCATCAAGGTCAAGGTAACACGATGCGATTTATTTGTAGTAGGCCTGCTCCTATATTTCGTCATTTTTTTCTTTCAAAAAGATGTCTTGCTAACTTTTATTTAGTTTACTTTAAATATTAACCCTTTACCCAACAGTAATATTACCTCCAGCCAACAGAACTTTCAGGTGACGTCAAAGTTTTTGGTAAAAACATGTATTATTACTAAATGTTATGTGGCTCCTGATTTATGATATTATGTTCATCTGTATGGATGGGGACTGGGAGTAAAAAAAAAAATCAGAGTTGTGAATCCGCCTCCCCAAGCATGATAGTATGGTGAATATTTAGTAGGTTTTATATTTATATTTTATAACAATAAATGTAATAAACAAACGAAAGGTAAGTTTTGTTTTATCAACAGATCAATGTGACTTTCAGTTTCAATTTCTCTGTCGGAAAACCATATCACCAAATTGGGTGATTTATTAATGTTTTAAGCCATGGCTACGTGGTGAAATGAAACATAAAATAAATCATCAAGTGGCCTATCAACTCTTGGATAGTTAAGTGTAAATTCAGTTACAATTGACTGCATTATTAGTCCAAACTAGTCAACATTGTGCCATCGATTACAACGCACGTGTTTTTTTGTTTACTTCAATTTACAACGCACCGGTTTTTGACCTTGACATTGCAGTCAATACATTCGCACCGCACATATCTTGTGCAATTAATAAATTAAACAATTCTTTCGTGCCTACATTGTATCTTACGATCGAGAAAGTGCTTTCTCTTAGTGAAATTTTGAGCAATCATATTCAATATAAAATGACAAGACAGTTCCGATAAGTAATTCGTGGTAATGCAGCACTAATCGGAATTGATTTGCGCACTTTCAATTTAAAAATAGCCGCGTTTGTCTCGTGAACTCTTGTGTTCAAATAAAGGTACCTAATGTTATACAATGTTATTTCTTTGATTTTTCACATCATGATATGGCCAATTTACTTGAGTATTTGGCAGTGTTAATGCGCGGAGAATAATAATTTTATTAATCAAACAAGAGAACAAAACGGCCGATCGATGCACATTTGTGCTTTTCAGTATTTTATTATTGTTGCGCTGACGTCGGCAAGGTTCCGATGTGTTTTCATCGTCATCAGCTGATCAATAAGTTCAATGGAAACACTCGATAATTAAATGGTCAATTGATACTAACATTAAATCTAAGATATATTATGATTGAATTTGCAATGAATGTCATTTATTTATTACCGAATGGCTATTATAGTTGTAGGCATGATAGATGACAGTCCCCATTGTGCGCCCCACATTCCAACACCACGTTTTCGCAGGTAAAAATTTCTGCGCTCGTTATCAGTGGGCGTTTCTTGATCTTTTTTGGCGGGAGTGTCTTTTAAATAAACCATTTGGATTGAATCGTGTGTCCATTCCTTTGTATTTTTAGATTACATTGTGGAGAATATACTCAAGATTATGTAATTGTCAATGCGCGCAGAATAATAATGTTATTAATCAAACGAGAGAACAAAACGGCCGATGCACATTAAATTTGTGCTACAGTATTTTATCATTGCTGCTATGACGTCGACAAGGTTCCTAATTTTTTCATCGTCATCAGCTGATCAATAAGTTCAATGGCAACATTCGATAAATGGTCAATTGATACTAATACTAAATCTAAGATATATTCTGTTTGAATTTGCAATGAATGTCATTTATGAATTACCGAATGGGTAATAGATATAGCCATGATAAAATGAGTCCCCATTGTGCGCCCCAATTTCCAACAGTTTGACACGTGTTTACTGTAGGTACATATTTTTTGCGCGCGTCATCAGTGGGGGTTTCTTAGCGGGAGTGTTTTTTAAATAAACAATTTTGATTGAATCATGGGTCCATTCCTTTGTATTTTTCGATTATAGTGTGGAGAATATACTCAAGATTATGTATTTGCCAATGCGCTTTATCAACACAATTTATTTGGGTACTAATCCAGGCAATCCCCGTGCCAACAATATTGGGCTGAATTGGCGTGATGTTGGGACGTGTAACTGAAGAGAAAATCGAAAATGTTGTCGAACTTTTCGATCAAAACTTTATTTAATTCTCAAAATTGCTCACTCAGTGTATTAAAATAAAATATTATTCATATGATCTTGTGATGAATGAGGGAAAAAATCAAATCAAATGACAGTTTTATTTGAGAACATTTCTAGGGCCAAAAGAGTTTTATCAAATATATATTTTAATTTTTTATCACGTTCACTTTGGAACAGTCTATTGCTAGTGTTGAAGGGATACCACCTGTATGAAACCATTTCTTTTTATGTTTCCTTCAGAGCGTTTCTAGGAGATATGCGCTGTATGAATAATATACAAAAAGAATTCAATGGACAATTTAATAACTTGGAATCAAAACTTGAAACGTGTAGAGTTTTAATTCTTTTAAACAAGCTTCCACCCCAATAAAAATATGCTTACGAAGGAGGCTGTGGACGAATCCAAAAGTAATGACAATAAATAGAACCGGAAACATAAACAAACATGCTCGATTCGCCGATTATCAAAACAGACATAGGCCTAATTGTTCTTGATATAAATGGGTAAATTATCGGAAAGTTGGTAATACGCTACGTTACTTTCGGGAAATCAGCGCGTTATCGGAATATTTAGATGCGGTATCGGAATATTTTCGGGAAATGGTGACCGCTCTATCGGAATCTATCGGGAAATTTAGAAGATAGTTTTGAATTATCGGAATCCTATCGGGATATCTATCGGGATCCCGATAGTAGTTTTGAGATGACCCCTTACTGATATCTACCGTTTGCTAACTCTTTTTAGAGTGCTGAAGCTGAAGCCCCAACTTTGGTCAAAATTTGCAACAGTTGGGAATTTCATACCTGCCAAAACATTAGTTGGAAAGTTCACATCATCAATAGGTTGAAAATGTTCTTGTAGTTTGATTTTCAAACAATTTATTGGGGGATTAATGGTTTTTGGACCAATATTTGCATATTTTCCTATTTTTTGTCAAAATTTTGGACTGAAATGGTCATCAGTTGGAAATTCTCCAACCTTGCGGGGGGGGGGGGGGGGGGGGGGGGGTACAGGTTGGAAATTTCAAACACTTGGAAAGCTTGTGTCCGGTCCCTCCCCGTGGGCCGTGGCCAGTCAAAAACTTCTAGTTAATTTAAGAAAACAATATTGTCATACATTTGGTCAACATTGTCATTGGAATTGTCATAAGTTGGAAATTTTCCAACCTAAGTGGGGGGTGCCAGGTTTGAAATTTCCAACTCTAGGAAGGCTTGATGCTAGGATTTTGCAATTTTCTTGTTCAGATTTGAAAATTTTCCCACACCGGCCCGAACCATGGTCGGCCTGGTATGGTTCGGCCGGTGTGTCATTGTCCCTCCACCCGTGGCCAATACAAAACTGCTATAATTAGTTTAACAAAACAATATTTTACTACATTTGGTCAAACGTGTGGACTGAAATGGTCATCAGTTGGAGAATTTTCCAACCTGAGGAGGTGGGTATGAGGTTTGAAATTTCCAACACTAGGAAAGCTTCAGTTGAGGCTAGGATTTGCGATTTTCTTGTATAGTTTTGAAAATTTTCTCACACCGGACCGAACAACCATGGTCAGCCCGGTGTGTCCTGGTCTCTTGCCAGTAGCCGTGTGCATTTGTCTGGAGTTAGACTACTAGATGTTAGGATTTGTGCAATTTTTCATACTGGGAATATAGAATCATGGTTTATGAATATATAGGATGTTAAGTCTGAACACTGAGGTGCAAGGGGGGGGGGGGGGGGGTGCAAATGGAATTATGCAAAACTTGTATTTTGTCTGATTCTGGATTCAAGGGGGGGGGGGCTGCAGTTGGAATTTCCCAAGGTGGACAACCCCCCCCCTCCCCCAACAGATACCCTCTAATCACGTCCCTGGACCTGACGCATCTCTTTTGTGAGCACAAAGACTGCAGTTTGTCAGCTAAATGCGAATGCAGGCAGAAAGTGCATCAATATATGTGGATGTTCGGCTGATTGTCCTAACAACACTCTGTAGATGTTTATGACAGCGACGATGATGTCCCATGAAAATGGTCTATTATTGTAATATAATGCCAGCTCTGAATGATAACACTCGTGAGCAAACTCTATGTGTTAATTTTGCTTTCTGCTCATATGCCTATATTGTGGATGTTATGTTGTACCTGGACATAGTTTGACTTGATTTTGGATTTTATTATTTTGGATCGCTAATCATTTAAATGTGTCATTGACATTTTTAGTTTTCATTCAAAGTTGACAAAAATCACATTTAGGGGGGAGGGTTAATAAATTAGGTTATACTGAGGCAATACAAAACCCATCTTCATAATGCGCATGGTTTTATGTTACCATATAAATGCAGAAAATTTTGATATGTAACACGCCGGAATTAATTGTACGGACACTGATCACTCGCGGTTTACATTATGTATTAAGAGTGAAAAAAGGGGAAATTTTATGAAAAAAATCCCAAAACTGCGAGTTATGATAACCCGATGCCCCCAGTTTAGCATTTTCCCCTTTTGATAACTTGATTTATATCCTCTAAACAGAATGTATGCATGTTTTATGCAAAATTATATAAATTTCAGATAAAGATTCAGAATTTCCGAAATATCGTGTTTTTTCGTTGTTTTTACCATAAAATGCCCATTTTCATTTCTTGGCACTCGGTTTCGTCATCTGAGACACACATATTCGTTTGCACAATGTTGCAGCGGTGATATATGCGAAGTTTCAACTAGTTATACTACCGGGAGGGGTATGTAAAAAACTAGAGGCCTTTTCAGAGTTGACCGCTACACTATTATGAGAGAACAGTGGTGCTTGTGCAAGAAAGAACTGCATGACCAAGGTCAGATTTTATATAAAGTTGGTTAACCCAAGGTGTTCTAGGCTGTAATATCTTAACATTTGTAAACTGTTAATGTGAAGTTTCTACTATCTACTACTGGGGTACCTCTACTGTAGGACATGGATACGAGCATCCCCCTGCCTATTTATCATGGGTATCACAAAAAGCTTCAAAAAGTTAATTGGCCGCAATAATGTGCCCCACTGTATATCAGTATTGTTACGTTATTTTATATACTACTCCTAGAGGCATATATTCAAAGGCTTCCATTCCATTTATTGAATTTCCCCAAACAAACAAATAATAATTCCAACCCCCTCCCTTATTTTTTTCCCTCCAATACCGTAAACATTGCTATATATTTTTTAGGCCTTACAAGTATGAACCTGGTCAAGTTAGTCAATAGCTACTGGCTGACAATTTGTTTTTGAGGAATATATGCGATGAGTCTAACAACCATGAAAGAGCAATCCATCTAACTGGTTCCGAAATTTGTTTAAACGTTTAACTCGAGTGCTATGCATTGATACTACTTTTATAACTAATGGGATATTCCATTCAGTAAAGATAGTGTTCACCTAGACACCTACCAGGGCATTTTTCCTCATTGCAATTTGACATGTCTTCATCTGAGCCAAGGCAGGGTCTGCCGCTGTGACTCGGGGCAGGTTGTGTACACGTTCGGAATCGCTTCATGTGGCCACCTCCACAGCTAGCCGTACAGTCGCCCCACGCATTCCATGTCGACCAGCTGCCATGGACTGAAAGCATAAAAAGAATCGCATCAGTTCGCATCAGTGTTTACTGATAATGTTTTTATTCATTACAAGCGGCCACTACGGCGCTATCCCCCACCTTGGGGGCAAAGTTGGGGGTAAGTATTTTCAAAATAAGCTAAAAAACATTTGAAATCAGTTAATATTTGTTTTAGGTCAGGCTTAACCCTTTGAGTGCCAGGGGCCGATCTCATCGGCCCTAAACCTACAAAATAAGTCTGTTAAAGAATATAAGAATAAATTATTAAAATTGTAAAAAAAAAAATGTTAGGCCAATGCATTCTCTTATATATGCGAGGCGACCTATGGTCGACTCGCATATATAAGAGAATGCATTGGCACAGGGTATATGGGTTGATACAAAAATCGACCTGGCAGTCAAAGGATTAAAATTGAAATTGCAATGCTAAAAAATTACAATCATAGGGCTGGAACTCTGATAGAAATGTATAGCCGAGCCTATAATGTATAGCCGAGCCTATAATGTATAGCCGACCCTATAATGTATAGCCGAGCCTATAATGTATAGCCGAGCCTATAATGTATAGCTGAGCCTATAATGTGTAGCCGAGCCTATAATGTGTAGCCGAGCCTATAATGTATAGCCGAGCCTATAATGTATAGCCGAGCCTATAATGTATAGCCGAGCCTATAATGTGTAGCCGAGCCTATAATGTGTAGCTGAGCCTATAATGTATAGCCGAGCCTATAATGTATAGCTGTATAGCCGAGCCTATAATTATAGCCATATAGCTGAGCCTATAATGTATAGCCGAACCTATAATGTATAGCCGAGCCTATAATGTATAGCCGAGCCTATAATGTATAGCCGAGCCTATAATGTGTAGCCGAGCCTATAATGTGTAGCTGAGCCTATAATGTATAGCCGAGCCTATAATGTATAGCCGTATAGCCGAGCCTATAATTATAGCCATATAGCTGAGCCTATAATGTATAGCCGAACCTATAATGTATAGCCGAGCCTATAATGTATAGCCGAGCCTATAATGCATAGCTGAGCCTATAATGTGTAGCCGAGCCTATAATGTATCAGTTCGCATCAGTGTTTACTGATAATGTTTTTATTCATTACAAGCGGCCACTACAGCGCTATCCCCCACCTTGGGGGCAAAGTTGGGGGTAAGTATTTTCAAAATAAGCTAAAAAACATTTGAAATCAGTTAATATTTGTTTTAGGTCAGGCTTAACCCTTTGAGTGCCAGGGGCCGATCTCATCGGCCCTAAACCTACAAAATAAGTCTGTTAAAGAATATAAGAATAAATTATTAAAATTGTGAAAAAAAAAATGTTAGGCCAATGCATTCTCTTATATATGCGAGGCGACCTATGGTCGACTCGCATATATAAGAGAATGCATTGGCACAGGGTATATGGGTTGATACAAAAATCGACCTGGCAGTCAAAGGATTAAAATTGAAATTGCAATGCTAAAAAATTACAATCATAGGGCTGGAACTCTGATAGAAATGTATAGCCGAGCCTATAATGTATAGCCGAGCCTATAATGTATAGCCGACCCTATAATGTATAGCTGAGCCTATAATGTGTAGCCGAGCCTATAATGTGTAGCCGAGCCTATAATGTATAGCCGAGCCTATAATGTATAGCCGAGCCTATAATGTATAGCCGAGCCTATAATGTATAGCCGAGCCTATAATGTATAGCCGAGACTATAATGTGTAGCCGAGCCTATAATGTGTAGCTGAGCCTATAATGTATAGCCGAGCCTATAATGTATAGCTGTATAGCCGAGCCTATAATTATAGCCATATAGCTGAGCCTATAATGTATAGCCGAACCTATAATGTATAGCCGAGCCTATAATGTATAGCCGAGCCTATAATGTATAGCCGAGCCTATAATGTGTAGCCGAGCCTATAATGTGTAGCTGAGCCTATAATGTATAGCCGAGCCTATAATGTATAGCCGTATAGCCGAGCCTATAATTATAGCCATATAGCTGAGCCTATAGTGTATAGCCGAACCTATAAAGTATAGCCGAGCCTATAATGTATAGCCGAGCCTATAATGTATAGCCGAGCCTATAATGTATAGCCGAACCTATAATGTATAGCCGAGCCTATAATGTATAGCCGAGCCTATTATGTATAGCCGAGCCTATAATGTATAGCCGAACCTATAATGTATAGCCGAACCTATAATGTATAGCCGAGCCTATAATGTATAGCCGAGCCTATAATGTATAGCCGAACCTATAATATATAGCCGAGCCTATAATGTATAGCCGAGCCTATAATGTATAGCCGAGCCTATATTGTATAGCCGAGCCTATAATGTATAGCCGAGCCTATAATGTATAGCCGAACCTATAATGTATAGCCGAGCCTATAATGTATAGCCGAGCCTATAATGTATAGCCGAGCCTATAATGTATAGCCGAGCCTATATTGTATAGCCGAGCCTATATGTATTGCCGAGGCTATAATGTATAGCCGAGCCTATAATGTATAGCCAAGCCTATAATGTATAGCCGAGCCTATAGTGTATAGCCGAGCCTATAATGTATAGCCGAGCCTATAATGTATAGCCGAGCCTATAATGTATAGCCGAGCCTATAATGTGTAGCCGAGCCTATAATGTATAGCCGAGCCTATAATGTGCAAACATGTTTCAGAAACTCCTCTTGTGAACTCATATACCAAATCTTTTAAATCTGTTAATAAATGTTCGAAATAACCCCCAGACAACTTTTTGTGGGTGCCAAAAAATGACAATCAAAGGGCTGTAACTCTGGTAAAAATGTCCGACCGGGCCTAGTTTATGAACGTATTTCAGATATTCCCATTGTGAACTCATATACCAAAAATCTTTGACATCCATTGATGATTGTTTGAAATAACAGATGGACGGACAGACGGATGGAACCCATTCCTAAATTCCCCACCGAAAATTATAATAATGGTTTTATAAATAAGCTCTTGTATTGCTTAATACTTATTGAACCATATACAGTAATGCCCTAATTAATGGGTAATGGGCAGAATTATGGGTAACTTTTCAGGATTTAGTTGGAAATATGGCTTGTTGCCATTCATCGGAAAGCTCTCCCCTGAGAGCTTTCCAATGAATGGCAACAAGCCATATTTCCGACTAAATCCTGAAAAGTTACCCATAATTCTGCTATGGTTAAGCAGTCGATTAATTAGGGCATTACAGTATGTCTCCCTGAGGACAATATAAATAAATAGAGGATACCTATGGCTTCTGACTGAATACAATAATTACCATGAGTGGGTTCAAGCAAATACCGATTTTCCACGAGTACTTGTATTTGCCTGTAACCCACGATAAATCTTGTGTTCAGTCAAAAGCCATATTCCTTTTTATGATATGCGGTTTCGTATTTCAATTTACAATTATTGCTCTAAGGTGATTGTTTTGCCGAATTAAATGTAGACGAAAATAACATTTTCAATAGAAAATACATATTCCCTAATAAGATACTTACACACTGAACTACATGGTATATTCATCTTTATTCACAAGAAAGGATTCTATGAGATCCGTTTAAAAAAATTTATTTTGGTACGAAATAGCTTAAGTACCTTTTGAATCATTTATTATTATGACGTAGCAGTTCAAGGTCATTTGTCCACTCGTTATGTATATAAGCAAGTGGACCCACAGTAAACGGCCTCTTTTTATCCTCTTACAAGATTCGAGGGGTGTGACCGAGCAGCGGGGAGGGAAAATCCCAATTTGGGAGGGACATGTGAGTTCAGTGTGTAAGTATCTTATTAGGGAATATGTATTTTCTATTGAAAATGTTATATTCCCATCAAAGATACGTTACACACTGAACTACATGGTAGAATCAACTCATAGGAGGAGGCTGCGAGGAATGAGATACTATGGTATTTTAGTTGAGAATAATTCTTTTGAACCTGCTGAGTTTTTTAGCAACAAATGGATCAAAAGGTACTGATTTGCAGATTTGATTGATGCTACCAGGTAGAGTGGAGAAAGTGGGAGAATAAGCCCAATGGCTGAAACTCTGCACCTCCCCCCTTTGGTTCTGAAGTCAGACAAACCTGTAATTGTGAAATCTCATATGCAGGTACATGCATGTGCCACCTCCTCCCTGGAGTAAGCTGGTTATATGCAGAAAGCATAGGTCACCCAGCTCCATGGTATGTGACTGAACGAACCAAGCTATCCCGTCGTTTCCACACCAGAGGAAGGAAATCTATTGTTACCTGAATGGTCAATCTGGATGTAACACGAGGAAGTAGCAACTGTAAAGACGATTAGAAACATACCACCAACTCATGAATGGTGAAGAAAACCCAGAGTTAAATAGCCACTGCATCATGCTTGTAAGGTCTGCGACCGACTGTCAGTAAATGTGCAACCCCAAATCGACAAACTGATCAAGGCGCAAAATAAGTATTTTCTGACTGACCGTCAAATGACAGTATTTTACTTCAGTTAATAAATACACCAGACAGAGGCCATATTCCGTCGGTCAATGCCCCTGATCGGAATTTACTTTAAGGCTGGACACTGGTAACAAAACCCCAGGTAACTAAGTCGATCAAGAGCGTTAAATGACTTGGAAAGTCCCAAAATGTTTTCTGGTATCGAAACAATCGAGAAGAAAAAGTTCGGAGAGTCCTGAGTTGTAAACTACTTCCACAGCCTGTCAATTCAATAGTGTATGCAGTTACATGTACACATGATTGAAAGGAATACTTTGCAGTCTGCATGTAACTTATTAGAAAATGTGTAGAAGGAGGAGACCCATCGTGATGGAACTACTCCAAACAATCTGAAAGAAAGGACAGGCCATGGATGATAAAGGTCTAAAAACAACCAGAATGTTGATAACAAGAAGATTGTATCTTCTTGTTATTCACTGATTGTTCTTAACAGACGAAGGGCCCGGGTCCATGAGCTGTGTGTAGCTCACCTCATCCACCAAGGCGAAAGTACACAGCAATGCCCAAAGCAACCGACCACCCAACCACAGCAGAACCACGGGCAACCCTTCAGGACCCAACCGGAAACACGGCCCGCCGCCACCCATCGGAAAGCTCTCGTCGAGAGCCCCCCGATGAACAGCAACAAGCCACACCACCGACCAAATCCCGAAAAACCACCCACATCTCCGCCGCAGCCAAGCGGCCAAACACCCCGAGCACCACTGTACACCCATTCGACATGGTCAAGGAAGTACGCCAGTAATGTGAACAGAAGGGCACATTTTACTGAAGACCAATCACATGTGTGTATGGTCGGACGGTTGTCTGCCGCTCATACAGCGAGGACCCGGACCCTAGTTCCTCCCCGCGGGCAGAGACTCTGTTGCCAACAATGATTGCCTCATGTGCGCCGTTAGACGAATAGCTCGTCTGTTGTGTAGTAATTCAAGACAGCCTGTCAAAAAAGGAGCACTGAGTACAGTAACGCCCAAGCAGTAACGCCCAAGCAGGGCATCAATGAGTTTTGTTGGCATGACGCAGGGCTCAAAGTTCTGAAATGCACCTGTTCCCATGGAACAGGTTATTACCTACCGTACCCGCCACCCCAGAAGATTGCGTGAGTTCAATTGTCTATATCGTAACCCGATAAGCGAACCCAAACTGTAAAGCCATAATATTGAGCGCGAATAGATCTAATCCTGGTGCTACAGGGAAAGCTCATTGGGATTGTCCTAAGGCTGTAGAGTCAAAAGATGATGAATGTTCTACGCAAAGAGAAATATGATTCCCAACTTGGTTCGCAGACAAAACCCAGCCCAACACTGCAGAAGGCCCGAGTGATGCTCGCAAAATCTTAGAAGGAATCCAAGGCTTGGTGTTATGCCCCATGGAACCGTAGTAAGGGTGAAAGATGATCTGTGTAAATTTACAACTAGAAGAATCGAACGGTCACCCATAAACAAAGGACAATGCTAATCAGTGACAGGTGGAAAGGTAATAAGTTTGGGCCCAGGTAAAACCGCATGAAAAACAAATTGAGTGTCTGTTAAAAGTCTCTGCCCCGGCCGATGACTGCGCTATGTTCACTGTTATAGATAGCACCCGAGATTACCCGGCATTAGACGGCGCGCTGTCTGGTGGCCCAGTGCTCGGTCCCCCCTCGAACCCCCCAGGACCCATATCCGAGGAGAGAAACTGCGTCTGCAACCCCTCGATGCCTTGCAATTAACTTAGTTCTTTGTTACAGACAAGAAAAAGCAGCAAGAGCTCTTCGAAATCCAAGTGAGAATCAGGATTCGCGTTGGATGGCAAGTAGCCCTGTTAATTAGAAATGTAATCTAAATGTGGAATCGTCAAGATCCAAGCAATGGATTTTGTTATCTTTAGAGTAAAAAACTGAATAAACAGGACTGTGTAAGCCTTGGAAGAGACATCGAGGAGTGATTAATGAGCAGACTGATTCCCCCCTAACCGGAGCCAGCTTAAACCCTGACAGGAAGCAGAATCATACAGTGTAGCCAGTAGGGCAGCGGCGACCTACTAGGTCACGACACGAATCCAGAAACCTGACCAACAGGACGACACCACACTAGTGTTTCTAAATGCACACAATCTGCATTGAACTACATGTTGAATGGGCAGAGCAGTCAAATATACATAGAATGAACCGAAACTTTTAGATGACACGAGCCCAAGATCTGAGATATTACTCGATTCGAGTATCACCCCCCCCCCCCCAAGACAGTGACTATGAAACGCTACCGCCCCAGTGGCTACACTGGTACAACTTGCCTCCCGCCAAATAGCAAGCATTTGAGGGTCACGCAGAGTCCCGGGAAATGGTCTTAACAGCAATTCCACCCGAGGGTAGACGCCAGGGAGCAACTTACTTGGAAATTTTGATTATCAAATAAATAGCCTCACATGGACATGATGAGATAGTATTTTGTTCTCAATCTCAAAGTTGACATAAAATTCATACCAAATTGCATGGCTATTATCCAAGTTTGGATGGCAAATTGTGATGCGATACCAGTTAAGTTGCTCCCTAGGGGGCTGACAGATTTTGTACATCGCACATGCTTGTGAAAGGGATGTGGGAGGACGAAATCTGAGGTAGGATCCAGCAGGAGCGGGCGAGCATGGTCGGATCCGTGAACACTGGAACCCACCCTCGGAACAGTATGGCGTCTGGCTACAGTGAATTCAATGGTGAAGTATGCGGCTGGGCCACCTCAAGGTCCGCATGGAACGAGGAATTGGATTAGCCTGAACCTGCTTGACAATGGGGTTACTGAAACCGAGGCCACACGAGGAAGAAAATAGCCTGTGGTATGACCAGTTACATGTATAAGGATCAGGAAAGGGACCCAAAAATTTACCATGAAATTAGGTGACTGATGCGTCACATTATTATTTGTGAAATTGTGTCATATTGATCTGACAAAAAAGTTATTTTGTTGGCAAACAATCTCAACGTATTGTAAATTATTTCATAGTGAACTAGTTATGAGCCAAGCAAAACCACACAAGTGAGTTAATTCATAGATAAACGAAAAGGGACCCAAACCTGATCCCTAATTTTGCTACATATGTCAACATGAAACAGATTTGTGAGTGACAATTTCAGAATTTCGACGTAAACAAAACGAATGTTGTCACGTGCCAATTTCAACATAAACAAAGTTATAAACCAATGTTGTCTCACTGGTTGAATGTTCTAATACTTTCATTCTAAAACCACAAGAAACAGAGATAACATAACAACTGTGCTGTATAGGCATTGTCCCAGAAAGTTCAACACGTGAACCGCTGCATATAAACAGACGAAGTGCAATTCCGAAATTAATTCCGAATTCTAAACCACGTGCTCCGAAACCGGAAGTTGGGAAATTACCCACAATTTTCAACAGAACAATATAGTTTGTGTATTTTATTTGCGTTAAAACAAATAAAACAGGGAAATTGAATGAAATTGTCACTCTGATATTAATTTAATAATTATTGTGTCGTTTCCAAAATTGAACCGATGTCACAACAAGTTAAAAAATGTGGAACGGAATTGTTAAATGAAGCCGACAATAATATGTGGTTTCATTTCTCATAGCATTAGTTTTTACTTCCCTTCGAATCTTGTCACAAGAGAAAAAGAGGCCGTTTACTGTGGGTCCACTTGCTTATATACATAACGAGTGGACAAATGACCTTGACCTGCTACGTCATAATAATAAATGATTCAAAAGGTACTTAAGCTATTTCGTACCAAAATAATAAATTTTAAACGGATCTCATAGAATCCTTTCTTGTGAATAAAGATGAATATACCATGTAGTTCAGTGTGTAAGTATCTTATTAGGGAATATGAATCAGCTGTTCGCCAACTGATTGACTCGTCTTTGGCTCAGATAATTATAAAACAAAACTCAATATCGCTCTGTAACGTGCATTTACATAAGAGATCAGTACAGACTATCGCCATAAGAAGATGACATCATTTACTTCAACGATAACAACATAATAAAGGCTATTTATACAAAAAGCAAATAAAATTCCAATATTAGCCCGCTGGGACAAGTGATTGATACGCCGTTTATTTCCCGACCGTTTAGAGCTATTTCACTGTGGAGCATATAATAAATTGCCAGATTTACATAAAAATTATCTAAATAAAAACGAATTGAGGAGGGCACTAAAATTGGGTCGGGAGAGGATGTAACTCTAGCATTATTTTTATATTGGGCTAATAATCAAATAGGGGGAAATGGCTGTGTAGAAACCTCTAGGCTGGTCCATGTTACTATATCACAACTCCCTGATGACGTTAAATGACTCACTACAAAACCTACTCATCCCGTTTATTTATAGTCCCTGTCTTGGATGAGCATCACCAAATTCACCCTCTGGGGACCTCATCCTGCTTAGGCCTCATCTTCTAAGAAGTGTTTATAGTTCAAATTAACATTGTTTTAGTTACTTTTTCCCCTACTGTTGAGTTTCTCTATCCCCGAATTTGCAGAAGATAAAATTCATAATTGAGGTGCCCAATGGGTGAACATCACCAACTTCAACTGGGGAACTTCAATCTGATCGTAGGTCTCCCACATCAGTTGAGGCCTAAGCAGAATGAGGTCCCCTGAGGCCGAATTTGGTGATGCTAGCCCACTGTGCAGGATAGCATCATTAAATTCACCTTCTGGGGAACTCATTCTGCAAATGTCAGACACACTAATTCAGGCTTGTTTTGACATGAGTAATTTACATACCAAATGTGAACCAATTGGTTAACTATAACATAAGTTATCAAAGAAGAAAAGGTGGATAACTCTATCAGAAATATTCGGACCCAAATTCTAACTTAATGGAGGCTTTCCCATCTGTAAAACATATACCAAATTTCATAAAAGTCTGTCATATATTATGCGGACAATTCATCTTACGGACGGAAAGACACCAGTCATATTTATAGCCCCCCCCCCATGAAAACCCAACGTTCATACCTGGACAGGATTCGCTGTTGCAGAAATCAGTTTGGTATGTCAGCCCCACACAGTCACCACCTCCGTTCTCCGGTTGGGGAGAGTCACATTTCCGATCCCTCGCTCGACTGCCCCCGCCACACGATACAGTACAGTGAGACCAGAGACTCCACGAGCCCCATCCACCATCAACTGTCAAAGGGAGGTAATACAAACAAATCAATTGTGAAATCACAATCAAGTACACAGATCACAATCAATTTACCCTGTGCCAATGCATTCTCTTATATATGCAAGTCGACCATATGTCGCCTCGCATATATAAGAGAATGCATTGGCCTAACAATTTTATATCATTTTTTTATTATAAATTTTTCTTACAATTTTTAGGACATAAAATAAAAAACATCCATTACCCTGCAGGGAGCCCCACACATATATAGAATCATATAGAAGAGTGTCGTCTGCTCATGTTTGTCTGGGGCTCTGTATGGGTGAAATTGTGATCCGTAATTATTTTGTTCTTATTTTCATAATAAATAACTCTCAAATAACGAGATTTCACAATCAAAAACTTTGTTATGTAAACATTACTGTTACAGTGGAATTACCAATCAATGTCCTATTAGTCCATGCAATATTAACCCTTTATAGAGCCCCACATAGACTGGAGCAGACGACACTCTGCAGTGCATGCTTCCATCTGTGTGGGGCTCCCTGTGGGATAAATCTCTTAATTAACCCTTTACCCAACAAACCGGCCAAAACCGGCCAAATAAAGCTTCAACAGCCTAAATTATCTTCGGTCTGTCTCAATAGAACCATACAAATATGGATATCATTGGAACCGGCTCCTTGACCACATTGTGGTGGTTACAGTTGTGCCCTGTGCCAATGCATTCTCTTATATATGCGAGTCGAACATAGGTCGCCTCGCATATATAAGAGAATGCATTGGCCTAAAAAAATCTTTTTTAAACACTTTTTACCATTTTTTCTTACATTCTTTAACAATTTTATAATTTTTAATGTGTTAAGCCAATGCATTCTCTTATATATGCGAGGCGACCTATGGTCGACTCGCATATATAAGAGAATGCATTGGCACAGGGCCCTTCTGTTGGGTAAAGGGTTAAACGACAGATACAGTAATGCTCTAAGTAATCGACTCTTTAACGACAGCAGAATTATGGGTAACTTTTCAGGATTTAGTCGGAAATATGGCTAAATAATCCTGAAAAGTTACCCATAATTCTGCTGTCGTTAAGGAGTCGATTACTTAGAGCATTACTGCAGCTAGAACGGTTTGGTGAGAAGTCTTATATAAACTGAACGCCTCTAATATTTAATGATCAAGGCTCAAAATAAGTGGCCGGTCATGGTCATTGTCCGACGAAAATAGATTATGTCCAGTGCACAGGGTCACGGTGGGATTGGATGCTCACTAAAATGTGCGTCTCATTGACGAATAATAAGTCAATTGGAAATTTAAATACTTTCTCATACAATACATCTGAATTTTCACAAGCAACATTTTGAAATGACCAACACCATCCATGTGATTACTTTTGTCTTTACGGCTCTTATTTTTAATTGTGAGGCCAAGAATGTATGACTTCGTTATCAATATAACAAAATATAGGACAAATTAAATGACATGAAATAGCACTGCCGTATTAAACAGATGTAGTCCTTAACAGTAAATGCCCTAAATAAATCAACTCCTTAATCAAAGCAGAATTGTGGGTAACTTTTCAGGATTTAGTCGGAAATATGGCTTGTTGCCATTCATCGGAAAGCTCTCAGTGAGAGCTTTCCGATTAATGGCAACACGCCATATTTCCGACTAAATCCTGAAAAGTTACCCATAATTCTGCTGTGGTAAGGAGTCGATTATTTATAGAGCATTACTGTAGTCCTTTAATTTACTCAGCCAGTAAACAATGAGGAGCAAAGAAGAACAAATCAAATATAAATTGATTATCCCTTTCAGTGCCAAGTCCGATTTTTGTAGCAACCCATATTTCTTTGATCATTTTTCAAATTTATTGATTATAATAATGTGATACATTGATGGAAAGAGCTCTAAGAGCCTTGTGCCAATGCATTCTCTTATATATGCGAGTCGACCATAGGTCGCCTCGCATATATAAGAGAATGCATTGGCCTACCAATTTTTTATCATTTGTTATTATTTTTTACAATTTTTTACAATTTTAATAATTTTTTCTTATATTCATTAACAATTTTATAATTTCACCCATACAGAGCCCCAGACAAACATGAGCAGACGACACTCAGTACACATGCTTCTATGTATGCTTGGGGCTCCCTGCAGGGTTATTAACACTCTGGATGTTTTTTCCATCAATTTATCACATTATTATAATCAATAAATTTGAAAAATGATCAAAGAAATATGGGTTGATACAAAAATCGGACTTGGCACTGAAAGGATTATAGCATGCAGAATATATGACACAGATAGTTTGTATGCATCGCTTCACAAGCTATACACTATAAATAGAGGATCTACAACGAGTCCCCAGTTTATATCGGAATTTATAAAACTCATCCAGTAAATTAGGTCTGGAGCCTTTGGAGTTTTGTAAATTCTGCTATAAACTGGGACGAGTTGTATTATATGATCGAAATCCTTGATAAAACATACTTAAATCAACAAATAGGATGTGAAAACTAACATCAGCGATGACATTTCAGTAACTTTGCACGTAAGGAAATAGTCCCAGATAAATAAAAACTCTTTTATGCATTTAATGGCGTATATTTAATGAAATAACTTTTCAAACTTTTCATTCGTTAAGAGTCTTGTTGGAAAACTAATGGAAGCCATAGTATTTTGAGACATAGAGTACGGAATGTAAACAAATGATAAATTTACCCTGTGCCAATGCATTCTCTTATATATGCGAGTCGACCATATGTCGCCTCGCATATATAAGAGAATGCATTGGCCTAACAATTTTAATAATTTTTTTCTTATATTCATTAACAATTTTATAATTTCACCCATACAGAGCCCCAGACAAACATGAGCAGACGACACTCAGTACACATGCTTCTATGTATGCTTGGGGCTCCCTGCAGGGTTATTAACACTCTGGATGTTTTTTTTCCATGACAAATTGGAAGTCAAAAGTCACATTAGCTCTCCTGTTATAAAATGCACGTGTAATATCACATCCATTACCCTGCAGGGAGCCCCACACATATATAGAAGCATATAGAAGAGTGTCGTCTGCTCATGTTTGTCTGGGGCTCTATATGGGTGAAATTATAAAATTGTTAAAGAATACAAGAAAAAATTATTAAAATTGTAAAAAATTGTTAGGCCAATGCATTCTCTTATATATGCGAGGCGACCTATGGTCGACTCGCATATATAAGAGAATGCATTGGCACAGGGTAAAAAAAATACACGTGTAATATCACAATTTATCTCATAATTTGGCCATAAAAGCAGTTTCATAATTATTGGTAATAGACACGTGTAATATCACAATTTATAGAATAATTTGGCCATAAAAGCAGTTTCATAATTATTGGTAATAGACACGTGTAATATCACAATTTATAGAATAATTTGGCCATAAAAGCAGTTTCATAATTATTGGTAATAGACACGTTTAATATCAGCGCGTGCGATGATGTCACGGCGTTCTTCAAATAACTTGCGATCGCTGTAGTTTATGATTGTTGTTTTCGATGAATATTTCGCGTTGCTTCAGGTTTATTTGATCATGTGATAAAAGATATCTCACACTCGTCCTATTTTATACGTAATTATCAACCTCGTCCTCTAAATTCTATTTGAGCCTCGGTAAACCTCGGCTCAAATCGAATTTAGTGAACTCGGTTGATAAATTCCGTATAAAATAGAAACTCATGTGAGATCCTCTATTTATAGAATGAGTATACTGAATGGAAAAAGAGTAGGATCATGTAATAAAAACTATATATTGTAAACTTCAAAATTTAGTCAAAAATTTGTTGGCGAGTTCGTAAACCTACTAATTAAATAGGATGAATGATGTTTAATAGGTGTTTCCTGATTGTATGAATGATGCTTAACCCTTTGAGTGCCACGGGCCGATCTCATCGGCCCTAATTTACGGTGTGTAAAATCGGCCCTAAAAAAAAAAAAAAAATTCCGGGTATGCTTAAGCATGCTATAGCGAATTTAAAAACAAACTGGATAAAACCTTAGGGGCATGTTATAACACAAAACTATCACCAAGTAAGTATTCATAGTAATAATTTTGATGCCCATAAAAAACATAAGATTCCCTGGCACTAAACCTACTAAATATACCTGTTAACCCTTTACCCAACAAACCGGCCAAAACCGGCCAAATAAAGCTTCAACAGCCTAAAATATCTTCGGTCTGTCTCAATAAAACCATACAAATATGGGTATCATTGGAACCGGCTCATTGACCACATTGTGATGGTTATAGTTATGCCCTGTGCCAATGCATTCTCTTATATATGCGAGTCGACCATAGGTCGCCTCGCATATATAAGAGAATGCATTGGCCTAACAAAAAAACTTTTTTTAACACTTTTTACCTTTTTTTCTTACATTCTTTAACAATTTTATAATTTTTAATGTGTTAAGCCAATGCATTCTCTTATATATGCGAGGCGACCTATGGTCGACTCGCATATATAAGAGAATGCATTGGCACAGGGCCGTTCTGTTGGGTAAAGGGTTAAAGAATATAAGAAAAAATTATTAAAATTGTAAAAAATTGTAAAAAATATTAACAAAAGATGAAAAAATGTTAGGCCAAAGAGAATGCATTGGCACAGGGTATATGGGTTGATACAAAAATCGGACCTGGCACTCAAAGGGTTAATAGGTGTTTCCTGATTGGATGAATGATGCTTAATAGGCGTTTCCTGATTGGATGAATGATGTTTAATAGGTGTTTCCTGATTGGATGAATGATGTTTAATAGGTGTTTCCTGATTGGATGAATGATGTTTAATAGGTGTTTCTTGATTGGATGAATGATGTTTAATAGGTGTTTCCTGATTGGCTGAATGATGTTTAATAGGTGTTTCCTGACTGGATGAATGATGTTTAATAGGTGTTTCCTGATTGGATGAATGATGTTTAATAGGTGTTTCCTGATTGGATGAATGATGTTTAATAGGTGTTTCCTGATTGGATGAATGATGTTTAATAGGTGTTTCCTGATTGGCTGAATGATGTTTAATAGGTGTTTTCTGATTGGATGAATGATGTTTAATATGTGTTTCCTGATTGGATGAATGATGTTTAATAGGTGTTTTCTGATTGGATGAATGATGTTTAATAGGTGTTTCCTGATTGGATGACTGATGCTTAATAGGTGTTTCCTGATTGGATGAATGATGCTTAATAGGTGTTTCCTGATTGGATGAATGATGCTTAATAGGTGTTTCCTGATTGGATGAATGATGCTTAATAGGTGTTTCCTGATTGGATGAATGATGCTTAATATGTGTTTCCTGATTGGATGAATGATGCTTAATAGGTGTTTCCTGATTGGATGAATGATGTTTAATAGTTATTATTGAGAAACAACACACAATGATGAAACATACTTTATTATAGGTGCATTGGGGATGGTGATCTTAAACACAGTTTGATGGGGTCATTCCATGATAAAGGGACCCAGTCTTCATGAAACTTAAAAAACTATGATACAGTCATTCCGTGATATAGGGACCCAGTTTTTATCAGACCTAAATCACCATGACAGTAGTTATAGTTTCAATGGAGGCCAAATTCAAGGATTCAACTCAACCAACACCAAAGTTTGGCATAAATACAGAACACAACTTATGACATCATAATCACACTTCACTGGAACTCTGTTCTCTCATGACATACAGTAATGCACTAAGCAATCGACTCCTTAACCACAGCAGAATTATGGGTAACTTTTCAGGATTTTGTTGGAAATATGGCTTGTTGCCATTCATCTGAAAGCTCTCACTGAGAGCTTTCTGATGAATGGCAACAAGCCATATTTCCAACAAAATCCTGAAAAGTTACTCATAATTCTGCTGTGGTTAAAGTCGATTACTTAGGGCATTACTGTATTCTATAATAAACATAACCCTTCCGTGATTGGAGTTTCATGAAATTTAGCGAAAACTCTGAGCCAATGAATTCTCTTATATAAGCGAGTCTCCAATAGGGAGTCTCGCATATATATATAAGAGAATGCGTTGGCCTAACAATTTTTAAGCCAGTGTATTCTCTCACATATATAATATAATGCACTGGCACAGGATCTTTAATAATTCACCAACTCCCGTTATGAAAGGATTAAATATCCCAAGTTTTCACAAAGCAAAAACGGACATCATTTCTAGTGAATGAATTTGAATACTGTTCCCTTATGAAAAGCTCCACTAAAAACATCGGACAGAGCTCATAATTACCAATGCATTCCATGGTGGTAAATATTTGAATTAAAGTTTGAAATAAATTTGGCATGAAAATATAAGAATGAAAGCTAGGATAAATACGGACGTGTTAGTGAATGGCTTGAAGCAGACAAAGGATCGTATCGACGCAATGTACGAACTGATGCAACGTACTTGTCTGAACATTCCTAAAATCGAACTATAGATGTACCTCGATCGAATGACAATGTTATGTTTGTTAATCAGCAATGAGAATACATATCTATTCATTGAATATTATATATTATAACACTGTGCAGTGAATGTGGGTATGGCAGTCACAACGGTGTGCAGGATTCATACTGTGCAGTATATGTGGGTACGACAGTAAAACGGTGTACATGATTCATTCTGTGTGGTATATGTGGGTACGGCAGTCACAACAGTGCACATGATTAAAAGAACTGTTATTATGTAGCGTTACACTCTATATACAAGGTCAAGAGCAAATGATATCCACAATTGAAACTTAGTGCAAATCGGATGATTTCAATCCAAAAATAGTGTTCATACAGTAATGCCCTAAATAATCGACTCCTTAACCACAGAAGAATTATAGGTAACTTTTAGGATTTAGTCGAAAATATGGCTTGTTGCCATTCAACGTACACTGACACAGGATCACTATCATAGCTCCCGTCATGGACCCATTAACCCTTTCAGTGCCAAGTCCTATTTTTGTATCAACCCATATTTCCCTGATCATTTTTCAAATTTATTGATTATAATAATGTGATACATTGATGGAAAGAGCTCTTAGAGCTCTTTCCATCAATGTATCACATTATTATAATCAATAAATTTGAAAAATGATCAAGGAAATATGGGTTGATACAAAAATCCGACTTGGCACCGAAAGGGTTAAGCCAGTGTATTCTATTATATATGCGAAGCTCCCGAGACTCGCATATATGAGAGAATACACTGGCACAGGATTCCGTCATGAATGGGTTAAAACCCGAGGCGATATATAAAGTTTAATTTTTAACCCACAGGGAGCCTCACACAGATGGAAGCATTCACTACGGAGTGTCATCTGCTGCAGTCTATGTGGGGCTCTCTAAAGGGTTAATAACCGAGGCGATATATAGGGTTTAATGTATAACCCACAGGGAGCCTCACACAGATGGAAGCAGGCACTAGGGAGTGTCGTCTGCTGCAGTCTATGTGGGGCTCTCTATGGGTCATAAAAGGGTTATATATACTGATATGTACACAAGAAAAAGCTACAAGATAACAATCCATAAAAAAAAAGTGAATGGGAAAATATATAATACAAAATCTTATTAAATTATGAGACAATTTCCACCTATGGTTAAATGGTCCTGCTAATTTGCTATGATGTTGGTAGGTCATGCTGTTAATCATGAAAGTGTCAATGACACTGTAGCCAAACTTGGAGAGAGGATACATGATAGTCAAAGACTGATAGGGAAAATGTTTAAATGTTTAACCCAAGCCTGAGTTAAGTGTCATTTTCAGAATGAGGTACCCAGAGGGTGAATTTAGTGATGCTGTCCCACAGAGTGGGCTAGCATCACTAAATTCACCCTCTGGGTACCTCATTCTGCATGGCCTCATCTGCTATTGGAGACATAGACTCAGATTGATGTTCCCAAATGATGAATAATGTGATGTACACACATTGCAGGGTT
The DNA here is from genome assembly GCA_032622095.1 of Siphonodentalium dalli. Classification (NCBI taxonomy): domain Eukaryota; kingdom Metazoa; phylum Mollusca; class Scaphopoda; order Gadilida; family Siphonodentaliidae; genus Siphonodentalium; species Siphonodentalium dalli. The sequence goes on from CP136069.1 coordinate 4,332,575, forward strand.
CTTGCAGCTATTTTCATATGAAATTCAAGTGTTTTCAAGGAGTATTCGGGGTCAAAATTCAAGGGTTTTCAAGGAGTTATATGCTAAAAATTCAAGGGTTTTCAAGAACCTGCGGGGCGGAAAGCCTGTAACCTGGAAAAAGTAGGGTGCTGTGTTAACAGTATTTATTCAACATGTGGGCATGAGACACATTTATTCAATGGATAACAACCATTGAATACATATTGTTGTATACATCAAGAGGAACACAAGCCATAATGTTAACAATCCTCTTATGTGATGCGCATCTAATTACTGGTTTTTCATTAGCCATGAATCACAGTAAAGGTAGTTTTAGTATCAATGGTAGTCACAGTCATGGATTGAATTAAACTTATCTACACAAGGGTGTGAAATTAATACAAAACACAACTTGCATCATAATCTACAATCTTTTATCAAACTCTTTGCGGAAGGCACATATTCATAATTCACTCCAGCTCCCCTATCGTGAAATATATCTTGCACTGCCCACAACTCATTCGATAAAAGATTCTCGAATAGGATGCGTGTTGAGTTCTGTCTCTATGTGATAGAGTCCCATGTTTAGAAATGGTTCTGGTTGGAAAGTCATCAATACAAAAACCACCATCTTCAATTACCATTGTTAATTTGAGCTATATAGTATAGATTTCATCAATAAAGTTCGAGCATTGGTAACACGCTGTTTTTTCAGCCGACTTCGGATATGTTACACGCAATTTGATTTGTCAATAGCTGGAGGGGATAGTCATTGACCAATCACAATGAGCAATACATAATCACTCGATCGATTGTTACTACTGTAAACAGTGTGAAATTCATAGCGCGTAATAGCCACTATTTACATTCTATGTCAGTTGGTCAAAGGTAGTTATATTAGGTCACTGTGTTCCGTATGTTTCTATGCGAGTTGACATCATGCGTTCGCATTGCGTTATAACCTGGTGTATACCTTCTATCTTGTGTTTATATATTAGGTTCACATTCAAGGGTTTTCAAGGGCTGGTACTGGAATTCAAGGGTTTCAAGGGCCCTTGAACAATGATTTTTAAATTCAAGGGTATTCAAGGGTATTCAAGGGTTTTCAAGGACCCGCGGGAACCCTGCATTGGGAGCCTCGATTATGCAATGTGCTGTCTGCCAATTTGAGGATATAGAGAAACTGAACTAAAAAATAAATAGAAATTTCTATAGAAATTTGATAATGAAGAAATTTCCATAGAAGATCAGGCCTAAGCAGAATGAGGTCCCCAGAGGGTGAGTTTAGTGATGCTAACCCTCTATGCGAGATAGCGTCACTAAATTCACCCTCTGGTGACCTTATTCTGCAAATGACAGACACACTAAACTCAGGCTTGGTTCAACCTGAATAGCCATTATGAAGTTTGCGGTCAATTGGATAAAAATGTTGGGTGTAGGGCATGCCAAAGTATTTAGTGACGCAAAGAGTTAAATCCAAGATGGCTGCTGGCATCAATGTTTCTGATCAATTATTGTTCAAATTCGCTATCCTATCTAGAAGTGATCCGGAACATGTCTGAAAATTTTAAAACATTTCTCTAATAATTGTCCGATGGATTCAAATGTTAAATCCAAGATTGCTGCAAGAAGCCATATTTTTCAACAAAATTTGCGGGCTGCAGGGTGTGCCAATGGCTCCAATCTAGTGGTCATCCCGAAGGTGATCCAAATGAAGTTTAGTGACTGTTGGATGAGGGATGTGGCCTGAGTATGGTGCGCCAAATGATTTATTCATGCAAAGAGCAAAATCAAAGATGACTGCTGGTGGCCATGTTTTTAACAAATTTCAGAACAAATAGATGGCTCTCATCTAGTGGTCACCCAAAAGATCCAAATGAAATATGTTTATGATTGAATGAGGATGTGGTCTGTAGGGTGTATCAAAGGATTTAGTCATGCAAACAGCAAAGAGTAAAATCCAAAATGGCTGCCGGCAGCCATGTTTTTCACCAAATTTTATTCAAATTTGATGGCTCTCATCTAGAGGTCATGGAGAAGATCGATATGAAGTTTGGTGATGATCGGATGAGGGAGTTGGCCTCTAGTGTGTGCCGAGGATTTAGTCATACAAAGTAAAATCCAAGATGACCACTGGATGTTCTAACTTTTCTACAAATCTTTCAGATTAGCGAAAGACCTACAGTATTGCCCTAAGTAATCGACTCCATAACCACAGCAGAATTATGGGTAACTTTTCAGGATATAGTCGGAAATATGGCTTGTTGCCATTCATTGATGAATGGCAGAATTGCAACAAGCCATATTTCCGACTAAATCCTGAAAAGTTACCCATAATTCTGCTGTGGTTATGGAGTCGATTACTTAGGGCATTAATGTATATTTTGACAATTTGTGAAATGTAACAGTACTTTTTCTTAACAGCATGGTTTTCCATAACAACATCACAGCAAATTAGCAGGACCACTTGAACTGGGGTGATTACATGCATAACATTGTCAATGTAATACTGATGTCTCATGCCGAATTACAACAACCGTTACCGGCACACTCATTATATTTGCACATTTCTCGCCGTGTCGAAACGTCTGCACAATATCGGCCACCATGTTGTGGAGGTGGGCTATTGCAGTCACGATGACGTTCCCGGTAACCATGACCACAGGTAACATCGCAGTCAGACCACCCTCCCCAGAGGCTCCATGCTCCGTCAACTTAATGTATAAGAAGGGCGTGTCTGTTATAACACGCTTAGAACATAGAACATACGGGCAGATAATAGAACATAACACGCTTAGAACATAGAAAAATAGATTCTCCCATTCAATTCTAAAAGAATACCTTACTCACAATTAACCCTTTCAGTGCCAGGTCCGATTTTTGTATCAACCCATATACCCTGTGCCAATGCATTCTCTTATATATGCGAGTCGACCATAGGTCGCCTCGCATATATAAGAGAATGCATTGGCCTAACAATTTTTCATCATTTGTTATTATTTTTTACAATTTTAATAATTTTTTTTAAATCTAAAAAAAAAAAAAAAAAAATTTTAATTTTTTTAGGGCCGATTTTACTGACCGTAAATTAGGGCCGATGAGATAGGCCCTTGGCACTGAAAGAGTTAAATTCATGCTGTACTATTTTTCGCACACACATCAGCCCGCTAGCTCTGGGGACCTCATTCTGCAAATGATAACCACACTATTTGCGGACCGGTGCAATTATTAATAGATGTCAATTTTGCCTCCCATAATGCACAGTGTCGCAAATGTCTGGTCACCGCATGTCAGATCACCTCATGTCAGATCACATAGCAGCTTTGATTCCGCCGACTTCAGAGAATTCCCTCATCGGAACGTGTTTGAGTTAGTGACTATGTATCAGGCAAATATGCACACATAACTATTGTCCATCATGATAATGGTACATGGTACACCTCAGCAGAATGAGGTTCACAGAGGGTGAATTATATTTTTTTTTAAGTGTTGCTAACTAATTTTGAAGTCCAAATGAAAAAGTAATTTTCTAACAGAATTGATAACACAAGAGTCTGCAATAATTTTTTTGTTTATTATATTTTCATCAACTTTTGACGTAAAAATATAAATTGTATCACCAATCCCAGAAGACCGAACGTGTTATCCTACTCTCTAGATGTTATCCTACTCTCAAGATGTTATCCTACTCTCAAGATGTTATCCTACTCTCAGCACCATCTCATGCTGTCATATTTTTGCGTCATTCGGTATCCTTGGGGTGATAGGAAGACAGTCAGCCATGACTATATCACCCCTAGCAATATACATGTATTGTCTATTAATATTATATTTATTTGTAATTGTACCTTCCATGTATGTGTATTGTAAATAAAATTATCCTATCCTATCCTATCCTATCCTTGTGAGTTATTTTAACAGAAATTACTTTTGATGTTGTAACTTTAAGAACGTGTTAGCTCTAACCATGTGTTTATAATAAACACAACAGTTAACCTTTCTGAGTAGTGTACAGGTTTTCTCCTCTCGTGAGATGCGAGGATTATTATCACTCGGCTAGCGCCTCGTAAAAATAATCCTCCGCATATCACTCGAGAGGAAAAAACATGAGCTACTCAGAACAGTTAACTATTGTTTAATTACAGTAATGCTCTAATTAATCGACCTCTTAACCAAAGCAGAATTATGGGTAACTTTTCAGGATTTAGTCGGAAATATGGCTTGTTGCCATTCATCGGAAAGCTCTCGGGGAGAGCTTTCCGATGAATGGCAACAAGCCATATTTCCGACTAAATCCTGAAAAGTTACCCATAATTCTGCTTTGGTTAAGAGGTCGATTAATTAGAGCATTACAAGTAATTCATAAGGATTAACTGTCATGTGGACTGTTTTTATGGAGATGTAACGGTGAGGTAAGTGGACATAACTTGTGTAAAACCCGAAGGGTTTTACATACAAGTTATGACCACTTACCTCACCGTTACATCTCCATAAAAATAGTCCACATGATAGTTAATCCTTATATTTATATACATTTAGCGAAGAAGCCACTTTTGTAAATATATTTAAATCGAAAAGTGTATCGTGACAAGATCAGCCCAAAATACCCAATAGCACACTTGCCAAAAGTTAATAGGAACAATTTCTCTTCATATTGAAACCCGATGATGTATTAAGTCAATCCTGCGCGAGTCCAAATGCGCCCAAAACATTACGCCTTCGTCTTTCCAAACCTAATGACGTATCGATGGTGTTATTAGCTTGGTGTTATGAGGCGTTGCGCATTCACCGAGAAATAACTGCAACTAGCCACGTGGGCGCCGACCAATCAGAATGCTGGATTTAGTGATGACAACACTTAGTGTGTAAATATATATAAATGGCGTCTCACCTAACATCAAATAATTCATATAAATGGCGTCTCACCTAACATCAAATAATTCATATAAATGGTGTCTCACCTAACATTCAAGTAATTCAAATAAATGCTGGCTAACCCGGCATCTCACCTGACATGGAGTAATTCATATAATGCCCGCTCACCTGAGACTGAGTACAGTAATGCCCTAAATAATCGACTCCTTAACCACAGCAGAATTATGGGTAACTTTTCAGGAATTAGTAGGAAATATGGCTTGTTGCCATTCATCAGAAAGCTCTCAGTGAGAGCTTTCCAATGAATGTCAACAAGCCATATATCTGACTAAATCCTGAAAAGTTACCCATAATTCTGCTGTGGTTAAAGAGTCAATTATTTAGGGCATTACTGTAATTCATATAAAGCCCTCTCACCTGGACAGTTCTTTGAATAGCATTGTGCCTTTTCAATATTTATGCCATCACAATGTTGTCCGCCATGCTGGGGAGCAATCCCATCACAAAGTCTATGTCGGGTCTTCTCACCAGGTCCACAGGATGAACTACACTGTTCCCATGGCAACCAGTTACCCCACTGTCCATTCACTAAAAAATTAAATAGGCCAAATATTACTGCATAGCATAATTTTTATTTACAATATACACAAGAAAAATACAAACACAAATACAATACAATATAGTAATGTATACTGTTAGGGGAGATATAGTCATAATCGACTGTGGAATGCGGTATCCATGGCAACAAGTAATCCCACTTCTCTAATAATTAGACACACTGTTGTTACTAAGAAAAAGGCTAATTTAAACATTTCAACTACTGAAAATTAAAATGAAAGTGTCAATGACACTGTAGCTCAACTTGAATGGATGATAATTTCATGTGTTACAGTAAATAGAGCGATTAGGAATGCGGAAGGTTTAAATGTCTAAGTGATACTAGATATCAACATGAAGAGATATAATGATATATAAAGTAAAATCCAAGATGTCTGCTGGTGGCCATTTTTTTCAAATTCAGAAAAATTTGATGGCTCCCATCTAGAGGTCATGCAAAAGATCCATATGAGTTTGGTGATGATTAGATGAGGGATATGGTCTGTACGGAGTGCCAAAGGATTTAGTAATGCAAAGAGTAAAATCCAAGATGGCTGTCGGTGGCCATGCTTTTAAAGGTACTCAATCAGATCAGACGATCCTAAATTACTATTTCTTTGGCTTCGGGGTAAAAAATATTTGATTCGAGTCGAGGAACCCACCCATCAAAGCTCAGAGTGATCAGATATCAATTTTTGAAGTTTGTTATTTCTCGAAATGTGGAATAATATGTGGCCCAGAAACATGTGGTCAACGGACAGTCCCTGACAAATTGCGGATGAAGATGGATAACTCTAAAATCAAGTGGTAATATAGCCAAATTTTGTGATACTTTAGTGATAATATGGCCATATTTTGTGATACTTTAGTGATAATATGGCCATATTTTGTTGAACAAAATGTTGATAAATAACAAATTTAGGGAAATTTGATACCATAGTTGACAGTTAGCATTATTTTTTTGCAATAAATCGATTCTGATAAATAAAGCGTATTTTGAAGAAATGTTGTTGTTGTACGTATCTTAATGATATGTGGACTGTCTGATCGGATTGAGTACCCTTAATCGAAAATTGTTCAAATTTGATAGCTCCCACCTAGAGGTGATCCTAAACATACCTGTAAATTTCAAAAACAATTCTCCAATAAATGATGACTGCAGGGTGTGTCGTTGAATCCAAATTTGAAATCCAAGATGGCTGCTGGCGGCCATGTTTAAAAAAAAAATTTGGTCAAAATAGGAGGCTCCCATCTAGAGGTGACCCCGAAGATCCATATGAAGTTCGGTGATGATCGGATGTGGGAGGTGGCCTGTAGGGTGCGCCTAAGGATTTTGTCATGCAAAGCTGATTCCACTATACCCCCCACAACTTTGCATGTGACAGGTGGACGGACATACATACAGACAGATGGAGGGACAGACTGATAGACAGACAAAGTATATCCCATTATTTTATAAAAATAAAACAGTTTACATTCTCTATATTTACACCATCTGTAAATGTAGTGAGAATCGAAGCATATATACCGGAACATTCCGTTACGAAGCAGTTTTCTTGTTGTTTGCTGATGCCATAGCATGGTTCCCCACCGCTAGCTGGCCCTGGGTTGTCACACAGTCTAACTCTGTATCTCGAGCCGCTTCCACACGTCCGACTGCAATCACCCCACTCCTTCCATTCCGACCAATCACCATTAACTAAAACAAATAAATACAACCAATAAGATGATGTAAAGAGAATTTCCCGTTTATTATGAACAGCGTATGTCAGGGTTCGTACATGATTTACACAATTTGATTCAAGGACTATATCGGTTAAATTCAAGGACTCGTCCCATATAATAGACGACAATTTAAACAGGTCATTACATTCCCCGTATAACAAGCTTTTCATTACAAACGTTAACAAGATAAAGGCTTATAATTTTTTTGTAACCTAGTGCCCTCATCCATGTTGTTCTAGTTATGTTAAAATTTGAAATTGCATCAACTAAATAAAGTTCTATCAATATCAAGACTACATATGCGAGTCGACTGAAGTAAATGAACCAAAATCTCATAAAGCGCAATCTCAAAAAGAGCCCGAGCATTGTGGGATAGCCTCCCTGAAGTTACAGAGATATGTTAACCGTAATCAAATGAGGTACACTGATTGTACAGTCACATCCTTACACATTCACTTTAACTATAATATTATTAAATTGTTCTTGGATTAAAATTAATATATATTTTATTGCTTTATATGAGCATGTGGTTTTATATTTTACTTTATATATTTAGGGCACATGGCACGATTCATTCCACCTCCGCATTGGCTAACTCAAGGTCTAATTTCAGTTGCCCATGGTCATTAGTTCTCTAACATATGTCCATAGGAATTTAGTTGATAGATTTATTACGTCAAAAATCATACCAAGTAACACTGATAGCAGTCGCAATTCATCACATTTTTAAACATAACAGTATAGAAATGATTCCGAAATATCTACCAGGGTCTGTTCCATCTCACTTCCATGCATTATGAAGAATGGCAACAATTAAGCCATATTTCCGACTAAATCCTGAAAAATTACCCATAATTCAGCTGTGGTTAAGGAGTCGATTATTTAGAGCATTAAATTATGCCGGCTAGTATCATTATTGTTTTGATAATTAGCATGTGTGACTTTTGATAAATTGTTATTCATACACAGGCGAGCAACTGCTGAATACCTGTTAAAGAATTAAGGGTTCCATGGAGATTTTATTATAATTTGAGAGGTTACCATGGAGACTTGATGATAATTTGAGAGGTTACCATGGAGATTTGATTATAATTTGAGAGGTTACCATGGAGATTTGATTATAATTTGAGAGGTTACCATGGAGATTTGATTATAATTTGAGAGGTTACCATGGAGATTTGATTATAATTTGAGAGGTTACCATGGAGATTTGATTATAATTTGAGAGGACATTGCTGACTATATCCTAAAAACTTTTGGCCAATTTGGTGAGAGTGAGAACCTTGCTCCAATTACATTAATTTCTAAAAAAACATGCACTTCTGAAAATAATTTTAACTCAGATAGTGTGACCTCTATGAATGTTAATAATTGGAACTCACCAATGACAGAGAGTGTGACCTCTATGAAAGTTTTACTCACCAATGACAGATAGTGTGACCTCTACGAATGTTTTACTGACCATAACAGATAGTGTGACCTCTACGAATGTTTTACTCACCAATGACAGATAGCGTGAACTCTACAAAAGTTTTACTCACCAATGACAGATAGCGTGACCTCTACGAATGTTTTACTCACCAATAACAGATAGTGTGACCTCTACGAATGTTTTACTCACCAATGACAGATAGTTTGACCTATACGAATGTTTTACTCACCAATGACAGATAGTGTGACCTCTATGAATGTTTTACTTACCAATGACAGATAGTGTGACCTCTACGAATGTTTTACTCACGAATAACAGATAGTGTGACCTCTACGAATGTTTTACTCACCAATGACAGATAGTGTGACCTCTATGAATGTTTTATTCACGAATAACAGATAGTGTGACCTCTACGAATGTTTTACTCACCAATGACAGATAGTGTGACCTCTATGAATGTTTTACTCACCAATGACAGATAGTGTGACCTCTATGAATGTTTTACTCACCAATGACAGATAGTGTGACCTCTATGAATGTTTTACTCACCAATGACAGATAGTGTGACCTCTACGAATGTTTTGCCCATTTTATTTATGGCAACACATCGATACAGATCGGCGTCTTCTGGCTGCGCTGCTATAACCCTACAGATGAAATCACATTCAATGATGATACAGATAAACATGATGCAGGTAAACATGAGTTGTTTCCTCATAAAATTATGTAAAATGTTGTATATAACAGCACCATAAAATCAAAATACATGTATATTCAAGTCCGGACACAATGTGTCTGACATTTGCAGAATGAGGTCCCCAGAGGGTGAATTTAGTAATGCTATCCCACATAGTGGGCTAGCATCACCAAATTCACCCTCTGGGGACCTCATTCTGCATGGCCTCATCTGCTATGGGAGACATAAATTCAGATTTGAAGTTCCCAAATGGTGAATATTATGATTTACACCCATTGGGAACCTCAATTATGCAATGTGTCGTCTGCCAATTTGGGGATATAGAGAAACTTAAATAAAAATGAAATAGAATCTATGTGAAGAAAGAAATTTTATAATAAAGAAACTTTCCAGAGAAGATGAGCCCAAAGCAGAATGAGGTCCCCAGAGGGTGAATTTGTTGAATTTTAGTTATGCTAGCCCACTTGTGGGATAGCGTCACTAAATACACCCTCTGGGGACCTCATTCTGCAAATGACAGGCACATAAAACTCAGACTTGTCTTCTTCACCTATATAAATTACTGAAGCAAAAAGATAGAGAAATAGCCTCACTAAGAATCCCGTCCCAATATACAGTGATGCTCTAATTAATCAACTCCTTAACCACAGCAGAATTATGGGTAACTTTTCAGGATTTAGTCGGGAATAATTAGAGCATTACTGTAAACATGACTATTAAGAAGATAAAAGTAACTTCGCTCACAATTATTCAAGGTTTTGGAATTTGAATGCTAAATTCTCCTTAAAAACGAATCTTTTTGATATCTGGTGTTTGTGATCTGAGATTAGTTGTTGGGATACAGTAATGCCCTAAATAATCAACTCCTTAACCACAGCAGAACTATGAGTAATTTTTCAGGATTTAGGCTGATTTAGGCAGAAATATGACTTGTTGCCATTCATCGGAAAGCTCTCAGTGAGAGCTTTCCGATTAATGGCAACAAGCAACAAGCCATATATTTCCATTGTATTATCATTTGGTGTAATAAACTGTAAACATGTTGTTTTTGTTGAGATATCTTCATGTGCAAAATGTTCATTATTTTCAATGAAAGGGGTGAATTTAGTGATGCTTGCTCTCTATGCGGGATAGCGTCACTAAATTCACCCTCTGGAGACCTCATTCTGCAAATGACAGACACACTAAACTCAGGCTTGGTGACAATATTTCCAGATTTTCAATGGGCAACGAAACAATCCCAAATTTACTAAAAAATATAACAAAACAAAACCCGTTTTTTCCAAAGCTATATTGAGTTTATGGAAGTCTTCTGTGGAGGTCTGGTCTAAGATATGTACAGTAATGCTCTATTTAATTTCTCAGTGAGAGCTTTCCAATGAATGGCAACAAGCCATATTTCCGACTAAATCCTGAAAAGTTACCCATAATTCTGCTATGGTTAAGGAGTCGATTAATTAGAGCATTACTGTATATCGAGTTTATTCAGAGGTCTTCTGTAGAAGTATGGTAGCTGGTTACCATGGTAACATGCATGTATACATAATTTTGGGGTTCGAACAAGCCATATAAAGAAGCATAATCCATTTAAGCACCCCTCAATTACTATTTATTTGGATTCAGGGGTAAAAAAATAATATTTTTTTACCCAAAAAATGTATCTCCTATAATAAATATCTTGGACACTGAAACTAATGGTTATATATTTCTTGCTTGCAAGATTTCTAGAAGTCGTTTTTAAAATCGGTACGCAATACCTCGAGTACGCGCACTTGTCAAATGCCAATTAATGGCGATTATATCTTTGGACCAATCATGCGAGTCCTTCCACTATAACAGCGATTGAAAGACAAGACCTCATTCATTTTAATTTCTTCCTCCTGTGTGTTTGATGCGTTTGACCGAGTGCGCGGGGCGGGAATGTTGATCCCAACTGGGAGGGCCCTTGCTGTGTTCAGTGTCCAAGATATTTATTATAGGAGATACATATTTTGGGTAAAAAAATATTATATCTCCGTCAAATATATCTTGGACACTGAAACTAATGGTTATAATTAGAATTCTTGAAGAGGAGGAGGCCACGAGGCAGATAATCCGACTATGTCCATGAAACCCACCTGCTGAAGCAGAAAAGACCTGCATCCTGTACCAAAAAGATTTCTTGGTAGACATGTGCCAAAAAATAGATCATTGTGTCCCATATGTAATAGTTCAGATAAACTCAAAAACAACTGAGCCTCCTAAAAGGAAACACCACGTACTTCATGTGCCCTACTAGTAATGATCACAGGGTGAAGGTGTCCAGGATAAACATTGGTCATAGGCAAGGGGGATAACTCATTCATTCATGTACCTAATAACCCCCCTCCTTAGAGGATGAAGCAGCACTAGCACGACATCCAGAGGATGTTGACTGGCCCATAATACATGCAAAAGGGGCACCGAGGGGAAAACACGGTTATGACACCCCCACCTCCCCCCCCCCCCCCCCCCCCCCCCGCCAGAAAAGCTGAATCAATACTCAGAATGGATCTCACAAAATGAGGCAATGCTCAGTGCGGTATGACGGACCTGACAGTATTTTGAGCCCAACGAGAGACCCAGGGGAGATATGAGAAACCGTTGGGCCCAGACCAATGGGGGGACCAGGGATACACCAGGAAAACATGACTGAGTTGAGCACTGGAAATCATGTCCCTGGAAAGAAAAAACATACACATAAGGGAGGGGACCAAGATGGAAAGATTGCCTGCCTCTGGTACACCAAGTCAAGGAACTGGAAATTGAAGTGTACGGGCAACCAAGGAGAGGAACTAATACCGCGAATGGAACACTGTCTGATCATACGGCAAATCTGTGATGCAATGAACCGGCCTGCATGGTTTCAAAATAAATGTGGAACTTAGTTTAATATCGTTCGTCAGGTGGTGATATAGGGCACCCATACCGTAGGTTAGCAGAAAGTTACAAAAACTGTGATAACCCGCCAACTGGTATGCTCAAGCACCGATGGGCATGCAGCAATAATTGTGAAATGTCGCAAAGGTGAGAATCGGTAATCGGTAAATCAGATTAGAATTAGAATCACGCCTGCCAAGTGATGTTAAACACTCGGCCCGAGTGATAACATAGAATTGGAAAATATTCTTGGTTCAAAGTCGGTGCTGTGACAAATACGATAACAAAATGGACTACATACATGCCGCCTAGACACCAATGAAATGCCGATACGCTATATGATGAAATCCTATGGTGTTAGGTGGTCACTGAAAGATACATCCCAAATCTAGAAGTATAATTGAAAATGAGCGTAGTTCAGACGATAGTGTCTATGGAGCTGAACGGTCGATATTCATGATATGTTCGGCTAAGTGAGTAGAGCGCCAATTTCCCCTGTGAGATATAGCACCCGCATACTAACTTATCAGGTTCACACACACAATCAAGTCCATAATACGTCTAGGTTTGTCTCATAAAAGCGGCCTAATTGTTGAATAAAAATCTAACAGATTAGAAGGCCCAAAACTATAAAGACAGGTCTCAACAACACCTGGAATACCCCGACGGGATAAGAATGGAGGTGAGAATGGAGGCGAAAGAAACTTATTCAGGAGCAGTTCCTGAATGCGGCACATAGCCAGAGCAATGCGATATGGCAGAAAGCAGACTGACAGAGGAAACCTCAAAGTACAAAGAACGAAGGTAATAGTGTACAAATCAGTCAGTCGAATGAATGCCACTAGTCGGCGACTAGGCACAATGAGGTAGCCAAGGCAAGAAAGGGTTCGGAAAAACCGCTATGTGCCGTGACAGCATGAACCTGGATGGACTGAGAAGGAACCAGCGGTAGATGCTGCAGAACCTCCATCGCTGCTCGTCGCAGCGAAGGTTGTGGAAGCCGCGATAAATAGAGGAGGCATGACCACCAACAGATTCCGAGCCTGCAGCGCAGGCTGTACCGAGTTGACAGAGGAAAATTCATTGTTGCCCATCTCTGAGAAGGTTGTGGAAGCCGCGACTACAAATAGAGGAGGCATGACCACCAACAGATTCCGAGCCGGCAGCGCAGGCTGTATCGAGTGGACAGAGGAAAATTCATTGTTTCCTGTCTCTGCGAAGGTTGTGGAAGCCGCGACTACAAATAGAGGAGGCATGACCACCAAAAGACTCTGAGCCTGCAGCGCAGACTGTACCGAGTTGGCAGTGGAAAATCCATTGTTGACCGTCTCTGCGAAGGTTGTGGAAGCCGCGACTACAAATAGAGGAGGCATGACCACTAACAGACTCTGAGCCTGCTGCGCAGGCTGTATCGAGTTGGCAGAGGAAAATCGTCACACGTTGGTTTTTTGTTCTTGATATGTGGGCCCCATGCAGTCCTTCGGTTGTGGAAGACAGGCGTACTTCTCTGCGGATGGCTCAGGAGGCCGTGACCAATAAGGAGGAGGCATGTCCCGCAACCGACTCCAGCGGAGGCTCCATGTGAATGGAGGAAGCAAGAGAATGGCGCTGTTTGTTCTTCCTTTTTCTGTGCTGTTAGTATCGTGCTGGTAATGCATGCAAAATTGTGCGCAATTGTTATCCTAAGACCGAAGGACTGACCCATCCGAAATGACCCTCAGGGAAGGCACTCTCGGATGGGCATAGCGAACTCGGACACGCATCAAACGCTGCCAAATCCAGGAGATGTTGCGACAGCACGTCCTCGTCTCTGAACAGCACCGTCCGTCCCGGAGATGGGGGGAAAGGGGCAAGTATCCCTACCAGGTCACCTGGTTTGATGAGGCAAGAAATTCCGGAGCCTCGGAAAGGAAACTAAGTCTAAGTTCTGGCCTAGGAGCCCAAAAGAGGCCAGAAACTGTACAAAGCAAGGCCACACTGGTGGAGGAAAGAACACAGGTGAATAATAGGGATACATACCCACCCCAAAACCGGGAGGGACGGAGGCCGGAAAAGACGTTGACGAATGGAGGACAGGTCAGAACCCGTGCGGTCAAATCCCCTGGAGTGGAAGCAGTGGCAGTTGACACATTGAACTGCGTAGGCAGGCAATGTGCCGAGGGCACCGGGGCTTGCCAGCTAAACAGACCACTGATGTGGTAGCTGTAGCAAGTGGCCGGTTGGTGCAGCGATGGTGCGAACCCGGCGGAACCGGAGGCAGGACCAAGGGCAGCTGCACTTGGACCACCATCGCTGCCCTTTTCTGAGGGGGCTATGGACGCCGCGACCCTGAGGGAGGAGGCATGTCCACCAACCAACTCCAGCGGAGTCTCCAAGTTAATGGAGGATGCAAGAGAAGGTGCCACGTCAGCAGAGGTGCCACAATCATTGAACTTGATAATCGATAGTCAATACTAGATTAGAATCAATGAAGCGTATCGAATAGCAAGGACAGAGGAAGTAGTGCATAACATTCACATGTGCATAATTTGTATCAGAAACCACCGAGACTGTCCTTCCCGTGACAAAAAATATAGTTTCGTTGATTACAAGGGTGGAATTGCACCGGTAATATAATTGTAAGTTGGGGTTATCTCAAATCCAAGGTCATTGTGTGATATACCCAAGTCCACTGACAATGTCACATGCCCATAAATTAACGGAGATGGGAAATGTGCTAAGTATATCTTCACATATTTTAATATTGATGGTGACCAGGTGGACAAGTGCAAATGGTGAATACCCGTGAATAGAAAATTGCGAGAGCAATCGTTACTGACTCGTGGGAAGGAAAGCCGGTAATTAGTAATGAGCACAATGCGTTACCAATATCTTTGCACGATCAACAATCGTTAACCTGTCCGTTGGATATTAAACTGTAAAACAGGGTATCCAAATATGTCCGGTACTTTTCGACATCCGAAATAAAGAACTCAGAGTAATCGCAGCCGAAAATGGTCATCGAATATCGGCAGTATCAACATTTCATCGATTATTCGATTAATCGTGGCACCCCTACCTGTCGGAGGAAAAAAACATTACGATGTTTTCATCGTAAAAGGATTGAGCCTTATGTTCAATGTAGAGAGAAGAGGCAAGCCACACTGCGGCTATTTTATCTAGCATCCGTGAGGAAAATTATTGTAAAATATTGTAATGCAAAATATTGTAAATGATTACTTCTAATACATTTGGATAGGATTTTGTCAGGGACCAAACTCCAAACTGGAGCTTAGTGGAGACGACAACACGATATTGCATCCGGTGCAGTGTTAAAAAATCCCGACGAGAACCCGAATGACTCTAAAGAGCATCGGTTTTTTCTATTGAGTATTGTTTTATGCAAACAAAAACGATATTTGTTCGAAGTGATTCTCGTAAATAAAACAAAATTAAAATATTTGTTAATGAAAATATCCACCCACGGACTACTGTCATTAATAAGACAGTATTGTAGAATAAAAGATTGTTGAACAATTGTAAAACTAAATTGCGAAAATTGGAAAACATGTGCGTAGTGCACGAAATTAGGCAACTGCGTGTTGTCGTTCGCAATAGCATAAAGAGAAACGTTCATGAGAAATGAACAGATAAAAAATGCGACTTATCTTGCGTCTAGAAGAATTTAAAAATGAATGAGGTCTTGTCTTTCAATCGCTGTTATAGTGGAAGGACTCGCATGATTGGTCCAAAGATATAATCGCCATTAATTGGCATTTGACAAGTGCGCGTACTCGAGGTATTCCGTACCGATTGAGCAGACGACACTCAGTACATATGCTTCTATATATGTGTGGGGCTCCCTGCAGCATTATATAATTGGATTGATTTAAATGAAATTTCTGAAAGAATCCTCATTCTACAGTAATGCCCTAAATAATCGACTCCTTAACCACAGCAGAATTATGGGTAACTTTTCAGGATTTAGTCGGAAATATGGCTTGTTGCCATTCATCGGAAAGCTGTCAGTGAGAGCATTCCGATGAATGGCAACAAGCCATATTTCCGACTAAATCCTGAAAAGTTACCATAATTACCCATAATTCTGCTGTGGTTAAGGAGTCGATTATTTAGGGCATTACCGTATAAATCGTGAGTTGGGATTTCATAAATAATTCCACACATTAATTAGTACCTTAGTGAGTTATTCGGTAGAATAATAAATCTATCGTGGTTCGTAATTTCATCGATTCCTCTCCACCACACAATTTGTGGGCGTGGCTCTCCCTCAGCCTTACAGTCGTATGTCACTGTCGTTCCTTGTTGTACTCGTTTACTCGTTGGCTCGATAACAAATGTAGGCTGTCCTTAAATGATGGTAAGATTACAGATGCAGACATAAGTTACTAATGTATTATTATATATATCATTTCTCGACCTGTAAACATGTCATCTTCAAATCATTAAAAAACAAGAGCATCGCTAGGGTGTGGCAATTAAAATATGCCAGTGGTAATTCCAACAAAGTGCCATTCCTCTGGTAAAAATGGGTGGGTGGAACCCAAATTCATATACTCACATACCAAATTTCATTCCATTCAGTTCAGACTTACTAAAGTTATCATCCGGAAACAAAAATTGAGTGCAAAATCTCTCACCCACAAACTTCGCGGTAACATCAAACAAGAATTACGTCAGCATTGTCAAGAAATTGTGCACCTGCTACATCGTAACTGGTTGAGTGAACATGATTTATAATATCTTGGTGTCACTTTCTCTGCGAGATTCCCTTTCATCCTCGATCAAAGAAAGCACCATTATTGATTGTAAATTATATTGGTATCACTGCAAGTCGCATGGGACTTCACCTTGTTTATATGAAACGACGCTTTATTTGTGTTTCACTTGTATGTTTTGATTTTGGTACAGGGAAAATATATGAAGTCGGAAAAAAGTTTAGGGTCGGCATCCAGAAACCGAAATACCGGAAACACACCTTTTTTTTTTTTGGCTTAAGATATAGAAGTTATACATCATGTATCCAACTGCGTGATGCTATCGTGCATATATATAATCCGAGAGAGAATGAAGGTGGTTCCGTCCTTACAATAATGTATTTTTAAACTCCCGAGATCATGAATTGGATTCCTGCAGGCCGCCTAGTTTGTTTCACGCATTCTTTCACTTCGCAGTGGAGGGCGGTTCGCGGTAAATTTAACGTGGTTACACGCGGTCACGAAAAAAATAACGCAGTGTTCGGCGGTAACGAGCACCAATAACGCAGTGACCTGCGGTAATAACCGCCCTCCACTGCAGTACAAAATGATAAACGCGGTATTCTTGTGGTAGCACCGCGGTAAGTACTGGCCCATAACCTCGTTAAACAGGTCGCTTAATAAGAGCATAGCTGTATGTAAGATTGTATATGTGAAAATTTTAGTACGAGATAACTCGTAGTTGGCACCCAGCACCACCCATCTAAACCTGGAATGTGGGATATATTATTTCCTGGCTGTGACAACGAGTTATGTTGTAGCCAGAACTAGTGCAGGGTACTCCAAAAGGTAAAATGAGCACATGTTTATTATTTATAATATCGAATATGATCATCTGATGAAGTACTCATGAGAAAAACGTGGTAAAGTGTGGATACGAGATAACTCGTAGTCGGCACCCAGCCAAAATACCATGAGATGTCGTTGCTCTGTGCCGACTACGAGTTATCTCGTAGTTCATTTATGCCATGTTTTTATGTGATCCAAGCTGATACATGCCCAGTTTTGGGGTTTGAGGGTGGTTATATGGTGCTATCTACCTATTAAATACTTAATATAAAGTTGGCACCCTGGAATGTTACACTATAGGTTTCCAGCACTCAACATGTTAATCTCCACAGACCGAATGCATGTATCAGTGTAAATATAAGTTTGCAAAATGTAATTCTGTGATGTGCATTATTAGTTTTTACCCATTCAATTATTCAAACTAAATTAAATCAAAGAGTGACGAAAACTAAACTAAATCTATTTAAAATCACTAGTTATTACTAGCAAGTTTATCCTATCATTAGCCGTTAACTTACTTCTTATAGTAAGCATGGCGACACCCTCTGAAGTTCCGACATCATTTGTAGCAACACATCTGTATTCTCCAGCATCAGATTTCTTAAAATAAACATTTATCATTTTTTATCACATAATTTGCCCATAAAAGCACTTTCATAATTATTGGTAAGACACAAGTTTAATATCAGCGCGTGGGATGACGTCACACCGTTCATTTTATCCTGTGATAAAATGTATCTCAAACTCGTTCTATTTTATATGTAATTTATCAACTAAATTCTATTTGAGCCTCGGTAAACCTCGGCTCAAACGAATTTAGTGAACTCGGTTGATAAATTCCGAATAAAATAGAAACTCATGTGAGATCCCCTTTATATTTTATTGTGAACGACATGAATCCTGCTGGCCAGAATATTCTTTTGGCCATTTCTGATTATTTTTTCAAAATTTTTGGCCAAATTCAACAAGAGCATTGCTAGGAGGTAGCAAAAATATGCCCGTGGTAATTCCAACAAACGGTCATTACTCTGGTGAAAATTTGCAGGAGAACCCAAATTGGCCTGTATTTTGTGCTAGTAAACGCATATACCAAATTTCATTTTATTCAGTTGAGATCATCTAAAGTAATCATGCAGAAACCAAAAGTAAATGGGTGGATGGACCAATAACATAATACGTCCTGTTTTTTTAAAAACATTTGTATAAAAACCAAAATTATAGGATCATATTATGTCAGCTCTTGCTATTAGCCAATCAGCGTCAATAAATAGTGACGGTGTATGAACCAATATTAGGTCAGTGACCCCATATGAAATCAATATTAGGTGTTACGGGACGCTTAGTGGTCAGATATGGTGTCATTTCCTGTTCACCAACTGGTTTATTCTATATATCACCTTCAATGGGCGATTACCTGTTAAACGCGACCACCTAATTTTCAGTTCAAAACACAAATTCAACCTGCGAGACCACCACCATTTATTATAGAGAAAGAAGCAGACACTTCATTTAAACTAAGTTAAAATACTCAGAATTCCACTCGATACAGCCGGATATGCACGACACCGAAAATACAAAATCGGAATAAACTACAAAATGGACTCGTCCTAAGAAATTGACACATTCCACCATTTTATATTAACAAATTTTAAGAAGCAGAAAAAATAAAAAACGAAACAGAGGTAACACAGGTTACAACTGGACATGCATGAAACATAAAGTACTAAATGGACCAGTCATAGTTTTACCCACACATGAAATTGACACATTCCGTTCGCATGCTTTGTGACAGTGGTTATTTGACAGCTGTGTGATTATGTGTTAGTCTGGAGGCCACTAACAAATAGGTCTGTTGAAATGAAGTAGATGCATGATTGCATATTTGTTTTGACAAAGGCTTGAACTGTCTCAGAGCAATTAACTAATATATATAGGGATGCCCAAATTGTGAAAAAGGGATTAGTGGCAGATGCGTGTATAGGGCCCTGCGAATCGATTCGATTCGAAAGTGTTCGTCTGATTCGATTCGGAGTCGAATCTTTGGTGACAGGTGCATTTCCTTGCTTTCTACAGACCACAATGCTCTTACCAGAAAAGAAATTTCACTATAATAACGTAGTAAAATACTTAAACGTACGCACGCACCATTATGTCCGATGCCAGGACATGTAATGTTATCGCCAAACAATTTAATCATAAACTGTCAATTCACAACATACTATAAAAACATTGGTTGGCACACATTTAGTTATTAAAGTTATTTCTCGATAACCTAAATTTCTTGATTACTTCTGCTATTGAAATGACAGCACTCATAGCAGCATCGTGCCATATGACCACGCCTATATACCGCGTACCTAAAATGTACATGGAAACTATTCAATATTTTTTTTTATATAAACAGGGAATCCGATGCTTCATACAAATTCCTTCAAGTACTGCTCTGCCATTACAGTTACTGCCAATTACCCATGAGTATTTAGGTGCATAAGTACCTAGAAAAATCAACAAGACTCGATCGAGCTAACATTTGCAACGAAATATGGTTTCAGAAACTAACAACTCGTGTCACAGTACATGCGGAATATTTCTGGAATACCTGCTGCGACAGTGGATCGATCAGTTGATCAATGCATGTACACAGTTCACTAGCCAATCAAAAGAGACAAATTCATGATACCACTTGATCCTGCTTGATCACTGATAATTGGATGTCTGATTGACATTCATATCAATTTCAACTTTGGTGTGTGTCTTTTCGACAGCAATATAAATCTCAAAGTTTTACGCTTCCTTTATACTTATACCTTCTGCGGTTATGGTGGTTCTCTTGTGAAATTGCTACGCCGGTTATATAATTTATCTTCAAACTTTTCGGTTATAATGCATAACCTTAATCGACACGAGAGTTATTTCTCAACTGATATATAACTAATTGACCCAATCTGTAAGAGAGACATAAGTGAACAACAACATTGTCATACAAGCTTAAGGCTATGTGCTAGTGTCGTTCCGGGAATCATTGGACATTCTATTATTCATAACACACATGTATGCCAGATTTAAGATATTTGTTTGATTTGAGTCAATACGAGTCTGATTCTAAGTTCTGAGTATTTTTGTAAACATTGTCCGATAAGTCTTGAGGTTCAACTTCAAGCGACAGACAACACAATTATCGCAAGTGTATATGTAGTGAAAGTGAAAAATACTGCGCTATTCAACGAAATGAAACAGGCATCACGCAGTACACTTGTCCCTATTTACGTCAACATTCGTTCTCCCATTCATGTATGCTCTTTGTATTTGTATTTAACGATTCCTTAATTAGGCACAGAAAATGCATAGACATTTGTTGTAAGCGCATATTGCACTACATCGATGATCACCATTCGAGTTTTGCCAGGCAATTTCAGGTGTTTCTTCGACGTTATATGTATTTGAACTAGATTGGCTCAGTAACAATTATTTGATTCGAGATTCGATTCGATTTCGAATCGTTTGCCTGATTCGATTCGAGATTCGATTCGAAATGAAAACACCCGATTCGCAGGGCCCTATGCGTGTACTCATTTTAAATGTTGACATGCGTGGCCCTACTGATTATCCACATTGTCAAATGCAGGAGAAATGGGTGGTTTATCCGTATTTTAGAGGTTTTCGCTATAGCAATCAGGGGAGTCTCATGGACAATCTGTGAAACTTAACCCTTTGAGTGCCAGGTCCGATTTTTGTATCAACCCATATACCATGTGCCAATGCATTCTCTTATATATGCAAGTCGACCATAGGTCGCCTCGCATATATAAGAGAATGCATTGGCCTAACAATTTTTTATCATTTTTTTTATAAATTTTTCTTGCATTCTTTAACAAAAAACTTAAGATTTCCCTGCAGGGAGCCCCACACATATATAGAAGCATATAGAAGAGTGTCGTCTGCTCATGTTTGTCCGGGGCTCTGTTTGGGTGAAATTATAAAATTGTTAAAGAATACAAGAAAAAATTATTAAAATTGTAAAAAATTGTTAGGCCAATGCATTCTCTTATATATGCGAGGCGACCTATGGTCGACTCGCATATATAAGAGAATGCATTGGCACAGGGCTCTTAGAGAGAAGAGTGTCATTTGCAGAATGATGTCCCCAGAGGGTGAATTTAGTGATGCTATCCCGCCTAGTGGGGGGTCTCATGGACAATCTGTGAAACTTTACAGCTCTGGAACCTAGCAAGCCTTGAAATAGTGTGTCTGTCATTTGCAGATTGAGGTCCCCAGAGGTTGAATTTAGTGATGCTACCATGCACAGTGGACTAGCATAAGTAAATTCACCCTCTGGGGACCTCATTCTGTTCAGGCCTCATATTCCAGGGAGTATCTGTAGTCTCAAATTAACATTTTTTTTTTTAAACCCTCCAACCATGGGGCATTAACAAGAAGGACTTTTAACAGTCGCCTCCTTTTCATATTTAACATTTTTTAAAGTTATTTTTTCCCTTCTAGATCTGTTCAGTTTCTATATCCCCTAATTTGCAGAAGATAAAATGCATAATCGAGGTGACTAATGGATGGACATTTTTAAACTTCAACTGAGGAACTTTAATCTCATCCTAGGTCTCTCATAGCAATTGAGTCCTAAGCAGAATGAGGTCCCCAGAGGGTGAATTTGGTGACCTCATTCTGCAAATGTCAGACTCACTATTTGAAGGCTTGTGGGTAACTTACAGTAATGCCCGAAATAATCGACTCTTTAACCACAGCAGAATTATGGGTAATTTTTCTGTGGATAAGGAGTCGATTATTTAGGGCATTACTGTAGTACCAAATCCATGAGACAACGACCAATGTAGGTTCGCTGGTAAACAGGATTACTTACCATTGAGTTATAAATAACAAAAGATCCGTTCCTATGTTGTTGAATCCTATTACAGAAATATAGCTGGCATCCGTTCTAGTGAGGACTACTTACCGTTGAGTTATAATAACCAAAGATCGGTTCTTGAATTGTTGAATCCTATTAGAGAAATAAACCGGGCTTCCATTCTTCTAGTCAGGACTACTTACCGTTGAGTTATAAATAACCAATGATCTGTTCCTGAGTTGTTGAATCCTATTAGAGAAATAGACCGGGCGTCCATTCTAGTCAGGACTACTTACTGCTGAGTTATAAATAACCAATGATCTGTTCCTGAATTGTTGAATCCTATTAGAGAAATAGACCGGGCATCCATTCTAGTGAGGACTACTTACCGTTCAGTTATAAATAACCAAAGATCGGTTTTTGAGTTGTTGAATCCTATTAGAGAAATAAACCGGGCTTCCATTCTTCTAGTCAGGACTATACTTACCGTTGAGTTATAAATAACCAATGATCCGTTCCTGAGTTGTGTAATCCTATTAGAGAAATAGACCGGACGTCCGTTCTTGGTCCACATGATCCTCGGAGCGGGATCACCTCCGACAGAGCATGTTAACACAACCTTCTCAGCTATACTGCTGGCTGTGTTCCCAGGTGACACCACATTTGGAGGAACTAAAAGATAAAAATTATATACAAATAATAATAAGGCCAAATAAATACAAATTCAGTGTTCTCAGGCATCTCCCTCGTCACTCAGGCACCTCCCGCGTTACTGAAATATTATTTTAAAATCTGTGTCAAACATTTTTTCAATATTTTCTGTTAGAAATGTTACATTTGAGTAACGAAAATGAATAATTTTGTTTCCCGATTTTGAGAAAGAATAAAATAATACAAAGATTTCCTACCTCATCATCATGGGGACTCGTCTTGTTTTTGGAATTCGTTCGGTAAATAAAGTTGAAAAAAATCGAGCACAAACACATCGGGTGAAATATGGATGACTTCGGAATGACTTGCGGAACATTCATGACCAATTATAGGTTATGTCATCATGTTTAAGTACATGTTAGCGACAAATTATTGTTTGAAATAAAACATGTCTCCTGATGATGGTGGCCGGGTATATACAGTAATGCCTTAAATAATCGACTCCTTAACCACAGCACAATTATGGGTAATATTTCAGGATTTAGTTGGAAATATGGCTTGTTGCCATCCATTGGAAAGTTCTTAGTAAGAGCTTTCAGATGAATGGCAACAAGCCATATTTCCGACTAAATCATGAAAAATTACCTATAATTCTGCTGTGGTTAAGGATTCGATTATTTAGGGCATTACCATACTACAAACTGTAGGAGGAATTGATTACACCATTATGATACAAAGTGCATATTCACTAAATATGTTGCACATCTTCAATGTGTCGAGAAAGGGTCATCAACTTTAAAATAAAAAGCATTAACCCTTTGAGTGCCAGGCCGATTTTTGTATCAACCCATATACCCTGTTCCAATGCATTCTCTTATATATGCGAGTCGACCATAGGTCGCCTCGCATATATAAGAGAATGCATTGGCTTAACAATTATTTATTGTTTTTACAAATTTTTACAATTTTAATATATTTTATTATATTCTTTAACAGACTTATTGTGTAGGTTTGGGCCGATAATATCGGCCCCTGGCACTCAAAGGGTTAAACATTTCTGTGTCAAAAAATGGCAATAAATCCGACAAAATGACTCTGACTGAACTCAAAATCGCATATAGAAGAGTGTTGTCTGCTCATGTTTGTCTGGGGCTCTGTATGGGTGAAATTATAAAATTGTTAAAGAATACAAGAAAAAATTACTAAAATTGTAAAAAATTGTTAGGCCAATGCATTCTCTTATATATGCGAGGCGACCTATGGTCGACTCGCATATATAAGAGAATGCATTGGCACAGGGTAACAAAAATTCTGTGTGAAGGTTCCCATGCTGGTTGACATCTGGGCCAAGTTTTAAAACATTGACAGGAAAATGACAGAATACAGGTTTGGACAAAAGATGGGTATGATTCTATGTCAAAAAAGGGCAATAACTCTGCCAAAATAAGCGCAACCAAACTCAGATATAGCAGGTGTGCAGGTTTTAAAAAAATGATGGAATACAGGCTCGGACAAAAGATGCATCTCAGGATGTACAATTCTATGTCGAAATAGGGTAATAACTCCGCCAAAATGAGTCCGACCGAATTCAAAATCACAGGTGTGCAGGTTCTCATGCTAGTTGATATATATTTTTTAAATTGACCAGAAAATGGCAGAATTAATACAGGCTCCGACATAGTTCCAGACAGATGGACATGGGTCATTACTATAGTCCTCTGACGGAATATCGGAGGACAAATATTGATTTTATAACTAGGTCAAAGGCCTCTGAGCGGACAGGGACGATGACAACCAGATTTCTTCGGTAGATATCTCAACTTCGCTTTGTTCAATTTCATCGAGTTATATGTCAAATGAAAGGGAATTTTATTGCTGATAAGACACAATGGAGGATATTTTGATCAAAATGATCCATTTCTAGAATGTATTAGGGCTTTGATAGTTGGGGTGATTTTAGCTAAAATCGATCATTTGAACCTTGTCACTGGTATTTTAGTAATTTCCCCCAGAGACCTGTGATTCCTGCCGGTGTTCATACATACCAAATACGATAACAGTGGAGAATGTCTGATTCCTGCCAGCGGGATTCTCAGCCACACATGAGTAGTTACCAGCATCAGCCTGTTGTGCGTTGTGTATCACCAGAATACTCTGTCCATTCACACTCGACGGAGCTGAAATTTCATAGCATATATAGTAATGCCCTAAGTAATCGACTCCTTAAACACAGCAGAATTATGGGTGACTTTTCAGGATTTAGTCGGAAATATGGCTTGTTGCCATTCGTCGGAAAGATCTCCCCGAGAGCTTTCTGATGAATGGCAACAAGCCATATTTCCGAATAAATCCTGAAAAGTTACCCATAATTCTGCTGTGTTTAAGGAGTCGATTACTTAGGGCATTACTGTATATAAAATCTTGTCGCTAGAACAATTTAGAATGTCAGTAGAAAATATTAGAAGGATCTAAAATATCTTCCAATATATAGTCTTGTCATAAGAAAAATATATAGACAATATTTAAAGTTACTCAATCTGATCAGACGGTTCCCATATCATCAAGTTACAACAACCACAACATTAAAGGTACTCAATCCTATTAGACGGTCACCATATCATCAAGTTACAACAACCACAACATTTCTTAAAAATACGCTTTTGTTATCAGAATCGATTAATTATTACAAAATAATGCTAACCACTGTCAGCTATTGTATAAAATTTCCCAAAACGAGTTATTTATCAACATGTTGTTCAACGAAATACGGCCTTATTATCACTTGTCTATCAGCTGCTTGGCAATGTAACTTACAAGGTATCGGATATCCTCTGTGTAACCAATGGATCTTTGGCACAGGCGTTCCTTTAGCTCCACAGTGAAGTTCCAGCCTGCTGTCCAGAGTAACTTCCACAATCTTAGAAGGCTCTTCATCAAAGTGTGGTGGAACTGAAACAAAACACTTCTATATACATCAGGAACCTACATTTGTACATCAATAATGTAATCTCTAAACCATCGATTAATATGTTCAGGAACCTGCATCAAGGAACCTGCATCAATAATGTAACCTCTAAACCATCGCTTAATATGATCAGGAACCTATGTCACTAATGTAACCTCTAAACCACCCTTCATATGTTCAGGAACATGTCACTAATGTAATCTCTAAACTGCTACTTCCGACTTTCAGGAACCTACGTCACTAATGTAATCTCTAAACCGTCGCTTCAGACATTCATGAACCTACGTCACTAATGTAATCTCTAAACAGTCGCTTCAGACATTAGTGACTAATGTAATCTTGAATGTTCAGGAACCTCCGTCACTAATGTAATCTCTAAACCGATGCTTCAGATGTTCAGAAACCTAAGTCACTAATGTAACCTCTAAACCGCTGCTTCAGACGTTCAGGAACCTACGTGACTAATGTAACCTCTAAACAGCCACTTCAGATGATCAGGAACCTACGTCACTAATGTAATCTCTAAACCATTGCTTCAGACATTCAGGAAACTATGTCACTAATGTAATCTCTAAATCCCCGCTTTAGACATTCAGGAACCTACGTTCCAATAAAAACAATATGTCATCGCTCAAGATCAACAAATATGATCGGAGTGTGACGACTGAAACAGATAAATTTATGGTTAAAAATGAAGGATCAGGGAGGGAACCCATTTTTTGTTAGGAATTCCATTACCGGTACTGAAATATTCATCATATTTGTAGCTATGCACTTCCAAATAAAGTTATTAACCAAAATAAATTATTGGGGTCCCCTGATCCTTAACTAATATACAGTCCATAAAGAGTGTGCATTAACCCTTTACCCAACAAAACGGCCAAAAACGCCCAAAGAAAGCTTCAACAGCCTAAAATATCTTCGGTCTGTCTCACTAATACCATACAAATATGGATATCATTGGAACCGGTTCATTGACCACATTGTGATGGTTACAGTTGTGCCCTGTGCCAATGCATTCTCTTATATATGCGAGTCGACCATAGGTCGCCTCGCATAAGTAAGAGAATGCATTGGCCTATAAAAAATCTTTTTTTAACACTTTTTACCATTTTTTCTTACAACAATTTTTTCTTACATTTTTATCATTTTTAATATGTTAAGCCAATGCATTCTCTTATATATGCAAGGCGACCTATGGTCGACTCGCATATATAAGAGAATGCATTGGCACAGGGCCATTATGTTGGGTAAAGGGTTAAGCAGAACACCCAAAGCCATAACAATTGTTTTGGGATAGTGATTGACGGTGACCCACTCAACACCGAAAGATTGAGTGGCGAGGATTAGCGCAACATGGTGGTAACACTTTCATCCGAACCTCGTTATATACGACCACGAATCACGACGACACACCGTGGATCACCAATAATCACCGCGACACACCATGGATCACCGGTAATCACCACAACAGACCATGAATCACCGGTAATCACTGCGACACACCATTGATCACTGCGATTCTCAGTGGTTCGTGTTGATTCTCAGTGGTTTGAGGTGATTCTCTGTGGTTTGCGGTGATTCCAAGTGGTTGGCCATGATTGTCAGTGGTTCACGGTGATTCTCAGTGGTTCACGGCGATTCTCAGTGGTTCACGGTAATTCTCAGTAGTTTGCGGTGATTCCCAGTGGTTGGCCATGATTGTCAGTGGTTCATGGTGATTCTCAGTGGTTCACGGCGATTCTCAGTGGTTCACGGTAATTCTCAGTAGTTTGCGGTGATTCCCAGTGGTTGGCCATGATTGTCAGTGGTTCACAGTGATTCTCAGTGGTTCACGGCGATTCTCAGTGGTTCACGGTAATTCTCAGTGATTCGTGGTGATTCTCAGTGGTTCATGGTGATTATCAGTGGTTTGAGGTGATTCTCTGTGGTTCACAGTGATTCTCAGTGGTTCGCCTTAATTCTTAGTGGTTCACGGCGATGTCAGTGGTTCACGGTGATTCTCAGTGGTTCGCCTTAATTCTTAGTGGTTCACGGCAATTCTCAGTGGTTCACAGTGATTCTCAGTGGTTCACAGTGATTCTCAGTGGTTTGTGGTGATTCTCAGTGGTTCGCGTTGATTCTCAGACTCAGTGGTTCCATGATTCTCACTGGTTCACGGTGATTCTCAGTGGTTTGTGGTGATTCTTAGTGGTTCACAGTGATTCTCAGTAGTTCCATGATCCTCACTGGTTCACGGTGATTCTCAGTAGTTTGCGGTGATTCTTAGTGGTTTGTGGTGATCCTCACTGGTTCACGGTGATTCTCAGTAGTTTGCGGTGATTCTTAGTGGTTTGCGGTGATTCTCAGTGGTTTGTGGTGATTCTTAGTGGTTCACAGTGATTCTCAGTGGTTCCATGATTCTCACTGGTTCATGGCAATTCTCAGTTGTTCACAGTGATTCTCAGTGGTTTGTGGTGATTCTCAGTGGTTTGTGGTGATTCTCAGTGGTTCGCGTTGATTCTCAGTGGTTCCATGATTCTCACTGGTTCACAGTGATTCTCACTGGTTCACGGCAATTCTCACTGGTTCACGGCAATTCTCAGTGGTTCACAGTGATTCTCAGTGGTTCACAGTGATTCTCAGTGGTTTGTGGTGATTCTCAGTGGTTCACGTTGATTCTCAGTGGTTCCATGATTCTCACTGGTTCACGGTGATTCTCAGTGGTTTGTGGTGATTCTTAGTGGTTCACAGTGATTCTCAGTGGTTCCATGATTCTCACTGGTTCACAGTGATTCTCAGTAGTTTGCGGTGATTCCCAGTGGTTGGCCATGATTGTCAGTGGTTCACAGTGATTCTCAGTGGTTTGTGGTGATTCTTAGTGGTTCACAGTGATTCTCAGTGGTTCCATGATTCTCACTGGTTCACGGCAATTCTCAGTGGTTTGTGGTGATTCTTAGTGGTTCACAGTGATTCTCAGTGGTTCCATGATTCTCACTGGTTCACGGCAATTCTCAGTGGTTCCATGATTCTCACTGGTTCACAGTGATTCTCAGTAGTTTGCGGTGATTCCCAGTGGTTGGCCATGATTGTCAGTGGTTCACGGTGATTCTCAGTGGTTTGTGGTGATTCTTAGTGGTTCACAGTGATTCTCAGTGGTTCCATGACTCTCACTGGTTCACGGTGATTCTCAGTAGTTTGCGGTGATTCCCAGTGGTTGGCCATGATTGTCAGTGGTTCACAGTGATTCTCAGTGGTTTGTGGTGATTCTTAGTGGTTCACAGTGATTCTCAGTGGTTCCATGACTCTCACTGGTTCACGGTGATTCTCAGTAGTTTGCGGTGATTCCCAGTGGTTGGCCATGATTGTCAGTGGTTCACAGTGATTCTTAGTGGTTCACAGTGATTCTCAGTGGTTCCATGATTCTCACTGGTTCACGGCAATTCTCAGTGGTTCAGTGATTCTCAGTGGTTCACAGTGATTCTCAGTGGTTTGTGGTGATTCTCAGTGGTTCGCGTTGATTCTCAGTGGTTCCATGATTCTCACTGGTTCACGGTGATTCTCAGTGGTTTGTGGTGATTCTTTGTGGTTCACAGTGATTCTCAGTGGTTCCATGATTCTTAGTGGTTCACGGTGATTCTCAGTAGTTTGCGGTGATTCCCAGTGGTTGGCCATGATTGTCAGTGGTTCACGGTGATTCTCAGTGGTTTGTGGTGATTCTTAGTGGTTCACAGTGATTCTCAGTGGTTCCATGATTCTCACTGGTTCACGGTGATTCTCAGTAGTTTGCGGTGATTCCCAGTGGTTGGCCATGATTGTCAGTGGTTCACGGTGATTCTCAGTGGTTTGTGGTGATTCTTAGTGGTTCACAGTGATTCTCAGTGGTTCCATGATTCTCACTGGTTCACGGTGATTCTCAGTGGTTCAGTGATTCTCAGTGGTTCACAGTGATTCTCAGTGGTTTGTGGTGATTCTCAGTGGTTCGCGTTGATTCTCAGTGGTTCCATGATTCTCACTGGTTCACGGTGATTCTCAGTGGTTTGTGGTGATTCTTAGTGGTTCACAGTGATTCTCAGTGGTTCCATGGTTCTCACTGGTTCACGGTGATTCTCAGTGGTTTGTGGTGATTCTTAGTGGTTCACAGTGATTCTCAGTGGTTCCATGATTCTCACTGGTTCACGGTGATTCTCAGTAGTTTGCTGTGATTCCCAGTGGTTGGCCATGATTGTCAGTGGTTCACGGTGATTCTCAGTGGTTCACGGCGATTCTCAGTGGTTCACAGTGATTATCAATGGTTCGTCTTGTTTGTCAGTGGTTCACAGTGATTCTCAGTGGTTCACTGCAATTCTAAGTGGTTCGCGGTAATTCTCAGTGGTTGGCCATGATTGTCAGTGGTTCGCGATAACTCTCAGTGGTTACGGTGATTCTCAGTGATTTGTGGTAATTCTCTGTGATTTTCAGTGATTCTCAGTGGATCATAGTGATTCTCAGTGGTTGGTCATGATTCTCAGTTATTCGTGGTGACTCTCAGTGGTTTGTGGTGATTCTCAGTGGTTGGCCATGATTGTCAGTGGTTCGCGATAACTCTCAGTGGTTACGGTGATTCTCAGTGATTTGTGGTAATTCTCTGTGATTTTCAGTGATTCTCAGTGGATCATAGTGATTCTCAGTGGTTGGTCATGATTCTCAGTTATTCGTGGTGACTCTCAGTGGTTTGCTTTAATTCTCAGTGGTTCATGGTGATTCTCAGTGGTTTGTGGTGATTCTCAGTGGTTCACAGTGATTCTCAGTGATTCCATGATTCTCACTGGTTCACGGTGATTCTCAGTAGTTTGCGGTGATTCTCAGTGGTTGGCCATGATTGTCAGTGGTTCACGGTGATTCTCAGTGGTTTGTGGTGATTCTCAGTGGTTCACGGTAATTCTCAGTGGTTCACGGTAATTCTCAGTAGTTCGCGGTGATTCTCAGTGGTTCGCGGTGATTCTCAGTGGTTTACGGTTATTCTCAGTAGATCGCGGTGATTCTCAGTGGTCCGCGGTTATTCTCAGTAGATCGCGGTGATTCTCAGTGGTTCATGGCAATCAATTCTCAGTGGTTCATGGTGATTCTCAGTGGTTCTGTGATTCTCAGTGGTTTGCGGTTATTCGCAGTAGATCGCGGTGATTCTCAGTGCTTCATGGTGTTTCTTGGTGAGCCCTGGTCAGTCTCCATGATTTCTGTCGATTCATATTAATCTGCTACATGCAACTTCACCATGGATCACCACAAAAAAAATTTCTGTGTGGGGTAGCATCACTAAATTCACCCTCTGGTGGCCTCATGACAGACATACTATTTCAAGGCATGCCACTCCACATGTACTAGAAATAGTTTCATCTTTCAATAAAACTATGACATATTCATATTTTTGTATGATAGTTTTAATTAAGAAATGAATGTAGTAGGTGTGTGTATTATTGCGGTACCACAGCGACGTATTCCCCAATAACACACACACCCACCACATTCAATTTTTATAATATATATATATCATTTTGATGATGTATTCCCACAAAAATGCTGACTGTATTTTATATATTTTTATGATATCTGCAGATAATTTGAGACTAGCCCACGCAGCATATAAGTCAGCCCAATATAAGATTTCCAAACTCTTAACTATGATAACGTGATGAATATAAATAACTGGCTTCAGATGCAATTCAGTTGAACTTTTAAAAGCATGCCCAATTATTCTGCTGACCACATTTAGTGCTTAGTTCAGATTAGGTCAACAGTTTGTATCTTCCTGTTTGTGAAACACTCTTCGCATTATTGGGATGTATACCGGGTGACCCAATTGGCAGTTGACCAATCACGAAACAGGATTTAGTGTCACACAGATGGGCTATGTAAATATTATAATTATTAACCATTCCATGACTGGAGCATCCTGAAATTTTATGAAAACCCTGTACCAATGCATTCTCTTATATATAAGAGAATACATTGGCCTAACAATATTTGCCTTGACCTTGTAAGCCAGTGCATTCTCTTATATATGCAAGGCTCCCTATGGGAGACTCTCATATATAAGAGAATGCACTGGTACAGTATCTTTAATGTGACACCGGCACAGATCCTGTCATGAAATGGTTAATACATCCTTTTCTATGGAAAAAACCCGTCAATGAGTATTTAGTCAAGAAAGGGTGAATCAGGTAAACTCTCATCAATGAGTATTTAGTAAAGAAAGGGTAAATCAGGTAACTACTCGTCAATGAATATTTTGTAAAGAAAGGGTGAATAAGGTAACTACTCATCAATGAGTATTTAGTAAAGAAAGGGTGAATAAGGTAACTAATCATCAATGCGTATTTAGTAAAGAAAGGGTAAATCAGGTAACTACTCGTCAATGAGTATTTAGTAAAGAAAGGGTAAATCAGGTAACTACTCGTCAATGAATATTTTGTAAAGAAAGGGTGAATAAGGTAACTACTCATCAATGAGTATTTAGTAAAGAAAGGGTGAATAAGGTAACTACTCATCAATGAGTATTTAGTAAAGAAAGGGTGAATAAGGTAACTAATCATCAATGAGTATTTAGTAAAGAAAGGGTAAATCAGGTAACTACTCGTCAATGAATATTTTGTAAAGAAAGGGTGAATAAGGTAACTACTCATCAATGAGTATTTAGTAAAGAAAGGGTGAATAAGGTAACTAATCATCAATGCGTATTTAGTCAAGAAAGGGTAAATCAGGTAACTACTCGTCAATGAGTATTTAGTAAAGAAAGGGTGAATAAGGTAACTAATCATCAATGAGTATTTAGTATAGAAAGGGTTAATAAGGTAACTACTCGTCAATGAATATTTTGTAAAGAAAGGGTGAATAGGTAACTACTCATCAATGAGTATTTAGTAAAGAAAGGGTTAATAAGGTAACTACTCGTCAATGAATATTTTGTAAAGAAAGGGTGAATAGGTAACTACTCATCAATGAGTATTTAGTATAGAAATGGTGAATAAGGTAACTAATCATCAATGAGTATTTAGTATAGAAAGGGTTAATAAGATAACTACTCATCAATGAGTATTTAGTAAAGAAAGGGTGAACAGTGAATGCTGAATGTAATTGTACCTTGAACTCTGAGTTGTCGTCGCGCAGTCTGTTTGCCGGCTTCATTCGTAGCAGTACATATATAAGTTCCTCTATCTCGAGACTGTATAAAAAAATATTACTGAATGATTTACGGAAATGTAAACTATGGACTTATCAATCAATAAATCTAACTAACTATGGACTTATCAATCAATAAATCTAACTAACTATGGACTTATCAATCAATAAATCTAACTAACTATGGACTTATCAATCAATAAATCTAACTAACTATGGACTTATCAATCAATAAATCTAACTAACTATGGACTTATCAATCAATAAATCTAACTAACTATGGACTTATCAATCAATAAATCTAACTAACTATGGACTTATCAATCAATAAATCTAACTAACTATGGACTTATCAAATCAATAAATCTAACTAACTATGGACTTATCAAATCAATAAATATAACTAACTATGGACTTATCATATCAATAAATATAACTACAGTAATGCTCTAAATAATCAACTTCTTAACCACAGCAGAATTATGGGTAATTTTTCAGGATTTAGTCGGAAATATGGCTTGTTGCCATTCAACGGAAAGCTCTCACAGAGAGCCTTAAATAATAGACTCCTTAACCACACTGAGAGCTTTCCGATGAATGGCAACAAGCCATATTTTTGACTAAATCCTGAAAAGTTACCCATAATTTTGCTGTGGTTAAGGAGTCGATTATTTAGGGCATTACTATAGGTCTAGCTCCCACAGCAGTTTTTATAACTGAATGGGAGAATCAATTTAGTATATAAATGGTTAAGAATCGTGTTCTTCTCATAAAGAAATATTGCTCAATTTGTTTTCAAGATGCATTTGTTAAAGTGAAATGCTCAAGTTTATTTTTTATTTTGTTTTTGACAATGATTACGCTAATTTAATTTAGCTAGAACTCACCCTGATGTCACTGATAATGAGGTCGCCTTTAGAGATCTTGTATCTGTTATTTTTGTTTCGGATAACTCTGCCGTCACGTGACCAAACAATCCTCGGAGTTGGACTTCCGCTAACGTTGCATGGTAGCTTGGTTCTGCCCCCAGAATTCGTGATGTAAAGCTGCTCAGCTGTTGCAATTTCTGGAGGAACTGTTTGACAGACGAGAGAGTAGATTAATGGATTTTTGAGGTAGGCTATTAAATATTCTCAATGCGCAACAAAAATAAAAAATATATTCTCAATGTGAAATAAATACAAGAACATTAAAGGTACTAAATCTGAATCGATCAGATTTCAACAACAACATTTTTATAAATGCCGCTCCAGTTATCAGAATCAATTAATTGCCCAAAAATAATACTAACCACAGTCAACTAAAGTATAAAGTTTCCCAAAACCTGTTATTTATCAAATTTTCATTACATTTGAGATTGTTTAATTTGTGCCGCATGAAACTTTAAAAACAGCAGTTGCATAAAAATTGCACACATGGCAGCACATGGGAGGAAAATGTTGTCGCTAAAGTACAAGCCTGCAAATAGCGTGTCTGTCATTTGCAGAATGAGGTCCCCAGAGGGTGAATTTAGTGACGCTATCCCGCACAGTGGACTATCATCAACAAATTCACCCTCTGGGAACCTCATTCTGCTTAGGCCTTCAACTGCTATGGTAGACCTAGGATCAGATTGAAGTTCCCCAGTTGAAGATGATGTTCACCCATTGGGCACCTCGATTATGAATTTTATCTTCTGCAAATTAGGGGATATAGAAACTTCCCAGAAGGGAAATGTAACTAAAAACAATGTTAATTTAATACTATAGATACTTCCCATAAGATGAAGCCTAAGCAGAATGAGGTCTCCAGAGAGTGAATTTGGTGATGCTAGCCCACTATGTGGGATAGCGTCACTAAATTCACCCCCCTCTGGGGACCTCATTCTGCAAATGACAGACACGCTATTTGCAGGCTTGCTAAAGTATGGTCGTGGTAAGATGACTTAACCTGCAAGAACTTGGTAAGAATGTGCTTTTGGTGTCCAAAGATGCAGGAGAGTCCTCAGTATAACATATCTAAAATCCACTTTGGGAAATCTTTGTTATCCAAGATGGCATCCAACATGGAGAGACTATACTTTATTCCACACCCATTGGCTTATTACAGCAAAATACAGAATAATTGAAACGTTCAATAAAAAAATGTGTATTGTTCTTGAACAATACAAACCTATTACGTCAACAACGTCACTGGCGACGTTAACTTTATTAAAAAATGTCTTCGCTATATTATGGGGTATAGTCTACATTAAGCACATGTTTGTTCAATTAAATACAACAATATCGACCTAAATGTTAGTATGTTACAAGCTGCAATCTTCAGAGTGTGCAATAAACATAGAACAACACAGTTGTGTGAACATGTTAACGTTATTGCACTCGTTTGTCATGCCACGAGGTAAAACTCGAACCTCTGGTTCTTGTTTTACCATCGCGTCACAACAAACTCGTGCAATAACGTTAACCAGTTCACACACTTGTGTCGTTCTATCTATTTATTCCACACCCATTGACGTGAGTCACATGTATTCAACGGAATCCCAGCCATTGAATACATATTAGTGTATACCTCTAGTGGAATACAAGCCGGAACTATTCTTGTTGACGTTGTCGCCAAGAAAGATGACGTACATTACGTCGATCATCCGTTTTCGGTGATCCCCCCATAATTACTGGTTATTTGTCAGACTTAAATCACAATAAAGGTAGCTATAGTAACAATGAAGGTGACTTTATGGATTGAACTTATATGATTGAACGGTGTAGAATAAATACAGAACACAACTTGCATCATAATCTCGAATTTTTTATCGAACTCGTTGCGGACGGCGCAAAGTTATATTTCGCTCGAGCTACGCTCTCGCGAAATATATCCGCAACTCATTCGATAAAAGAGTCTCGTACATTAAGATGCGCGTTGTGTTCTGTCTATGTATACACCCATCAGTAGTCCAATCACTGAGGATAAGCCCAGTCAACCGGGAATGAGACTACAGTAATGCCCTAATTAATCGACTCCCTAACCACAGCAGAATTATGGGTAACTTTTCAGGATTTATTCGGAAATATGGCTTGTTGTCATTCATTGGAAAGCTCTCGGGGAGAGCTTTCCGATGAATGGCAACAAGCCATATTTCCGACTAAATCCTGAAAAGTTACCCATAATTCTGCTGTGGTTAGGGAGTCGATTAATTAGGGCATTACTGTACACTGTATACATCCATCAGTAGTCCCATCCTGAGTTTTTGCTCCCAATGAAATCATGGGGTGGTCCTCGAAGATAAGCCCACCCTGAGAGTGAGCACATTGATGGGGTGGTCCTCGAAGATAAGCCCACCCTGATAGCGAGCACATTGATGTCACTCTTGCACGTATGATAAGTGTAGTGTTGAAATAGTTAGGGATGTTCAGGAGTCAACTTTTTAGTATCCAACTTTCTGTTTTAGAATGTTCAAAAACCGCGATTGTCAGTGGTTACTTTGATTAACCCTTTACCCAACAGAAGGGCCCTGTGCCAATGCATTCTCTTATATATGCGAGTCGACCATAGGTCGCCTCGCATATATAAGAGAATGCATTGGCTTAACACATTAAAAATTATAAAATTGTTAAAGAATGTAAGAAAAAATGGTAAAAAGTGTTAAAAAAAGATTTTTTTTAGGCCAATGCATTCTCTTATATATGCGAGGCGACCTATGGTCGACTCACATATATAAGAGAATGCATTGGCACAGGGCATAACTATAACCATCACAATGTGGTCAATGAGCCGGTTCCAATGATATCCATATTTGTATGGTTTTATTGAGACAGACCCAAGATATTTTAGGCTGTTGAAGCTTTATTTGGCCGGTTTTGGCCGGTTTGTTGGGTAAAGGGTTAAGCTACATGTCAATACCGCTAGAGGAATTTGTCCCAGGGTCTATCATCAACCTACCATCCAATGGTACAATTAAAGTGATGTGAAACACTCCGGTAGCTATAGGGTGATAAAATAGAAATGGATGATAATGTTGCTCAAAGTAGTTATTTTCACAATTATTAAATCCAAACTGACAACCCACGCCGTCATTATTATATCTTAATTAAATTCAGTGACTCTCGATGGTGAAATCGTTTTCGTTACTTTGTCGCCGATCGTTGCGTCCCGAATCGAGATTTAAATATTTACAATTGAGCGTAGCTCAGATGATGTTTTCTATGGAGTGGTATGGTAGATTTGCTTGAGATATTCGGCGATAATATAATATGTCTTTAATGTATCTACACATAGTGAATGATAGATGCACATGCTGGTGAATTGCGCCACAATTTCATTTCAAAAACGCAATTTATTTCATGAAAATGTTCAGCTGAATCTGCTCTACTGGTGCATACTTTAGATCAAACATCGATCGTTTTCGATGTGAACAGACGTTTCGTATATTCTTGATATTCATACATGACTATTCTAGTATTACATTGTTTTTACAAAAAAATAAATAAATACAAGTTATCACTGATCAATTAATTCACACCAAAATAGACAAGTGTAGCAATCGGCACAGACACTTTGAAGTCTTTGTTGATCAAATTAAAGAAACCACGCCAGCATGTGCGCTTCAGTTCAAGTCACTGAGTTCACCGTCTGTGCAGTGACCAGGCCAGTATCATCAAACGAACAATACAATAGGGCTTTAACCCTTTCAGTGCCAAGTCCGATTTTTGTATCAACCCATATTTTGTTGATCATTTTTCAAATTTATTGATTATAATAATGTGATAAATTGATGGAAAGAGCTCCAAAAGCTCTTTCCATCAATGTATCACATTATTATAATCAATAAATTTGAAAAATGATCAAGGAAATATGGGTTGATACAAATATCGGACTTGGCACTGAAAGGGATACTGTTCTCAAATGTTGTTGTTGGTTTCTATATTCTCTGAGTCGTAGAATAAGGTAACCAGATTTCCATTACTTGAAAGTCTGTTGAGTACGAAGTAATGTTACGGATGGAAGATTAGCCGGAATGCGAAAATACCAATTGTCGTTGTTGAGTAATTTTTTGACAGTTTTCAAGAAAATGTGTCAAATAGATGTTATATTATATGCATACTAGTCCCAATCAATTGTTTATTCTCGTCACTCAAAATTACATGGGTATTGAGACATATACTCATTTAAGTCAGTGAGAGGCTTCAGTTTACGCCCCGATCATGTGTGCCATGCTTTGCCCAATACACTATCAATGAATTATTTTGATTACATCCTGTACACAGAAATTCATAATTTAATTTATAACTCCAGCCATAAATTAAATTTATATAAAATTATTAACTTTGATTTTAAGATAACCTATTAACCTGAACATTTACAGAATACATCTTCGACTCAAATTACTTAGTTTTCTATATATTATCGATATTAGTTCGTTGTTATCGCTGGGAATTTATTGAAAATGGCATACAGTACACCTTTAACAAGTTCCGATGGTTAACTGCTACATATTCCGTCATAATTTGATTATTCAGTCGTGCTGAATATAGCTAGTGGTTTTTCCCCGACTAATCGACCAGCTGATTTTGCAATCAACTAATTTAATAATCGCGTCAACGTTGATTATTCACATAACCATTTCAACACTAGATAAGTGTTTTTATAAGAGCCATCATAAAATAGAATTACTCCAGCTAATTTTCAAGGCAAAAAATTCATTAATCCCATTGTCTTTCAAAAATGTATGTATTACAATATATATTATGCACTTTGTGTCTTTTCTGTCTTTACTAATTGATTGTTGAACATGTAGACTGACAATTATGGCCACAATGAGATGTTCCCGGCCTACGTATAGACAGCACATGAATGACTTCACAATTACTATTTTGGTGTTTCCCTGGGTTTTCCAAAAAAAGGTTGAAGAAACAATGCCTACAGGAGTGTTTTAATCAGATACACATGTACCGATTGATTTAGTTTGTTATTGTTTATCACAAACACATGTCGATAACACAAGTTTATGAAGTAAAGAAGAATGTTGCCCTTTCTAACAATGTTTGTGGTATCCGTTTAGTGTCTCCTATTTTCGACGTAATGTTACGAAATTCACCGTACGGTACGACACTATAGTAACCTTTAACAGACAGTGTTACAGTGTTTGATGGGTGGGTGAGTCGGGGACAAGTTTATACAGTGAAACCTCTCCAAACCGGACCCTCTACAATCCGAATCCCTCTCCATTCCAAACAAATTGTTCGGTCCCGAATTTACCAAGTGCATTGTCACTAATGATTACTTCTGTACTCCGAACATTGGACAGCTTTTCTAGTCCACAAGTGAACGAATACATTAATTTTTACTTTCAAAATCCGAAAGCGGAATTGAAGCAATACATACCGAACAAACGCACGTGTGGTAGATTGACAAACTTGAGGCTGAGCTCTTGCTGGTATATACTAGGGATCCTTTATAAGTTTAGATGTCTGGTTAATTAAAACTGTTTTCGTGACAATACAAACCATCGTTACTGAACCAATGATGCAAGGCCTAATAACAATTAATAAGAAAACTGCATTTCCAATTATGTATAATACTTTATGATTTAATATGCAAAATACCCGGCCCAGACACATTCTTTATCTCAATGATTTGACAACATCCCCATTCATCACTAATTGGCTCTAATCCTAAAAGTTGGGTCACTAGTGTCAGCCCAACTCATGGCAAAGTGTGATAAAAAGTTCACACCAACTGCGCAACTTTTGAATTAACGGCACATTGTGTTGATCGGTACTGTATATACAATGCGGAAATCAAGCACAGCATGACATGTCCTTGTGACGTAACACTGCATAGTTACTGCTGGCAATTCCTTTGAGGCTGCATTGGCTAAGTGAAGAGTGAATACAGTAATGATGAATAGAGTTAACCCTTTACCCAACAAAACGGCCAAAACCGGCCAAATAAAGCTTCAACAGCCTAAAATATCTTCGGTCTGTTTCAATAGAACCATACAAATATGGATATCATTGGAACCGGCTCCTTGACCACATTGTGATAGTTACAGTTATGCCCTGTGCCAATACATTATCTTATATATGCGAGTCGACCATAGGTCGCCTCGCATATATAAGAGAATGCATTGGCCTAAAACACTTTTTATCATTTTTTCTTACATTCTTTAACAATTTTATAATTTTTAATGTGTTAAGCCAATGCATTCTCTTATATATGCGAGGCGACCTATGGTCGACTCGCATATATAAGAGAATGCATTGGCACAGGGCCCTTCTGTTGGGTAAAGGGTTAATTCAAACTCAAGTGATTTTATTTGATAATTAGCAACCACTATTCAAAGTGACATTAAACTCTATTCATCATTACTGTATTGGAGATCTTTTGTGACATAATTATGGGCAAAATGATTAATGCAAAGATAGCAGTTAATCCAATTGTTTACTTGCAAGCACCAACAGACATTCCCATTATGTTGTCAATGGACATCACTATTAGGTAATTTTCCTGCCTATAGTTTTCAATTTACACTATTAAGGGAAGAGTTGATTAATTAGTAAACACATGCAGGTATAATTTAGGTGCATTTTATTATAGCCATGTGTTGTCTATTGTTATTTGGTATTTTATTGAATAAAGTTAAATTAATCAACAATGATTGGTTGTACTTCGAAAGCTCATAGTAATGACATCAATACATTCCAATCGTAGTGCGATTTTCTATAAACCGAACATCTCTCTAAACCGAACAGAAGGGCCGGTCCGAAGGGTGTTCTAACCCGAACAGAAGGGCCGGTCCGAAGGGTGTTCTAAACCGAACAGAAGGGCCGGTCCGAAGGGTGTTCTAAACCGAACAGAAGGGCCGGTCCGAAGGGTGTTCTAAACCGAACAGAAGGGCCGGTCCGAAGGGTGTTCTAAACCGAACAGAAGGGCCGGTCCGAAGGGTGTTCTAAACCGAACAGAAGGGCCGGTCCGAAGGGTGTTCGGTTTAGAGAGGTTTTACTGTACTAACCTTTAACATACAGTGTTAAGGTGTTTGATGGGTGGGTGAGTCGGGGACGAGTCTATACTAACCTTTAACATACAGTGTTAAGGTGTTTGATGGGTGGGTGAGTCGGGGACGAGTCTATACTAACCTTTAACATACAGTGTTAAGGTGTTTGATGGGTGGGTGAGTCGGGGACGAGTCTATACTAACCTTTAACATACAGTGTTAAGGTGTTTGATGGGTGGGTGAGTCGGGGACGAGTCTATACTAACCTTTAACATACAGTGTTAAGGTGTTTGATGGGTGGGTGAGTCGGGGACGAGTCTATATTAACCTTTAACATACAGTGTTAAGGTGTTTGATGGGTGGGTGAGTCGGGGACGAGTCTATAGTAACCTTTAACATACAGTGTTAAGGTGTTTGATGGGTGGGTGAGTCAGGGACGAGTCTATAGTAACCTTTAACATACAGTGTTAAGGTGTTTGATGGGTGGGTGAGTCGGGGACGAGTCTATACTAACCTTTAACATACAGTGTTAAGGTGTTTGATGGGTGGGTGAGTCGGGGACGAGTCTATACTAACCTTTAACATACAGTGTTAAGGTGTTTGATGGCTGGGTGAGTCGGGGACGAGTCTATATTAACCTTTAACATTGTTAAGGTGTTTGATGGGTGGGTGAGTCGGGGACGAGTCTATATTAACCTTTAACATACAGTGTTAAGGTGTTTGATGGGTGGGTGAGTCGGGGACGAGTCTATACTAACCTTTAACAGACAGTGTTAAGGTGTTTGATGGGTGGGTGAGTCGGGGACGAGTCTATACTAACCTTTAACATACAGTGTTAAGGTGTTTGATGGGTAGGTGAGTCAGGGACGAGTCTATATTAACCTTTAACATACAGTGTTAAGGTGTTTGATGGGTGGGTGAGTCGGGGACGAGTCTATACTAACCTTTAACATACAGTGTTAAGGTGTTTGATGGGTGGGTGAGTCGGGGACGAGTCTATACTAACCTTTAACATACAGTGTTAAGGTGTTTGATGGGTGGGTGAGTCGGGGACGAGTCTATATTAACCTTTAACATACAGTGTTAAGGTGTTTGATGGGTGGGTGAGTCGGGGACGAGTCTATACTAACCTTTAACAGACAGTGTTAAGGTGTTTGATGGGTGGGTGAGTCGGGGACGAGTCTATACTAACCTTTAACATACAGTGTTAAGGTGTTTGATGGGTGGGTGAGTCGGGGACGAGTCTATACTAACCTTTAACAGACAGTGTTAAGGTGTTTGATGGGTGGGTGAGTCGGGGACGAGTCTATACTAACCTTTAACAGACAGTGTTAAGGTGTTTGATGGGTGGGTGAGTCGGGGACGAGTCTATATTAACCTTTAACATACAGTGTTAAGGTGTTTGATGGGTGGGTGAGTCAGGGACGAGTCTATACTAACCTTTAACATACAGTGTTAAGGTGTTTGATGGGTGGGTGAGTCGGGGACGAGTCTATACTAACCTTTAACATACAGTGTTAAGGTGTTTGATGGGTGAGTGAGTCGGGGACGAGTCTATATTAACCTTTAACATACAGTGTTAAGGTGTTTGATGGGTGGGTGAGTCGGGGACGAGTCTATATTAACCTTTAACATACAGTGTTAAGGTGTTTGATGGGTGGGTGAGTCGGGGACGAGTCTATATTAACCTTTAACATACAGTGTTAAGGTGTTTGATGGGTGGGTGAGTCGGGGACGAGTCTATACTAACCTTTAACAGACAGTGTTAAGGTGTTTGATGGGTGGGTGAGTCGGGGACGAGTCTATACTAACCTTTAACAGACAGTGTTAAGGTGTTTGATGGGTGGGTGAGTCGGGGACGAGTCTATAGTAACCTTTAACATACAGTGTTAAGGTGTTTGATGGGTGGGTGAGTCGGGGACGAGTCTATACTAACCTTTAACATTCAGTGTTAAGGTGTTTGATGGGTGGGTGAGTCAGGGACGAGTCTATAGTAACCTTTAACATACAGTGTTAAGGTGTTTGATGGGTGGGTGAGTCGGGGACGAGTCTATACTAACCTTTAACATACAGTGTTAAGGTGTTTGATGGGTGGGTGAGTCGGGGACGAGTCTATACTAACCTTTAACATACAGTGTTAAGGTGTTTGATGGGTGGGTGAGTCGGGGACGAGTCTATACTAACCTTTAACAGACAGTGTTAAGGTGTTTGATGGGTGGGTGAGTCGGGGACGAGTCTATACTAACCTTTAACAGACAGTGTTAAGGTGTTTGATGGGTGGGTGAGTCGGGGACGAGTCTATACTAACCTTTAACAGTGTTAAGGTGTTTGATGGGTGGGTGAGTCGGGGACGAGTCTATAGTAACCTTTAACAGTGTTAAGGTGTTTGATGGGTGGGTGAGTCGGGGACGAGTCTATACTAACCTTTAACAGTGTTAAGGTGTTTGATGGGTGGGTGAGTCGGGGACGAGTCTATACTAACCTTT
Organism: Siphonodentalium dalli; assembly: GCA_032622095.1. Taxonomy (NCBI): domain Eukaryota; kingdom Metazoa; phylum Mollusca; class Scaphopoda; order Gadilida; family Siphonodentaliidae; genus Siphonodentalium; species Siphonodentalium dalli. The sequence continues at coordinate 4,376,411 of CP136069.1, forward strand.
AACAGACAGTGTTAAGGTGTTTGATGGGTGGGTGAGTCGGGGACGAGTCTGTACTAACCTTTAACATACAGTGTTAAGGTGTTTGATGGGTGGGTGAGTCGGGGACGAGTCTATACTAACCTTTAACAGACAGTGTTAAGGTGTTTGATGGGTGGGTGAGTCGGGGACGAGTCTATACTAACCTTTAACATACAGTGTTAAGGTGTTTGATGGGTGGGTGAGTCGGGGACGAGTCTATACTAACCTTTAACATACAGTGTTAAGGTGTTTGATGGGTGGGTGAGTCAGGGACGAGTCTATACTAACCTTTAACAGACAGTGTTAAGGTGTTTGATGGGTGGGTGAGTCGGGGACGAGTCTATACTAACCTTTAACAGTGTTAAGGTGTTTGATGGGTGGGTGAGTCGGGGACGAGTCTATACTAACCTTTAACATACAGTGTTAAGGTGTTTGATGGGTGGGTGAGTCAGGGACGAGTCTATAGTAACCTTTAACATACAGTGTTAAGGTGTTTGATGGGTGGGTGAGTCGGGGACGAGTCTATACTAACCTTTAACAGACAGTGTTAAGGTGTTTGATGGGTGGGTGAGTCGGGGACGAGTCTATACTAACCTTTAACATACAGTGTTAAGGTGTTTGATGGGTGGGTGAGTCGGGGACGAGTCTATACTAACCTTTAACAGTGTTAAGGTGTTTGATGGGTGGGTGAGTCGGGGACGAGTCTATACTAACCTTTAACATACAGTGTTAAGGTGTTTGATGGGTGGGTGAGTCGGGGACGAGTCTATACTAACCTTTAACAGACAGTGTTAAGGTGTTTGATGGGTGGGTGAGTCGGGGACGAGTCTATACTAACCTTTAACAGACAGTGTTAAGGTGTTTGATGGGTGGGTGAGTCGGGGACGAGTCTATACTAACCTTTAACATACAGTGTTAAGGTGTTTGATGGGTGGGTGAGTCGGGGACGAGTCTATACTAACCTTTAACATACAGTGTTAAGGTGTTTGATGGGTGGGTGAGTCAGGGACGAGTCTATAGTAACCTTTAACATACAGTGTTAAGGTGTTTGATGGGTGGGTGAGTCGGGGACGAGTCTATAGTAACCTTTAACATACAGTGTTAAGGTGTTTGATGGGTGGGTGAGTCAGGGACGAGTCTATAGTAACCTTTAACATACAGTGTTAAGGTGTTTGATGGGTGGGTGAGTCAGGGACGAGTCTATAGTAACCTTTAACATACAGTGTTAAGGTGTTTGATGGGTGGGTGAGTCAGGGACGAGTCTATAGTAACCTTTAACATACAGTGTTAAGGTGTTTGATGGGTGGGTGAGTCGGGGACGAGTCTATAGTAACCTTTAACATACAGTGTTAAGGTGTTTGATGGGTGGGTGAGTCAGGGACGAGTCTATAGTAACCTTTAACATACAGTGTTAAGGTGTTTGATGGGTGGGTGAGTCGGGGACGAGTCTATACTAACCTTTAACAGACAGTGTTAAGGTGTTTGATGAGTTACCAGCTTTGTTTCTTGCTGTACATATGTATGATCCTGTGTCCTCAGCCCTGAAATATGTGAATTTTTTTATACTAAATGTCATCAGCCCTGAAATATGAGAACATTTTATACTAAATGTCATCAGCCCTGAAATATGTGAACATTTTTATACTAAATGTCATCAGCCCTGAAATATGTGAACACTTTATACTAAATGTCCTCATCCCTGAAATATGTGAAAATCTTCATACTAAATGTCATCAGCCCTGAAATATGTGAACATTTTTATACTAAATGTCATCAGCCCTGAAATATGCGAACATTTTATACTAAATGTCCTCAGCCTGAAATATGTGAACATTTTTATACTAAATGTCATCAGCCCTGAAATATGCGAACATTTTATACTAAATGTCCTCAGCCTGAAATATGTGAACATTTTTAGACTAAATGTCCTCATTTAGATATTGGTTTCTGATATGTTTCTGAAATGGAATCACAGTGCACGACAATTCTACTGTCTCGCCTGTCTCGTCTGTCCCACCTGTCTCATATGTCCCACCTGTCTCATCTGTCTTGCATGTCTCGCCTGTCTCATATGTCCCACCTGTCTCATATGTCTCACCTGTCTCATCTGTCTCGCATCTCTCGTCTGTCTCATCTGTCTCGCCTGTCTCATATGTCTCGCCTGTCTCGTCTGTCTCGCAACTATCGTCTGTCTCGCATGTCTCGTCTGTCTCATCTGTCTAGCATGTCTCGTCTGTCTCATCTGTCTCGTCTGTCTCGCCTTGTCCCAGAACTTATTATTGAGACAAAAATGGCGATAATTTTCTGTTGGCCATGTTTCTTGCTATATCTACACCATCAGACCTGAGAATATGGTGCCGCAAAATTGCAGAATGAGGTCCACATCGGGCTAGCATTATGCATGGCCTCATCTGCTACATGGGAGACCTATGATCAGATTAAGTTCCCCAGTTATAGTTGGTGATGTTCACCCATAAGTCACCTCAATTATGCATTTTATGTATTGCAAATTATGGGATATAGAAACTTCCCAGAATGGAAAAAGTAACTAAAATGAAAGTTAATTTCAGACTACTTTCCAGAAGATGCGGCCTAAGCAGAATGAGATCCCCAGAGGGTGAATTTGGTAGTGCTAGCCCACCGTGCGGGATAACATCACTACAGTCACCCTCTGGGAATCTCATTCTGCTTAGGCCTCATCTTCTCTGGAAAGTAATTTCATTATTAAATGAAGAACTTTTTAGTTTCTTCACAAATATTACAATTGCAAGCCATCCATTCCCTTATACTCTATATATGACACGATCATACAGGGTGAACATACCTGGCGTATGGGATTGCAAGCCATCCATTTCTCAGTAGTCTGAAATTATGGTCGCCGTAAGTAATCCTCACTCCATCTTTCTTCCATGTTATCTTCGGCCTCGGCCTGCCACGGGTCTTACACGGCAGGACGATATCCTTACCAAACTGCACGCTAAAGTCCTTCACTCTGCTCTCAATCACAGGAGGAACTGTGAATATAATTAAATCAAATTTAAGGTCGAAAAGTTGGTGTTCATAAGCAAACCTGCAAATAGCGTGTCTGTCATTTGCAGAATGAGGTCCCCAGAGGGTGAATTTAGTGATGCTATCTCGCATAGTGGACTAGCATCACTAAATTCACCCTCTGGGGACCTCATTCTGCTAAGGCCGTCAACTGATATGGCAGACCTATAGGATCAGATTGAAGTTCCCCAGTTGAAGTTGGTGATTATCACCCATTGGGCACCTCAATTATGAATTTTATCTTCTGCAAATTAGGGGATATAGAAACTTCCTAGAAGGGAAATGTAACAAAAGACAATCTTAATTATAATACAATAGATACTTCCCAGAAGATGAGGCCTAAGCAGAATGAGGTCTCCAGATGGTGAATTTGGTGATGCTAGCCTGCTGTGCGGGATAGCATCACTAAATTCACCCTCTGGGGACCTCATTCTGCAAATGACAGACACGCTATTTGCAGGCTTGTTCATACGTTTAGTATGGCACGGTTTAGCAACTTGCAACTGATGAAGATCTTATTGGCTTTGTCTCTTTTCCTTCTCTGGTGATATCATTTATAAATTATAAATTTTAATTTCTGGGTTTTATTAATTAAGATATTTTGGTGCGTACATTCGACATTCTTTTCCAAAATTTTCAAAAACCACTCCGGGCCACTGTTCTCCACCCTAAATTTATGACAAGTGAACGAGGAATCAGGTATTTGCAAAAAATTGGGTAACTGTTCCATTATTCCCCCCCCCCCCTTATTTTCATATGCTTTTTCAGATTCCCTCTTCTTTCTCTTAATTGTCATCCATACATTTGGTACCAACTACACTCTGTGATAAAATATTATTTGACTAATTGGTTAAAGGGATACTGTACTCAAATGTTGTTGTTGGTTTCTATAGTCTCTCAGTCGTAGAATAAGGTAACAATTTTCCCATTATTTGAAAGTCTGTTGAGTACAAAGTAGTTTTACGGATGGCAAATTTACTGGAATGCAAAAATCCAAATTGTCGTTGTCGAAAAAAATTTGTACAGTTTTCAACCAAATGTATCAAATACAAGTTATATTATATGCATACTAGTTCCATATACTCATTTAAGTTATTGTATCGTCACTAGTCAGTGAGTGGCTTGAGTTTTCTCCCCGTATCACCATAATGTTTTAAACTATCGTGTGTGCCATGGGTTTACCAATCCACTATCCCTCAATTAATTTGATTACGTCTTGTACACGGAAATTCATAAATTAATTTACGCCATTTTATGGCTCCAGCCATAAATTACATTTATATAAAATTATCAACTTTGATTTTAAGATAGCCTATTAACCTGAACGTTTACAGAATACATCTTCGACTGAAATTACTTATTTTTCCATATATTATCGATATTAGATCGTTGTTATTATCGGAAATTTATTGAAAATGGCGTACAGCACCCGTTTAATTCAAGCCATTTTTGTTTCAGCTTAATTACCTTACTCGTATTTAAATTCGCGCAGTACTCAAAACTGACAAAATATGTTTGTAATATTTCTGTGATATTTTCGTATATCGTTGAGCTGACGACAGTTTCGGTTCAGTCTTTGCTGTAGATTGTATATGTGTATATTAAACACCATCGCCATGGATTTACATCGTGTACACAATAAACTAGTAACTACACACATCATAATTTTCTGGCGACCTGGAATATTAATATTTCTTATACAAGCATTTCAACAATGTCTACGTTACCATGATTTGTCGCTTGGCGTTGTGAACAGCGGTCTTTTATAGAGGCTGACCGTATGCAAATATATACATACATGTATAGGCGTAATTGTCTATTCAACCGTTCATAATACATGTATAAACTCAGCAACTCTTGTATTTCATATTGACTGTGGTTTATATTAAACTTTGGAGTCATACTATTTTTCGCTCAGTTTTAAATTTGCGCGAATTTAAATACGAGTAAGGTATCCTAATTTGACATATCAAAAAGCTTTTGAGTCGTCAGCCAGCATTTCATTATGACTTTTTACTGTCATCCCGGAATGCCAGGCATCATTTTTGCTAACCCTACATGATATGTGTTAATTACCTGGTCAGACACCCACTTACCATGCACTTATTGGTTATCTATAATAAATAATTAAACCAAAGGTGATTATTGGTTAGGTTGTAAAATGGCGAACCTTCAAACATGGGTCGCTATTGGTTATACTGATGGCCAGCTGACTCACGTGATCACAAGATGAAACCCTGTGCGTGCAATTTTTTATTTGAGTTTGATATATTGTAAAGTATAAGCGGTATGTAATAACTGCGGTACGTTTTTATCTAAAAAGCATGGAACTGAGCACAGTTTCCCGCTTCAAATTTCTGATTCATTATGGTAATAAGTAAACATATGTTAAATACAATATTTTCCAAAGTAAAATATATATCACATAGAAGTATCGTAATTGCCCACTTCCAAATGAATGCCACGTGATCCGATTCAAGGTAATACTAAAGATAGACCCAGTGACGGTCGATCTACGTCATCTTTTGGAATTCGAATGAATAAATAAACCATAGAGTTTTCAATAAAATGGATCCGGGAGAAACTGTGGATTTTTTAACCATTGTATAACTATGATAATAAAGAACAACATATAGTTTAGTGGGCAAAATATATTTGACGGAGATATATAGTGACATAATATTTTGTGTGCAAACTCAACATAAAATGTGTCAATGATACTTTATTGATACTTTAATGATACTTTATTGATACTTTAATGATACTTTATTGATACTTTAATGATACTTTATTGGGTGACTTTTGATGAAATAAATCACATGGAAGTTATCATCTTTTTATGGATATATTTTTACCCTTTGCCAATGCATTCTCTTATATATGCAAGTCGACCATAGGTCGCCTCACATATATAAGAGAATGCATTGGCCATACAATTTTTTATCATTTTTTTAAATAAATATTTCTTACAATTTTTAGGACATAAAATAAAAAACATCCATTACCCTGCAGGGAGCCCCACACATATATAGAAGCATATAGAAGAGTGTTGTCCGCTCATGTTTGTCTGGGGCTCTGTATGGGTGAAATTATAAAATTGTTAAAGAATACAAGAAAAAATTATTAAAATTGTAAAAAATTGTTAGGCCAATGCATTCTCTTATATATGCGAGGCGACCTATGGTCTTATTATTCATCTGGTTCAGGAACAATTATTCAGTTAGAGGGGTGTTCATGTAATACAAGCAGATGTCATACAGAAAAACAGATAATTCAAGAGCAGAATTATTTATATTCATTGGAGGGAAATGTTCAAATAATAATTTCAACAAATGACCTGTGGTTAAGGAGTCGATTATTTGTGGCATTACTATACATTTATGCATACGACGACACATGGTATTTAAAGTGTACTTACTCATTATAAATGGACTCTTCCATGGTATAATACATGGATCATATATAAGAGAATGCATTGGCACAGGGTAAAAAAAATCCCGACTTACGACTGGATTTGATATGTTGGGTCACAATTTGGCTTTGCAGGTCAGAATCCAGACTGCACATGTCGTTTACAGACAGCTGATTTCACCTCACTAGACTAAACCTGTATACAGGTAGACAGACTTCAACTACTATAACAAGGAACACTCATATAGGGCCTACTGGTACCTACTGGTATCTACTTGTACCCTCCTTTCTATTACCATGCGTTCATGACTATTCACGTGATTATTGGGTCTGTGCTATAGATACACACGCATCATAAAGCGCCACCTACCTAATACATTGAGCCTCAGCTGAGCTATGTCGATGCCGGCGCTGTTCTCTGGTATACACATAGCATAAAGCGCCACCTACCTTATACATTGAGCCTCAGCTGAGCTATGTCGATTCCGGCGCTGTTCTCTGGTATACACATAGCATAAAGCGCCACCTACATGTACCTAATACATTGAGCCTCAGTTGAGCTATGTCGATTCCAGCGCTGTTCTGGGCTATACACATAGCATAAAGCACCATGCACCTACCTAATACATTGAGCCTCAGCTGAGCTATGTCGATTCCGGCGCTGTTCTCTGGTATACACATAGCATAAAGCGCCACCTACCTAATACATTGAGCCTCAGCTGAGCTATGTCGATTCCAGCGCTGTTCTGGGCTATACACACATACACTCCTGAATGTCGGCTGCCGAGGCCAGTCATTCTCAGTGACCCATTCTGCATCAGCTCAAAATCTGAAAAGATAACAAAGTTCTAATAGATAGTGACTGGATGTGCATGGTGGGTGGGGGAGGGAGGTGGGGCATTGTGGGGGAGGGGGGCATTGAGATTTAATAATAAGATCAAGCCTGGAAAATATGGTGCCTGTCATTTGCAGAATGAGGTCCCCAGAGGGTGAATTTAGTGATGCTACCCTGCACAGTAGGCTAGCATCACCAAATTCACCCTCTGGGGACCTCATCTGATTTGGTCTCATCTTCTTGGAAGTATCTATAGTCTCAAATCATGAGGTCTACTCTCCATTAAACCCTGACCCCAGATATGGGCTCCTAAATATAGTAACAGGATTTTCCAGCGTCCAAGCTGGCTGTGATTATTATTGTTAAGAGAAATAGTTTGTCTAATGTTGGTATATCTCGTTTATTCCCGTAACATTGTGAAACGAACTGATAATTTATGCATTACAGTAATGCCCTAAGTAATCGACTTCTTAATCACAGCAAAATTATGGGTAACTTTTCAGGATTTAGTCGGAAATATAATGGCTTGTTGCCATTCATCGAAAAGCTCTCCCTTGAATCTATTGAAAACTACGATAGTAAATAACATGTATGTAATTAATTATGCGCCATGCAGGTGCATGCTGACGTAACCAGATACATCAAAATAATTAAACTTTATGCAAGATGATCGATGTATAATCTACACAAAATATATTGTTCCCGGGCAATAAAATATTTTCCTATTTCCGATTGTTTTCCTCGTACTCCACACCCTCATGTGACATAAATGGGAAGTGAAACGAGAATGATTTGTGCGTAAGGCTTTACAGGTGTAAAATTAACATCACGTTGATTGACAAATTGCCTATGTCACAAACATCGCAAACACATGGATCACAGAAGACGATTTTTCATGGGAAATGGACATATCCCATGAATTTTTTTAACTGATGTTCACGAGTATAGAGGTTTGGTGGGAATAACATGAGAATTCAGAGTACTCGGATTCGCTTGTAGATGGAATGTTTATCTGAATTATTAGGTCACAAAACTCAAGATTTACCCGTCATCTTGCCGCCAATCGACCTGAATCATGTTTTCAAAATAAGTAAAATTACGTGTTATTTTGACATTCATTTTGTTCTGTCGTAGGGTACCGTATATTACTATGACGCAAGTCACTAATTTGACAGTATACATGCAGGTGGCGATGTCATTGACAGTACACTATACCAGTACACAAGACTGCTGTTGATTAATCTGGCTTGTGTATCGGTAGTGTACTGTCAACATTGTACATTATACTAGATAATAAATAATTGACAATAAACGCAGGCCATATAATTATGCGGATTTAAATGATATTACAGCGTGTTGCTTCCGACATATTAATTTTTTCGTATACGGTATATTATCGCTACATTGGTCTCAAGAATGGCATCCTTTTCATTTTTATTTTCGTAAATGACATAAATAGAATTACCGAAAAAAAATTTAATTGAGTTGAACTATTGTATCTCACCCCACCATTATATATACACATATACCCAATGCATCTCTGGGGAAACCTGTTCCATCAGAGATTTTCCAGCAATCTTGCCGCAGATCGATCACTATACCTCAATTCTCCCCACTCCATCAACACACAACAAAGCAGCGGTCCATTGTTTTAAATTCTCAGCTCGTATTATTAAGCAGAGGATTGTGAAAAAAGCCTGATCAGCATATTACGAGCTTGAAATTAGTACATGTAATATATTTAGGTTCTTTCTAGTCCTATGTCTAGTATCTATATATTTAAATGGACATGGCTTGTTTGAGCTTCCCAATTGTGTCTAAGTAATTTGGAAGGAGGTATAAGATGTAGGTTGACAAATAAACGAAATATTGATAAACCGGCTTCATATGCTCTGAAAAATACTTATCATGCATGGTCACAGCCATTTTCCAGCTGTTTCAATTTTTCGCACAAAATTTAAACAAATTTAACACTCTTTATTGAAACCATCTCAGGAATATACATCTGGCCAAATCTCATGCGTAGGTACTATATTTTATTTTAACCAAATTGAGTATCCAGCCCGTGATTGTTCGGATATATAATTTATGGTATAGTCTTCCAAAGGCTATAGCCTTCAACCATGACTGCTGTCGCAAAAATGTCTATGTCCCAGAGGGGGGGGGGGGGGTCTGCAAATTTTTTTTCGAACACTAAGCGGGGATGGGTGAGTGGTTCAGCAGCCCAGCTTTCACATTTTTTCCTGGCCCTGTCAATTTTTTTCTAGAGTCATTTTTCTTCAAAATAATGGGAAAAAAAAGGTTTTAAGAATGCTTCTATTATGTAATGCATAGGTATGCACTTAACTCTTGGTAGGGGCATTTGAGTTCACCATCAGTTCATAATGAGGGATGACACCAATGGGTAATAAAAAGGATCTATCAATGCACATTGACATGGAAAGACTCAGATTTAAATAGTTCTATTAAAAATCATTTAATCAACCTGATATAAATGAAAAAATAACACAATAATAGATTCATCAACAAAATTTAAACTCTTTACTCATTAAATAAAAATAGACTATTCAAAAAACCATAATAAAATAAATCACAAACTTTGACCTCTAGCTAGGTGGGAGCTGTCAAATTTGAATGATTTTTGATGAAAAATATGGATGCTGGCTGAGCCATCTTGGATTTGACTCTTTGCATTACTAAATCCTTTAACACACCCTGCAGAGCTTGTCACCAAACTTCATATGGATCTTCGGTGTGACCTCACGATCGGTGACTACCATGTTTACCAAATTTTGTGAAAAATATGGCTGCCAGCATTCAGTTTCTATATACCTTTCTATAGTCACTCCAGTAAACCTTCCCCAACCATTTTTCTTTGACAGTGAGGGTATTGCTAACTGGTAACTGATATAATAGATCCTCATTGCAAGTATAATTTAACGTTACCTTGGTTACTGACTGATATAACAGATCTTCCCCGTTGCCATGATATTTTTGGTGGCGGATGTCCTTCAGCTTTGCACGGCAGAGCGACCTCGCTTCCAGCAATTCCAGAAACACTTCTGTATGTTGCTCCAATTATCCTCGGAGGGACTGTGAGAAGAAAGAATGATTCAAGGTTATCAATACATATCCTCGGAGGGACTGTGAGAAGAAAGAATGATTCAATACATATCCTCGGAGGGACTGTGAGAAGAAAGAATGATTCAATACATATCCTCGGAGGGACTGTGAGAAGAAAGAATGATTCAATACATATCCTCGGAGGGACTGTGAGAAGAAAGAATGATTCAATACATATCCTCGGAGGGACTGTGAGAAGAAAGAATGATTCAATACATATCCTTGGAGGGACTGTGAGAAGAAAGAATGATCAATTATCCTCGGAGGGACTGCGAGAAGAAAGAATGATCAATTATCCTCGGAGGGACTGTGAGAAGAAAGAATGATCAATTATCCTCGGAGGGACTGTGAGAAGAAAGAATGATCAATTATCCTCGGAGGGACTGTGAGAAGAAAGAATGATCAATTATCCTCGGAGGGACTGCGAGAAGAAAGAATGATCAATTATCCTCGGAGGGACTGTGAGAAGAAAGAATGATTCAATACATATCCTCGGAGGGACTGTGAGAAGAAAGAATGATTCAATACATATCCTCGGAGGGACTGTGAGAAGAAAGAATGATCAAGGTTTTCAATACATATCCTCAAGCCTGCAAATAGTTTGTCCGTCATTTGCAGAATGAGGTCCCCAGTGGGTGAATTTAGTGACGCTATCCCGCATAGCGGGTTAGCATCACTAAATTCACCCTCTGGTCTGATTGACATTCCCAAACGGTGAATGTTGTGATGTACATGTACACCCATTGGGAACCTCGATTTAACAAACTGTGAATGTTGTGATGTACACCCATTGGGAACCTCGATTTAACAAACAGTGAATGTTGTGATGTACATGTACACCCCATTGGGAACCTCAGAATGTTGTGATGTACACCCATTGGGAACCTCAGAATGTTGTGATGTACACCCATTGGGAACCTCGATTTAATAAACGGTGAATGTTGTGATGTACACCCATTGGGAACCTCGATTTAACAAACGGTGAATGTTGTGATGTACACCCATTGGGAACCTCAATTTAACCCTTCCATGACTGGAGCTTCCTCAATTTTTTGCGAAAAACCCTGTGCCAATGCATTCTCTTATATATATATACGAGGCGCCCCATGGGCGACTAGCATATATAAGAGAATGCACTGGCACAGGGTCTTTAATGCTGCACCTGTGCAGCTCCTGTCATGAAAGTGTCAATACCCATATGAACATGTTTGTCTTTCAAAAAAAAAACATAAGAAATATGCATGTTGCAAAATTTGTTATAGTGATGAGAAACACTCAAGTAGGGTGATCAAATAGATATGGAGAATAATCTTGCTCAAAGTAGTTATTTTTATGAATATTAATCCAAATTAAGAACACACACCGTCATTCTCATATATTAATTAAGTGAAATTACTCTAGATGGCGAAATTGTTTGCATCAGTTTATTGCTGATTGTTGCGTCCCAAATTGAGGTGTAAATATTTACAATTGTGTTATATTTTCATTGGAGTGGTATGGCCGATTCATTTGAAATTTTTGGTGATCTTAGTAGAATGATACATTCCCCAGGTTGGCATAGCATCTGAGTACTAACTTATATTTACATACGCCTGATATCTCTTCCGATTTCCCCATAGCGTTACAGTAGACATGCCCCTTATGCAATGCGTTCATAAACCTATGAACGTAACGTGACGTCACTTTCAATGTCGTTCATAGGTTTATGAACACATTGGTCCCGGAAATCACCGGGGATTGTCGGACATTACCGACTGCTTGAGTATCTAGTCAACCAATACGCCAAGGATTTGATAGCAAAAAATATGTAATCGAGGTTCACGATTGGATGGCTAGTGGAATCTAATCGCGAGTACGGGTGGCACGAGATGTTCGATTGACTATCAGAATGTTGGTTATCATATAATCCCATATCAATTATCGAAATATGAAATTCAACGAAAATGCGAAATATGAAAATACAGCGAAATAGCGAAAAATAGAAATAGGAAAATACAGCGAAATATAGAGCGAAATATAGAAATAGGAAATTATTTTTATAAACGAAATAACGGAGATATTTGAAAAAGTGTTCTTGACGAAATAACGGACATATTTGGAGAAGTGTTTTAAAGAGCGTAAGTATATGAATATAAATAATAAATGGCGGATTCAACGTGGTCATGGGTTTTGACCGCGATAAAAAATCAGCAAACTCCGCATGAACCCAAAGGGGTTCATGCAGTTTGCTGAATTTTTCTCGCGGTCAAAATCCCATGACCACATTGAAACCGCCGTTCATTTCTTATATAAGTTTATCGCCCTCGAACAAGTCCATAATATGTCTTTAATAAGTCAAAAAAGTTGGATCGAGCTGAAAATTGCAGGTTCAAATAGTGGTAAACGTTCTGCCTCAAGTAAGAGACGTATTTGATTGGTCAGAGAGCAGCACAACATATCCCATATTTACGTCTAGAACCATCAAGATAAGGGAAACCAAGACAACCGTTTCATCGTCTCTTGTTGACCTGCTTTTTTTCGTTGAAGAATGTTATGGAGAGAGCGAAAGTAGATTTCGACATTTTCTGCTGATCATTCTTTGGAATAAATGTCAAATTGCTATGAATGACCAGGACTGTCTGGGGGCATCATTCTGCAAATGACACTCTTCTCTCTAAGAGCCCTGTGCAAATGCATTCTCTTATATATGCGAGTCGACCATAGGTCGCCTCGCATATATAAGATAATGCATTGGCCTAAATTTTTTTTACAATTTTTTCTTGTATTCTTTAACAATTTTATAATTTCACCCATACAGAGCCCCAGACAAACATGAGCAGACGACACTCTTCTATATGCTTCTATATATGTGTGGGGCTCCCTGCAGGGAAATCTTAAGTTTTTTGTTAAAGCATGTAAGAAAAATTTATAAAAAAAATGATAAAAAATTGTTAGGCCAATGCATTCTCTTATATATGCGAGGCGACCTATGGTCAGCTCGCATATATAAGAGAATGCATTGGCACAGGGTAAAAATAATATCCATAAAAAGTTGCTATGAATGACCAGGACTGTCGGCAGAACATGTACATTATATATTGTGTTGGATTGATGGAATCATTGTGTGACAATGATGGCTTGGAGCCTGTTTTCAACCTCAATGCAAATCGGTTGAACATAAACTCCAAGACGTCAATGTCACACCATGTTACCATCAATCCACTTATAATATCTGTGCAAAGTTTAAAAAATATCTACAGGAAAAATGTAGGATTTCAAGCTCGGACAAAGATGTGACCACGGATGGACAGACAGACAAGCTTATTCCTATATATCTTCATTACGGGGGGTATAATAAGCAAGAAGCCCCATGTTTATCCCCTAAATATATCACTCACCTTGTACTTCAAGAACAACGGATCTGGTAGCAGAGCCTGCGTCATTCTCAGCCACACACGTGTAATTTCCTGAGTCGTCGAGACGGACGGCTATAAACTCCAACGATCCGGTATATGCCATCCTGTGGGTGATTCCAGTGGATGGGAAAGGCGACCCGTCCTTCAGCCATGTTACCTCCGGATCGGGTAATCCTTCTGACTCACACTGCAATGTCGCTCTGTTATTCACAGGAGAGAGAACTGTAGTCTGTCCGGCTTCGATAGTTGGTGGAACTGTAATATTTAAAGGCCCATTTAATTTTCGAGTCACCGATTATTTTATTTATAGTGACTTGATATATTATTATTATTATTATATATACATTTAAAACGCATTATACAGTAAATTAGTTTCAATGCACTTACATCAATCAATACAAATAAAAATATACAAGGTAAGAGATAAAAAATAGTAAATGAGCATTAAAAAATTCATAATGACCATCTGCATGTGACTAAGAAATTACTAAAAAAAAACAAAACAAAAGTAAAAAACCAACGACCATAAGCATGCGACTTATAATTAAAAAAAAACATAATTAAAAATAGTTCAAACTATGAAAAAACCTTATGGCTAAACATTAATTAAAAAAGAAAAACAGACAACAAGGTTAACCAAAGAAATAGATATATATCAAAATACTATCAACAAAATTAAATGAATAAAAAAGTAACGGAAAACAGTCACAAGTGAAAGATTAAAAGTCACAGTTAAAATGGAGTAGTAGGTTTAACACCAAAGCAAATTATGAACAGGTGAGTCTTGAGAGCGTTTTAAAATTCTTCGAGAGTTTTCGCTTTTCTGAGAGTAAGGGGTAGTTCATTCCACACATTTACTGCTTTCTGTTGTGCACAATCCTCTCCGTACTTTCCTTATGGGTTTCAATAACAATTTATGTCATAAAATATGACTAAAATACGATAATTAATCACCATTTGAAATGCCTGTGTCTCAGAAGATGCCCATAGATAAATAGAAAACAGCTGAAATCATAGAAATATTTCCCCCGTTATGGCTCCCAGAATGCAACATAATTCAAACTAAAAATGTATTTTTAATGGAAGGGGAATAACTCTATATCTTAAGATATAGAGTTATTCCCCCTCCATTGGAAATTACTTACTGTCTATATATACCATGTACTGCACTAAACTTACTGTTTATAAATAAAATGTACTGCACTAAACTTACTGTCTATATATACCATGTACTGCACAACACTTTCTGCTTATATATATTGTGTACTGCACTAATAAAATGTAATGCACTAAACTTACTGTCTATATATACCATGTACTGCACAACATATTGTGTACTGCACGGTACTTACTATTTATAGATACCATGTACTGCACACTGTCAGCACCAGCGAGATTTGAAGCTATACACATGTAGTCACCAACATCTGTAAGCTGAGCGTTGACGAGCTTCAGTTGACGACCGCCATTTAGTATATTGATGCTGCTGGTACTGCTATAAGCCGAAATCTCCACGTTATGTCGGAGCCATTTTAAATCGGGCACAGGTATCCCATCAGCATTACAGCTCAGTGTTAACTCTTTATAAATCGTCACTGATTTCTTGATCATTCTCCCAGATCCCTCGACGACGGGCAGCTCTGAATTAGAGAGAAAAGAGGTGGAATGGCATCAAGCCTTCAAATAGTATGTCTGTTATTAACCCTTTACCCAACAGAACGGCCCTGTGCCAATGCATTCTCTTATATATTTGGTTGCATGCCTCACTAAATTCACCCTCTGGGGACCTCATTCTGTTAACCCTTTACCCAACAGAACGCCCAGAAACGCCCTAACAGCCTAAATTATCTTCGGTCTGTCTCAATAAAACCATACAAATATGGATATCATTGGAACCGGCTCATTGATCACATTCTGACGGTTACAGTTATGCCCTGTGCCAATGCATTCTCTTATATATGCGAGTCGACCATAGGTCGCCTCGCATATATAAGAGAATGCATTGGCCTAAAAAAAATCTTTTTTTAACACTTTTTACCATTTTTTCTTACATTCTTTAACAATTTTATAATTTTTAATGTGTTAAGCCAATGCATTCTCTTATATATGCGAGGCGACCTATGGTCGACTCGCATATATAAGAGAATGCATTGGCACAGGGCCGTTCTGTTGGGTAAAGGGTTAAAAATAGCATTAGCACGCACTCATGTCGGGTGAATTTTAACTGCCTGTTCACGCCCTGGAAATTGCTTCCACACAACATTCTTGTGGTGGGCACGATGTTACATGACGTTATTTCAACCGACCAAAGCCCAAAGTTCTAATATGCATGTACTCTGATAACATTGTGAATCTTAGAGAGTCGGCCAGGGACCAGCCGAGAGGGCGACATGGGCGACTTCTTCGCCCTAGTGGCGTCCGCTTCGCCTTATTTTTGCAGTCGGGCGAAGTTCAAGTCGCCCTGAAAATTCCAAAGTTGACTGACGAAAATCGGCAAAATGCCCCAAATAATTTATGATAATTTACAACTGTCAACTGTGATTGCACACAATACTCCACTATCAGGGTGTATCAGGGTGTTATAAAACAATTAACACCTGTATTGCTCCAATCTGGGAGCATGTTGACAACGGAGTCTGATTACTGGCACCTGTGAAAACATCGTCGGGCCTCAAGTGTTAATCTGGTTGTTGTTATTTTTAGATTACCGTGATTACCACACCTTACAATGAAGATTACAACTCACACCTCTCACAATGTGTCAATTCATCACTCCCTCTATGGAGTTTGGTTAAAGAAATTTTAAAACAAATTCATTTGTGAAGCATATTAAAATTTCAAACGGGATTACTAACAGAGCGCAGTAAAAGTGTTCATGATTTCGTTTCGTTTCGGTTTGATATATTGTTGGCAATTTTAAAAACCCGAAAAATATGAAATAAAATCCTGTCATTCTCCCACAATTACGTTATAAAATGCTGCTATCCTCTCACAATTATGTTTGGGTATTATTAATAGTTATTAGGGTCATGAAGTTAACATAATGACTCCATATTTCAACCATTGTTTCATAAGTTTAATTGACATATTTCATCTCTCCTATTTTCGTTCTATATAGCGATTCCTGTCGTAGTACTGATCAATTTAAATTTTGTAGACTCACTTCGCCCTATAGAACGGCCACTTCGCCTTATTTTTATAGTAGGGCGAAGTCATTTCGCCCTGAAAATCTGGTCTAGGCTGGTCCCTGGAGTCGGCATAATATAACATAATATCGACGCGAAGGCATAAACTGTAAACTTACTAATTAACCACTACTCAGGCATCCATTATCAATGTACATGTACGTTGGAAGAAGATGATTAAACTATTATATTTGCAACAAAGCCTTGAAATAGGGTGTCTGTCATTTGCAGAATGAGGTCCCCAGAGGGTGAATTTAGTGATGCTACCCCGCATAGCAGGCTAGCATCACCAAATTCACCCTCTGGGAACCTCATTCTGCTGAGGTGTAAGCAGAATGAGGTCCCCAGAGGGTGAATTTGGTGATGCTAGCCCACTATGCGGGGTAGCATCACTAAATTCACCCTCTGGGGATCTCATTCTGCAAATGACAGACACCCTATTTCAAGGCTTGTTTGCAACAGACCAAAAGTCAGCATTTAATTACTTATTTTATGAGCAATGGTCCGGTTGGTGACCATCAAATTAAACAATGTCTGTAGCACACTCTTGATATTATTTTCACATGTGATGATAGTCTGTGCATTGACATGTAGATGAACGCTTAGATACGACATCTTCAAACACATATATTAGCGATACATACCACCGGGGACAGCATGCATGGATATGTCAACCCCGAACAATATACAACATACCCGTCCTTATCAATACCGATATACATGTGTGTATATTGTAACTATAGTATCCTATCCTACATGTAGTCATGTAATGTTATATCAATTCAATTGAGCAATTCTAAACAAAAAACGCACAAATACTGCCCATGAAAATATCCATAATTGCATGCGTGGTGTGACCCTGCGGAAATATAGAGAAACATTTTAGTAGTGGTTTGTTGGCTTTTCAAGAAGTACACAACTAAGTGGTTTTTAGTAGTGGTTCTGTTTTTTTTCACTGGAGTAACACTCAACTGAACATAGAAACCAACAACCCTAGTAAGCAGTTGATAAAATAAAGAGATATGTCAACTAAGTTGCACATCCTTTAAAAATAAATTACAATCAATACGCTTATCGAGTTTCGAAATAGGTTTGTCATCGCTATAGACGGCTTATAATAAATGTGTGCGAGCCTAATATACTATTAGCACGGGGGTACATACCTTTGTTATTGACGATTGAATAGATAAATACTAATACATAGATACATTTTAATCGACACTGTGGCTTGCTATTTTTATATGGATGTCAGCAGTTGCATGGTGCAGCAGAAAAATTACTCGAATACCGCCAAATATTAAAAAAAGGTCCTAGTGTGGCAATTTGACATTGCATGGCTTTGTTTTCCAAGAAATTAATAATATTTACATGTAGTATCTTAATACAAATATATTTGATCGGATTCGTATCATGTTAGCTGCCAAAACATACGCATGTGCGAGAAAGCTACAAACCACATACCATGCTGATTATCTTGCAACTCAGAAGTTGACGTTTTATCTGAACATTGAATTTATTTTAGCCGGGATTTGGGTCTCCACCATCGCTTTTATGCAACCTGTTACCTTATAACTATTGAGATACAGACTCTATGAATTAGAATGCCGTACATATAAAGCGCTGGTGATGTTCAATCCGGTTTGAACACTTTTTGTCAAATGTTGTGTAAAAAGTGTCAATATTACATTTGGAGGCCATCTTGGATGCCATCTTGGATTTTATCACCTTATTAATCTAGGATTTGAACTTAGTCTTATATTTTCTGTGTCTCTGGATGGTCCTACACATACGACACCGTAAACTGTTCATTGTTGATTCATTTTCTTGCAACTCAGAAGCTGATCATTTTATCAAACATTTTTTTATTTTGGCCGCCATTTTGATCTCCATCATCACGTTTGCGTAAACAGTTGCCTTATAACTATTACGACGCAGACTCTAGGCAAAATACCGCAACATATAAAGCATTGGCGAAGCATTGGTCCAATTTTCATCTTTGATTTTATACCTTCTTAATTTAGTATTTTAACTAAATCTCATATTTTCTGGGTTCATAGAGGGTTCTACACATTATAACAACATAAAATGTTCACTGTTAATGTATTCTTTGATACAACCTACATGGACACCTCTATTTGGATAATTATGAAATTTGGGGGAGGGTTAAGTTTTTGTCGATTATTTCGCCAGTTGGAAAGAAATAATATTAATTTGAAAACTGTTATGTGGGGGTTATCCTACCATTTCTAAACATATATAACGTCAAAGAATTTGGCACGTATTCTATATGTTAATGGAGTTGATGCCCGACACTTTGTCTGAATCGCCATGAATTTTTTACGCGTAATGTTACATTCTTTACCATGTCGTCGCAAAATCAGAGCGAAAGCAGAAAAACAATGTTGAATCTGATTATGTGTCAACATTTGTCCCATAAATGAGCGCAGATGTTTCATTTATTCCCATTTTGGTGCTCGGTTAGCCATTTGTCTATTGCCAGTCAACCACTGAAAACATGTCAATTTTTCGGTAGGGTACCCTATGAAACATAGCAAAAATCGATATTTTGTCACCTGTTTCGGCTCGGCGCCCTCTGAATTCGGAAACCAGAGTAATGTTCCCATAAGAAAATGATAGTCGCACAAATTTCCCCGATGTGCGACACCCACCCCCCAGCACCGCCTAGACTAATATAGTTGATGCAAGATCAAACTAAAAGTAAGATAAACTAGGTGCCTCGTTTTACTTTTCAAGAAGTACACAACATTTAATGTTCTGAATGAAATTCAGCCAATATAATCCCTGTCATAGAAAAAACTAAGCCTTTTTTCAGGCCTGAAAAGTTACCCATAATTCTGCTGGGGTTAAGAAGTTGATTATTTAGGGCATTACTGTATCCCTGCCAAGTTTTAAAACAATTGATCAGAAAATGTAGCAATACAAGCTCGGATAAAATTATGATGTTGCGTAAAAGGGGGATAACTCCACAACAACAAAAATTAAAAAAACTGAAAAATGTAGGAGTTAAAACTTGGACAAAGTTGAGTCAATGGACAGACAATCTGATTCCAATATACCATCCACCCCATAACTTCATTACAGGGGGTTATAATAAAAAGAGACAATTTTTACTAATAATTGTTGTTGTAAGTACGATCTCATACCATGCATAAATTTGTAGGATAAATATGTGTTATATACACAATGTATTTGTATCGATTCATTTATCGCGACAAGGCTAGTTTTTGTGGCCATATAGCGACGAGTCGACCTTGGTCGCCGAGTCGCTATATGGCCATGAAAACTAGCCGAGTCGCGATACATGAATCGTTACAAACACATTGTGGTATATAACACATTTATCTACCATTGGTGTGACAGAATCCACCACACAATTTACATTTTAGGAGTTTCTTAAATGCAAAACTGTTGAATTAGTGTCCGACGATTAGCTTTCTTGAGTAAATTCTACCAACCTGCAAAGGTATATGTCACGCGATTAGCTCCCTTTGCTAAATTCTCACAATTAACCTGCAAGTTCACGCGAATATGGCTAACGGAAATTGTATTCAATGGACACAATCTCTTACACTTATAATAAATACTGAACAAATAGATATTAGTTACTTTGTGATATGTTATACCATAATACCCATGATGGTAGACAATCAAATAATGTTAAAACCTTGAAACTATTTGTTTGTAGTAAGCAAGAATATATGTTGGAATGTCGTTTTGATTTTACACACATTTGATGTGATGTCAGTTCATTCATGATTTTGAACCAGTCAACGATGTCACGAGCGCCTTGTATCGCAACTGCAGTTATGATACAGATATTTTTATCGCCAATTCGTTATCGTCAATTGTATCAGGGAATTTCGTAGGCAATGGTAGATAAATATATATACCCTCCACCCCATATCTTCATTACAGGCGGTTATAATAAAAAGAGATAATTTCTACTAATAATTGTTGTTATTAGTCTGATCTCTTACCATGTATTTGTACGTTGAAGTATTTCTCCGCCATGCCGGCCGGGTTCTCAGCACGACATGTGAATACACCAGCATCTATCTGACTCGCCGACAAGATCTGTAAAACCTTTTTATTTCTGAGAAACATCATGTTTGGGTTGTGATCGACCTCGATCATTCTGTTATCTCTGAGCCATGCTATCGTAGGATCTGGCTCGCCTTGTGCATCGCATAACAGGTTTATAGAGTTCCCTTCAACGATGCTAACATCTTCTTGTCTAGCAGAGCCAGCGTTAATTGTCGGAGGTACTGTGAATTAAAGAAAGTGGAAATTTCACATGTAGTCCATGGGCCAAGACCACAAAAATCAAATCAAATTAAGGACAAAGGTGCATATGTTTTTTCTTAAAATACAATGCCAACTGAACAATTTAAGGTAAGATAGAACATTTATAAATGCAGCGTTCTGGTTATATTCTTACTTTGAAGATGGGTACTACTTAATAAAAAACGATTTGTGAGAATTTTTCAATGAGCGGATGAGTTAGGATACCTTATAATTTTTGTATCATATACCTTATAATTTTGGTATCATATACCTTATAATTTTGGTATCATTTACCTTATAATTTTGGTATCATATACCTTATAATTTTGGTATCATATACCTTATAATTTTGGTATCATATACCTTATAATTTTGGTATCATATACCTTATAATTTTGGTATCATTTACCTTATAATTTTGGTATCATATACCTTATAATTTTGGTATCATATACCTTATAATTTTGGTATCATTTACCTTAAATTGTTCTACATGTACCAAGCCAGAAACTCCCAGTATGCAGGTGCAAAATTCAACCTTACATGTTGTTTTTTATTTAAAACAAAGGTTTTATGTGAAGCCTGTTAGTATCTCAAGTGAATATTGAATTCAGTGTAGGGGATATGATACGATAGTTTATTTTGGGCAGAACAATTTATGATAATAATAGAACATAATATAGTGTATAATTGTATTGATTGGTATAAAGAAAGAAAATGTTCCCAGTCCCGTGGTCATTATATATGCAACCAAGCAGCCCTCGTATTTGGCTACGGCATTCAGCAATGCTGACCGGCACTGACATGTATGGTGTTGAACTAGTTGAATATTCCTCCAAAGATTGAAAGTGAATAGTGTTAAAACAATAAAAAGTCAAACTACAAAAACGGAAGTTGAATTTCTCTTATCCATGGTCAAATTCATGCATGACAAAAGAAATAACTGTTAAAACAGTCAAGGATCGGATAGTCAACACCTACCGCGAACTCAAAGTAAGTGACAAATTCAAAACGAAATTGAATCCAAGACATATTATCTGCCCTGTGTCAATCCAACAATCCCGGATAATCGACAATGTCGGCTTCTTTGAAAGTGCCCCGAAAAAGTTACACTCGATACACAACATTTTAGTCACAGAGTAGCATTGGAGCCAGTCTGGCAACATGTGTGAAACCGTGTAGCAAACAAGTAGTACGCACGTGCGAATTGATCACAATGTGTCAAAGACTTGAATGAGTGATGTCGGTTACGCTTGATTGACTGTGTCGCATCGTCGACAAATATACACAAGGGAACGTGGTTATAGAAGTACAAGTTTGATTGATGGAAATCGGTCAGACAGCTGCTGACCTGGAAATCAGTGCAGAAGTCTAGTGATCACGATGCCAGACAATTGTATTTAACCAATCGAGTGAGCCGATTCGTTTCAAATTGGGGGAAGGTGGGGTCTTCACAAACAATCAGTCACTAAGTGACAGTCATTCAGATTGCGTTTGTTACAAATTAAGTTAAAAATTAAAATATTTTTTGTGTGACAAAATATCAAATCAGTTATATACTGTTTGAATACTGTATGGCAAATTCCATAATTCGGTCAGAACTAGCCTTGCAGTTGACTCTTTGTGAGGCGACATCATTCAAGAAACTATGATTTAATTTCCCCAAGAGGCATGGCAGGTTCTGTCATTCAATAGTCATTCGATCCCACAGCCGTGTTTCTGGTTACTGTTAGTGGGTATTACATATACCATTTATATAATCCAGGGAAGAAATAAATAGTACACATCTTCTTGTAAACGTTTTATGATTAGTCATGCAAATTTTGACAAAACAGCAATTAAGCCACATTTTTTGACAGGATGTAAAAATGCCGTAGTCACTGCCGAAGCACATCGAACTGGCAAACAAATCTGAATTGCCAGGGCTGAACCAACTGTTGGCAATAATGAATTTGAGCAGATAGTCTTTATTGTGGAACTATGGAGGCCAGTTTACTAGTTGTGTTCTTTGTCATGTTATGAGATTTCCTCCTTTTACCACTTGGAAGCACTCGATAGATGCCAAATCCCCCGAACGGACGAATCACTCGATAGATGCCAAATCCCCGAACAGATGAAGCGCTCGATAGATGCCAAATCCCCCGAATGGACGAAGCGCTCGATAGATGCCAAATCCCCCGAACGGACGAAGCACTCGATAGATGCCAAATCCCCCGAACGGACGAATCACTCGATAGATGCCAAATCCCCGAACAGATGAAGCGCTCGATAGATGCCAAATCCCCCGAATGGACGAAGCGCTATTAACAGTTTAAGTGACAACACTAGCAACATATTTTATTTATCTACTGCACATAATTTGCTTTGTCATGTTATGAGATTTCCTCCTTTTACCACTTGGAAGCACTCGATAGATGCCAAATCCCCCGAACGGACGAAGCGCTCGATAGATGCCAAATCCCCCGAATGGACGAAGCGCTCGATAGATGCCAAATCCTCCGAACGGACGAAGCGCTCGATAGATGCCAAATCCCCGAACGGACGAAGCGCTCGATAGATGCCAAATCCTCCGAACGGACGAAGCGCTCGATTGATGCCAAATCCCCCGAACGGACGAAGCACTCGATAGATGCCAAATCCCCCGAACGGACGAAGCACTCGATAGATGCCAAATCCCCCGAACGGACGAAGCGCTCGATAGATGCCAATTCCCCCGAACGGACGAAGCGCTCGATAGATGCCAAATCCCCCGAACGGACGAAGCGCTCGATAGATGCCAAATCCCCCGAACGGACGAATCACTCGATTGATGCCAAATCCCCCGAACGGACGAAGCGCTCGATAGATGCCAAATCCCCCGAACGGACGACGCGCTCGATAGAATGCCAAATCCCCCGAACGGACGAAGCGCTCGATAGATGCCAAATCCCCCGAACGGACGAAGTACTCGATTGATGCCAAATCCCCCGAACAGACGAAGTGCTCGATAGATGCCAAATCCCCCGAACGGACGAAGTACTCGATTGATGCCAAATCCCCCGAACGGATGAAGTACTCGATTGATGCCAAATCCCCCGAACGGACGAAGTGCTCAATAGATGCCAAATCCCCCGAACGGACGAAGTACTCGATTGATGCCAAATCCCCCGAACGGACGAAGTACTCGATTGATGCCAAATCCCCCGAATGGACGAAGCGCTCGATTGATGCCAAATCCCCCAAACGGACAAAGTACTCGATTGATGCCAAATCCCCCGAACAGACGAAGTGCTCAATAGATGCCAAATCCCCCGAATGGACGAAGCGCTCGATTGATGCCAAATCCCCCGAACGGACGAAGTACTCGATTGATGCCAAATCCCCCGAACGGACGAAGTACTCGATTGATGCCAAATCCCCCGAACGGACGAAGTGCTCAATAGATGCCAAATCCCCCGAACGGACGAAGCGCTCGATAGATGCCAAATCCCCCGAACGGACGAAGTACTCGATTGATGCCAAATCCCCCGAACGGACGAAGTGCTCGATTGATGCCAAATCCCCCGAACGGACATTAACAGTTTAAGTGACAACACTAGCAACATATTTTATTTATCTACTGCACATAATTTGTTTTTTGTGGGGAATATCTTTCATTTTCCTAAGTTTTACATTTGCTACTTCGATAACGACCTTACATTTATGTGGTCAAGCAAACTTATTAGTATTCACGATGAGGGGAAAACCGGAGTGCAGCTTAGCGTGAAATAGTCCGTTTGTTTTGTTTATAGTCTAGACTGGCATTGTTCTAATGGTTTATAGATATTTTAGAGCGAAAAAACACATATCTGTTTATGAATTTTTGTATCAATTGCGGTGAATTATGGACGGTAAAAACGTTTCAAAATCATAATGATGTATTTTGGCAGGTTGACATCCCTAGTTACCTGCGCAATTTGCATATAAAATGATGTCATGAAAGTAGTACTAACCTAATAAAGCTACGTTGACCTAATAAAGCTACGTTGACCTAATAAAGCTACATTGGCGTAATAAACGTATCATTTATTAGGCAGGCTTTATGTAGGCAATAGAGGCAGTGAAAGGTAGTAATTTTATATTTCTTTTTTAAAAGGAAGGAAGGAAAGACAATGGTGGGAACATTTATTTTTTAGGTACTTCGGTTTAAAGGCCCACTTAATTTTCGAGTCACCAATTATTTTTTTTATAGTGCCTTGATATACGGTTTTAATACCAATCTATGCCATAAAATATGATTAAAATACTATAATTCATCACCATTTGGATTGTCTGTGTCTCAGAAGGTGCCCATAGAGAAATAGAAAATAGCTGAAATCATAAAATCATTTCCCCCGTTATGGCTTCCAGAATGCAACAGAATTCAAACTATAGTTTATTTTCAATGGAAGAGGAATAACTCTATATCTAAATATATAGAGTTATTCCCCTTCCATTGAAAATAATCTACTTTGTGCAAAAACTTTAGCACAGAACAGAGTTGATATCTCAACAAAATCAACAAGTTCACAGTTTATTACATCGAATAAGTTGAAAATACAATGTTTTTGAGCTTCTTCTTTCAAAAGGTATATAATATGGCATATATTTTATATAAAATTATCTGGGGGCTCAAAAATTAAGTGGGCCTTTAATGGGTGATGAAAGATGAGGCTCAATAGAGGTACTCATAAAGTACTAGAAACAATTTTAACCCTTTCAGTGCCAGGGGCCGATCTCATTGGCCCAAATTTACGTTCTGTAAAATCGAATCGGCCCTAAAAAATTTTTAAATGTTTTAAAACTTAAAAAAAAATTAAAGATTTTTTTGGGTTGAATTTTTTTTGGGTATGCTTAAGCATGCTATAGCGAATTTAAAAACAAACTGGATAAAACCTTAGGGGCATGTTATAACTCAAAACTATCACCAAGTATTCACAGAAATAATTTTGATGCCCATGAAAAACGTAAGATTCCCTGGCACTAAACCTAAAAAATAAGTCTGTTCAAGAATATAAGAAAAAATTATTAAAATTGTAAAAAATAATAACAAATGATGAAAAATTGTTAGGCCAATGCATTCTCTTATATATGCGAGACAACCTATGGTCGACTCGCATATATAAGAGAATTAATGCATTGGCACAGGGTATATGGGTTGATACAAAAATCGGACCTGGCACTGAAAGGGTTAATGACCTCAAGACTGGGGAGCCTATACTTGGCCAATGTGAATGTGTTAGCTGGGCCCTCATGGACAATGGGTTAGATCAAAATTGGCTCTGTGTAGGGGAAGAAACTCTATATGATAAACTATGTCTCCCTTAATTGTTTGCAAAAGAGAATCAAGCGTGTTTCATTTCATACTCATTTCTACAATCAAGCGGCATTCCCAACATGACGTAATAAGCTATTTCCAAATATGAAGTGCATTCCTGGCGTAGTAATGTTTGTGAGAATCGTAGTATTTAGAAATAGTTATAAATACAATAAGATGCGAATGAATAATCAGTCACGAATATCATTGACTGATAAAAACTTGAAGTTGATGTGTCCTATATTGCAATGAGTAAAATTAATTAATGGATATATCGCCTGTATTCAGTTTTCCAACATTAGTTGAGTTTGACAATGTGTGGGAAACTTGTCAACACATTATTGACCTCTGATCTGTGAAGTGATCTGTTATGCCATAAACCAATGAAATAACGCGTGTGCTTCGCCACTCTCCTATGAAATGGAGGGAATCCCATCAATTCAGTAACTGATTATGAATTAGATATCCAGAGATGTAAATATTGTAAAATTTTCGTCGGCTTTTTTAACCCTTTACCCAACAGAACGCCCAGAAACGCCCAAATGAAGCTTCAACAGCCTAAATTATCTTGGGTCTGTCTCAATAAAACCATACAAATATGGATATCATTGGAATCGGCTCATTGACCACATTGTGATAGTTACAGTTATGCCCTGTGCCAATGCATTCTCTTATATATGCGAGTCGACCATAGGTCGCCTCGCATATATAAGAGAATGCATTGGCCTAAAAAAAAATCTTTTTTAAAAACTTTTTACCATTTTTTCTTACATTCTTTAACAATTTTATAATTTATAATGTGTTAAGCCAATGCATTCTCTTATATATGCGAGGCGACCTATGGTCGACTCGCATATATAAGAGAATGCATTGGCACAGGGCCGTTCTGTTGGGTAAAGGGTTAAAGAGACAGGTGAACAGCCGACGTCATTAGGAATTTATACCAATGAAAGTGTGAGTTTGAGTTTTATAAGAGAATGTACTGGCACGGGATCTTTAATGCTGCACCAACGCAGCTCCCGTCATGAAAGGGAAAATAACCGAGGCGATATATAAAGTTTAACCCACAGGGAGCCTCACACAGATGGAAGTATGCACTACATGGTGTCGTCTGCTGCAGTCTATGTGGGGCTCTATAAAGGGTTAATAACCGAGGTGATATATAAAGTTTAATGTTTAATCCACAGGGAGCCTCACACAGATGGAAGTATGCACTACATGCATATGGTGGCGTCTGCTGCAGTCTATGTGGGGCTCTTTAAAGGGTTAATAACCGAGGTGATATATAAAGTTTAATGTATAAGTATAACCCACAGGGAGCCTCACACAGATGGAAGCATGCACTACAGAGTGTCGTCTGCTGCAGTCTATGTGGGGGGCTCTCTAAAGGGTTAATAACAGAGGTGATATATAAAGTTTAATGTTTAACCCACAGGGAGCCTCACACAAATGGAAGCATGCACTACAGTGTGTCGTCTGCTGCAGTCTGTGTGGCTCTCTATGGGTAAAGTTGAATTTGCATGTGTAATAGTGTGGTAATTTACGGTAATCTTAATTATCTTCTAAACAGTTTTAATATTAACCGACAAAACAGGGTTAACTTATTCCAATATTTCTATTGTATTCTTATTTTATACTAACACGCACATGCGCAGTTTGTATTGTCATATTTCCTTATTTAGCCAACCAATCACATCGTGAATATTGGGTGAGTTCATTATTGCTCATGCTTCATTTTTTCCCGCCATGAACTAATCTGTTCTCTTTCTCAATTGGTCACCGTCCATGGCGGATGCTCCTGTTTAGCGGTCTTCAGAATTTATTCAATAGTGGTAAGACGTGGCTTTGTCGGACTGACAGGTAATTATCAATTTTATAGTTATACATGCTTTTACTATTGTTGCTACCCAACAATTTTATATCTCTTATAATTTATTTATAACTCTGAAACCAGTAGATTGTATTCTGTGATAGACTTTATCAAAGTCTCTAATTTAGTGAAATATTATAATAAAACCCCATTTTTATATAATGTTTTCATGTCATTATAAATGGCTACATTTTTGTAAAGCCTGTGCATATTTTTGATTTGCTGTAAAGTTCTTTTGTGCCATTTTAGTTTGTGAACAATTTGGAATTAGTTTGCATAATTTCAATGCCAAAATATAATTCTAATGCATGTTGTTCAATTTCTTTTACAGGGCTACAAAAAGTTAACAAGTTTACAAATCTTTGATTTATCACATCGATGTACATAAAGAATATTACTTGCATCTTTAAACGGACTTGTTATTCTATTGTGAACCCAACCACCCCGAGATTCGGAACATAGAACGGTCTAGTTCACATGTGTAGTAATAACTTTGATGTTCAATGTAAGTGCCTCATAATTTATGAAGAAAAATTTAATAGGTTTATTGAGTTCCCTTGTGATATAGTTAACATCTTCTTGCAAATAGCCTGCAAATAGCGTGTCTGTCATTTGCAGAATGAGGTCCCCAAAGGGTGAATTTAGTGACGCTATCCCGCACAGTGGGCTAGCATCACTAAATTCACCCTCTGGGAACCTCATTCTGCTCAGGCCCTCAACTGTTATGATAGACCTAGGATCAGATTGAAGTTCCCCAGTTGAAGTTGGTGATATTCACCAATTTGGGCATCTCGATTATGCATTTTATCTGCTGCAAATTAGGGGATATAGAAACTTCCCAGAAGGGAAAACTAAAAACAATGTTAATTTGATACTGTAGATACTTCCCAGAAGATGAGGCCTAAGCAGAATGAGGTCTCAAGAGGGTGAATTTGGTGATGCTAGCCCTCCGGGGACCTCATTCTGCAAATGACAGGCACGCTATTTGCAGGCTTGCCAGCGTTAATTGTCGGAGGAACCTGTGAATTTAAGAAAGTGGACAAGTCTTGAAATAGTGTGTCTGACATTTGCAGAATGAGGTCCCCAGAGGATGAATTTAGTGATGATACACCACACAGGGGGCTGGCATCCCAAATTCACCACCTGGGGACCTCATTATGTTTATGCTTAGGCCTCATATTCTGGTAAGTATCAATAATCTCAAATTAACATTATTTTTAGTTACATTTCCCTTTCTGGGAAGTTACTATATCCCCTAATTTGCAGAAGATAAATTGCATAATGGAGGTGACTAATGTATGAGCATCACCAACCTCAACTGGGAAACTTCAATCTGATCCTAGATATCCCATTGCAGTTGCAGCCTAAGAAAATGAGTGCAGGATAGCTTCACTAAAATGCAGTGCAGGATAGCTTCACTAAATTCACCCTCTGGGGACCTCATTCTGGAAATGGCACTATTTCAAGGCTTGAGCGGGGGGGGGGGGGGGGGGGGGGGGGGGGCAAAGATAAAAGTAACATGTCATGCAGTCAGGATGTTATAAAACTCACCATAAACTGTGACATTGAAGTTAACTCTCTCCTCGCCTGCGATGTTATAAGCCTCACATGTGTACTTCCCAGCATTATCAAGCTTTGCTCCCCTTATCTCAAGGACACGCCCTTGATTGAGGATCCTAATATTCCTGCTTTGAGAGTCGAGGATATAAGTTTTCTTGTGGGACCACAGAATCGATGGTAATGGTATGCCATCAGCTTGGCATTCCAGTCTCAATGTGTCATTCTCCACAACCTCTCGGTCCGTTCTACTATCTTTTAGTGATATCTTCGGTGGTACTGAAAAAAATGGTCAGATGTATAACAGACGCTGTAAAGGCATTCCAGTCTCAGCATGTTATTTTCTATAACATCTCGGTCCGTTCTGCTATCTTTTAGTGATATCTTCGGTGGTACTGAAAAAAATGGTCAGATGTATAACAGACGCTGTAAATGAATTCTAGTCTCAGCATGTCATTTTTGATAACATCTCAGTCCGTTCTGCTATCTTTTAGTGATATCTTTGGTGGTACTGTAAAAAATGGTCAGATGTATAACAGACGCTGTAAATGAATTCTAGTCTCAGCATGTCATTTTTGATAACATCTCAGTCCGTTCTGCTATCTTTTAGTGATATCTTTGGTGGTACTGTAAAAAATGGTCAGATGTATAACAGACGCTGTAAATGAATTCTAGTCTCAGCATGTCATTTTCTATAACATCTCAGTCCGTTCTGCTATCTTTTAGTGATATCTTTGGTGGTACTGTAAAAAATGGTCAGATGTATAACAGATGCTGCAAAGGAATTCCAGTCTCAGCATGTCATTTTCTATATAATAACATCTCGTTCCATCATTTAGTGAAAAAATGGTTAGATCAATAACCCTTCCATGACTGGAGTTTCCTGAATTTTTGCAAAAATCCTGTGCCAATTCATTCACTTATATATGCGAGTCTCTTATAGGGAGCCTCGCATATATAAGATAATGCATTATTGTCCTGACAATATTTACCTAGACCTTGTAAGCCAGTGCACCAGAGCGGCTCCCGTCATGAAAGGGTTAACAGAGTCTACAAAGATATTCAAGTCTCAGTGTGTCATTTTTTATAATATCTCTGTCCTTTCTACTATCCTTTAGTGATATTTCTGGTGGTAATGAAAAAATGGTGAGATATATCAAAGCTGTCTACCTGATATTGTATGTGAACCTTTGTCTACCACATCCTGGTCTGTAGTATGTTTGGTGGTATTAAAAGTAATGTGATATATCAAAGATGTCTCGAGGATATGGTCAAGCCAAGTCAGTTACCTGTTTCTCAGGCCTGGAGCGTGGTACCGAAACATCATACTGTACACCTTTTTATACGTGTGAAAAATTATAATTGGTACATAAATTTTTATACAAACTGAGATCAAACATACCTGTTTCCGGTTTCAAATTTCCGATTCATACCTGTCTGTTGTGATGAATTCCGTCTGCAGTTAAAACATGTCAATGATACTTTATTGAGTGATTATTTAAGAAATAAATAACATGGACATTTGATTGGGTAATAATTGGTCCAGATTTTCGCCCATATGTTGGGGTTCGAACCTGGGCCAACCTTGTATAGCCCAGTCTGTGATGATGGTACCCATGACATAACCACCTCAGATATGAAGACATCCTTAAAAGGAAGCCCTTTCACTGATAGTTAAGCTGCGGATCCGTCTGAACATGGGTTTGAAGGTTGAGGCAAAATGGATTTACCATTATATATTTCTTAACCCTTTACCCAACAAACCGGCCAAAACCGGCCAAATAAAGCTTCAACAGCCTAAAATATCTTCGGTCTGTCTCAATAGAACCATACAAATATGGATATCATTGGAACCGGCTAATTGACCACATTGTGATAGTTACAGTTATGCCCTGTGCCAATGCATTCTCTTATATATGCGAGTCGACCATAGGTCGCCTCGCATATATAAGAGAATGCATTGGCCTAAAAAAAAAAAAAAATTTAACACTTTTAACCATTTTTTCTTACATTCTTTAACAATTTTATAATTTTTAATGTGTTAAGCCAATGCATTCTCTTATATATGCGAGGCGACCTATGGTCGACTCGCATATATAAGAGAATGCATTGGCACAGGGCCCTTCTGTTGGGTAAAGGGTTAAATGGCTAAATAATTTAATATCAGCAATCGCTGCCCACAATAAATGAAGGTTGGACAGCAGGTTTTATTTAGTATATTAGTTTACCTACTATTTACAGTAATGCCCTAAATAATTGACTCCTTAACCACAGCAGAATTATGGGTAACTTTTCAGAATTTAGTCGGAAATATGGCTTGTTGCCATTCATCAGAAAGCTCTCGGCGAGAGCTTTCCGATAAATAGCAACAAGCCATATTTCAGACTAAATCCTGAACAATTACCCATAATTCTGTTGTGGTTAAGGAGTCGATTATTTAGGGCATTACTGTAGATCTCGTAGAGGTTGCGTGTTTTTTAAAAGATTACCGACATGTGGGTCACTTTCTCATTGATTACCGACATGTGGGTCACTTTCTCATTGATTACCGACATGTGGGTCACTTTCTCATTGATTACCGACATGTGGGTCACTTTCTCATTGATTACCGACATGTGGGTCACTTTCTCATTGATTACCGACATGTGGGTCACTTTCTCATTGACAATTTTGAATTATTTGTAATCTTTATTCATTCCTTAAAAGTCGAATCGAATATCTAGGTCAAAACAAATGATAAAACAAATATCAAAAATTTACAAGGCACTTTTATCAACATACCATGAACTTCTAGATGAAAGTTTTTCTCAATTGTCCCGGCATCATTTGTGGCTATGCACGTGTACTTGGCTGTATGAACTAACTGCACAGAGTTGATCTTAAGACTCCCGCTTTCTGGTACGACGTATATATTATCCGTTTGTTGGAAGTTCTGGTTATCTATGAGCCAGGTGGTTTCTGGTGGTGGAATTCCCATCACAGGACATTCAAGCAACACTGTTCTGTTCTGTACAAACTTTGGATGGTAGACGACATTTGACTCATCAAATGAAGGAGGGACTAAACAAAATTAGAACGAAAAATTATATTTACAACACACAAAACAAGGATGAACACTGAAGAAAAATAATTACAAACAGAAGATAATAAACACAGAGTAAAGATGAACTTTGAGTGATACAAATTTGCACACATTTGATTAAAAAAAAATGCTGTGCGACCTTCAATGACCTTAAGATACCTGACCGGAAAAGTTTCTATCAATTAATATCAATTTTATTTAGAATTTGACATCCACATGACAGTTTTAGGGATATTTTTAGAACAAATGCAAAAGCCAAAAGCATAGCAAAAGGCGAACTCTATCTGTTATAACCCTCAATCACGGCAAATTTAACTACAGATATCCCTGCAAACTTATAATGAAATAAACCACTTTATTACGCCTTTATAGACAAATAATATAACCAATCATCAGTTTTTATCTGTATTTTATTCACAAAAATAGCTAATGTAGTCTGGTTTTATAAAATAATGCTGACCCGGAAGATATCAAGCCTGAGTTTAGTGTGTCTAACCCTTAGAGAGCCCCACATAGACTAGAGCAGACGACACTCCACAGTGCATGCTTCTATCTGTGTGAGGCTCCCTGTGGGTTAAACATTAAACATTTTCAGTGAGGTTTGAGATGGATGTCTAACATTACTGACCAAGCCTGAGTTTAGTGTGTCTTGTCATTTGCAGAATGAGGCCCCCAGAGGATGAATTTAGTGACGCTATCCCGCACGGTGGGCTAGAATCACTAAATTCACGCTCTGGGAACC
Source organism: Siphonodentalium dalli (assembly GCA_032622095.1). Lineage (NCBI taxonomy): Eukaryota > Metazoa > Mollusca > Scaphopoda > Gadilida > Siphonodentaliidae > Siphonodentalium > Siphonodentalium dalli. The sequence goes on from CP136069.1 coordinate 4,410,296, forward strand.
TCATTCTGCTTAGGCCTCAACTGTTATGGGAGACCTAGGATCAGATGGAAGTTCCCCAGTTGAAATTGGTGAATGTTCACCCATTAGCCAACTCAATTATGCAATTTATCTTCTAAATTAGGGGATATAGAAACTGAACAATGCTAACAATGTTAATTTGAGATGATAGATACTTTTCAGAAGATACAGCCTAAACAGAATGAGGTCCCCAGAGGGTGAATTTGGTATGCTAGCCCATGACGTGGGGCAACAAATCTAAATTCACCTTCTGGGGACTTCATTCTGCAAATTACAGACACACCACACTATTTCAAGGCTTGTTGATCCATTTAGTCGCCTGCAGACGACAGACCCAGTATGGTAAGTTTTATAGGTTAACCAATATATATATTATATTTTATAACGGAATGGGAGAATCCATTTAGTACAGAAAGGGTTAAATTTGTTACATTGTTTTATAGGTTAACCAATACAGGTAAGTGGGTGCCTGACAAGGTAACACATCTGTCCGCGTCTACGAAATTCACACCTAGCCCTCCGGAATGACAATAACAAGTCAGAATGGAGCACTGGCTGACGGCCTTTCCGTTTGTCAACATAAGTATAGTGAAAGAAATAATGGCTTACAACATATCCGTCATATAATTTCCCCACATAATGAAGGTGGTGCACAAATGAATGGATGTCAAAAGAAAGGGGAGGTTGTCTGCTAGGCATATTAAAGAAGATTCGAGGTTAAATATGATGATGACCAAGGACCCAATTTCTTGCAGACAAATTGCTCCTCGTTCTAATGACATGAATTTTGAGGTGGAAGCTGGATCCTGGAGCGGCTTATTGGAATTTTGAAAATAGTTTTAGAACGTAAATCCACAAAAACAACGTACCCCACAAAAACAACGTACCCCACAAAAACAACGTACCCCACAAAAACAACGAACGTACCCCACAAAAACAACGTATCCCACAAAAACAACGTACCCCACAAAAACAACGTACCCCACAAAAACAACGTACCCCACAAAAACAAGATTTCATTTAATGACAAAAGTAGAATTTATAAAAAGATGCCAAAATGTTTTGATAAGATCATCATCAGTTGCAGATTGCTGACTATTTGCCATGCTAAGCGCATGTCACATAACGTTTCGACTCATTACAGATTGCTGACTATATGCCATGCTAAGCGCATGTCACATAACGTTTCGACTCATTACAGATTGCTGACTATATGCCATGCTAAGCACATGTCACATAACGTTTCGACTTGTTACAGACACACCACACTATTTCAGGGCTTGTTTATCCATTTAGTCGCCTGCAGTCGACATACCCAGTATGGTGAGCCGTATATCTGCTGTGTCCTCTCCGGCAGCGTTGACGGCCACACATGTGTAGTTAGAGGTATCATCCTGCGTCACGCCTCGTATTCTAAGCTGTGCGCCATCAGCCTCACTGTGAAATCTGTCGTTGTAAGACACAGGATGATGATTTCTTCGCCAGAATATTGCGGGTGGGGGGACTCCACTGGCTACACAGGTGAGTACGGCTGTGCGACCTTCGATGACCTTAGGATTCCTCTCCAGATTGTCTATGTCTATCTTAGGTGGAACTAAAAATGAAATTGTCACTGACACTGTAGCTCAACTTGTAGAGGGGATAATATCATACACAACAACATGTGTGTTAATGGCACTCAAAGGGTTAATGGTTTGTCAATATGCTTAAGCATGCTATAGCGAATTTAAAAACAAACTCGATAAAACCTTAGGGGCATGTTATAACTCAAAACTATCACCAAGTATTCATAGTAATAATTTTGATGCCCATGAAAAACGTGAGATTCCCTGGCACTAAACCTATAAAATAAGTCTGAAAAGAATATATGGGTTGATACAAAAATCGGACCTGGCACTCAAAGGGTTAATGGTTTGTCAATATGTCATGAGCAGTGTTCACGCTGCCGTGAGCAAATCTAGCAAATTGCGAAAGGAAAACAAAAGTGGCTCAACAAAACTAATTTTATTGTTTATTACATGCCATCCGTCCTAGAATCTGTGAATTAAAATAAACAGACTTACGAGGTTTATTCAGGCACATAGAGATCTTGTTTTGTCCAACTCGGTTTATTTTATATCCGTGCCTCGAAAATTAAATGGGCTTTTAAATTAGAATGGGTTTTAAATTTATAAATTATAATGTATGTATACAGTAATGCCCTAAATAATCGACTCCTTAACCACAGTGATTTATAAATTATAATGTATGTATACAGTGATGCCCTAAATAATCGACTCCTTAACCACAGTGATTTATAAATTATAATGTATGTATACAGTAATGCCCTAAATAATCGACTCCTTAACCACAGTGATTTATAAATTATAATGTATGTATACAGTAATGCCCTAAATAATCGACTCCTTAACCACAGTGATTTATAATTTATAATGTATGTATACAGTAATGTCCTAAATAATCGACTCTCAGTGAGAGCTTTCCGATGAATGGCAACAAGCCATATTTCCGACTAAATCCTAAAAAGTTACCCATAATTCTGCTGTGGTTAAGGATTCGATTATTTAGGGCATTACTGTAGAATCCAAAAAGTCAAGAAATGCTGAATTTATTGAGCCTTGATCCAGATATATTGATAAACTCACCGCTGGACAAGCCGGACAGTTTGAATCAATTCGCTGGAGATCGGCGAGATTAATGTGCCGATCACATGCTGCATTATTACCCATAATTCTGCTGTGGTTAAGGAGTTGATTATTTAGGGCATACTGTATATAATAATGGTCAATTTATTCATTTAATTGAAACAAGTCTATCGAAGGATGTCAGATTGAACCCAGCCTGATTTAAGTGTGTCTGTCATTTGCAGCATGAGGTCCCCAGAGGGTGAATTTAATGACGCTATCCCACTCAGTGGGCTAGCATCACCACATTCACCCTCTAGGAACCTCATTCTACTTAGTACTCAACTGCTATGGGAGACCTAGGATCAGATTGAAGTTCCCCAGTTGAAGTTGGTGATGTTCACCCATTAGTCACCTCGATTATGCATTTTATCTTCTGCAAATTAGGGAATATAGAAACGAAACAGAAGTAACTAAAAACAATGTTATTTTGAGACTATAGATACTTCCCCGAAGATGAGGCCTAAGTATAATGAGGTCCCCAGAGGGTGAATTTGGTGATGCTAGCCCACCATGGGGATAGCATCACTAAATTCAACCTCTTGTAACTTCATCTTGCCAATGACAGACACACTATTTAAGGCTTGGTTGTGTTTGTGTTAATTTGATGTAAGGAACACTTGAGTATAATTATAAGATATGTAAATATTTTAACAGAGGGATGAAGATAATTTTTGAGGCATCAGCGAAAGTGGCTCATTGTTGTATATATACATCATTGCTCTCCGTGACAACGTCAACATGAAGTAGTGCCGACTTGTAATCTACTTGTGGTATACAACAATATGTATTCAATGGCTGTGATATTGTTGAATACATGTGCATCAAGCAAACAGGCATGAAACCAATACTCTTACCATTAACATTAAGTGTGAATGTCTCCTCATCCCTCCCGGCCTCATTCACAGCCACACAGGAGTAAGCTCCCCTCTCGGTGACCTTGACATTGCGAATCCTCAGCTCCTGCCCATTGAAGTCGATGCTGATTCTCGGATCCTGCTCGGGGTCGATGAGTTCACCCTTCCTGTACCACGTGATCGTGGGGTCCGGGTCACCTGCCGCCGGACACTGGATTAATGCGGTCTTATTTACAATGACAGTCGGCTCCTTGTTTTTATCATCCAGAATTATCTCAGCAGGGACTGAAATAGAATAGTGCGGTTCAATTTATAATCAGTTGGTTCGATTTATAATCACAGTCAGTTCTATTTATAATCAGTCAGTTCTATTTATAATGACAATCGGTTCCTTGTTTTTAACATCCATAATTAAAATTAGGTACTGAAATAGAAAAGTGCGGTTCTATTTATAATCACAGTCGGTTCTATTTATACTGACAATTGATTCCTTGTTTTTAACATCCATAACTATCATCAGGGACTGAAATAGGATAGTAAGTTCTATCTATAATCACAGTCGGTTCTATATATAGGACAATCGGTTCTATTTATAATCACAATTGGTTCTATTTATAATGACAATTGGTTCTATTTATAATCACAGTCGGTTCTATTTATAATGACAATCGGTTCCTTGTTTTTAACTTCCATAATTATCTCAGCAGAGACTGAAATAGAATAATACTCAAGATATCAAGAATAATGTAATAATGTAAGAGCACCGTGACACACCACGCAAGTCCAAGTCTGCTCAGACATAAACCAGCTAGGATAGTCCAAGTCTGCTCATACGTAAACCAGCTAGTCTCCTCATATTTAAACCAGCTAGTCTACTTGTACGTAAACCAGCTAGTCTCCTCATATGTAAACCAGCTGGTCTCCTCATACATAAACCAGCTAGTCTGCTTGTATGTAAACCAGCTAGGATAGTCCAAGTCTGCTCATACGTAAACCAGCTAGTCTCCTCATACGTAAACCAGCTGGTCTACTTGTACGTAAACCAGCTAGTCTCCTCATATGTAAATCAGCTAGTCTGCTCATACGTAAACCAGCTAGGATAGTCCAAGTCTGCTCATACGTAAACCAGCTAGTCTCCTCATATGTAAACCAGCTAGTCTACTTGTACGTAAACCAGCTAGTCTCCTCATATGTAAATCAGCTAGTCTTCTCATACGTAAACCAGCTAGGATAGTCCAAGTCTGCTCATACATAAACCAGCTAGTCTCCTCATATGTAAACCAGCTAGTCTGCTTGTACGTAAACCAGCTAGGATAGTTCAAGTCTGCTCATGCGTAAACCAGTTAGGATATAGGTAGAGCAAAATGCTGGTTTATGTCCGAGACCACCTCCATATGGCTCTTATGAAGTTCTTTAGGCCGACCTGGTGGCATGATTTGTCGTCTATTTTAAACGATTTTACCCAACAAATCAATACATGAAACTTTAATATATATCGGAAAGAGTGATATGGTCATAATATGTATAATAATCCTAACTTTCATGTTAAATTACGCATTCCAGTTTATTAGGACTAACATCGATTTGTTTACATTTAAATGGAAAGCCAGAGTGTTCCGCAGAAACTCTCCATTGTTCAGAGTTTGTTTTGACCGAGAAGAATTTTGGCTCGGTGACAACAAAGATGGTGGCGCCAGTTTAATCGAATTCTGGTTGTGATTATAATGTTTTAAACTGTCAGAGCATTGTGAATTTTGGAGATTTATTTAAGATTTAGATTTAGATCTTTAATATTTACTTTATTTATTTATTGGCAACCATATGATAAGCAAATTTATTATGTATGTTATTCCCTTGTGACCCGCAATTCCTGGAATCTCACAGAGATTATGCAGTCTATTTATAGATCATTTGTGACACTGTAAATAAGGTTGATCGTTAGTACCGTGAAGACTCTTTGCGCCAAAAATTAGAAGAAAAAGATTTTAAACTGTTGTAGAAACCATGGGAATGCACCTGATGATAAGTATATATCACTCCTGTATGGAGCCTCACACAGACCCAAGCAGACGACAGTCATCAGTGCATCATTCTCTCTGTCTGGGGCTCCATAATTTTTTTTTGAGTGTCTGACAAAATGACAGGCACCAAAGATTCGGCGTCTGACATTTGAAAAGTGTGTCTGTCATTTACCTGGTATCAATAAATAGCAGCAATTAGTTGTTTTTTAGCCCATTCCACTTTACTGAATAGTTACTGAAACTATTAATGTCGATCAAATCGGAAAATTAGGATTACTAAATGTGATCGGGACTTTTGCATACATTATGTACTGTGCTAAGTCACTGAACTGCCCATTGCTAATGTCAAATTGGCCGGATCGGATCAGATTAATCGGAAGTTGTCCGATATAGTAGCGCAAAATAGTCCGCAGAAAAAATCCTACGCCGTGCTTCCCCCAAATAAACACGAGCACATGTTTCAAAACGCGGCGATTTCAAAACTACCCGGTATGAATTTTTTCGGAATTTCTTCCGCTAAATCTCCAACTAACACCCGTAACTTGTGGAATATATTACACTTGTGCTGATTTAACTTGTGACATCTCCGTGTATCTTACGTCAAACGAGAAAAACACGACGAAGTGTATTTCTTGGTTGGAGTTTCCCCCCAGTGGCAGCCATTTTTTCTGGGTTTTTCACGTTCTAAAAATAGAAAGTCGTAAATAGTGCGGACGTGAAGGCAGCGATAATTCGCAGTTTGCGATCAATCATCAATCGCGGACAATTTAGGTTAGAGGTTGCATTAAAATTACATTTAGGGGTCCCGATAAATTTCCCAATAGGATTCCGATAACTCAAAACTATCTTCTAAATTTCCCGATAGATTCCGATGGAGCGGTCACCATTTCCCATTAATATTCCGATACCGCATCTAAATATTCCGATAACACGCTGATTTCCCGAAAACTTTCCGAAAGTAATGTATTACCAACTTTCCGATAATTTACCCATTTATTTCAAGAACAATTAGGCCTATGTCTGTTTTGATAATCGACGAATCGAGCATGTTGTTTATGCTCGACGAATCGAGCATGTTTGTTTATGTTTCCGGTTCTATTTGTTGTCATTACTTTTGGATTCGTCCACAGCCTCCTTCGTAAGCATATTTTTATTGGGGTGGAAGCTTGTTTAAAATAATTAAAACTCTACACGTTTCAAGTTTTGATTCCAAGTTATTAAATTGTCCATTGAATTATTTTTGCATATTATTCATACAGCACATATCTCCCAGAAACGCTCTGAAGGAAACATAAAAAGAAATGGTTTCATAAAGGTAGTATCCCTTCAACACTAGCAATAGACTGTTCCAAAGTGAACGTGATAAAAAATTGAAATATATATTTGATAAAACTCTTTTGGCCCTAGAAATGTTCTCAAACAAAAATGTCATTTGATTTGATTTTTTCCCTCATTCATCACAAGATCGAATAATATTTTATTTTAATACACTGAGTGAGCAATTTTGAGAATTCAATAAAGTTTTGATCGAAAAGTTCGACAACATTTTCGATTTTCTCTTCAGTTACACGTCCCAACGTCACGCCAATTCAGCCCAATATTGTGGGCACGGGGATTGCCTGGATTAGTACCCAAATAAATTATGTTGTTAAAGCGCATTGACAAATACATAATCTTGAGTATATTCTCCACACTATAATCGAAAAATACAAAGGAATGGACACATGATTCAATTCAAATTGTTTATTTAAAAAACACTCCCGCCAAGAAACTCCCACTGATGATGTGCGCATAAAATATGTACCTACAGTAAACACGTGTTGTTGGAAATTGGGGCGCACAATGGGGACTCATTTATCATGGCTATATCTATTACCCATTCGGTAATTCATAAATGACATTCATTGCAAATTCAAACAGAATATATCTTAGATTTAGTATTAGTATCAATTGACAATTTATCGAATGTTGTCATTTAACTTATTGATCAGCTGATGACGATGAAAAAATCTAGGAACATTGTCGACGTCATTGCAGCAATGATAAAATACTGTAGCACAAATTTATGTGCATCAGCCGTTTTGTTCTCTCGTTTGATTAATAAAATTATTATTCTGCGCGCATTGACAATTACATAATCTTGAGTATATTCTCCACAATGTAATCTAAAAATACAAAGGAATGGACACACGATTCAATCCAAATGGTTTATTTAAAAAACACTCCCGCCAAGAAAGATCAAGAAACGCCCACTGATAATGATCGAGCGCAGAAATTTGTACCTGCGAACACGTGGTGTTGGAATGTGGGGCGCACAATGGGGACTGTCATCTATCATGGCTATAACTATTGGCCATTCGGTAATAAATAAATGACATTCATTGCAAATTCAAACATAATATATCTTAGCTTTAGTGTTAGTATCAATTGACCATTTATCGAGTGTTTCCATTGAACTTATTGATCAGCTGATGATGATGAAAACACATCGGAACCTTGCCGACGTCAGCGCAACAATAATAAAATACTGTATAGCACAAATGTGCATCGATCGGCCGTTTTGTTCTCTCGTTTGATTAATAAAATTATTATTCTCCGAGCATTAACACTGCCAAATACTCAAGTAAATTGGCCATATCATGATGTGAAAAATCAAAGAAATGACATTGTATAACATTAGTTACTTTTATTTGAACACAAGAGTTCACGAGACAAACGCGGCTATTTTTAAATTGAAAGTGCGCAAATCAATTCCGAATAGTGCTGCATTTACCGCGAATTACTTATCGGCACTGTCTTGTCATTTTATATTGAATATGATTGCTAAAAATTTCACTAAGAGAAAGCACTTTTCTCGATTATAAGATACAATGTAGACACGAAAGAATTGTTTAATTTATTAATTGCACAAGATATGTGCGGTACGAATGTATTGACTGCAATGTCAAGGTCAAAAACCGGTGCGCCAAATTGAAGTAAACAAAAAAACATGTGCGTTGTAATCGATGGCACAATGTTGACTAGTTTGGACTAATAATGCAGTCAATTGTAACTGAATTTACACGTAACTATCCAAGAGTTGATAGGCCACTTGATGATTTATTTTATGTTTCATTTCACCACGTAGCCATGGCTTAAAACATTAATAAATCACCCAATTCGTGATATGGTTTTCCGACAGAGAAATTGCGCTGAAAGTCAAATTGACCTGTTGATAAAACAAAACTTACCTTTTGTTTATTGTTATAAAATATAAATATAAAACCTACTAAATATTCACCATACTATCATGCTTGGGGAGGGGGATTCACAACTCTGAATTTTTTTTACTCCCAGTCCCCATCCATTATACAGATGAACATAATTTCATAAATCAAGAGCCACATAACATTTATTAATAATACATGTTATTCCCCAAAAACTTTGACGTCACCAGAAAGTTCTGTTGGCTGGAGGTAATATTACTGTTGTGTAAAGGGTTAATATCGAAAGTAAACTAAATAAAAGTTAGCAAGACATCTTTTTGAAGAAAAAAATGACGAAATATAGGAGCAGGCCTACTACAAATAAATCGCATCGTGTTACCTTGACCTTGATGATGCAATCGTGTCTACTGGCGAGATTTGTTGTTTCCATGCATGTGCCGGTAAACAAAAATGCAATTGCCATGATTGCGTTATAAAGCACATCAAATGCTGCATGGACATCGCACATTCCAATATAAATTTCGCCTAGGCTATGTATATTCGGAATATAGGCCTACGTGTACACAGGCCCAATATTTTTTTTAAGCTTGAGTTGTCCCATGTTTGAAATTGTTTTATAAATCCGTTCACTGTGTGAAATCTTCAAGACGTATTACTCTGCAATGCCACGTGTGTTGTTCCCAGAAACGTAAATATTGATGACCCCAATTCCTGGAATCGGGCTAAAAATAGAACATACGACATCTCGTGTTAAGACTGCACTCGATTGTGCATGCATTAATTGTGTCGTCGGCGATTCACGATTAAATACAAATCTTTTACATTTGCCATAATATATGTATTTCTTTATTTCCTCCATATTTAAAAGTCGGATGTATTTAAACATATTACAAACACAACCTTTGAAGATATTATAGGCCTACAACTGCATACATATTTGGGTATGCTCCCCGTGAATTGATTTATTGATTTTGAAGATTTCCCGATGGGTGGGGTGTATATTGTCCGGGTAAAATACCGATATTGTACGTAGCACCCACTGATCACCACAGTATAACATATAATAGTTCTACGACACGTGTCCCCCTGATACTTTAAAACTTTATACTAACGATTTCTCATATTAGGAAACTATTAAATCAATAATAAAGATAGGCCTATAAAACATAAAATCGCGATAAAAGTCCGGAGTAATCCCGATACAGAAACTTTCCAAACAACATGCGTTGTTTTCGGAATATGATACTCCGAAATGAAAGTAAACTCCGATAGAATCCCGATAGACTATGTAAATATTCCGATAATTTCCCGAAAAACGTTGCGTCATTTCCCGATAATTTCCCGATAACTGTATATATATGCTATCGGGATCTATCGGGAAATAGGCTGATTTCCCGATAGGAGTTTTGAGATGACCCCTTATAGGTCCTGTATACGGAACGGATCATTAACATGTTTTCAGTAAAACGCGTTGTATTGGCGGGGGGATTTGATATTTAGTGCACATTAGTGGTAATTGAATGTCTTTGCCGCGGATAATACATCTACTTGTTGTTTTCCCCTTAATTATATATTTTTTGTGAAGATAATGGGCACCGGACAAACTGACGGACGATAATAAGGCGGCGCCGGTCATCGGTGTATTTGGCTCGGTCAACGACTGTGTCCGACCTCTTATATCCAGGCTTGGGCTCCATAAGGGTATTATGGGAATGCCCCTGATGCAAATGATTCAATAAAATTTAAACAAGGACACAAGCCTTGAAATAGTGTGTCTGTCATTTGCAGAATGAGGTCCCCAGAGGGTGTATTTAGTGATGCTACCCCGCTGTTACTCAGCAGATCGAGGTTCCCAGAGGGTGAATTTGGTGATGATGTGGGGTAGCATCACTAAATTCACCCTCTGGGGACCTCAATCTGCAAATGACAGACACACTTTTTCAAGGCTTGCAAGGACAGCCGATTTTGAATTTAATTAAACCAGACAAATGATTTTGAAATACACCGAATCGAACTTATTCGCAGGGCCCCACAAATATTCTGTTCTTGGCAGCTGTTCTTGGGTAATTTGTTGATATAGGATCTTAACCCTTTGAGTGCCAGGTCGATTTTTGTAACAACCCATATACCCTGTGCCAATGCATTCTCTTATATATGCGAGTCGACCATAGGTCGCCTCGCATATATAAGAGAATGCATTGGCCTAAACAATTTGTTTTTTTGTTTTTTTTACAATTTTTTACAGTTTTAATAATTTATTCTTATATTCTTTAACAGACTTATTTTGTAGGTTTAGGGCCGATGAGATCGGCCCCTGGCACTCAAAGGGTTAATTTAAATTTGATAATAAAGATACTAAAGGGTTAAAGGTTTCATGAACCATACCTTGAACATCAAGTTCAAAATCGACCTGCGAGTCTCCCGCTGGATTCGATGCCCGGCATGTGTAAGTCGACTCATGATGCAGCTCTGCGTTAGCGATCTTAAGCCTCCGCCCATCGTACTGAATCTCCATCTCGGCAGATGAGATTATCTCTTCATCATCTTTGTACCACGTTATAACGGGTGGGGGCACTCCCACAGCAGGGCAGTCCAACATGGCCGAGTGGCCCAAGGTGACCTTCGGTTTAACATTTGTCTGTGTCTTGTCTATCTTTGGTGGGTCTGTAAAATATGATTGGACAAAATTTTATAAATATAGTGAAATCTTAATTGTTTTAACTCTTTCTATACCAAAGCATCATTGATGAGTAGTTATCCCATAAGAAATGTTCAGATAATAAATTTAACCCTTTCTATACTAAAGCATCATTGATGAGTAGTTATCCCATAGGAAATGTTCAGATAATAAGTTTAACCCTTTCTATACTAAAGCATCAATGATGAGTAGTTATCCCATAAGAAATGTTCAGATAATAAGTTTAACCCTGTCTATACTAAAGCATCATTGATGAGTAGTTATCCCATAAGAAATGTTCAGATAATAAATTTAACCCTTTCTATACTAAAGCATCATTGATGAGTAGTTATCCCATAAGAAATGTTCAGATAATAAATTTAACCCTTTCTATACTAAAGCATCATTGATGAGTAGTTATCCCAAAGGAAATGTTCATATAATAAGTTTATTCCTTTCTATACTAAAGCATCATCGACGAGTAGTTATCCCATAGGAAATGTTCAGACAATAAGTTTAACCCTTTCTATACTAAAGCATCATTGACAAATAGTTATCCCATAGGAAATGTTCAGATAATAAGTTTAACCTTTTTTATACTAATGCATCGTTGACGAGTAGTTATCCCATAGGAAATGCTCAGATACTAGTAGTAAGTTTAACCCTTCCTATACTAAAGCATAATTGACACGTAGTTATCCCAAATGAGATGTTCAGATAATAAGTTTAACCCTTTCTATACTAAAGCATCATTGACGAGTAGTTATCCCATAAGAAATGTTCAGATAATAAGTCTAAACCCTTTCTATACTAAAGCATCATTGACGAGTATTTATCCCATATGAAATGTTCAGATAATAAGTTTAACCCTTTCTATACTAAAGCATCATTGACAAATAGTTATCCCATAGGAAATGTTCAGATAATAAGTCTAAACCCTTTCTATACTAAAGCATCAATGACGAGTAGTTATCCCATAGGAAATGTTCAGATAATAAGTTTAACCCTTTTAATACTAATGCATCATTGACGAGCAGTTATCCCATAGGAAATTCTCAGATAATAAGTCTAAACCCTTTCTATACTAAAGCATCAATGACGAGTAGTTATCCCATAGGAAATGCTCAGATAATAAGTTTAACCCTTTTAATACTAATGCATCATTGACGAGTAGTTATCCCATAGGAAATGCTCAGATAATAAGTTTAACCCTTTCTATACTAAAGCATCATTGACACATATTTATCCCAAATGAGATGTTCAGATAATAAGTTTAACCCTTTCTATACTAAAGCATCATTGACGAGTATTTATCCCATAGGAAATGTTCAGATAATAAGTGTAACCCTTTCTATACTAAAGCATCATTGACGAGTATTTATCCTATATGAAATGTTCAGATAATACGTTTAACCCTTTCTATACTAAAGCATCATTGATGAGTAGTTTATCCCATAGGAAATGTTCAGATAATAAGTTTAATCCTTTCTATACTAAAGCATCATTGATGAGTGGTTATCACTTAGGAAATGTCCCAATAATAAGTTAATCCTTTCTATACTAAATACTCATTGATGATTAGTTATCCCATAGGAAATGTTCAGATAATAAGTTTAACCCTTTATATACTAAAGCATCAATGACAAGTAGTTATCCCATAGGAAATGTTCAGATAATAAGTTTAACCCTTTCTATACTAAAGCATCAATGACAAGTAGTTATCCCATAGGAAATGTTCAGATAATAAGTTTAACCTTTTTTATACTAATGCATCATTGACGAGTAGTTATCCCATAGGAAATGCTCAGATAATAAGTTTAACCCTTTCTATACTAAAACATCATTGACGAGTAGTTATCACTTAGGAAATGTCCTAATAATAAGTTAATCCTTTCTATACTAAATACTCAGGAAATGTTCAGATAATAAGTTAACCCTATCTATACTAAAGCATCATAGATGAGTAGTTATCCCATAGGAAATGTTCAGATAATAAGTTAACCCTATCTATACTAAAGCATCATAGATGAGTAGTTATCCCATAGGAAATGTTCAGATAATAAGTTAACCCTATCTATACTAAAGCATCATAGATGAGTAGTTATCCCTTAGGAAATGTTCACACAATAAGTTCAACAAATGACCATAGGTTTCCCAACAATCTATAAGAATCCTTCTGCGCTTGTAATAAGTTGACAATAAACACTCTTTAGTGCTAATATTAGTGCCTCTTTAAGTCATTTGAGGTCAACAGCACCTATCCTGTGACATTTCCTGCGTCATTTTACTTTTGTGCACCAATTTTCCCACATATCATCTGCGCTGATAATAAACGCTCTTTAGTCTCCATTTAAGTCAACTGAGGTCAAAGGCACCTGTCCCATGACAATCCTCTGGTCAGTGATAATATCTTCTAAGCTGATAATAAACGCTCTTTATTGCTCACATTTGCCCCTTTAAGTCATCTGAGGTCAATGGCATCTATCTCATGACACTCTACATGTCAATTTATCCCCGTGTTTCAATTTTCACTGACCAGTTTGCAACCATTTTGGGTTATATAATTAATTATTTAGTTAAATTAATCATTAGTGTCCATTTAAGATAACTGAGGTCAACGGGACCTATATAATAAGATTCCCTGGGTCAAATTACCCAGATATCAGCTCTGAGGATCCAACCGTTTGGTCACCTCCAGCCAAAATATATATAAAATAATTATTAGTGTCCTTTTAAGATATCTGAGGTGAACTACATGTATATCTAATAATGCTCCCGGGTCTAATTACAACTATATACAAATTTTCAGCTCCGATGGTCAAGCCGTTTGGTAGCCTATAAGCGGACACACAAACAAACATAATTGAGTTTTATTAGTATAGACTATGACATTGCTTACGTACCTAATACAATCACATTGAAGTCAGTGAATTGGGTTGCATCGTCAAGCTTAGCACTTCTTATCATTATGACATTGCTGACATATACGTACCTAATACAATCACATTGAAGTCAATGGAATGCTCTCCAGCCTTGTTTGTCGCGATACATGTGAATTGGGTTGCATCGTCAAGCTTAGCACTTCTTATTATGAGCTGATGACCTCGCTTCTTTATCCTGTACCGCGGGCTGTTGATGTCGATGGGAATTCCACTTTTCAACCATGTGACCTCTGGATGTGGGTTACCCTCAGCAGCGCATTTTATCTTGAGCGTCTTGTTAACGTTAACAGTCGGATTCAAAATGATGTTGGTTTTATTGATGTCAGGAGGCACTGAAAATGAAGGTAAAACTATCTATTATATGCTTGCCTATTTCACCCATACAGAGCCCCAGACAAACATGAGCAGACGACACTCTTCTATATGCTTCTATATATGTGTGGGGCTCCCTGCAGGGTAATGGATGTTTTTTATTTTATGCCCTAAAAATTGTAAGAAACATTTATTTAAAAAACATGATAAAAAATTGTTAGGCCAATGCATTCTCTTATATATGCGAGGCAACCTATGGTCGACTCGCATATATAAGAGAATGCATTGGCACAGGGCCGTTCTGTTGGGTAAAGGGTTAATAAGAATAAAATATTTGATTGTATGCTTGCCTATAAAATAGCAGGAAATTACCGAAACGTAGATCATTGTATTTATCTCTTAGAAGCGACAGTGAAATATGATGTTGTTATTTCACTCCAGATAGCATTATTTCACTGAGGGCTTGAATTTAACCCTTTACCCAACAGAACGGCCCTGTGCCAATGCATTCTCTTATAAATGCGAGTCGACCATAGGTCACCTCGCATATATAAGAGAATGCATTGGCTTAACACATATTAAAAAATGATAAAATTGTCAAAGAATGTAGAAAAATATTATAAAAAATGTAAGAAAAAATTATAAAATTGTTAAAGAATGTACGAAAAGATGGTAAATAGTGTTAAAAAAGATTTTTTTTAGGCCGATGCATTCTCTTATATATGCGAGGCGACCTATGGTCGACTCGCATATATAAGAGAATGCATTGGCACAGGGCATAACTGTAACCATCACAATGTGGTCAATGAACTGGTTCCAATGATATCCATACAGTATTTGTATGGTGTTATTGAGACAGACCGAGGATATTTTAGGCTGTTGAAGCTTTATTTGGGCGTTTTTGGCTGTTTTGTTGAGTAAAGGGTTAACACGTTGAGCTGCCATCCTCGTCGCCATTGTAATGTTCGTTACTTGTGGACACTAATATTGTTAATTAAGTTGATGAAACACGAACAGACTTTATTCGTAACAAACTCAAACGCACATAAAATATCGGTTCCTTCTTTTAGGGACCCAAACAAATCCCCAAGGTCGATAGAGTGATCATTGCGTGCACACTGTCCACAACCAACCAAAAGCGATGAACTTATGACAGCGCGTGATCAATCGACAATTCTATGTATGAGTCGCAACATGTCAAATTTAACTTTACACCTAGGTTCTTTCCTGTTAGTAAACATTGACACATGCGCTCTTTAATTAAGTACAGTTAATGATTTAATTAATTAAGACTTAACCCTTTACCCAACAGAAAGGCCCTGTGCCAATGCATTCTCTTATATATGCGAGTCGACCATAGGTCGCCTCGCATATATAAGAGAATGCATTGGCTTAACACATTAAAAATTATAAAATTGTTAAAGAATGTAAGAATTTTTTTTTTAGGCCAATGCATTCTCTTATATATGCGAGGCGACCTATGGTCGACTCGCATATATAAGAGAATGCATTGGCACAGGGTATAACTGTAACTATCACAATGTGGTCAATGAGCTGGTTCCAATGATATCCATATTTGTATGGTTCTATTGAGACAGAGCCAAGATAATTTAGGCTGTTGCAGCTTTATTTGGCCGGTTTTGGCCGGTTTGTTGGGTAAAGGGTTAACTTAGCAAACTTTGAGCCTAAATAATCCACATATCATAAAAAGAATACCTATAGTTTTTTGTTTGAATACCTGAAACATCTCATTCGTGTCTGGCTTGGAGCCGCTCGTGAAAATTCAATATTTCTTTCCAGACACTCATGAGATATTTCGTCATTCAAACAAAAACTGTAGGTATTCTCTATTTATTCCACACCCGCTTACACAAAAGTAATCCCGGCCATTGTATACTATAAATTATGTTGTGTACAGTATGTGTTTTTCTTGTACGAGTCCAGGTTGTGTGAAAAGCCATATTGGACAAGACACGCAGTCTCGAGTCCAATATGACTTTTCACCACAACCTGGACACAACATTGTATAATGACATTTTTATTATCCATCTGTATGTTTATCCAAATTTTGGGAATAAAACTTTTATGGTTATTTTTTGTATTTGTCGGCACTTAATTCTTTATAAAAGCCTGTATTTGATCATCAGAAAGCATGATATATTTATAGAGATCTCAGGGGAAGTATACAGTCTGCAATAATTCAATATTTTTCACAGGCAGTGAGTTAGATTCTATTATCAGGAATTCAGGACTTTGCATGGCCCTTTATGTGATATTGTTCATATACCATACAGTGAATGTGTATGGCCCTGAATTCAATAGACTGTTCACTATTTTTAATTCTTTTATTTTTTCATAGTCATTGAAGTAACTAAAAGTACATTCAGGGAATTCTTTGGTAATCATTCCATGTAGAATTGCTGTAACTTTACAGTGTATAAACTTATTAAGCCATGATGCCAATCTCACTCATGATTTATCTGTTTTAATTTGCATCAAATTAACTACTCCCACATGGAGGAGATTACTGGATACCCAAAACATTAATTAAATAATCTAACTAAAAATTACTGGATACCCAAAACATTAATTAAATAATCTAACTAAAAATTACTGGATACCCAAAACATTAATTAAATAATCTAACTAAAAATTACTGGATACCCAAAACATTAATTAAATAATCTAACTAAAAATTACTGGATACCCAAAACATTAATTAAATAATCTAACTAAAAATTACTGGATACCCAAAACATTAATTAAATAATCTAACTAAAAATTACTGGATACCCAAAACATTAATTAAATAATCTAACTAAAAATTACTGGATACCCAAAACATTAATTAAATAATCTAACTAAAAATTACTGGATACCCAAAACATTAATTAAATAATCTAACTAAAAATTACTGGATACCCAAAACATTAATTAAATAATCTAACTAAAAATTACTGGATACCCAAAACATTAATTAAATAATCTAAATAAAAATTACTGGATACCCAAAACATTAATTAAATAATCTAACTAAAAATTACTGGATACCCAAAACATTAATTAAATAATCTAACTAAAAATTACTGGATACCCAAAACATTAATTAAATAATCTAACTAAAAATTACTGGATACCCAAAACATTAATTAAATAATCTAACTAAAAATTACTGGATACCCAAAACATTAATTAAATAATCTAACTAAAAATTACTTGATACCCAAAACATTAATTAAATAATCTAACTAAAAATTACTGGATACCCAAAACATTAATTAAATAATCTAACTAAAAATTACTGGATACCCAAAACATTAATTAAATAATCTAACTAAAAATTACTGGATACCCAAAACATTAATTAAATAATCTAACTAAAAATTACTGGATACCCAAAACATTAATTAAATAATCTAACTAAAAATTACTGGATACCCAAAACATTAATTAAATAATCTAACTAAAAATTACTGGATACCCAAAACATTAATTAAATAATCTAACTAAAAATTACTTGATACCCAAAACATTAATTAAATAATCTAACTAAAAATTAATGGATACCCAAAACATTAATTAAATAATCTAACTAAAAATTACTGGATACCCAAAACATTAATTAAATAATCTAACTAAAAATTACTGGATACCCAAAACATTAATTAAATAATCTAACTAAAAATTACTGGATACCCAAAACATTAATTAAATAATCTAACTAAAAATTACTGGATACCCAAAACATTAATTAAATAATCTAACTAAAAATTACTGGATACCCAAAACATTAATTAAATAATCTAACTAAAAATTACTTGATACCCAAAACATTAATTAAATAATCTAACTAAAAATTACTGGATACCCAAAACATTAATTAAATAATCTAACTAAAAATTACTGGATACCCAAAACATTAATTAAATAATCTAACTAAAAATTACTTGATACCCAAAACATTAATTAAATAATCTAACTAAAAAAAAAAGAAATTGTAATTCCATACTTTTATAACTCATATTCCATACTGGCATACCCCATGGTGGCAAATTCGAACCAAAAAAGTATGGATGAAATATCTGCTTCGACAAGAAAAAAAACCCCAACATTTTCATATAAACAAAGATAAATAACTGTAGAATGGAAAACATGAACAAAACAATTGACCACTCAATTGATTGCCATCATAATAGTGGACATCCATACCAAATTTCATTGATACCCGTCAACCGGTGGTGGAGATACAGACAAAAAACAAGGCAAACGTGCCAAAAAAACATATAATTTTCTGTAGTATCTGTTTTCAATATTAAATCAGTGACACCCACAATCAATGGCACTTGCAATTTAACCTCGAAGATATGCATGCAAATCCCCATTCAATATTCACTTGACAGTGTCACCCTCCTTATCATGGAAATATAAGAACAGGTTTGTAAACCTGAATTGAGGACTAAAACCTTGATTAAACAAGTTTCAAGGGGTAATATAACAAGATACTAGAACCCTGACATAAATAAATAATTTATATCTACCTCCTCACAAAAATAATTTCAAATAAATAATAAATAATTTCAAATAAATAATAAATAATTTCAAATAAATAATAAATACAGAACATAAAGTGCATCTTAATCGAGACTCTTTTATCGAATGAGTTGCGGATGGCGCAAGGATATATTTCGCGAAAGCGCCGTCCGCAACGAGTTCGATAAAAATTTGAGATTATGATACAAGTTGTGTTCTGTATTTATTCTACACCATTCAGTCAGATAAGTTCAATCCATGAATGTCACCTTCATTGTTACTATAGCTACCTTTATTGTGATTTAAGTCTGACAAATAATCAGCAATTATGGGGGGGGATCACCGGAAGCGGACGATTGACGTAATGTACGTCATCTTTCTTGGCGACAACGTCAACAAGAATAGTTCTGGCTTGTATTCCGCTAGAGGTATACACTAATATGTATTCAATGGCTGAGATTCCATTGAATACATGTGACTGACGTCAATAGGTGTGGAATAAATACAAATATCTGCCTCCCTCGTCACTTTGAGAAAAAAAATCCCTGAGAAACAAAATATTAATTTTATCTGGCCTTAAAGGGGGACTGTACACTAAATCCGGCCATTTATGGGACCATCTCCTTTTATTCTCAACAGAATATATGCAACAAATGAATGAATTTGAACCATGGAATAATGCAAAATACACTCGTGCACTCTATGTACAATGCAAACAATGTGGCAATTATAATGATAATGAATTTATGACTCCAGCCATAAATTCATCTATATATATAAAACCCGTCGTCTGTGTGTGTGTGTGTATCTGTGTGTGTATAACTCGGTCACGCTTTTGGCGCGTTTATAACTTTTCAATTATGTGTCCAATGTGGCCCACGGCCTATAATGTGTCCTAGAAGATGACACATCAAATTTCACGTCGATTGGGCAAAGTAAACCTGAGAACTAACATGGTTCCCAAATGCAGTATGTGCACTCAAGTAAAGCCACTATTTCTTATGACGTTTGTCGAGATGACGTCATGTGAAGTCGTACGCAAACCCACACTTGCTTGGCTATTGTAGCTGAAACTTCCATGCGCTCTACCAAAGCGTTGTTGGAAATAGACGATAAATTAATTTGTCAGTTCAGGTTGAGTGTGAATATAAGTAACGAATGCTGATTTTGTCGTGGAAGTGCATGTAGTGGGTTGTAGAGTCGAGACTCGAATGCTCTACCATCGTTGGGAATGGGTGCTAATATGGTACTTTAATTTGCCAGTTTGGTCACTGGTTTGGTGTGAACATAAGTAAAATGCTGTCTTTGTTATGAAAGTTGTGCATTGAATGTGGAATCGAAGGAGTACCGGTATACCCAGAAGATGGCAAATGGACACATTCTGACTTCCCGCCAGTGGGTATACCGTTCAGTAGATTCGCCGGAACTCGGTTATAAAAACCACATTCCCGGGGCAGGGAATATTACAGTGTAAACAATACTGCCGACGCTAATTAATGCTCTTTTCATCTTTCAGTTGAGTGTAAATCCTGATAAAAGAATAATTAAAAAATCAAAATGTGCGTGAAGCGCGCGCTGTTCAAGATCATATAATGTGCGTGAATAAAGGCTCCCGAATGGAGCCTGTTTCAATTAGAATATATAGTAATAAAGTAAAATAAATCGATTGTTGAATTCCATATGTGCATGAATATATGTGGGTTGTACATCACAATATTCACCATTTGGGAACTTGAATCTGAGTCTATGTAGCAGATGAAGTCTAAGCAGAATGAGGCTCCTAGAGGGACTAGCTCGCTATGCAGGATAGCGTCACTAAATTCACCCTCTGGGGACCTCATTCTGCAAATGACAGGCACTTATCCTCAGACCTGAGTGGGACAAAATTAAGCGTGTTGCCAAAAGTAGAAAAAGGAAAATAACTCCACTAAAAAAGTCCGATCAAGCTCATAATCGGAGGTTCACAGGTTCGCATCAAGCTCATAATCGGAGGTTCACAGGTTCGCATCAAGCTCATAATCGGAGGTGCACAGGTTCGCATCAAGCTCATAATCGGAGGTTCACAGGTTCACATCAAGCTCATAATCGGAGGTGCACAGGTTCGCGACAAAGCTCATAATCGGAGGTGCACAGGTTCGCATCAAGCTCATAATCGGAGGTTCACAGGTTCGCATCAAGCGCATAACCGGAGGTGCACAGGTTCGCATCAAGCTCATAATCGGAGGTGCACAGGTTCGCATCAACCTCATAATCGGAGGTGCACAGGTTCGCATCAAGCTCATAATTGGATGTTCACAGGTTCGCATCAACCTCATAATCGGAGGTGCACAGGTTCGCGACCAAGCTCATAATCGGAGGTGCACAGGTTCGCATCAAGCTCATAATTGGAGGTGCACAGGTTCGCATCAAGCTCATAATTGGAGGTGCACAGGTTCGCGACCAAGCTCATAATCGGAGGTGCACAGGTTCGCATCAAGCTCATAATCGGAGGTTCACAGGTTCGCATCAACCTCATAATCGGAGGTGCACAGGTTCGCATCAAGCTCATAATCGGAGGTGCACAGGTTCGCATCAAGCTCATAATCGGAGGTTCACAGGTTCGCATCAAGCTCATAATCGGAGGTGCACAGGTTCGCATCAAGCTCATAATTGGAGGTGCACAGGTTCGCATCAAGCTCATAATTGAAGGTGCACAGGTTCGCATCAAGCTCATAATCGGAGGAGCACAGGTTCACATCAAGCTCATAATCGGAGGAGCACAGGTTCGCATCAAGCTCATAATCGGAGGTGCACAGGTTCGCGACCAAGCTCATAATCGGAGGTTCACAGGTTCGCATCAAGCTCATAATCGGAGGTGCACAGGTTCGCATCAAGCTCATAATCGGAGGTGCACAGGTTCACATCAAGCTCATAATCGGAGGTGCACAGGTTCACATCAAGCTCATAATCGGAGGTGCACAGGTTCACATCAAGCTCATAATCGGAGGTGCACAGGTTCGCATCAAGCTCATAATCGGAGGTGCACAGGTTCGCGACCAAGCTCATAATCGGAGGTGCACAGGTTCGCGACCAAGCTCATAATCGGAGGTGCACAGGTTCGCTATCAAGCTCATAATCGGAGGTTCACAGGTTCGCATCAAGCTCATAATCTGAGGTGCACAGGTTCGCATCAAGCTCATAATCGGAGGTTCACAGGTTCGCATCAAGCTCATAATCGGATGTGCACAGGTTCGCTTCATGCTCATAATCGGAGGTGCACAGGTTCACATCAAGCTCATAATCGGAGGTTCACATGTTCACATCAAGCTCATAATCGGAGGTTCACAGGTTCGCGACCAAGCTCATAATCGGAGGTGCACAGGTTCGCTATCAAGCTCATAATCGGATGTGCACAGGTTCGCTTCATGCTCATAATCGGAGGTGCACAGGTTCGCGATCAAGCTCATAATTGGAGGTGCACAGGTTCGCATAGTGGTAATTATCTGCAGCAAGTTTTCAAAAATTGACTGAAAAATGTAAGAATACAAGATTGGACAAAATTATGCAAAAAGTTTCTTAGTCGAAAAAGGGGAATAACTCCACTAAAAATATCGGACGGACCTCATAATCCCAGGTGCAGGTCTTTCCAGAAAAATAATACAAGCTCAGACAAAGTTGTGTCCACGGACAGATGGACGACCGACAGACATCGGACAGATGGACGACCGACAGACATCGGACAGATGGACGACCGACAGACATCGAGACAATGGCTGGACAAGCTGATATATATATATACTTCGTTATGGTGGGGGGGGGGATATTATAACCTGAAGATTTTCCAACTACTCAATTCATAATTTTGTGATTGTGAACAATTATAAATTTAGATATGATGGGACATACAGTAATGCCCTCAATAATCGACTCCTTAACCACAGCAGAATTATGGGTAACTTTTCAGGATTTAGTCGGAAATATGGCTTGTTGCCATTAATCGAAAAGCTATCCCTGAGAGCTTTCCGATGAATGGCAACAAGCCATATTTCCGACAAATCCTGAAAAATTACCCATAATTCTGCTGTGGTTAAGGAGTCGATTATTTAGGGCATTACTGTATGATGGTAATTGTTTCTGCAAGACAATTCCCATAGCTAGATTACATATAGAAAATGGAAATGTCAGATTGTCTGTATAAATGAATAAATAGATGATTTACTCACAAAGGACATCAATGTCAAATGCTTTCTCGCTCTCGCCAGCGGGATTCACAGCCCGACAGTAGTAGCGACCTCTATGAATGCTCTTAGCATTCAGCACCTGGAGCGTATAGCCATCATCGATAACTCGGTATTCCTCAGTATTTCCCGCTATCTTGTGATTTCCTTGATGCCAGGTTATGTTTGGACGAGGAATACCGTGAGCGGGACACTTCAGGTGAAGAACCTCCCCGGTTAACACCTCCCGCTTATTAACGACGGACGGTTCAACTACTGATGATGGTACTGTAACAGAAAAATGGGTATAACAGTAAACTTAATCAGTAAATGAATAATACTGGTAAAGGTGAGACTACTCCCAGATTAACTCCTCCTTCTTATTAACCCTTTGAGTGCCAGGTCCGATTTTTGTATCAACCCATATACCCTGTGCCAATGCATTCTCTTATATATGCGAGTCGACCATAGGTCGCCTCGCATATATAAGAGAATGCATTGGCTTAACATTTTTTTTTTTTACAGTTTTTTTTACAATTTTATTATATTCTTTAACAGACTTATTGTGTAGGTTTAGGGCCGATGATATCGGCCCCTGGCACTCAAAGGGTTAATGACAGACGGCTCAACTACTGATGACGGTACTGTTTGAGGATAATAGGTATAACAGTAAACTTTATCACAGGTCAATATAGACTACTCCCCGATTAAAGGTGTGACTACTCCCCGATTAAAGGTGTGACTACTCCCCGATTAAAGGTGTGACTACTCCCCGATTAAAGGTGTGACTACTCCCCGATTAAAGGTGTGACTACTCCCCGATTAATGGTGTGACTACTCCCCGATTAAAGGTGTGACTACTCCCCAATTAAAGGTGTGACTACTCCCCGATTAAAGGTGTGACTACTCCCCGATTAAAGGTGTGACTACTCCCCGATTAAAGGTGTGACTACTCCCCGATTAAAGGTGTGACTACTCCCCGATTAAAGGTGTGACTACTCCCCGATTAAAGGTGTGACTACTCCCCGATTAAAGGTGTGACTACTCCCCGATTAGAGGTGTGACTACTCCCCGATTAAAGGTGTGACTACTCCCCGATTAAAGGTGTGACTACTCCCCGATTAAAGGTGTGACTACTCCCCGATTAAAGGTGTGACTACTCCCCGATTAAAGGTGTGACTACTCCCCGATTAAAGGTGTGACTACTCCCCATTAAAGGTGTGACTACTCCCCGATTAAAGGTGTGACTACTCCCCGATTAAAGGTGTGACTACTCCCCGATTAATGGTGTGACTACTCCCCGATTAAAGGTGTGACTACTCCCCAATTAAAGGTGTGACTACTCCCCGATTAAAGGTGTGACTACTCCCCGATTAAAGGTGTGACTACTCCCCGATTAAAGGTGTGACTACTCCCCGATTAAAGGTGTGACTACTCCCCGATTAAAGGTGTGACTACTCCCCGATTAATGGTGTGACTACTCCCCGATTAAAGGTGTGACTACTCCCCGATTAATGGTGTGACTACTCCCCGATTAAAGGTGTGACTACTCCCCGATTAAAGGTGTGACTACTCCCCGATTAATGAATAATACTGGTAAAGGTGTGACTACTCCCCGATTCTTCTTATTACTGACATGACATGACGAGGATAAAATTGCAAAGGAAAGGTACATATATTTTATTTTTAAAAGTATAATACATTTTTCCTTAAAGAAAGCCTTCACACTGAACTATATGGATATATGTCCTGCTTTGTAAACCACAGTAGGAAAGGGTTAACTTTTTGGTCGCCTCCCGACGCCCATTGTCTTGCTCAGATTAGTCACGCATGAACTGTCCCAATATAAACCGCTGTACACGACGGGACACTTTAGTTTTATTTCCGACTCAATCAGGAGATTGGCGAGTTGTGGAGTTGGGAATGTCACCGCCATGGGAGGGCCTTATGATAGTTCAGTGTTCAGGCTTTCTTTAAGGAAAAATGTATTATACTTTTTAAAATAATATTTTTCCGCTAAAGGAAGCCTTCACACTGAACTATATGGATTAGAATGCAAGCCCAGGAGAAGGCACAAGCAATCAAGTTAATAGCCAAATTTAGAGGGAATCTACTCTTCTAAAACAGATTGTACATAAATATGAACTCTTAATGAATCTGTTATGATTAGTTATGTGAAATAACTCATATAGTTAGAGTGCTATATTGCTCAAATGTGTACCTCCCCCCCTTGTTTTGGAAGAAACATCCCAGGAGGTGCCATCCAATTCATAGTTGCGAGCGAACCGAGCAAGTATAACTGAAGAAGATACTCTTGGTTCTTCTTCTCTTTGTCGTCTTCTTCATCTGTCAGTTCTAAGGTCCCACCCGCCATGGGATGCAAGGAGACTAACTCACTCTCTGCCATAGCGACAGAATGACTTGCACAGGAGGAGGCCCACTCCGAAGATGGCGAGACAACCAACATTAAGAATTGACTAACTGCTGTTCACCAAAGCAAATGGCAGATAACCTGATGCCCAATTTGTGGCACAGGGATCAAATTGAGAACCCATTAGGCCAAATGGGTTGGACAACTATAATTGAGTCAAGCCATCGGATCAGAGGGAGCCCCCACCACCGCATGCTGCAAGGTGGTCATGCCCGAGCTAATATCCTGGCCAAGCTGGAGGGTGGGGAGAGGTCATTGTTCTCCGATCCCAAGGCCTTGTCTGAATTAAGAGCGTGACCAGGGGGTCTCGACTTGCGGCCGGTGTCGATTCGTGCGCACGCAATTTGGCAGCTTTAGCGCCCAGAACCGCTAGCGTCCGGTGGGGGACAAAACGTCCTGGAGGTCCCAAATACCCTGTCTGCTCCACCGGTCGCATCCCCACTAATGGATTGTACCACCGAGGCGTAATCGGAGGAGCGTGAACTGGTCCTGCCTTCCTTCTTAGAACAGTTATCACATGTCTCTGAGGTACCTATGTATCACAAGATATCATTGCAGAAACCCTGTGATACAAATCTTTCGCGTATATAGATATATAAAATGATATAATAGATATATCAGGGTGATATATAAGTCAGCATGAGATCATGTCAGAAGGCCCTACCAAAGCTGCGCCCATCAATCCAATGGTCGGAGCCAGAGCACAGATCCCTGGCATGATCCAATGTATCACTAAATATATATATATAGCCCCACAGAGAACATGACTAACAGCCATAAGCACATGGAGCTCATGGCCGAATACCGCAGGTGACCAGAGCAGCCACTGAGAAAGCAAACTACTACTCTCAGGTGCCAAACAATAGTGTCGGAACGAGTATTAATTTTGGAGAAAATTCCCAACGATCACTATTATTTGGAATGGAGACATAGAGCAAAATTTGCAATCACTACTATTATTTTCAGCCTAAATCCACACACATCACTATTATTAGAGCAGCCCACGTTCCCACAAAACATCACTATTATTAGAGCAGCCCACGTTCCCACACACATCACTATTATTAGAGCAGCCCACATTCCCACACACATCACTATTATTAGAGCAGCCCACGTTCCCACACACATCACTATTATTAGAGCAGCCCACGTTCCCACACACATCACTATAATTAGAGCAGCCCACGTTCCCACACACATCACTATTATTAGAGCAGCCCACGTTCCCACACACATCACTATTATTAGAGCAGCTCACGTTCCCACACACATCACTATTATTAGAGCAGCCCACATTCCCAGTAGAATACTAACCGCGATCTGATTTCAAGAAATGAAGGCGCACAGATCATGTCTATAAAATGTACGTTATTAACCCTTTGATTGCCAGGGGCCGATCTAATCGGCCCTAAACTTACACAATAAGTATGTTAAAGAATATAATAAAATATATTAAAATTGTAAAAAAAAAAAAAAAAATGTTAAGCCAATGCATTCTCTTATATATGCGAGGCGACCTATGGTCGACTCGCATATATAAGAGAATGCATTGGCACAGGGTAAATGGGTTGATACAAAAATCGGACCTGGCACTCAAAGGGTTAAACGACCGTATTTAAATATTCAGACAGTTGACAACCGAAATCAGTACAAATGATGTACAATGCAGTCAGATGATAAACATGGGTAAATTGTCGCGGTCACCATACGTAATATTCAGGTCTGAGCCTCAGCACAGAACATCATGTCACTTTCCCCAAATATGCAGCAGAACGACCTACATGTAGGTGTGTTATAGGTAGGTTAGTATGAAGCATGCAGCAAACTAGGGGAAGATCCGCTCTAAAGATGGCTCCTCTAGGAAGGAAACAAATGATATTATCATACGAATTTCAGTAAAGGACACACATCCCATAATGGTGCGTTTTTACTTATTAAATTTAATAGCCATATGATAGAGAGGAACTCTCCCTACCTAAGTGGTCCTGTTTAAGGCATGTTTAAGGAAAAGAGGACAAATACAGCATAGACCGAAGCGCGCAGAGTTGGCAGCATGGCAGCCCCTTGTGATCGGGTGTCTGGTGCCAAGGGGTTGGGATCCACTCATACAGGGTGGTTCCCTGCCTGCGGGGAAATGTCTGTAATGCTGGTCAATGAGCTTCCTCAGCTAAGCTGGACAGCGCAAACGTCCCGCCTTTTTTATTTTCTGTGTGCCAGATAATCAAATTGATATGGGCAATAGAAGTATGAAGAGCCATGTGATGGACTCTTTTTGGAATGGCTATTGGCAGTGGTCGTGGGGAATGTGACAATATAAATGCTTTCCATGTAAATGTGCCTCATTCTTGTGTGAAGTCTATTCGCCATATCAACGGTACGAAAGGTAGTAATAGAATGCGAAGAGCCAAGGTCTGGACTCGTCGATATGTTAAATTCATGTAGACTCCTTGCTGGTCAATGAATACATTCTAAACGCCTACCATGCCCTTTATGAACAATGCTCCCTGCATTGTATGCACAGCATGTTCGTGTACCGAGCTCACATTTGATAAGGTTACTTGCCATTTAAGATCCCTCCCCCTTCTTGGAATACCACTGCTGTTATATCTCATTGGGGGCCTTCATCCAGGCATGTCAAATTTTGGCCACGGTCTCAAGAAATGCTGTGAGAAACGTCGCGGCCACATGGGGACTAAAACATTCCACAGCAGCAATTTACTGTTGGCCAGTTAACTGGAAGGGTCAAGTCACCACGATTCTAAATCTTGTCAGTCTGAGATCATGAAGAATTTGAGTCAACGAGAGACAATTTGTGGACCGGTATGCAAATAAACCGAGGACGGCTTGAAAACGAAATAGAATCATAAGGATGATAGTGCCATCGCAAATTACACTTTCACATTCCCATAATTTAACCAAGATGGGGAAAAGATCGTAAAGAACCTTCAAATATTTATGTAGATAGTGAATCCATGATTAGACACCTTCAGAATGTCGACAAGAGAGAAGAGTTCAAACCTGAGTGCCCATGATTTGTAATTTGGGTCCCAATCAGATCCATATCCAGAATTGTAGTAACCCGACACCCTCCGCCTTCTTGAGAGTGTCGGCACCCACGACAACATATCTGTTCAGGTCATAACGAACATAGTCTTTACTCTCAGGTGCCAAATAACAATGTCAGCATAGTTAATTTTGGAGAAAATTCACAATAATAACTAAAATTTGGAATTGAGATGGAGTGAAATTGTCATCATTATTAATTTTAGTCAGAATCTCCACAGATCACTATTATTAGGCAATTACGATTATCATGCACCTGAGAGCAATACACGCACACCGGTTCAGACCGGCTTGCGTAGAATCGCAGCTATTGTTCATTAGAGCAGAAACAACGATATAGATATTAAATCGACCCACATGGCTGAGATTGATCATTAGCTATGATGTCCGGGGGACAATGGCATGTCATGTTTGCAATCATCAAATGATAGCAGTTCTAAATTCTACAGTGAAGTGGATGCTCTGTTAAGAGAATCGAACTATGAGCAGAATTCTGACACTTGTCAGATATCAATCCCTGTCTGAAATTAATAATGACACTACCGATTCATAGTACTACAACTGTCATATTAAGTAACAAATTAACAATTATTATTATACATGAAACGGTTCCATTCTGATATTGATAAACCGTAGATGTAGTCAACGTCAAGGTCAAGCGACGACTAACACATCTGATCATGGATACATGTGTGACAGTATTGAAACATAAAACAACAAAGTATTATGTGAATGCACGTTGTTCATAACATTATGATAGATATTAGCGTCAGTAGCGAGGGAATTATTCATAGAAAATTCCGCGAGTTGAAACACCAAATATAATAAATTCGCACGAAATTAGGATACTTCGTTTTAGCGAACCACATGGCAACTTCGATCGGACCAAATCTATCATACCTCATAGGTTCTATAATAATTCCATAGATGTATTTCTCACAATAATCTATGCGCGTCATAAGGCAATGAAACGATGGCCGGTCTATGACGAATTTGTCAATTTTCAGACGCGATGGTTGATTCCGATATCGGCCTGTTCAAAAACACGGAACAATTGTATGTTTTAAGCGAAACGGTCCATGAATTCGAAACCGATAAATATAAAATGAACGAGGAGGCAACCAAAAGATATATTGTATCGACAAATTGAATTGGTTTAGGTGTGTTAAACACAAATTCAAAAAGATACGTCCTTTAGATCTTGTTGGTTTCGCAGTAGGAATAAAACTAAAGTGTCCCGTCGTGTACAGCGGTTTATATTGGGACAGTTCATGCGTGACTAATCTGAGCAAGACAATGGGCATCGGGAGGCGACCAAAAAGTTAACCCTTTCCTACTGTGGTTTACAAAGCAGGACATATATCCATATAGTTCAGTGTGAAGGCTTCCTTTAGTGGAAAAATATAATTACACCTGCTTTCGCTTTCAATAAAATGTGTGCATCTGATTGGTCAATTTCAACAAATAAGTTTTGGCCCTTCATTCGGATTCAGCAATCTCATAAGAGAAAGTCATGTTTTCAAAGATTTTTATTTAGTGAAATACAAATTAGATAACTGAATGTAAGTTTCATTGGCGTAATCTCTGGGCGTAATTATAATAATAAATGTTTTCAATGTATCTCTGGGCGTAATTATAATAATAAATGTCATTTTCAATGCATCTCTTGGTGTAATTATAATAATAAATGTCATTTTCAATGCATCTCTTGGTGTAATAATAATAATAAATGTTTTCAATGCATCTCTGGGCGTAATTATAATAATAAACATCGTTTTCAATGTATCTCTGTGCGTTTATAATAATAAACATCGTTTCGATGCATCTGTGGGTGTAATTATAATAATAAACATTGTTTTATAATAATAAACATTGTTTTCAATGCATCTCTGGGCTTAATTATAATAATAAACGTCGTTTCGATGCATCTGTGGGTCTAATTATAATAATAAACATTGTTTTCAATGCATCTCTGGGCATAATTATAATAATAAACATTGTTTTCAATGCATCTCTGGGTGTAATTATAATAATAAACATCATTTTCAATGCATCTCTGTTTGTAATTATAATAATAAACGTCGCTTTCAATGCATCTCTGGGCATAATTATAAGCAATCAATGTTAATTTCAATGCATCTCTGGGAGTATATAAATGTCAGATGCCGAACAACGTACTTGGTTGGGAAATTATACAGTATGTTATTTGGCATCTGACACTTCTATACACCCAGATTTGCATTTTACCATCGCGTCACAACAAACTCATGCAATAACGTTAATGTACACACACTTGTTTGTTTGGGAGAAAAAAATGTACAGTACGCCATATAAATAAATTGCTACATTAACATCCAACTTTTTTAGAAAAATGGGGTGGGAGGGCGAATATTTTTTATATTTTATTCTTCCTAATATAAATGGCCATGGACAGTTCTAGATATTGAAGCAGTATCCAATCATATGATTTAGATTTGATCAAAATAGACTGATTAATGGATCATTGAAATGTAATTTGCTGATTAACCCTTCCATGACTGGAGCTTCCTCAGTTTTTGTGAAAACCCTGTGCCAATGCATTTCATAGGGTGCCTCGCATATATAAGAGAATGCATTGGCCTAACAATATTTAACCTGATCTTGAAAGCCAGTGCATTCTCTTATATATGCAAGGCTCTCTATGGGAGACTCGCATATATAAGAGAATGCACTGGCACAGGGTCTTTAATGCTGCATCAGCACAGATCCCGTCATGAGAGAGTTATGAGAAAAAATTTGCATAAAAGATATGCAAATAAAAAAAATTGTGGAGGGGACTAAAAATAGGGTCAGGAGGGGATGTAAATCAAGCAATATTATAATATTGGCCTTATACCACAGACCCCTCCCCCATTATACCACAGATGCCCCAAGCACCCCCGCTCCATTATACCATAGCAATTTTTTTTGCTTTTATGAACATCAGGGGAAAAAAATTGATTGATAATAGACGAAAAGAAAAGATATTAAAAACCAAGGCAGGTTTTACGAGTCTTGACCAAACTGCAAACTCCGACAGAACCTAAACAAAGAAATACATATCAAGGCGCTTTAACAAGAAATGTTGTAAAAAATAGGAATTTTCAAAATTTGTTTTTTGTTGGTGAAATTGCGTTTTTTGGATGTAAAAGGGTTTGACATGGGTTTTACAAAGAGAAAATAATAGTGTGGGGGCAATTGTAGATCTTGTA
This sequence comes from Siphonodentalium dalli, assembly GCA_032622095.1. Taxonomy (NCBI): domain Eukaryota; kingdom Metazoa; phylum Mollusca; class Scaphopoda; order Gadilida; family Siphonodentaliidae; genus Siphonodentalium; species Siphonodentalium dalli. The sequence goes on from CP136069.1 coordinate 4,442,463, forward strand.
TAGTTTTTTAGTAGTAGCAAGCCATTATGATTTTCTTGATCCGGCGATAGCAATGACTATATGGGCATGACATACCAGTAGCCGGGTCTATAGTAAGTGCCATTCCTCCGCTGTCCCTTATTGTATGTATATAATCCTACGTTCCCATATTATATAGTCTCCTGTGCCCATAGTAATGCATTATTATCTGTATATTAAATACTATAAATGACTATATGGGCATGACATACCAGTAGCCGAATCTATAGTCAAGCATTATTATCATATTGTATTAGTAGCCAGAAAGCTATATTATGGAAATCCGACTGAGAAACCCCAGGTTTCAAGCGCCCATATATAGGATAAATCAATGTGAAAATATGATTAGCATATGTGAACTCTAAATAAAACATGCCCTGGGTAAAGTCCGCTTACTGTTTCTAGACTGGATACAAAATAAGAGTCAAATTCCTGGGATTGCTGATCGGGGGAATTAATTTGGTCACGATTCATTAAGACATTAGATCAAGAATATTATTGGCAGGTTCATAAATTAACTAATTAAATTGGTGTTGGTCAAACCCTGTATGGAGCCTCACACAGACCGAAGCAGACAACAGTAATAAGTGCATTGTTCTCTCTGTCTGGGGCCCCATAAAGGGTTAAACTAACTAATTAAATTGGTGTAGGTCAAACCCTTCCTGACATTTTGTGCGAAAACCCTGTACATGCCAATCTCACATAGGGAGCCCCTCATATATAAGAGAATACATTGGCCTTACAATATTGACCTTGTAAGCCAGTGCATTCTATGTATAAGAGAATGCACTGGCATAGGATCTTTAATGCTGCACCTGTGCAGCTCCCGTCATGAAAGGGTTATATATACAGACAGTTATCAGTGCATTGTTCTCTCTGTCTGGGGCTCCATAAAACTCCTGTCATAAAGGTTATATAACACTCCTGTATGGAGCCTCACACAGACTGAAGCAGACAACAGTAATAAGTGCATTGTTCTCTCTGTCTGGGGCCCCATAAAGGGTTAAAAACAAATTTGATGGACATTTTGTTGTAACGTTAGAAGTGGTCATTATTCCACAACTTACCCAGAACGTTAAGTTTGTATTCTCTCTCGACCTTGCCTGCCTGGTTTTCAGCGATGCACGCATACATAGCGTCATCATTCAGCGCGACTCTCCTTATCTCCAGCCTCACGCCGTCTCCATGGACATCAATGTTTGGCTCGACCAGGGGATCGAGAAGATTACCGTCACGGAACCAGGCTATCTGTGGTAGCGGGTACCCAGATATAATACAATCTATAGACTGGGAGCTGTTAATCACGGCATCTATAATGGATGACGATGACTCTCTCGTATTAATCTCTGGGGGGACTGAAAAATATAACATAAACAAAGATGCATAACTCTAGAAAGGAAAATGCAAATAACGTCATTGGGCGCTCTTTTGAAAGCATCCATGGTGGCAAATCTCCATACAAATTTTCATTCCAATCCAATAAACCGTGGCTGAGATATCTGCGCAGGCAGACAAAAAATTTGATTTCCAGATAAACAAAGAAGGACAACTCTAGAATGGAAAACGTGTGTAACGTAATTGGGCACTCTTTTAAAAGCATCAATGATGGCAAACCATGGCTGAGATATCTGCACGGGCATACAAAAAAACCCAAAGATTTCCATATAAACAAAGAAGGATAACTCGAGAATTAAAAATGCAAATAACGTCATTTGGCACTCTTTTGAAAGAATAATGAAAGCGAACCTCCATACCAAATTTTTGGGGTGGGCCAATTTTCTGTCTGGATCTCAGCCATCACCCACTGTTATAAACTCATATCCCTAAAAATTGTCAAAATCCATGAATAAATAATAAGTATTTATAGGGCCGCCAGCTCAAGACGACACAGGCCTACTGTTCCTCGTCAAAGTCAAGTTTTTGGGAAAATCCAGTTTTTGCAAAGCTTTTCTACGTTGAATAAAGAAGCAAAATGAAGCCTACTGACCAGACTGGGCTGTAATGATTCATCGTGAATTGAATGTATCGCAATACAGTAATGCCCTAAATAATCGACTCCGTAACCACAGCAGAATTATGTGTAATTTTCAGGATTAAGTCGGAAATATGGCTTGTTGCCATTCATCCGAAAGTTCTCAGTGAGAGCTTTCTGATGAATGGCAACATGCCATGTTTCCGACTAAATCCTGAAAAATTACCCATAATTCTGCTGTGGTTAACCCTTTGAGTGCCAGGTCCGATTTTTGTATCAACCCATATACCCTGTGCCAATGCATTCTCTTATATATGCGAGTCGACCATAGATCCCCTCGCATATATAAGAGAAAGCATTGGCTTAACAATTTTTTTTTTAATTTTTTTTTTTACAATTTTTTACAATTTTAATATATTTTATTATATTCTTTAACAGACTTATTGTGTAGGTTTAGGGCCGATAATATCGGCCCCTGGCACTCAAAGGGTTAAATTAAGGAGTCGATTATTTAGGGAATTACTATACACTTTCAAATGATGTGCGTATCATATCATTTCATGTGTAATACAGGAAATCAAGCAATTTGTGAAGATGGGCTTGTGCAAAATGGCAAAAGCTGCAATGTTCTCTCAAGTTTACATGTTTATTATGTGTATCTGACTCATCTTGCTAATTATACCTCCAGTTATAAACATGCTGTTCTGATAATACAAGTGGCAGGCAAAGTTCTAGGCTATTCCCCGACCTGTTACAATGGGTTTGGGAGCTGGGAGTTTGGGGCCCAAATTAATTATAACCAACCAGAAATATTCGGAATTTATCATGTATTTGTACATAAATTATATTTGGGAAAACACTTGAAGATCTGATGATAAAACAGCGTTTGAATTAACAATAAATGATGCCATTATAGCTATATATAACACTAAATACTAGCAAATCATTATTTTTGTAAATATCCAGTAGAATTTACAAAAATATTTTTGGCATGCCCGTATTATTGATTTCTGAAGTACCGGATCACAAAAACCGACATGATATTATCAATGGAATAATTGATAATTATACTGATCCAGTGGAATTTCCAAAGATATTTTTGGCATGGCAGTATTATTGATTTCTGAAGTACCGCTCCACAAAAACGGACATGATATTATCAATGGAATAATTGATCATTATACTGATATCTGTTTGGTTTATAAAGCACAATTTTTACGCATTCACATGCTAATGTACTAGAAGTAATGCTCCACACATCCATGTAAAATAATCAAGAACTTTTGACATAAAACAACCTCAATAATTTATTAAACAATTTGCGTTATTAATTATTCTTGCCAGTGTGAACAATCAGATTTTGTCGATTAAACATGACATTTAGTGATATTATTTATTGGATATTTGAGCCATATCTATACATACTCCTCAATATCATCAATATAACTGTGAAGTTAATTTGAATTTTTTGTAAGTATCATTGTAAAACGATACATTGAAAGCCGTTGATAACTCACCTAATTTTTTGTGGTTTGCGATCGAATATTCGTGAAAACAAATAACTTACTTTACTTACCTCATATCAGGGATTTTTCTGTCTATTTTGGGAATGGGTCCGGGTCCCTTCAAATTGGGAAAATGTGTCTTTACAGACCAAAATTGGGAATTTTCCATGTTTTAGAAAAAGCCATGGACACCAAACTTCGACAAGTATTTACAGTAATTTCACTGTACACGTGTTTTATATAAATCAGCAATTTATTTAGTTATCCTCCCTCTTTCATAAATGCGCTGGCTGGTAGAGGGGAGGTAATTTGCATGTTAAGCTAATACATGTAGTTATGTTGCTGCGTGTACATTATACATTGCGGGCTCCCGCTGATTTACTACAGGTTTTCAGCTGTTTATCGATCGACTGAGTGTACAAAACATCCGAAAAAAATGATAATTATTCAATAAGCCCGATGGTATTATATTCCTGCCTGCAATTGAGAATTTGATGGTTGAAAATTGGGAATAAAGGTGCCTTTTTCACATTGGGAATGGTGCTGAATACCGGACCCTGAGGACACCTAAAAAAATCCCTGCATATGATCTGACAATAATATTATGCCATAATTAAAAAACAAATAATAGATCTTAAATATGTTACAGAAATTAAGTTTGGATCTAATGAATTGAGAGTACCCCTTACCACACGATGACAAACAACACATTGACATTGCAAATCAAATGGTGTTTTTTTTTTATGGTGTAAAAAATGATGCTGAAAAAAAGAAATTTGTGTGACTTTGTGTTGGCTGGGGAATGACGTTGGTCATATATGCAGTGGGTAAAGGGTTAAGAATTTGCTATCTAAAATATTACTAAATTTACCAACCTGAATAGCACAATGTAAGGCTTTAGAACGCCCCAGGTTCATTCTCAGAGCATTGGATTTAAAAACAATTACACTATTTAGAGTTACAGACGGACAGACCAATAAGATAATATGTCCCTTTTTTTTTAAACAGGCATATAAAAAGTACATTATTCATTTACTTTCTTTTGTCAACTTACCAAGCACTGTGAGTGTGAAGTCCTTCCTAATTTCACCAGCTGGGTTAGTAGCGATGCATGTGTACATGCCGCCATCTTCCACAGCAGCAGAGGTCAAGGTCAGCGCTTTACCGTCGTCTGATATAATTAATTTATTTGAGTCGAGAGCTGCCTTGTCTAACTCCTCGTCGTCTTTTATCCAGATGATGGTGGGCGGAGGGAACGCTTCGGCGGGACACACCAGTGTAATAGTTTTAGATGCTATCACAGATTTCTGGCCTTTATCGTCGATTTCTCCCGGCTGCTGAGTTAGCCGTGGTGGTACTAAAAGGAACAAAAAATGTAAGTTATCAACAACAAAAAATTTATTGAGTTGAGTTTCATCAATTTCAAATATTAACACTTTCATGACTGGAGCTTCCTGAAATTTTGCGAAAACCCTGTGTCAATGCTTTCTCTTATGATGATGATGATGTTGGTTGTGGTGGTGATGGCAAGCTGCGAGCAGAGTGTTGGTTTCTCTATATTTCCCAGGTACAGTAATGCTCTAAGTAATCGACTTCTTAACCACAGCAGAATTATGGGTAACTTTTTAGGATTTAGTTGGAAATATGGCTTGTTGCCATTCATCAGAAAGCTCTCCCCGAGAGCTTTCCGATGAATGGCAACAAGCCATATTTCCGACTAAATCCTGAAAAGTTACCCATAATTCTGCTGTGGTTAAGAAGTCGATTACTTAGAGCATTACTGTAAAACATCCTTCGATTCCTGGAGCACTGCCTCAGCTCTGGCAACACTGGCCTGCTGTTGATCTGAAGATGGCCAGTGATAGACCCCGAAGCCACGACAAATAGTTTTCGCGGCTGGCTCAACAAATTTCGTGGCTGGTTAGCTAGCTTAGCCGGCTCAGTCGCGACGTTCGTGGCTGACGAAATATTGCTATTTAAGCTGTCATCTGCCATTTTTTTTGTGACTCTTATGTTTAATGGTGTGTACTCAATGTCACGTTTAACCCTTTACCCAACAAACCGGCCAAATAAAGCTTCAACAGCCTAAAATATCTTCGGTCTGTCTCAATAGAACCATACAAATATGGATATCATTGGAACCGGCTCATTGACCACATTGTGATAGTTACAGTTATGCCCTGTGCCAATGCATTCTCTTATATATGCGAGTCGACCATAGGTCGCCTCGCATATATAAGAGAATGCATTGGCCTAAAAAAAATCTTTTTTTAACACTTTTTACCATTTTTTCTTACATTCTTTAACAATTTTATAATTTTTAATGTGTTAAGCCAATGCATTCTCTTATATATGCGAGGCGACCTATGGTCGACTCGCATATATAAGAGAATGCATTGGCACAGGGCCCTTCTGTTGGGTAAAGGGTTAATTAAGAGATTTATCCCACAGGGAGCCCCACACAGATGAAAGCATGCACTGCATAGTGTCGTCTGCTCCAGTCTATGTGGGGCTCTATAAAGGGTTAATAGACTAGTTCCTGGTCCAAAACTGCAAAAATCAGAAAATGTAGTAACCTGACCCAGTAAGCCCTAATAACATACCTAAAACCTTGAGAATGACCTCTCTCGAATCTTTCCCAGCGACGTTCACGGCTTCACATCTATACACACCAAGGTCGTTCCTCTTTATGTTCCGGAGTTCGAGTGACCCGTCTGACAGCTGAATACTGTTCACACTATCAATGGTGAGCTCTTCGTTGTTTCTGAACCATGTGACTATTGGGTGTGGTGACCCAGTTGCAGGACATGGTATGATAGTCGTTGTGGTAGCTATGACGTTGACATTTGATGGATAGTCTTTTGGTATAGATGGAGGGTCTGAAATTTGGAAAAGCCTGAGTGATAAAATAATTTTTAATTTTGCAAATTGCTGTACATTTCCACTTCCAAAAACTCAAAATGTATGAGAGTTATAAGTCATGAATGCAATGTATGAGAGTTATAAGTCATGAATGCACTTTGTTGAGAATATCTATGATAAATTCACAGTGGGGAGTTTCGAGTTGATGTCAGATGAGTATCACAGATTCAAAATGGCCAAGGGGATTGAAACGTGACCAGAAGCGAGAAAAAAGGTGATAAACTAAGAGATGACATATTACATACTTTGGTCAGAATGTTATAGAAAACCAAAAGTATTTCTGAACTAATAGGGTATTAACTTGTTTCAAAAATAAACTAGCGTATGCTCGTAACAGTCAAAATGTTATGTTTTGTGTCATTTCCCCATATATTATGTTATTTGTGAGTTTGCATTAACCTCGGCCATTTTGTATGTGTGGTACTCACCTACCTCGAAACCACGTGATTCCTCACTGTGTTAATTGCCGTGATCGAATATAGTATATAAAATAAGAGCACGAGCATTCCAAAACTGACAGAGACCTGCAAGCCTGAGTTTAACCCATCTGGGGGAGGTGCCCTATGGGTTAAACATTAAACATTTTCAGTGAGTTTTGAGATGGATGTCTAACATTACTGACCAAGCCTAAGTTTAGTGTGCCTGTCATTTTTAGAATGAGGATCCCAGAGGATGAATTTAGTGACGCTATCCCGCATAAAGCGCTAGCATCACTAAATTCATCCTCTGGGGGACCTAATTCTACTTATGCCTGATCTTTTCTGGAAAGATTCTTTATTATAAAATTTCTATAGAAACTTCTTCACAAAGATTCTATTTCTTTTTTAGCTTAGTTTCTCTATATCTCAAATTGGCAGATGACACATTGAATAATCGAGGCTCCCAATGGGTGTACATCACACCAGTGAGCAGGGGCGCCGGAGGATGAAAATGACAGGAGGGGGCACATACTTGCCTAGAAGATAAAAAAAATCCTACCATTAACTGTGACTCTGTATATCTTCGTGTCGGTCCCGGCCGGGTTTGTTGCAATGCACATAAACACACCCGAGTCTGTCACTACAACAGGATCTACAGTAAGTTGAGCTCCCGAGTTAACATGCTCGAATCTCTCCTGGTCCTCGTGAACGATGATGTCGTCTTTCCTCCATTCCATATTTGGTAGCGGATCCCCAGTGCTCTCGCATGGAAGAATGATTCTGTCCCCGACGACGGCCGTCACCTTTGTTGGTCCATTGCTACTTATTGTTGGTGGTTCTGGAAATATGAAAAAGAGCAGTTTGGAGGAGACCTTGTGACATGTACTATGTCAGTTTGGAGGAGGAGACCTTGTGACATGTACTATGGCCAGTCTGGAGGAGACCTTGTGACATGTACTATGGCCAGTCTGGAGGAGACCTTGGGACAGGCAGGGTAATTTCAACAAACGGCCATACTTCTGTTGAAAATTGGTGGGCGAAAACACAAATTCGAACTTGACCTGTATTTTGGGCTACTAAACGCACATACCAAATTTCATTCCATTCAGACTTACTAAAGTTATCATCTGAAAACGAAAATTGAGTGCAAATTCCAACAAAAAGGGCCATAACTCTGGTGAAAATTGTTGGCACAACCGAAATTCCAACTTGACATGTATTTTGTGCCAGTAAACCCACATACCAAATTTCATTCAATTCAGTTCAGACTTACTAAAGTTATCATCTGGAAACGAAAATAACATGGACAGAAGATAAGGTATATACAGTAATGCCCTAAATAATCGACTCCTTCACCACAGCAGAATTATGGGTAATTTTTCAGAAAGATTTCTGATGAATGGCAACAAGCCATATTTCCGACTAAATCCTGAAAAATTACCAATAATTCTGCTGTGGTTAAGAAGTCGATTATTTAGGGTATTATGTACAGAACGACACGAGTGTGTTAATGGGTTTGTTGATATGGCACGACTGCTAATGTGGATGGATAGAATGTGGCACAGCCTCAAGTTCTATCCTTCCGTGATGGCACAAGTGCCGTGTTGTCTTTCCATGCTTATTACATACCACCTATACTAGAATCGTGACTTACAAGGTTTATTCAGGCACATACAGGGCTTAATTATTTATTATTGATTATTTTATCATGTGTGATGATACTTTTATTTTATATTTCCGTTTCATGGTTAAATGGTTAAATGGAATGTCATTTACGTAGTATCACGTCAATTGGATGTGTATGGAACATATGGAACTGTGTACAGAACATATGGAACTGTGTATGGAACTGTGTATGGAACATTTGGACCTGTGTATGGAACATATGGACTGTGTATGCAACATATGGAACTGTGTATGGAACTGTGTATGGAACATTTGGAACTGTGTATGAAACATATGGACTGTGTATGGAACATATGGAACAGTATGGAACTGTGTAATGAACATTTGGAACTGTGTATGGAAATGTGTATGGAAATGTGTATGGAATATTTGGAACTGTGTATGAAGCACATATAACTGTGTATGGAACATATGGAACTGTGTATGGAACTATGTATGGAACATATGAAACTGTGTATGTAACATATGAAACTGTGTATGGAAGATATGTAACTGTGTATGGAATAGATGGTCCTGTGTATGGAACATATGGTCCTGTGTATGGAACATATGGAACATATCGACCCGTGTATGGAACTATATGGAACTATGTATGAAACATATGGAACTGTGTATGGAACATATGGGACTGTGTATGGAACATATGGACTGTGTATGTGACATGGAACTATGCATGGAACTGTGTATGGAACATATGGAACTGTGTATGGAACATATGGAACTGTGTATGTAACTATGTATGTAACTATGTATGGAACTATGTGTGTAACTGTGTATGTAACTATGTATGGAACTATGTATGTAACCATGTATGTAACGGTGTATGGAACTACATATGGAACTATGTATGGAACTGTGTATGGAACTATGTATGTAACTGTGTATGTAACTTTGTATGTAACTGTGAATGGAACTGATTTCTGAATATGGAACAGCAGGAACACTGTTATTCTAGGAGCCAATTTTTGCCAATTCTGATTTATTTTGACCAAATAACAAAAAACTGGCCAAAATAAATCCTCATTTTCTGGTCTCACAATTAACAAATATTTTTGTATTATTTAACATCTAACATTCTATATAATTATATCCATAATATTGTGTCTAGACTTCTTTAATGCCACCATTGTTACTTAACAATATAACACTACCCACAATCTACCATTCAGCCTTATATGACAGACAAACGATTCATCAGTGTTAATCATCATTATTACATACCACCTAAACTAGAATCGTGAATTTAAAAAAACATTGACTTACAAGGTTTATTCAGGCACATACAGGGCTTAATTATTTATTATTGATTATTTTATCATGTGTGATGATACTTTTATTTTATATTTCCGTTTCATGGTTAAATGGTTAAATGGAATGTCATTTACGTAGTATCACGTCAATTGGATGTGTATGGAACATATGGAACTGTGTACAGAACATATGGAACTGTGTATGGAACTGTGTATGGAACATTTGGACCTGTGTATGGAACATATGGACTGTGTATGCAACATATGGAACTGTGTATGGAACTGTGTATGGAACATTTGGAACTGTGTATGAAACATATGGACTGTGTATGGAACATATGGAACAGTATGGAACTGTGTAATGAACATTTGGAACTGTGTATGGAACTGTGTATGGAAATGTGTATGGAATATTTGGAACTGTGTATGAAGCACATATAACTGTGTATGGAACTATGTATGGAACATATGGAACTGTGTATGGAACTATGTATGGAACATATGAAACTGTGTATGTAACATATGAAACTGTGTATGGAAGATATGTAACTGTGTATGGAATAGATGGTCCTGTGTATGGAACATATGGTCCTGTGTATGGAACATATGGAACATATCGACCCGTGTATGGAACTATATGGAACTATGTATGAAACATATGGAACTGTGTATGGAACATATGGGACTGTGTATGGAACATATGGACTGTGTATGTGACATGGAACTATGCATGGAACTGTGTATGGAACATATGGAACTGTGTATGGAACATATGGAACTGTGTATGTAACTATGTATGTAACTATGTATGGAACTATGTGTGTAACTGTGTATGTAACTATGTATGGAACTATGTATGTAACCATGTATGTAACGGTGTATGGAACTACATATGGAACTATGTATGGAACTGTGTATGGAACTATGTATGTAACTGTGTATGTAACTTTGTATGTAACTGTGAATGGAACTGATTTCTGAATATGGAACAGCAGGAACACTGTTATTCTAGGAGCCAATTTTTGCCAATTCTGATTTATTTTGACCAAATAACAAAAAACTGGCCAAAATAAATCCTCATTTTCTGGTCTCACAATTAACAAATATTTTTGTATTATTTAACATCTAACATTCTATATAATTATATCCATAATATTGTGTCTAGACTTCTTTAATGCCACCATTGTTACTTAACAATATAACACTACCCACAATCTACCATTCAGCCTTATATGACAGACAAACGATTCATCAGTGTTAATCATCATTACTGTTTTATTGCATTTGGTGGCCCATTGTCTGGTAGTTCGCTGCCATGAATGCCTTTAGTTATCCATTAAGCTGTATCACCTAATCAATTAGCAGATGATCATACTATAAATTTGATTCTCATGATGTTCCCGTTACAAAACTGTTACAAAATCAATTTGGGTTTTTGAATTAGATTTCCGAGTTTGGGGTAAAAAAAACTGGCCGAATGAAAAAAAATTTGGCCATTTTTTGAAGAAAAACAATTGACATTGGCCAATTTGGCCTATGAAAGTATGAACACTGCAAGCGTGTAATACAGTTATGTCTGGAATTACTTACTATAGACGATCAGAGTGATAACTTTCGTGTCATTTCCTGCAGCATTTGTCACAACACATTCATAAATAGCCTTGTCGGACATCTGAGCGTCAGAGATTCTGAGGCCCGATTCGACCTCAATGTTTCGCGATCCATCAGCGTGGTGCTGCTTAAAGTTCTTCTTCCAATGTTTGGTGGGCGGTGGGTCTCCTTTCGAGTCACATGGAAGTAGAATCGTCTCCCCTTCTAGAATCTCCAGCTCTATATCTGCCTCTCCGACAATTCGTGCCGCCACTGTGGGGGAAAAAAATAGCCAATTATACATTTATCCCTTTGGCAGATGAAGATAGGCACAGAATTGCTACGGGTCTACTCCCCTTACAAGCCTGAGTTTAGTGTGCCTGTCATTTGCAGAATGAGATCCCCAGAGGGTAAATTTAGTGATGTTATTCCACATAGTGGGCTAGCATCACTAAATTCACCCTCTGGGGACCTCATTTGCTTATATGTGCCTCATCATCTCTGGAAAGTTTCTTTATTATAAAATTTCTATAGAAACTTCTTCACATAGATTCTATTTCTTTGTTAGTTAATTTCTCTATATACCCAAATTGGCAGATGACACATTGCATAATTGATGTTCCCAATGGGTGTACATCACAATATTCACCATTTGGGAACCTCAATATGAGTCTATGTCTTCCATAGCAGATGAGGCCTAAGCAGAATGTGGTTCACAGAGGGTAAATTTTGTGATGCTAGTCCGCTATGCGTGATAGTGTCACTAAATTCATCCTCTGGGGACCTCATTCTGCAAATGACAGGCACAATAAACTCAGACTTGTCCCTTTATAAAATGGAGTGAGACCCAATAGTCTTTGGGAAATATAAGTCTATTACTAATAATCCCAGGTATGGAAATAGTGTCTCACATTTGCAGAATGAGGTTCCCAGAGGGTGAATTTAGTGACACTATCACGCATAGCGGACTAGCATCACAAAATTTACCCTCTGTGAACCACATTCTGCATGGCCTCATCTGCTATGGAAGACATAGACTCAGATTGAGGTTCCCAAATGGTGAATATTGTGATGTACACCCATTGGGAACCTCAATTATGCAATGTGTCATCTGCCAATTTGGGGATATAGAGAAATTAACTAACAAAGAAATAGAATCTATGTGAAGAAGTTTCTATAGAAATTTTATAATAAAGAAACTTTCCAGAGAAGATGAGGCACATATAAGCAAATGAGGTCCCCAGAGGGTGAATTTAGTAATGCTATCCCGCAGAATAGGATAGCATATATATAGTCACCAAATTCACACTCTGGCAACCTCAATCTGCTTAGGCCACATCTTCTGGGAAGTATATTAACAATGTTTTCAGTTATCTTTTCGAATGGAATAAGGGTAGGATCATGCAATAAATACATAATACAGACAGAAGTTCCAAAACATATAATACATGAGCGAGTATCCAGTCGTAAGTCGGGATTTTTTTACCCTGTGCCAATGCATTCTCTTATATATGCGAGTCGACCATAGGTCGCCTCGCATATATAAGAGAATGCATTGGCCTAACAATTTTTTAACATTTTTTTTAAATAAATGTTTCTTACAATTTTTAGGACATAAAATAAAAAACATCCATTACCCTGCAGGGAGCCCCACATATATATAGAAGCATATAGAAGAGTGTCTTCTGCTCATGTTTGTCTGGGGCTCTGTATGGGTGAAATTATAAAATTTGTATGCGCTTTCGCTCTCAGTTCTTTGCTCCTGGTCTATGACGGATAATCTATCAGCAAAAATAAAGGTGAGACATAGTTATCGCGAGACCTGCATTTATAAAACTTTGGCTTGAACTGTTTTTCGTTAATGGCATTTTCATTTTAGATAACTTCCAGACAACCTGAATGGTCATTCGCCTCAAATTTGCAGGCCTATGAGCCTACTGAATGGTATTTGAAAATATTTACATTTTTTTATAACACCAAGGGACCAGATAAACAAAACCATAAACATGCCAACTAGAGGCTGAGTATTAGCTAGGTATACAGTAATGCTCTAATTAATCGACTCCTTAACCACAGCATAATTATGGGTAACTTTTCAGGATTTAGTCGGGAAATATGGCTTGTTGCCATTCATCGGAAAGCTCTCGGCGAGAACTTTCCGATGAATGGCAACAAGCCATATTTCCGAATAAATCCTGAAAGTTACCCACAATTCTGATGTGGTTAAGAAGTCGATTAATTAGAGCATCACTGTAGCAGTTCTTGATCACGCAAATGATTCCTTGTTTACTATAATTTCATATTTTATACAACTTGTTTATAAAAAATATTTTCATTTGAATTCATTGACATCTAAACCAAAACATAAAACCAACCTTGAACGATTAATTTGACGTCTTTTTCAATCTCTCCTGCGACGTTTGATGCGATACATTTGTACATTCCTGTATCCTGGTCCTGTGATTCGTAGATTTCTAAGCTACCATCCTCCAACACAAAAATGTTCTCGTCTTCCCATGAGAGTGGGCTGCCATCCTTATACCACTGGAATAATGGTGGTGGGTCAGCGAACACAGAGCAGGGTAGGATCACTAAATCTCCCTCGTTAACTCTTACGACGTCCCTATCATCAGGATCAGGTATCAGCTTCGGGGGAACTGAAAATACAAATTTTTTTGGGGTTTACCAATGGTTTAGGCAATAATGGTATAAAAGTTGATGAAAATATTATAAACTTACATGAATTGACAAATTTGCATTGATAATATATGTCAATTTATGTTAACTGTTCTGGGTAGCGTTTTTCTCCTCGAATGAGATGCAGAGGATTATTTTTACGACAGGTATACCTGTCACCCAAGAATATCGCAAACGTAACCAGATTAGAATGGCAGCCGGTCGGCTCAGTGCCTTTATGGAGCCTCACACAGACCCAAGCAGACGACAGTCACCAGTGCATCATTATCTCTGTCTGGGGCTCCATAAGGGTATTATGGTATTAAACGTAGCCAGATTAGAATGGCAGCCGGTCGGCTCAGTGCCTTTATGGAGCCTCACACAGACCCATGCAGACGACAGTCATCAGTGCATCATTCTCTCTGTCTGGGGCTCCATAAGGGTATTATGGCATTAAACATAACCAGATTAGAATGACAGCCGGTCGTGTCAGTGCCTGTGTGGAGCCTCACACAGACCCATGCAGACGACAGTCATCAGTGCATCATTATCTCTGTCTGGGGCTCCATAAGGGTATTATGGTATTAAACGTAGCCAGATTAGAATGGCAGCCGGTCGGCTCAGTGCCTTTATGGAGCCTCACACAGACCCAAGCAGACGACAGTCATCAGTGCATCATTCTCTCTGTCTGGGGCTCCATAAGGGTATTATGGTATTAAACATAACCAGATTAGAATGGCAGCCGGTCGGCTCAGTGCCTTTACAAATTGTAAACAAAAAATAGAAGAATATATATATACTAGAAGGTGACCCGACTTCAAAAACCAAATTTCAAGTCGATTGTTCCACCCGTTTCCTAGATCTGGTCTGCGCATGCGCGAAGCTGGTGTCGCACGGGCTCGGCGACCCGATAAAATTCGTATCCGGGGCAAGATACATTCACATACCAAATTTCAAGTCGATAGCTACACCCGTTTTCGAGATATATAGCCCAATGTCATTTGCGGATACCTCGGCCGGTGATGAGTTAACGCGACATCGGCCTCTTAAGAGTTAACGCGAACACGTCACGATATGTTGATGGCGTAATATATTTTTTTACGCAATGATTTTCGATGAGCGAAGCATGAACTTGTGTTCTTCCCGATAATTAAGGTAGAAACTTTAAACGTACACAGGCGTGTCATACATCATTGGAAAGGTGACACGCCACAGATTCTAACCGTGCAAATTATATGACTGGCAATTTATTATTCGCGCTATATCGAATCGATTTGTGAGCACCGAACTGAAATATATTAGCGCAAAACGGCGTAAAAACAGATTTGACCTCGGCACGTGAAAAGTTGACCTCGGATCTGAAAATCAATATGCCTATGTTCGTCTCCGGCCGAAAATACATCCAAATACCAAGTTTCATCGAAATTGGCTTAGTCGTTTTTGAGTCCATCGATTTCAAACACACACACAAACACATACACACACACACACACAGATCTTTCAAAATATATAATAGATAAAGGCTGGGAATTAATTTGTAAAAAATTATAATAAGATTCAAGGTGGTGATTAAAGGTTGTCAATGGGAGAAGTCGAACTCCTCCGAAACCACCCAAATTAATGACTATATGCCGACATTGAATTCATACATGTACGTATATAAATTTCACAAATGTATGTGTTATATTCACTGAGAGCTTTCCGATGAATGACAACAAGCCATACTTCCGACTAAAGCCTGAAAAATTACCCATAATTCTGCTGTGGTTAAGGAGTTGATTATTTAGAGCATTACTGTAGCTAACTGCTGACTGTTGGCAAATTTCATTTCTATGACATATACTAGTACTAGTATAAATTTTCTGGAGTCGCACATTATTAAAACTCACAACGGAAATAAATCGAGACATTATTAAAACTCACCATGGACGTCAAGCCATACATTAGCAGTGGTGTTCCCAGCAATGTTTGCTGCCACACAAGCGTACGGTCCTTCATGTTCTGCCTGTATGTTACGAATCGTAAGTTTACCATGGCCGTCCTTTATAATGTGCCTGTTTGACTGCAGAAGATGATTATTTCTTGTCCAAACCACAGATGGCAACGGGTTCCCGTTTAAAACAATGCATTCTAATTCAATGCTGTCACCCTCTACTACTTCATTAAAAGGTTCTATATACGCCAGCATCGGTCGAACTGCAAGATAAATAAAATATCATAATATGTACGCCAGCATCGGTCGTACTGTAAGTTAAATAAAATATCATAATATGTACGCCAGCATCGGTCGAACTGTAAGTTAAATAAAATATCATAATATGTACGCCAGCACCGGTCGTACTGTAAGATAAATAAAATATCATAATATGTACGCCAGCATCGGTCGTACTGCAAGATAAATAAAATATCATAATATGTACGCCAGCACCGGTCGTACTGTAAGATAAATAAAATATCATAATATGTACGCCAGCATCGGTCGTACTGCAAGATAAATAAAATATCATAATATGTACGCCAGCACCGGTCGTACTGTAAGATAAATAAAATATCATAATATGTACGCCAGCATCGGTCGAACTGTAAGATAAATAAAATTGGTAAACGACAGTAAACTGTAGTTATATGCAATTTGAATTTTTCTAATATCTTTTTACTTATTCGTTTTTTTTTTTAAGAGGAGCGGCTTAGTTGCAATAACTTGTGTTTCAATCCTATTCAGACATTAGTGATGTGCGGCATATCAATTAATTGACAACGCCATGGTATGAAAACCAACACCGTCTTACAACACCCACATTGATTTCTAAATGGTATATCGGCAGTTCAATAATATCACGACAATCAAACTAATGAAACATTCTCAAGGAAATGCTTTATCTACAGTAATGCCCTAAATAATCGACTCCTTAACCACAGCAGAATTATGGGTAACTTTTCAGGATTTAGTTGGAAATATTGCTTGTTGCCATATTTCCGTCTAAATCCTGAAAAGTTACCCATAATTCTGCGGTGGTTAAGGAGTCGATTATTTAGGGCATTACTGTACATTTGAATAAAATGTCTCTGTGACGTGATGGTTTATATAGAAGGGTATAAATAACTTACCCAGACCAGTAACTGTGAAATAAGCGGAGGTCTCTTTAGCTCCGAACTGGTTTTCTACGGTACACGTGTAGTATCCTTCATCATCCGGCTCGATATCTGAAAACAATCAATTCAAATCCCAAATCAGTTTCTCTTTTGAGTGAGCTAGTGTTCAAGTCTGTCCATCCATCTGTCCATCAGTGTTTACAATCAGTTTGTTTATTGAGTGTGAATGTTACAGCCAGTGTTCACGTTAGACTCTGTCTGTCCATCTGTAAGTCCATCAGTGTTTACAATCAGTTTGTTTATTGAGTGTGAATGTTACAGTCAGTGTTCACGTTAGGCTCTGTCTGTCCATCTGTCAGTCAGTCCATCTGTGTTTACAATCAGTTTGTTTATTGAGTGTGAATGTTTGTCCGTCTTTTATCATGTTTAAGGGCTAATTATGTGATAAAGAAAATTATAAAATGCTGTAACTTACTTGAGATATGTAGATCACCGTTTGACTGCTGTCTGACTCTCCCACTCATTTCGACAGACAGCCCGTCATGTCTCTGCCAGTGAACTTTCGGCGGAGGAATACCTTCACCCTGGCATTCTATCGTTGCCTCTGTCTCAATATCAGCAGCCACGCTCTGTGGATATTTAGTGATCCTAGGAGGGGCTAAAACAAACATTAGTAAATAAGCCAGGCATGTGTCAATTACAATAGACTGGAATAGACAACACTCCATAGTGCATGCTTCCATTTGTGTGAGGCTCCCTGCGGGATACCTGTGGGAGGGGGTAATGACCAACCCCGGCCATCATGTCTCAAGTATTATTTGTTCACTCGAATATATCTTCAAGTGGGCCATAATCGAGGTGACTAATGGGTGAACACCACCTACTTAAACTGGGGAACTTCAATCTGATCATAGGTCCCCCATATCAATTGAAGCCTCAGCAGAATGAGGTTCCCAGAGGGTGAATTTCATCATGCTAGCCCGCTGTGCGGGATATCGTCACTAAGTTCACACTCTGTGGATCTCACTCTCAAAAGCATTTAATAGGTAGACAGAGGTGTTAATGTTTTAATTACGGATGAAAGTTTAACACGGACTGTAAAATATGAATAGAATGATATACGGGACTAATACATGAAATTTATCTAAATGAATCTTTTCTTCATCACAGAAATGAAACCTACAGTAATGCCCTAAATAATCGTCTCCTTAACCACAGCAGAATTATGGGTAATTTTTCAGGATGTAGTCGGAAATATGGCTTGTTGCCATTCATCGGAAAGCTCTCACTGAGAGCTTTCCAATAAATTCCAACAAGCCACATTTCAGACTAAATCCTGAAAAATTAGCCATAATTCTGCTGTGGTTAAGGAGTCGATTATTTAGGGCATTACTGTATACTGAATATAATTTTTGCCAAATGAGAATTATTTATGCATTTGTAAATTTTGATAAATGCGCGAACCCTGTATGATGGAAAATGTTCAAATAAACATTTATTACATGATCCTACCTTTATTCCAATCAATAAACCCATTCTATAAATTCTATAAACGTTCGTTTAATAACAGGAAATAGTGCCAGGTGACCTTTGACTTCTGGTTTATCGTCTGTTTACATTCCGTACGCTACGTCTCAAAATAATATGGCTTCCAATATTTTTCCAATAAACTATCATGAATGAAGAGTTTGAAAAGTTATGCCATTAAATATATGCCATTAAATATGCAAAAGGGTCTTTATTTGTCTGGGACTATTTCTTTACGTGGGCAAACAACCCATAGTTACATGAAACGTCATCGCAGGTATTACAGAAGCCGATGTTAGTTTCGCATCCTATTTGTTGATTTAAGTATTCATTGTTTTGTCAAGGTTTTGATCATGTAATAAATAGAATCTACAACTCGTCCCAGTTTATAGCGGAATTTACAAAACTCGTCCAGTAAATTACCCAGAGGGTGAATATGGTGGTGGTAGCCCGCTGTGTAGGATAGTGTCACTAAATTCACCCTCTGAGGACCTCATCTGCAGCTGACAGACAGACTAAATCCAGACTTGATTTGGTACATTGGCTGTTACAGTAATGCTCTAATTAATCGACTGCTTGACCACAGCAGAATTATGGGTAACTTTTCAGGATTTAGTCGGAAATATGGCTTGTCGCCATTCATCGGAAAGCTCTCGGGGAGAGCTTTGCAATGAATGGCAACAAGCCATATTTCCGACTAAATCCTGAAAAGTTACCCATAATTCTGCTGTGGTTAAGGAGTCGATTAATTAGAGCATTACTGTATATTAGTTTCACACTCACATCCTACTTCTAGTTGGACCTCGGCCTCGACAGCCCCAGCCTCATTCTCAGCAAGACATCTATAGGATCCGGCATCAACCTGCTGTGTTCCAGTTATTATGAGGTCACCGGCCTCGGTGATTCGGGCATATGATACGCTGTGGAGCTGAAAGAATCACAGAACACATAGTCAGCAAACATATTTTGATGGAAACAAGCAGTCATTGACGCCGGTATACCCCACCTACAGAAATGCCCTAAATAATCGACTCCTTAATTCTTCTGTGGTTAATTAAAGAGACGATTATTTAGGGCATTTTCAGGATTTAGTCGGAAATATGGCTTGTTGCCATTCATCGGAAAGCTCTCACCAAGCTCCAGTCATTTTAGAGTTAAAATTGAAATTGCAATGACAAAAAAATTACAATCAAAGGGGCGTAACTCTGTCGAAAATGTCTGACCGGGCCTAGTTTGTGAACTTGTTTAAGATATTCCCCTTGTGAACTCATATAACAAAAATCTTTGAAATCCATTGATAATTGTTTGAAATAACACCCGGACAACTTTTTTTTTCGAAACGTTATGTGACATGCGCTTAGCTGTCATATAGTCAGCAATCTGCAACTGATGATGATCTTATCAAAACATTTTGGCATCTTTTTAACTCATTGTGAGTAATTTTCAAAAATTTATAAATTCTACTTTTGGCATTAAATAAAATCATGTTTTTGTGGGGTAAGTTCTAAAACTTTTTCAAAATTCCAATAAACTGCTCTGGGATCCAGCTTCCACCTCATTGATTCATGTCATCAGAACAAGGAGCAATTTGTCTGCGAGAAATTGGGATCTTGGTCATCATCATATTTATCCTCGAATCTTCTTTAATATGACTAGAAGACAACCTCCCCTTTCTTTTGACATCCATACATTTATGCACCACCATCATTATGTGGGGAAATTATATAATGGACAGGTTGTAAGCCATTATTTCTTTCACTCTACTTATGTTGACAAACAGAAAGGCCGTAAGGTCCATCAGCCAGTTCTCCATTCTGACTTGTTATTGTCATTCCGAAGGGCTAGGTGTGATTTTCGTTGACCCGGACAGATGTGTTACCTTGTCAGGCACCCACTTACCTATATTGGTTAACCTATAGAAATAACACCCGTACAACTTTTCGGGTCAGACGGTATCTATTCCAAGATCTCCAGCCAAAAAATGTTTTGGGTGGGGGATAATTAATGAGGTTCATCGGACGTCAGATCAGTACTTCAAAATATTTCAAGAAGCCAAACTAAACTCGCTAGTAGTCGAACAGACAGGATGCACGGACGCCAGTACCTGCCTTGCTAGAATGGGACAAATTTAGCCATAATAGAATGTCGCTCGGTCAGCAAAGTGCATTTACAAATTGTCAACAAAAATGGAAGATATATACAGAAGCTGGGAATTTATTTGGAAAGATTGTAGAAGAATTGCGAAGGTGATATACAAACCTTGAAATAGGGTGTCTGTCATTTTCAGAATGAGGTCCCCAGAGGATAATTTTTAGTGATGCTAGCCCGCTAAGCGGGGTAGCATCACTAAATTCACCCTCTGGGGACCTGATCCTGCAAATGACAGACACACTATTTCAAGGCTTGGTGATATGTGACCCGCCATATCAAATCCAGTCATAAGTCGGGATTTTTTTACCCTGTGCCAATGCATTCTCTTATATATGCGAGTCGACCATAGGTCGCCTCGAATATATAAGAGAATGCATTGGCCTAACAATTTTTTATCATTTTTTTAAAATAAATGTTTCTTACAATTTTTTGGACATAAAATAAAAAACATCCATTACCCTGCAGGGAGCCCCACACATATATAGAAGCATATAGAAGAGTGTCGTCTGCTCATGTTTGTCTGGGGCTCTGTATGGGTGAAAGTATAAAATTGTTAAAGAATACAAGAAAAAATTATTAAAATTGTAAAAAATTGTTAGGCCAATGCATTCTCTTATATATGCGAGGCAACCTATGGTCGGCTCGCATATATAAGAGAATGCATTGGCACAGGGTAAAAAAAATCCCGACTTACAACTGGATTTGATATGGTGGGTCACATATAAAGGCTGTCAGTTGCCAAACTTTTCCAAAAATGCTTGAATTTCTTTGATAATTGCCGATGCCATGGTGTTCGCTAAGTTGTCCATTAAAATATATAGGGTGTCACTTCGTAAACATGTCGATATTGCATGCATATATGTTGGTGTATATTTCACGAATTAACATGTTATTTCACAAGTTATCGTTTATCTCAAGTCAACATCTGACAGTTATATGTAAAATTTTACAGAATTGTGCAGGCTATTTATAGGTTATGTCAGGCTATTTATAAGTTATGTCAGGCTATTTATAAGTTATGTCAGGCTATTTATAAGTTATGCCAGGCTATTTATAAGTTATATCAGGCTATTTACAAGTTATGCCAGGCTATTTACAAATTATGTCAGAATATTTTTATAAGTTATAAGTTATGTCAGGTTATTTATAAGTTATGTCAGACTATTTATAAGTTATGCCAATCTAATTTTCTTCAATATTTCTGCTGAAAAAATCGTTTCAATGGGAATGAAAGAGAGTGCTTTAAAAAGTTATCTAAGTTGCCTCCAGACCACCTTGAGAGTTATCTATAAACTTACTTTGATATCACCTTTAGAGTTGTCTAACTTACCTCGAGATCACCTTTGAACCATTTCATCTTAGGAGCAGGTATTCCTGATGCTTTACAAAACAGTCTGGCCGTGTCTCCCGTAGCAACGAGAATCTTACTCTCAAACAAGTTGATTACTGGATGCTCTGTAAATCAAGAGAATAATATGTATACATGCACCATGCTAACTAACCCACACCCCCTACCTGGGCTTACTGAATAACGTGCACCTTGCTAACTAACCCACACCCCCTCCATGGGCTTACTGAATAACATGTACATACGCACCGTGCTAACTAACCCACACCCCCTCCATGGGCTTACTGAATAACATGTACATACGCACCTGTGTTGGTTGGTTTGAGTTTATATAACACCTGTATTGGTTGATTTGAGTTTATATAACACCTGTGTTGGTTGAATGGAGTTTATATAACACCTGTGTTGGTTGGTTGATTGGAGTTTATATAACACCTGTGTTGGTTGGTTGGAGTTTATATAACACCTGTGTTGGTTGGTTGGAGTTTATACAACACCTGTGTTGGTTGGTTGATTGGAGTATATATAACACCTGTGTTGGATGGCTGGAATTTATAACACCTGTGTTTGTTGGTTGATTGGAGTTTATATAACACCTGTGTTGGTTGGTTGGAGTTTATATAACACATGTGTTGGTTGGTTGGAGTTTATATAACACCTGTGTTGGTTGGTTGATTTGAGTTTATATAACACCTGTGTTGGTTGGTTGGAGTTTATATAACAACTGTGTTGGTTGGTTGGAGTTTATATAACACCTGTGTTGGTTGGTTGATTGGAGTTTATATAACACCTGTGTTGGTTGGTTGGTTGGAGTTTATATAACACATGTGTTGGTTGGTTGATTGGAGTTTATATAACACCTGTGTTGGTTGGCTGGAGTTTATATAACACCTGTGTTGGATGGCTGGAATTTATAACACCTGTGTTGGTTGGTTGGGGTTTATATAACACCTGTGTTGGATGGCTGTAGTTTATATAACACCTGTGTTGGATGGCTGGAGTTTATAACACCTGTGTTGGTTGGTTGATTCGAGTTTATATAACACCTGTGTTGGTTGGTTGGTTGGAGTTTATATAACACCTGTGTTGGTTGGTTGGAGTTTTAGGATCATTTCAGCCACTTGGTCGTATAATGACATTGCCAGGCTTTAATATCAAGCCTTGAAATAGTGTGTCTGTCATTTGCAGAATGAGGTCCCCAGAGTCATCGGGGTCCCCTCCATAAGAATGCCATGCGTCTTACTAACTGAGCCATCGGGGTCCCCTCCATAAGAATGTCATGCACCTTACTAACTGAGCCACCGGGGTCCCCTCCATAAGAATGTCATGCTCCTTACTAACTGAGCCATCTGGGTCCCCTCTATAAGAATGTAATGCGCATAACTAACTGAGCCACCGGGGTCCCCTCCATAAGAATGTAATGCGCCTTACTAACTGAGTCATCGGGGTCCCCTCCATAAGAATGTAATTCACCTTACTAACTGAGTCATCGGGGTCCCCTGCATAAGAATGTAATGCGCCTTACTAACTGAGTCATCGGGGTCCCCTCCATAAGAATGTAATTCACCTTACTAACTGAGCCATCTGGGTCCCCTCCATAAGAATGTCATGCTCCTTACTAACTGAGCCATCTGGGTCCCCTCCATAAGAATGTCATGCTCCTTACTAACTGAGCCATCGGGGCCCCTTCCATAAGAATGTAATTCACCTTACTAACTGAGTCATCGGGGTCCCCTCCATAAGAATGTAATTCACCTTACTAACTGAGCCATCGGGGTCCCCTCCATAAGAATGTCATGCTCCTTACTAACTGAGCCATCGGGGTCCCCTCCATAAGAATGTAATTCACCTTACTAACTGAGCCATCGGGGTCCCCTCCATAAGAATGTCATGCTCCTTACTAACTGAGCCATCGGGGCCCTTTCCATAAGAATGTAAATTCACCTTACTAACTGAGTCATCGGGGTCCCCTCCATAAGAATGTAATGCGCCTTACTAACTGAGTCATCGGGGTCCCCTCCATAAGAATGTAATGCGCCTTACTAACTGAGCCATCGGGGTCCCCTCCATAAGAATGTAATTCACCTTACTAACTGAGCCATCTGGGTCCCCTCCATAAGAATGTCATGCTCCTTACTAACAGCCATCGGGGTCCCCTCCATAAGAATGTAATTCACCTTACTAACTGAGCCATCGGGGTCCCCTCCATAAGAATGTAATTCACCTTACTAACTGAGCCATCGGGGTCCCCTCCATAAGAATGTCATGCTCCTTACTAACTGAGCCATCGGGGTCCCCTCCATAAGAATGTCATGCTCCTTACTAACTGAGCCATCGGGGCCCTTTCCATAAGAATGTAAATTCACCTTACTAACTGAGTCATCGGGGTCCCCTCCATAAGAATGTAATGCGCCTTACTAACTGAGTCATCGGGGTCCCCTCCATAAGAATGTAATGCGCCTTACTAACTGAGCCATCGGGGTCCCCTCCATAAGAATGTAATTCACCTTACTAACTGAGCCATCTGGGTCCCCTCCATAAGAATGTCATGCTCCTTACTAACTGAGCCATCGGGGTCCCCTCCATAAGAATGTAATTCACCTTACTAACTGAGCCACCGGGGTCCCCTCCATAAGAATGTAATTCACCTTACTAACTGAGCCATTGGGGTCCCCTCCATAAGAATGTCATGCTCCTTACTAACTGAGCCATCGGGGTCCCCTCCATAAGAATGTAATGCGCCTTACTAACTGAGTCATCGGGGTCCCCTCCATAAGAATGTAATGCGCCTTACTAACTGAGCCATCGGGGTCCCCTCCATAAGAATGTAATTCACCTTACTGAGTCATCGGGGTCCCCTCCATAAGAATGTAATGCTCCTTACTAACTGAGTCATCGGGGTCCCCTCCATAAGAATGTAATGCGCCTTACTAACTGAGCCATCGGGGTCCCCTCCATAAGAATGTAATTCACCTTACTGAGTCATCGGGGTCCCCTCCATAAGAATGTAATGCGCCTTACTAACTGAGTCATCTGGGACCCCTCCATAAGAATAGCATGCGCCTTACTAACTGAGCCATCGGGGTCCCCTCCTTAAGAATGTCATGTGCCTTATTAACTGAGTCATCAGGGTCCCCTCCACAAGAATGTCATGCACCTTACTAACTGAGCCATCGGGGTCCCCTCCATAAGAATGTCATGCGTCTTACTAACTGAGCCACCTCCAAAAGAATGTTGAAGAATGAAGACGAGATATTACTAATTGGCCTCACAATATGGTACTGGTCATGTGCAGAATGAGGTCACCAGTGGGCTAACATCACCAAATTCACCCCCTGGAGACCTCATTCTGCTTAGGCCTTATCTTCTCTGAAAAGTATTTTATTATCAAATTAACAAGTTTTTAAATTTCTTTAGAAATTTTCGTTTTCTTTTAAGTTTAGTTTCTCAGTATATCCCCAAATTGGCAGACGAAACAATGTATAATCGAGGCGCCCAATGGGTGCACATCACCATGTTCATCATTTGGGAACTTAAATCTGTGTCTAGGTCTCCCATAGCAGATGAGGCCATGCAGAATTAGGTCCCCAGAGGGTGAATTTGGTGACACTAGTCCACTGTGCAGAGTAGCATAATTAAATTCACCTTCTGGGAACCTCATTTTGCAAATGACCAGCAAAATATTTTTAGGCCTGCTTACCAAGGTATTTAAGATTGAGAACTTTAGCGTCCTCTCCTGCTAAAGGCCGAAAAGTTTGTGTTCATATGCTTAATATGGCACAGGTTAGGGACTTGCAACTGAGGAAGATCCTATTGGTTGTATCTTTCTTTTGACTTTTCAAAACTTTACCTCTTTGGTCTTCTATAATTTTAAAGTTTTACCTTTTTCCTTAAATTACAAATTCTTAGGTATCTTTGATTTTAATTACCCTCTTTCGATCTGTACGTTCTTAATTACTTTTCAAAATATTTCCAGCCCCTCCGTGACTTTGCTCTACGACTCAAAATTTTATGCCAAGAACACGAGGAACACAGTATCTGCATGTGATTGGGACCCTGACCCTAATATATCCCCATTCTTTCATATACTTTGCAGACACTCTCCTCTTGTTCTTGACATCCATTACATTTTTGCTCCGCCAATATTATGTGGGTAAAATGATGAATATGTTTGAGGCGTTTTTCTTTCTTACTAAAACCTATGTTGACTAACAAATAGGCCATTTATGGTCTACCTGCCAGTGCTTCACTTTGACTTGTTTTCTGTCATTCTGGTGTGCTAGGTTTGGTGTTGCTTACCCTGGAACTCGTGTTACCTGGTCTGACACCCACTTACCTGATTGGTTACACATAAACAAAAAAATAAAAAATATTTTTAGGCCTGCTTACCAAGGTATTTAAGATTGAGAATTAGGTCCCCAGAGGGTGAATTTGGTGACACTAGTCCACTGTGCAGAGTAGCATAATTAAATTCACCTTCTGGGAACCTCATTTTGCAAATGACCAGCAAAATATTTTTAGGCTTACCAAGGTATTTAAGATTGAGAACTTTAGCGTCCTCTCCTGCTTCGTTGAGAGCGACACACTCGTATCGTCCAGCATCCCCTTGTCGAGCATCTGGGATGGTGAGGTACGGCTCGGTCGATAGAATCTTACTGTTGTGTAACCAAAGGTATTCAGGATCTGGGAATCCTTGAGCCTCACATTCAATCTCCAGCGTCTCACCGGCAACGAAACTGATGTCCTCAAATGGGAGAACCAGCGGTCGTTCTGTGAATAAATAATTTTTTTATTCATTAACCCTTTGAGTGCCAGGTCGATTTTTGTAACAACCCATATACCCTGTGCCAATGCATTCTCTTATATATGCGAGTCGACCATAGGTCGCCTCGCATATATAAGAGAATGCATTGGCCTAACATTTTTTTTTTTTTTTAATTTTTTACAATTTTAATAATTTATTCTTATATTCGTTTACAGACTTATTTTGTAGGTTTAGGGCCGATGAGATCGGCCCCTGGCACTCAAAGGGTTAATGCAGAACTAACATCATGATTCGTCAATCTGAAGGCAATTAGAGCTTACTCATCAGGGCTGCAACGATTCACCGATGTTTATCGGCGATATATGATATGCGGTTCGTTCCGTAATTATTTTGGTATGTTTTCTATCCACATTTTTATAGTCCAACGCATGCCCAAGCACTCTGAGAGGATACTGTTCATCGGCTGTAATCACAATAATTCCATAGTTTCATGTTCTGTTAAAATGTTTTAATCAATTTCATGTTGGAACTATCAGACCATGATAAAATTGCAAGTTGTCAGGCGGTCGGAGGTTGGGCAACTAAAAAAAAATTGTCATGCGGCCGGCGAAATGTAAATTGCATGTATGGAAACATATCGGTTTTCGTGCCTTTGAGAACGACGGTGTGTGGAATACTGACAATAGAAACAATATGCTAAGTAGGCAAAAGTTTTAATCCGGTCAAATTTTCAGTCTGGAATGTATCGTGATACGTATCATATTGTTGCAAAAAATTGTGATACGTATCAAATCGTGAGGTGGGTGTATTGTTGCAACCCTATTACTCATAAGATGACACTTGGCAGACAAACAAAAATGATGCACTAGTGAACTGCGGGTCGTTCTATTGATGAAACATGATTTTTTTTTTAATTACATGTATGTTAGTTGAAACATGATTCATCAAACGTATGTAGAGGTTACTCAAGTGATAAATAAATAACACTGTTATTGCTTTAGCAGCTAAATATTTTTGAATAAGTAATTTGAAATATAACGGCCATGATAACCTCATGATTTGTTAAATTGAAGCAATGTAGATTATAAAGTTGCTTATATATAAAGGTGAAACATATGCATATTGCATTTACTTTTGGCTGGAAAAATTAACCCTTTCATGACTGGAGCTCCATTTTTTTTGGAGAAAACCCTGTGCCAATGCATTCTCTAATATATGCGAGTCGACCAAAAATTTATAAAGAATGTAAGAAAAAATGAAAAAAAATGAAAAATTGTTAAAGAATGTAAGAAAAAATGATAAAATTGTTAAAGAATATAAGAAAAAATGTTAAAAATGTAAGAGAAAATGTAAGGTAAATATTCCAACAAATTTCTAGAATCTTAAAATTGGAGCTTGAAATTTCCAATTTTTGTGATTTATACCATCAAATTGCCCAGTTACTTTCTATGCTTTAAAGATGCGGGCGGTCTTCACGGTATTGCTGTTAAAATAGTCACTGCCATAAACAGGAAGAATATTATATAACAGACAGATTTTAATCTTAAACCAATTATAAATATTGCGTACATTGCATGCTATTATCATGTTTGAATGCCTTGTTATGTAAACAAACATCAAAAATGTTACAGAACGATTTGTTTATAGACAAACACTTGGAACTACTGGATCGTCCACTGAAAATGTTCTGTTGTGCTGTTGAAGTCGAAGATCAAATTATTGTTGCTATCAATAATCACATTCAAATCATACCAAATTTTATTTTAATTGACCCATTCTACCCACTGTCAGTTCAAAAATCCAGCTAATCCACGTTAACCCTTTACCCAACAAACCGGCCAAAACCGGCCAAATAAAGCTTCAACAGCCTAAAATATCTTCGGTCTGTCTCAATAGAACCATACAAATATGGATATCATTGGAACCGGCTCCTTGACCACATTGTGATAGTTACAGTTAGCCCTGTGCCAATGCATTCTCTTATATATGCGAGTCGACCATAGGTCGCCTCGCATATATAAGAGAATGCATTGGCCTAAAAAAAATCTTTTTTTAACACTTTTTACCATTTTTTCTTACATTCTTTAACAATTTTATAATTTTTAATGTGTTAAGCCAATGCATTCTCTTATATATGCGAGGCGACCTATGGTCGACTCGCATATATAAGAGAATGCATTGGCACAGGGCCGTTCTGTTGGATAAAGGGTTAATTCATGATTGCGAAATGATCAGACAGAAAACATGTACATGTACATAATATAATTGTTCTTGCAAAGAGATGAACATTTTCAATCCAATTAGTATTTTCTCCTAACCTATGGTAACTATGGTAATAACGTCACACACCAAATAAGGAATTTACAACATACATGTATGATAGTATTGTGAGTTGTAAGTTGTAGATGCACCAAATTAGGGGTTTTACAACCGACATAGAAAGCGCGCGATTCCAAATAAGGAAATGGTGCAAAATCATGACTCGGCTTATAAACAATTCATTGTGCTTTTTTCGAGAAACTATACAACACTCGATCTGCATTTTCTCCAACACAAAGCACATGTATTGTGAATAATATCGATATCATTATTATGCTATTACAATTAGTATAGTTTTGAGGAAATTATTATAAATTGATAAATGTTATTTTTAAGTTATAACCTACAACGAAAGCTACCTGTCCCTTTAATTTCACATCATATAGAGTATTTATTCCACTAACCATGGACTATAATTTCCCATCATATAGAGTATTTATTCCACTAACCATGGACTTTAATTTCACATCATATAGAGTATTTATTCCACTAACCATGGACTTTAATTTCACATCATATAGAGTATTTATTCCACTAACCATGGACTTTAATTTCCCATCATATAGAGTATTTATTCCACTAACCATGGACTTTAATTTCACATCATATAGAGTATTTATTCCACTAACCATGGACTTTAATTTCACATCATATAGAGTATTTATTCCACTAACCATGGACTTTAATTTCACATCATATAGAGTATTTATTCCCTGGACCTTTAATTTCACATCATATAGAGTATTTATTCCCTGGACCTTTAATTTCACATCATATAGAGTATTTATTCCACTAACCATGAACTTTAATTTCCCATCATATAGAGTATTTATTCCACTAACCATGGACTTTAATTTCACATCATATAGAGTATTTATTCCACTAACCATGGACTTTAATTTCCCATCATATAGAGTATTTATTCCACTAACCATGGACTTTAATTTCACATCATATAGAGTATTTATTCCACTAACCATGGACTTTAATTTCACATCATATAGAGTATTTATTCCCTGGACCTTTAATTTCACATCATATAGAGTATTTATTCCCTGGACCTTTAATTTCACATCATATAGAGTATTTATTCCACTAACCATGAACTTTAATTTCCCATCATATAGAGTATTTATTCCACTAACCATGGACTTTAATTTCACATCATATAGAGTATTTATTCCACTAACCATGGACTTTAATTTCCCATCATATAGAGTATTTATTCCACTAACCATGGACTTTAATTTCACATCATATAGAGTATTTATTCCACTAACCATGGACTTTAATTTCACATCATATAGAGTATTTATTCCACTAACCATGGACTTTAATTTCACATCATATAGAGTATTTATTCCACTAACCATGGACTTTAATTTCCCATCATATAGAGTATTTATTCCACTAACCAAGGACTTTAATTTCCCATCATATAGAGTATTTATTCCACTAACCATGGACTTTAATTTCACATCATATAGAGTATTTATTCCCTGGACCTTTAATTTCCCATCATATAGAGTATTTATTCCACTAACCATGGACTTTAATTTCACATCATATAGAGTATTTATTCCACTAACCATGGACTTTAATTTCACATCATATAGAGTATTTATTCCACTAACCATGGACTTTAATTTCCCATCATATAGAGTATTTATTCCACTAACCATGGACTTTAATTTCACATCATATAGAGTATTTATTCCCTGGACCTTTAATTTCACATCATATAGAGTATTTATTCCACTAACCATGAACTTTAATTTCCCATAATATAGAATATTTATTCCACTAACCATGGACTTTAATTTCACATCATATAGAGTATTTATTCCACTAACCATGGACTTTAATTTCCCATCATATAGAGTATTTATTCCACTAACCATGGACTTTAATTTCACATCATATAGAGTATTTATTCCACTAACCATGGACTTTAATTTCACATCATATAGAGTATTTATTCCCTGGACCTTTAATTTCACATCATATAGAGTATTTATTCCACTAACCATGGACTTTAATTTCCCATCATATAGAGTATTTATTCCACTAACCAAGGACTTTAATTTCCCATCATATAGAGTATTTATTCCACTAACCATGGACTTTAATTTCACATCATATAGAGTATTTATTCCCTGGACCTTTAATTTCACATCATATAGAGTATTTATTCCACTAACCATGGACTTTAATTTCACATCATATAGAGTATTTATTCCACTAACCATGGACTTTAATTTCCCATCATATAGAGTATTTATTCCACTAACCATGGACTTTAATTTCACATCATATAGAGTATTTATTCCACTAACCATGGACTTTAATTTCACATCATATAGAGTATTTATTCCACTAACCATGGACTTTAATTTCACATCATATAGAGTATTTATTCCACTAACCATGGACTTTAATTTCACATCATATAGAGTATTTATTCCACTAACCATGGACCTTTAATTTCACATCATATAGAGTATTTATTCCACTAACCATGGACCTTTAATTTCACATCATATAGAGTATTTATTCCACTAACCATGGACTTTTAACTTCACATCATATAGAGTATTTATTCCACTAACCATGGACTTTAATTTCACATCATATAGAGTATTTATTCCACTAACCATGGACTTTAATTTCACAACCTTTAATTTCACATCATATAGAGTATTTATTCCACTAACCATGGACCTTTAATTTCACATCATATAGAGTATTTATTCCACTAACCATGGACTTTAATTTCACATCATATAGAGTATTTATTCCACTAACCATGGACTTTAATTTCACATCATATAGAGTATTTATTCCACTAACCATGGACCTTTAATTTCACATCATATAGAGTATTTATTCCACTAACCATGGACTTTTAACTTCACATCATATAGAGTATTTATTCCACTAACCATGGACCTTTAATTTCACATCATATAGAGTATTTATTCCACTAACCATGGACTTTAATTTCACATCATATAGAGTATTTATTCCACTAACCATGGACTTTTAGGAAGGCTCTTTAATTTCACATCATATAGAGTATTTATTCCACTAACCATGGACTTTAATTTCACATCATATAGAGTATTTATTCCATTAACCATGGACTTTTAGGAAGGCTCTTTAATTTCACATCATATAGAGTATTTATTCCACTAACCATGGACTTTAATTTCACATCATATAGAGTATTTATTCCACTAACCATGGACTTTTAGGAAGGCTCTTTAATTTCACATCATATAGAGTATTTATTCCATTAACCATGGACTTTACTTTTACATCATATAGAGTATTTATTCCACTAACCATGGACTTTTAGGAAGGCTCTTTAATTTCACATCATATAGAGTATTTATTCCACTAACCATGGACTTTAATTTTACATCATATAGAGTATTTATTCCACTAACCATGGACTTTTAGGAAGGCTCTTTAATTTCACATCATATAGAGTATTTATTCCACTAACCATGGACTTTAATTTCACATCATATAGAGTATTTATTCCATTAACCATGGACTTTTAGGAAGGCTCTTTAATTTCACATCATATAGAGTATTTATTCCACTAACCATGGACCTTTAATTTCACATCATATAGAGTATTTATTCCACTAACCATGGACTTTTAGGAAGGCTCTTTAATTTCACATCATATAGAGTATTTATTCCACTAACCATGGACTTT
Organism: Siphonodentalium dalli; assembly: GCA_032622095.1. Taxonomy (NCBI): domain Eukaryota; kingdom Metazoa; phylum Mollusca; class Scaphopoda; order Gadilida; family Siphonodentaliidae; genus Siphonodentalium; species Siphonodentalium dalli. The sequence goes on from CP136069.1 coordinate 4,475,431, forward strand.
AATTTCACATCATATAGAGTATTTATTCCATTAACCATGGACTTTTAGGAAGGCTCTTTAATTTCACATCATATAGAGTATTTATTCCACTAACCATGGACTTTTAGGAAGGCTCTTTAATTTCACATCATATAGAGTATTTATTCCACTAACCATGGACCTTTAATTTCACATCATATAGAGTATTTATTCCATTAACCATGGACTTTTAGGAAGGCTCTTTAATTTCACATCATATAGAGTATTTATTCCATTAACCATGGACTTTAATTTCTCATCATATAGAGTATTTATTCCACTAACCATGGACTTTTAGGAAGGCTCTTTAATTTCACATCATATAGAGTATTTATTCCACTAACCATGGACTTTAATTTCACATCATATAGAGTATTTATTCCATTAACCATGGACTTTTAGGAAGGCTCTTTAATTTCACATCATATAGAGTATTTATTCCACTAACCATGGACTTTTAGGAAGGCTCTTTAATTTCACATCATATAGAGTATTTATTCCACTAACCATGGACTTTTCGGAAGGCTCTTTAATTTCACATCATATAGAGTATTTATTCCACTAACCATGGACTTTAATTTCACATCATATAGAGTATTTATTCCACTAACCATGGACTTTTAGGAAGGCTCTTTAATTTCACATCATATAGAGTATTTATTCCACTAACCATGGACTTTAATTTCACATCATATAGAGTATTTATTCCACTAACCATGGACTTTTAGGAAGGCTCTTTAATTTCACATCATATAGAGTATTTATTCCACTAACCATGGACTTTTAGGTAGGCTCTTTAATTTCACATCATATAGAGTATTTATTCCATTAACCATGGACTTTAATTTCACATCATATAGAGTATTTATTCCACTAACCATGGACTTTTAGGAAGGCTCTTTAATTTCACATCATATAGAGTATTTATTCCACTAACCATGGACCTTTAATTTCACATCATATAGAGTATTTATTCCATTAACCATGGACTTTAATTTCACATCATATAGAGTATTTATTCCACTAACCATGGACTTTTAGGAAGGCTCTTTAATTTCACATCATATAGAGTATTTATTCCATTAACCATGGACTTTTAGGAAGGCTCTTTAATTTCACATCATATAGAGTATTTATTCCACTAACCATGGACTTTAATTTCACATCATATAGAGTATTTATTCCACTAACCATGGACTTTAATTTCACATCATATAGAGTATTTATTCCACTAACCATGGACTTTAATTTCACATCATATAGAGTATTTATTCCACTAACCATGGACTTTAATTTCACATCATATAGAGTATTTATTCCATTAACCATGGACTTCTAGGAAGGCTCTTTAATTTCACATCATATAGAGTATTTATTCCACTAACCATGGACTTTTAGGAAGGCTCTTTAATTTCACATCATATAGAGTATTTATTCCATTAACCATGGACTTTAATTTCACATCATATAGAGTATTTATTCCACTAACCATGGACTTTTAGGAAGGCTCTTTAATTTCACATCATATAGAGTATTTATTCCACTAACCATGGCTCTTTAATTTCACATCATATAGAGTATTTATTCCACTAACCATGGACTTTTAGGAAGGCTCTTTAATTTCACATCATATAGAGTATTTATTCCATTAACCATGGACTTTTAGGAAGGCTCTTTAATTTCACATCATATAGAGTATTTATTCCACTAACCATGGACTTTAATTTCACATCATATAGAGTATTTATTCCACTAACCATGGACTTTTAGGAAGGCTCTTTAATTTCACATCATATAGAGTATTTATTCCATTAACCATGGACTTTTAGGAAGGCTCTTTAATTTCACATCATATAGAGTATTTATTCCACTAACCATGGACTTTAATTTCACATCATATAGAGTATTTATTCCACTAACCATGGACTTTTAGGAAGGCTCTTTAATTTCACATCATATAGAGTATTTATTCCACTAACCATGGACTTTAATTTCACATCATATAGAGTATTTATTCCATTAACCATGGACTTTTAGGAAGGCTCTTTAATTTCACATCATATAGAGTATTTATTCCACTAACCATGGCTCTTTAATTTCACATCATATAGAGTATTTATTCCACTAACCATGGACTTTTAGGAAGGCTCTTTAATTTCACATCATATAGAGTATTTATTCCACTAACCATGGACTTTAATTTCACATCATATAGAGTATTTATTCCATTAACCATGGACTTTTAGGAAGGCTCTTTAATTTCACATCATATAGAGTATTTATTCCACTAACTATGGACTTTTAGGAAGGCTCTTTAATTTCACATCATATAGAGTATTTATTCCACTAACCATGGACTTTAATTTCACATCATATAGAGTATTTATTCCACTAACCATGGACCTTTAATTTCACATCATATAGAGTATTTATTCCACTAACCATGGACCTTTAATTTCACATCATATAGAGTATTTATTCCATTAACCATGGACTTTTAGGAAGGCTCTTTAATTTCACATCATATAGAGTATTTATTCCACTAACCATGGACCTTTAATTTCACATCATATAGAGTATTTATTCCACTAACCATGGACTTTTAGGAAGGCTCTTTAATTTCACATCATATAGAGTATTTATTCCACTAACCATGGACCTTTAATTTCACATCATATAGAGTATTTATTCCACTAACCATGGACCTTTAATTTCACATCATATAGAGTATTTATTCCACTAACCATGGACCTTTAATTTCACATCATATAGAGTATTTATTCCATTAACCATGGACTTTAATTTCACATCATATCGAGTATTTATTCCACTAACCATGGACTTTTAGGAAGGCTCTTTAATTTCACATCATATAGAGTATTTATTCCACTAACCATGGCTCTTTAATTTCACATCATATAGAGTATTTATTCCACTAACCATGGACTTTAATTTCACATCATATAGAGTATTTATTCCACTAACCATGGACTTTTAGGAAGGCTCTTTAATTTCACATCATATAGAGTATTTATTCCACTAACCATGGACTTTAATTTCACATCATATAGAGTATTTATTCCATTAACCATGGACTTTTAGGAAGGCTCTTTAATTTCACATCATATAGAGTATTTATTCCACTAACCATGGCTCTTTAATTTCACATCATATAGAGTATTTATTCCACTAACCATGGACTTTTAGGAAGGCTCTTTAATTTCACATCATATAGAGTATTTATTCCACTAACCATGGACTTTAATTTCACATCATATAGAGTATTTATTCCATTAACCATGGACTTTTAGGAAGGCTCTTTAATTTCACATCATATAGAGTATTTATTCCACTAACCATGGACTTTTAGGAAGGCTCTTTAATTTCACATCATATAGAGTATTTATTCCACTAACCATGGACTTTTAGGAAGGCTCTTTAATTTCACATCATATAGAGTATTTATTCCACTAACCATGGACTTTAATTTCACATCATATAGAGTATTTATTCCACTAACCATGGACCTTTAATTTCACATCATATAGAGTATTTATTCCACTAACCATGGACCTTTAATTTCACATCATATAGAGTATTTATTCCACTAACCATGGACTTTTCGGAAGGCTCTTTAATTTCACATCATATAGAGTATTTATTCCACTAACCATGGACTTTAATTTCACATCATATAGAGTATTTATTCCATTAACCATGGACTTTTAGGAAGGCTCTTTAATTTCACATCATATAGAGTATTTATTCCACTAACCATGGACTTTAATTTCACATCATATAGAGTATTTATTCCACTAACCATGGACCTTTAATTTCACATCATATAGAGTATTTATTCCACTAACCATGGACCTTTAATTTCACATCATATAGAGTATTTATTCCATTAACCATGGACTTTTAGGAAGGCTCTTTAATTTCACATCATATAGAGTATTTATTCCACTAACCATGGACTTTTAGGAAGGCTCTTTAATTTCACATCATATAGAGTATTTATTCCACTAACCATGGACTTTAATTTCACATCATATAGAGTATTTATTCCACTAACCATGGACTTTTAGGAAGGCTCTTTAATTTCACATCATATAGAGTATTTATTCCACTAACCATGGACTTTTAGGAAGGCTCTTTAATTTCACATCATATAGAGTATTTATTCCACTAACCATGGCTCTTTAATTTCACATCATATAGAGTATTTATTCCACTAACCATGGACTTTTAGGAAGGCTCTTTAATTTCACATCATATAGAGTATTTATTCCACTAACCATGGACTTTAATTTCACATCATATAGAGTATTTATTCCATTAACCATGGACTTTTAGGAAGGCTCTTTAATTTCACATCATATAGAGTATTTATTCCACTAACCATGGACTTTTAGGAAGGCTCTTTAATTTCACATCATATAGAGTATTTATTCCACTAACCATGGCTCTTTAATTTTACATCATATAGAGTATTTATTCCACTAACCATGGACTTTTAGGAAGGCTCTTTAATTTCACATCATATAGAGTATTTATTCCATTAACCATGGACTTTTAGGAAGGCTCTTTAATTTCACATCATATAGAGTATTTATTCCACTAACCATGGACTTTAATTTCACATCATATAGAGTATTTATTCCATTAACCATGGACTTTAATTTCACATCATATCGAGTATTTATTCCACTAACCATGGACTTTTAGGAAGGCTCTTTAATTTCACATCATATAGAGTATTTATTCCACTAACCATGGCTCTTTAATTTCACATCATATAGAGTATTTATTCCACTAACCATGGACTTTAATTTCACATCATATAGAGTATTTATTCCACTAACCATGGACTTTTAGGAAGGCTCTTTAATTTCACATCATATAGAGTATTTATTCCACTAACCATGGACTTTAATTTCACATCATATAGAGTATTTATTCCATTAACCATGGACTTTTAGGAAGGCTCTTTAATTTCACATCATATAGAGTATTTATTCCACTAACCATGGCTCTTTAATTTCACATCATATAGAGTATTTATTCCACTAACCATGGACTTTTAGGAAGGCTCTTTAATTTCACATCATATAGAGTATTTATTCCACTAACCATGGACTTTAATTTCACATCATATAGAGTATTTATTCCATTAACCATGGACTTTTAGGAAGGCTCTTTAATTTCACATCATATAGAGTATTTATTCCATTAACCATGGACTTTTAGGAAGGCTCTTTAATTTCACATCATATAGAGTATTTATTCCACTAACCATGGACTTTTAGGAAGGCTCTTTAATTTCACATCATATAGAGTATTTATTCCACTAACCATGGCTCTTTAATTTTACATCATATAGAGTATTTATTCCACTAACCATGGACTTTTAGGAAGGCTCTTTAATTTAACATCATATACAGTATTTATTCCACTAACCATGGACTTTAATTTCACATCATATAGAGTATTTATTCCACTAACCACGGACTTTTAGGAAGGCTCTTTAATTTCACATCATATAGAGTATTTATTCCACTAACCATGGACTTTAATTTCACATCATATAGAGTATTTATTCCATTAACCATGGACCTTTAATTTCACATCATATAGAGTATTTATTCCACTAACCATGGACTTTTAGGAAGGCTCTTTAATTTCACATCATATAGAGTATTTATTCCACTAACCATGGACTTTAATTTCACATCATATAGAGTATTTATTCCACTAACCATGGACTTTTAGGAAGGCTCTTTAATTTCACATCATATAGAGTATTTATTCCACTAACCATGGACCTTTAGGAAGGCTCTTTAATTTCACATCATATAGAGTATTTATTCCATTAACCATGGACTTTTAGGAAGGCTCTTTAATTTCACATCATATAGAGTATTTATTCCACTAACCATGGACTTTAATTTAACATCATATACAGTATTTATTCCACTAACCATGGCTCTTTAATTTCACATCATATAGAGTATTTATTCCACTAACCATGGACTTTTAGGAAGGCTCTTTAATTTCACATCATATAGAGTATTTATTCCACTAACCATGGACTTTAATTTCACATCATATAGAGTATTTATTCCACTAACCATGGACTTTTAGGAAGGCTCTTTAATTTCACATCATATAGAGTATTTATTCCATTAACCATGGACCTTTAGGAAGGCTCTTTAATTTCACATCATATAGAGTATTTATTCCATTAACCATGGACTTTTAGGAAGGCTCTTTAATTTCACATCATATAGAGTATTTATTCCACTAACCATGGACTTTAATTTAACATCATATACAGTATTTATTCGACTAACCATGGCTCTTTAATTTCACATCATATAGAGTATTTATTCCACTAACCATGGACTTTTAGGAAGGCTCTTTAATTTCACATCATATAGAGTATTTATTCCACTAACCATGGACTTTAATTTCACATCATATAGAGTATTTATTCCACTAACCATGGACTTTTAGGAAGGCTCTTTAATTTCACATCATATAGAGTATTTATTCCATTAACCATGGACTTTTAGGAAGGCTCTTTAATTTCACATCATATAGAGTATTTATTCCACTAACCATGGACTTTTAGGAAGGCTCTTTAATTTCACATCATATAGAGTATTTATTCCACTAACCATGGACTTTAATTTCACATCATATAGAGTATTTATTCCACTAACCATGGACCTTTAATTTCACATCATATAGAGTATTTATTCCACTAACCATGGACTTTTAGGTAGGCTCTTTAATTTCACATCATATAGAGTATTTATTCCACTAACCGTGGACTTCTAGGAAGGCTCTTTAATTTCACATCATATAGAGTATTTATTCCACTAACCATGGACTTTAATTTCACATCATATAGAGTATTTATTCCACTAACCATGGACTTTTAGGAAGGCTCTTTAATTTCACATCATATAGAGTATTTATTCCACTAACCATGGACTTTAATTTCACATCATATAGAGTATTTATTCCATTAACCATGGACTTTTAGGAAGGCTCTTTAATTTCACATCATATAGAGTATTTATTCCACTAACCATGGACTTTAATTTCACATCATATAGAGTATTTATTCCACTAACCGTGGACTTCTAGGAAGGCTCTTTAATTTCACATCATATAGAGTATTTATTCCACTAACCATGGACTTTAATTTCACATCATATAGAGTATTTATTCCATTAACCATGGACTTTTAGGAAGGCTCTTTAATTTTACATCATATAGAGTATTTATTCCACTAACCATGGACCTTTAATTTCACATCATATAGAGTATTTATTCCACTAACCATGGACTTTTAGGAAGGCTCTTTAATTTCACATCATATAGAGTATTTATTCCATTAACCATGGACTTTTAGGAAGGCTCTTTAATTTCACATCATATAGAGTATTTATTCCACTAACCATGGACTTTAATTTCACATCATATAGAGTATTTATTCCACTAACCATGGACTTTTAGGAAGGCTCTTTAATTTCACATCATATAGAGTATTTATTCCACTAACCATGGACTTTTAGGAAGGCTCTTTAATTTCACATCATATAGAGTATTTATTCCATTAACCATGGACTTTTAGGAAGGCTCTTTAATTTCACATCATATAGAGTATTTATTCCACTAACCATGGACTTTTAGGAAGGCTCTTTAATTTCACATCATATAGAGTATTTATTCCACTAACCATGGACTTTAATTTCACATCATATAGAGTATTTATTCCATTAACCATGGACTTTTAGGAAGGCTCTTTAATTTTACATCATATAGAGTATTTATTCCACTAACCATGGACCTTTAATTTCACATCATATAGAGTATTTATTCCACTAACCATGGACTTTAATTTCACATCATATAGAGTATTTATTCCATTAACCATGGACTTTTAGGAAGGCTCTTTAATTTCACATCATATAGAGTATTTATTCCACTAACCATGGACTTTTAGGAAGGCTCTTTAATTTCACATCATATAGAGTATTTATTCCACTAACCATGGACTTTTAGGAAGGCTCTTTAATTTTACATCATATAGAGTATTTATTCCATTAACCATGGACTTTTAGGAAGGCTCTTTAATTTCACATCATATAGAGTATTTATTCCACTAACCATGGACTTTTAGGAAGGCTCTTTAATTTCACATCATATAGAGTATTTATTCCATTAACCATGGACTTTTAGGAAGGCTCTTTAATTTCACATCATATAGAGTATTTATTCCACTAATCATGGACTTTTAGGAAGGCTCTTTAATTTCACATCATATAGAGTATTTATTCCATTAACCGTGGACTTCTAGGAAGGCTCTTTAATTTCACATCATATAGAGTATTTATTCCACTAACCATGGACTTTTAGGAAGGCTCTTTAATTTCACATCATATAGAGTATTTATTCCACTAACCATGGACTTTAATTTCACATTATATAGAGTATTTATTCCACTAACCATGGACTTTAATTTCACATCATATAGAGTATTTATTCCACTAACCATGGACTTTAATTTCACATCATATAGAGTATTTATTCCACTAACCATGGACTTTAATTTCACATCATATAGAGTATTTATTCCATTAACCATGGACTTTAATTTCACATCATATAGAGTATTTATTCCACTAACCATGGACTTTAATTTCACATCATATAGAGTATTTATTCCACTAACCATGGACTTTAATTTCACATCATATAGAGTATTTATTCCACTAACCATGGACTTTAATTTCACATCATATAGAGTATTTATTCCACTAACCATGGACTTTAATTTCACATCATATAGAGTATTTATTCCACTAACCATGGACTTTAATTTCACATCATATAGAGTATTTATTCCACTAACCATGGACTTTAATTTCACATCATATAGAGTATTTATTCCATTAACCATGGACTTTTAGGAAGGCTCTTTAATTTCACATCATATAGAGTATTTATTCCATTAACCATGGACCTTTAGGAAGGCTCTTTAATTTCACATCATATAGAGTATTTATTCCACTAACCATGGACTTTAATTTCACATCATATAGAGTATTTATTCCACTAACCATGGACTTTAATTTAACATCATATACAGTATTTATTCCACTAACCATGGACTTTAATTTCACATCATATAGAGTATTTATTCCACTAACCATGGACTTTAATTTCACATCATATAGAGTATTTATTCCACTAACCATGGACTTTAATTTCACATCATATAGAGTATTTATTCCACTAACCATGGACTTTAATTTCACATCATATAGAGTATTTATTCCATTAACCATGGACTTTTAGGAAGGCTCTTTAATTTCACATCATATAGAGTATTTATTCCACTAACCATGGACTTTAATTTCACATTATATAGAGTATTTATTCCACTAACCATGGACTTTAATTTCACATCATATAGAGTATTTATTCCACTAACCATGGACTTTAATTTCACATCATATAGAGTATTTATTCCACTAACCATGGACTTTAATTTCACATCATATAGAGTATTTATTCCATTAACCATGGACTTTAATTTCACATCATATAGAGTATTTATTCCACTAACCATGGACTTTAATTTCACATCATATAGAGTATTTATTCCACTAACCATGGACTTTAATTTCACATCATATAGAGTATTTATTCCACTAACCATGGACTTTAATTTCACATCATATAGAGTATTTATTCCACTAACCATGGACTTTAATTTCACATCATATAGAGTATTTATTCCATTAACCATGGACTTTTAGGAAGGCTCTTTAATTTCACATCATATAGAGTATTTATTCCACTAACCATGGACTTTAATTTCACATCATATAGAGTATTTATTCCACTAACCATGGACTTTAATTTCACATCATATAGAGTATTTATTCCATTAACCATGGACTTTTTGGAAGGCTCTTTAATTTCACATCATATAGAGTATTTATTCCACTAACCATGGACTTTAATTTCACATCATATAGAGTATTTATTCCATTAACCATGGACTTTTAGGAAGGCTCTTTAATTTCACATCATATAGAGTATTTATTCCACTAACCATGGACTTTAATTTCACATCATATAGAGTATTTATTCCATTAACCATGGACTTTTTGGAAGGCTCTTTAATTTCACATCATATAGAGTATTTATTCCATTAACCATGGACTTTTAGGAAGGCTCTTTAATTTCACATCATATAGAGTATTTATTCCACTAACCATGGACTTTAATTTCACATCATATAGAGTATTTATTCCATTAACCATGGACTTTTAGGAAGGCTCTTTAATTTCACATCATATACAGTATTTATTCCATTAACCATGGACTTTTAGGAAGGCTCTTTAATTTCACATCATATAGAGTATTTATTCCACTAACCATGGACTTTTAGGAAGGCTCTTTAATTTCACATCATATAGAGTATTTATTCCATTAACCATGGACTTTTAGGAAGGCTCTTTAATTTCACATCATATAGAGTATTTATTCCACTAACCATGGACCTTTAATTTCACATCATATAGAGTATTTATTCCACTAACCATGGACTTTAATTTCACATCATATAGAGTATTTATTCCACTAACCATGGACTTTAATTTCACATCATATAGAGTATTTATTCCACTAACCATGGACTTTTCGGAAGGCTCTTTAATTTCACATCATATAGAGTATTTATTCCACTAACCATGGACTTTTAGGAAGGCTCTTTAATTTCACATCATATAGAGTATTTATTCCACTAACCATGGACTTTTAGGAAGGCTCTTTAATTTCACATCATATAGAGTATTTATTCCACTAACCATGGACTTTAATTTCACATCATATAGAGTATTTATTCCACTAACCATGGATTTTTAGGAAGGCTCTTTAATTTCACATCATATAGAGTATTTATTCCACTAACCATGGACTTTAATTTCACATCATATAGAGTATTTATTCCATTAACCATGGACTTTTAGGAAGGCTCTTTAATTTCACATCATATAGAGTATTTATTCCACTAACCATGGACTTTTAGGAAGGCTCTTTAATTTCACATCATATAGAGTATTTATTCCACTAACCATGGACTTTAATTTCACATCATATAGAGTATTTATTCCACTAACCATGGACCTTTAATTTCACATCATATAGAGTATTTATTCCACTAACCATGGACCTTTAATTTCACATCATATAGAGTATTTATTCCACTAACCATGGACTTTAATTTCACATCATATAGAGTATTTATTCCACTAACCATGGACTTTAATTTCACATCATATAGAGTATTTATTCCATTAACCATGGACTTTAATTTCACATCATATAGAGTATTTATTCCACTAACCATGGACTTTAATTTCACATCATATAGAGTATTTATTCCACTAACCATGGACTTTAATTTCACATCATATAGAGTATTTATTCCACTAACCATGGACCTTTAATTTCACATCATATAGAGTATTTATTCCACTAACCATGGCTCTTTAATTTCACATCATATAGAGTATTTATTCCACTAACCATGGACTTTTAGGAAGGCTCTTTAATTTCACATCATATAGAGTATTTATTCCACTAACCATGGACTTTAATTTCACATCATATAGAGTATTTATTCCACTAACCATGGACCTTTAATTTCACATCATATAGAGTATTTATTCCACTAACCATGGACTTTAATTTCACATCATATAGAGTATTTATTCCACTAACCATGGACCTTTAATTTCACATCATATAGAGTATTTATTCCACTAACCATGGACCTTTAATTTCACATCATATAGAGTATTTATTCCACTAACCATGGACTTTAATTTCACATCATATAGAGTATTTATTCCACTAACCATGGACTTTAATTTCACATCATATAGAGTATTTATTCCATTAACCATGGACTTTAATTTCACATCATATAGAGTATTTATTCCACTAACCATGGACTTTAATTTCACATCATATAGAGTATTTATTCCACTAACCATGGACCTTTAATTTCACATCATATAGAGTATTTATTCCACTAACCATGGACTTTAATTTCACATCATATAGAGTATTTATTCCATTAACCATGGACTTTTAGGAAGGCTCTTTAATTTCACATCATATAGAGTATTTATTCCACTAACCATGGACTTTAATTTCACATCATATAGAGTATTTATTCCATTAACCATGGACTTTTAGGAAGGCTCTTTAATTTCACATCATATAGAGTATTTATTCCACTAACCATGGACCTTTAATTTCACATCATATAGAGTATTTATTCCACTAACCATGGACTTTAATTTCACATCATATAGAGTATTTATTCCACTAACCATGGACTTTAATTTCACATCATATAGAGTATTTATTCCACTAACCATGGACTTTTCGGAAGGCTCTTTAATTTCACATCATATAGAGTATTTATTCCACTAACCATGGACTTTTAGGAAGGCTCTTTAATTTCACATCATATAGAGTATTTATTCCACTAACCATGGATTTTTAGGAAGGCTCTTTAATTTCACATCATATAGAGTATTTATTCCACTAACCATGGACTTTAATTTCACATCATATAGAGTATTTATTCCACTAACCATGAACTTTTAGGAAGGCTCTTTAATTTCACATCATATAGAGTATTTATTCCACTAACCATGGATTTTTAGGAAGGCTCTTTAATTTCACATCATATAGAGTATTTATTCCACTAACCATGGATTTTAATTTCACATCATATAGAGTATTTATTCCATTAACCATGGATTTTTAGGAAGGCTCTTTAATTTCACATCATATAGAGTATTTATTCCACTAACCATGGACTTCTAGGAAGGCTCTTTAATTTCACATCATATAGAGTATTTATTCCATTAACCATGGACTTTAATTTCACATCATATAGAGTATTTATTCCACTAACCATGGACTTTAATTTCACATCATATAGAGTATTTAGTCCACTAACCATGGACTTTTAGGAAGGCTCTTTAATTTCACATCATATAGAGTATTTATTCCATTAACCATGGACTTTTAGGAAGGCTCTTTAATTTCACATCATATAGAGTATTTATTCCACTAACCATGGACCTTTAATTTCACATCATATAGAGTATTTATTCCACTAACCATGGACCTTTAATTTCACATCATATAGAGTATTTATTCCACTAACCGTGGACCTTTAGAGTATTTATTCCACTAACCATGGACCTTTAGAGTATTTATTCCACTAACCATGGACCTTTAGAGTATTTATTCCACTAACCGTGGACCTTTAGAGTATTTATTCCACTAACCATGGACCTTTAGAGTATTTATTCCACTAACCATGGACCTTTAGAGTATTTATTCCACTAACCATGGACTTTTAGGAAGGCTCTTTCTTCTGATGATCCTCCTTCATTCGTCGCTCTGCATAGATAGTTACCCTCATCATCGTCAGTGACACCCCTGAAATCAACGGTAATGGTAATAATAACCACTTGATTTTAGAGTTAACCATCTTTATCTGCAAGACCGTCCGTTTGACCCCATGCTTCTTCGTGCTTGTGGCCCAAAACCAATTGAAATAATAAACTTCAAAAATCTATATCTGATCACTCTGAGCTTTGATGGGTATGTTCCTTGAGTCGAATCACATATTTTTTACCCCCGAAGCCAAAGAAATAGTAATGTGGTCAAGGAGCCGGTTCTATTGAGACAGACCGAAGATATTTTAGGCTGTTGAAGCTTTATTTGGCCAGTTTTGGCCGGTTTGTTGGGTAAAGTGTTAAATTACAATTAATTTTAAATTTTAAATGAGTCATTTTTGTTTATAGTAAAGACATATTATGTACTTGTTCAGATGCTGATAAGTTAGTATTCAGGTGCTTTGCCGACTGCAGGAATGTAGCATTCCACTAACATCGCCGAAAATCTCAAGCAAATCGACCAGACCACTCCATAAAAAACTACTTTGAACAAGATTATTCTCCATTTCTATTTGATCACCGTTCCAGACTGTTTCACATCACTTTAATTTGCTTACCTTACAACTAGTGTACCATTGTCAAATGTAGAAAACTTCTGATTTGAGGGAATCGGCAAGCCATCAGCAAACAGCCAGGTCACTTCGAAGCTAACGGCACTCTGAGCCTGACAGGTAAGGAAGGCGGTCTGTCCAGGGGACACAGATACATTGGCTGGTGGTAATATGATCGGCGGGGGTTCTGAAAATGTAAACATGGATATATGTTGAAGATGACAGTGCTCCGAGCTGAGGACACAGATACATTCGGTGGTGGTAATATGATGGATGGGGGAGGGGACACAGACACATTGGGTGGTGGTAATATGATGGATGGGGGAGGGGACACAGATACATTGGTTGGTGGTAATATGATGGATGGGGGAGGGGACACAGATACATTGGGTGGTGGTAATATAATGGATGGGGGAGGGGACAGATACATTGGGTGGTGGTAATATGATGGATGGGGGAGGGGACACATATACATTGGGTGGTGGTAATATGATGGATGGGGGTGGGACAGACACATTGTGTGGTGGTAATATGATGGATGGGGGAGGGGACACAGATACAATGGTTGGTGGTAATATGATGGATGGGGGAGGGGACACAGATACATTGTGTGGTGGTAATATGATGGATGGGGGAGGGGACACAGATACATTGGTTGGTGGTAATATGATGGATGGGGGAGGGGACACAGACACATTCGGTGGTGGTAATATGATGGATGGGGGAGGGGACACAGACACATTCGGTGGTGGTAATATGATGGATTGGGGAGGGGACACAGATACATTGTGTGGTGGTAATATGATGGATGGGGGAGGGGGACACAGATACATTGGTTGGTGGTAATATGATGGATGGGGGAGGGGACACAGACACATTCGGTGGTGGTAATATGATGGATGGGGGAGGGGACACAGACACATTGGGTGGTGGTAATATGATGGATGGGGGAGGGGACACAGACACATTGGGTGGTGGTAATATGATGGATGGGGGTGGGGACACAGACACATTCGGTGGTGGTAATATGATGGATGGGGGTGGGGACACAGACACATTCAGTGGTGGTAATATGATGGATGGGGGTGGCGACACAGACACATTCGGTGGTGGTAGTATGATGGATGGGGAAGGGGACACAGACACATTGTCTGGTGGTAGTATGATGGGTGGGGGCTCTGAAAATCTGAAAATGTAAACATGGATATATGTTGAAGATGACGGAACTCTGAGTCTGACACAGATACATTGATTGGTTGGTGGTGGTGGACAGGGGCTCTGAAAAGATGACAGAACTCTGAGCCGGACAGACATATTGGTTGGGGGGGGGCTCTGAAAATGTAAACATGGATATATGTTGAAGATGATAGAACTCTGAGCCTGACACAGACACATTGGTTGGTTGGTGGTGGACGGGGGCTCTGAAAAGATTATAGAACTCTGAGCCTGACACAGATACATTGGTTGGTTGGTGGTGGACGGGGGCTCTGAAAATGTAAACATGGATATATGTTGAAGATGACAGAACTCTGAGCCTGACACAGACACATTGGTTGGTTGGTGGTGGTGGTGGACGGGGACTCTGAAAATGTAAACATGGATATATGTTGAATATTTGTATGACCCACATATGTTAGTAAAGGGGGATGGCCAATGACACTTGAGTCCACGACAAGAGGTACCATGTCTTGCCCACCAGAAGCTGACATAAGCTAATGACAGGCAGAGAACCCTGCTGTATAGGCAGTTTCAGAATCAATCAGAATTCGACCCATTATGTTAACCCTTTCAGTGCCAGGGGCCGATCTCATCCGCCCTAATTTACGGTCTGTAAAATCGGCCCTAAAAATTTTTTTAAATTAAAAATATTTTTTATTTATTTCTTCTTTTTTTTAGATTTTTTTGGGTTGTATTTTTTTTGGGTATGCTTAAGCATGCTATAGCGAATTTAAAAACAAACTGGATAAAACCTTAGGGGCATATTATAACTCAAAACTATCACCAAGTATTCATAGTAATAATTTTGATGCCCATGAAAAACGTAAGATTCCCTGGCACTAAACCTACAAAATAAGTCTGTTAAAGAATATAAGAAAAAATTATTAAAATTGTAAAAAATTGTAAATAATAATAACAAATGATGAAAAATTATTAGGCCAGTGCATTCTCTTATATATGCGAGGCGACCTATGGTCGACTCGCATATATAAAAGAATGCATTGGCACAGGGTATATGGGTTGATACAAAAATCGGACCTGGCACTGAAAGGGTTAATTAATGCCATTAAAATTGTAAAAAAATAAAAAAATTAATAACAAATGATGAAAAATTATTAGGCCAATGCATTCTCTTATATATGCGAGGCTGAGGACTCAGATACATTGGTTGGTGGTTATAGAATGAATGGGCGGGGGGGGCTCTGAAGAAACAAAGAACTGGAATATCGCCTGGTGCATACCCCATGTGGCATACCATCTAGTGTGGGCGTTAGAGATGGGTGGTTTGATTTTTTACGTTCGGTTTCGGTTTTAGTGGGAGAAAAAACCTCGGTTTCGGTTCGGTTTTCGTTTTTTTTACTAGATAGTGAAATTATACTGAAATACATACAATTTGAGTATATACTTTCAAAGTAACCTTATTAGAGTCAATAATGTCCCAATAACGTTGAATATTTGAGGAAGGAAATGCGATCACAGGTAAACAACGGGACAAAATGCCGACGCAAACTGAATCCAACGCGATAAGATGATACAATTCGGTATTTAAAAAAATAAACACCCCCATCTTCACTGTTTATCCCTTTCTGACATGTTTACAACATATTTATCATATTATATGCATTAGTATCTGAGAATTCAACCGCAAACAGCAGCAAATTCACAAACAGTGGGCGTCCTTGACCTGACTGTGTAACAATTCTTGACACGTGTATGATTGACCCACATTCAATGACTGCGGTGTGATCGCTTTGATGTCTGTGATGTTGCGATATAGTTTACAAGGTGCACATGGCTGCAAACTTCTACCAGATTACGTCACATCGGAATGTCCAGCCGATCAAAGTGTTCATACCATTTACTTGGTTTATTCTTCGAGTTAGCAGACGCTTCCATTTTTTAAACAGGAAAAAGCCACAAACAGAAGAATAAAAGTATATTGCCCGGATTTAAAATTGGGAACCGTTTTTCCGTTTTTTTCAATTACGATCAAACCGAACTACATAAACCGAAACCGATCCATCACTAGTGGGCGTACCTATAACCCATGGCTGAGATACTCTGACAGACAGACCAAACAATCCAACATTTTCAGATAAACACAGAAGAATAACTCTAGAATGGACCATCCAAACAAAACAATTGAAAATGGGAGGCAGTTTATGACACATTACGTAACTAACATGCCATCGCTGGTACATCGAATTATAGGTCAATGTATTTATGTATTTCATCTTACAGACCGCCTAATCAACGAAATATGATATAACCTGTGCAGAGATTAAGGTTTTTGACGATTAGTAATGGCCTTTATACAACCATCACCATTCAATCAACCCTCCCCTTACAAAATAAATTTGGGTTGTCATCGTATGATGTATCTCAAGTACGAAACCCGCGTTTCCAAAACCAGCGATATTTCGTCGCCTAACTTCTTCGATCTATTCATTGCTTTTGAATTAGTTTTCTGTCTCCATTTGTGTTGAAAAAAAGTTTGTCCTCATGAAATTTTTTGTGGCCACTTTCGAAAAAAAGTGGCCATCGGCCACTTTGGCCACCGACAGCACAAACACTGGTGGGGCGAAAACAAAGCTTTTAAGAACAAATGACATTACTGTTCTCAAATTGTGGTTTTTGCAGTATTTGGCTCATTTTTGAATGAATTGAGAAAAAGCCATTATATGCATTGAATATTCATGGGTAAGGAACCGGTATAAATGTTTGATGTTCAAAATCGTATTCCAAATGCTTGCAGTATTTAATTCCATTTCAATTGACAATCGGTGCTGTACATCTATTGAATATATCTGCTCAATAATATACAATGTAATTGACAGATATTCAGCACCGATCCAGTATGTTTGGTTTATATTACCTGTGATATCGAGGAAGGTGTATGCGATACCGTATCCAGCAGCATTGGTTACATTACACGTGTACATCCCTTCGGTGTAGAAACCAGCGTGTTCAATCTCTAAATCTACTGTCTTGGAAAATCTACAATATCAAAACGTGTAATCAGTCGGGGTCAGGCCTAAAATATGGTGGCGGACATGAATGCAGAATGAGGTCCTCAGAGGGTATATTTAGTGACACTATAGCAGGCTAGCATCATTAAATTCTCCTTCTGTGAACCTCATTCTGCATCATCTTCTCTGGAAAGTACATTTACTATCAAATTAACAAGTTTTTTAGTTTCTTTAGAAACTTCTTTAGAAAGATGCTTTTTCTTTTTTAGTTTTAATTTCTCTATATCTCAAAATTGGTAGATAACACAATGCATCATTGCACATCACCGTCGGGAAAATTAAATCTGTGTATAGGTCTCCCGGCCATAGCAAATGAGGCCATGCAGAAAGAGTCCCCAGATAATGGATTTGTTGATGCTAGTCCGCTGTGTGACTAAATTCACCCTCTACAGACCTCATTCTACAAATGGCAGGCACACATGGCCCATATTGATATGCCCACTGAGGACCTCATTCTGCTTAGGCCTCATCTTCTGGAAATTATCTATTGTCTCAATATAACATTGTTTTAGTTACTTCTGTTCAGTTTCTATATCCGCTAATTTGCAGAAGATAAAATGCTTAATCGAGGTGCCCAATGGGGGTACATCACCAACTTCAACTGGGGAACTTCAATCTCATCCTAGGTCTCCCAAAGCAGTTGAATCAGAAGATGAGGCCTGAGCAGAATGAGGACCCCAGAGTGTGAATTTGTTGATGCTAGCATGCTGTGTGGAGTAGCATCACTAAATTCACCCTCTGGGGACCTCATTATACAAATTTCCATCACCATATTTTCAGGCCTGTATACCGTAACCCTAGTGATGTTACCACCTTGTACGCTGTGGTGGTGGCATACAGTAATGCTCTAAATAATCGACTCCTCAACCACAGCAGAATTATGGGTAACTTTTCAGGATTTAGTCGGAAATATGGCTTGTTGCCATTCATCGGAAAGCTCTCATTATGAGAGCTTTCCGATGAATGGCAACAAGCCATATTTCTGACTAAATCCTGAAAAGTTACCCATAATTCTGCTGTGGTTATAAGAAGTCGATTACTTAGAGCATTACTGCATGTCCTGTACATGTATATATGTAATCAGAGAATAGTGAACTGGGATTATTTGTCCGGTTGTAACCTTTGTAACTCGGGTTCGTTTTTACTTATTTTAAACGAAGTTTGTGCTTCTTAAAATTTGCTAATAAATTGTGGAATGTGTGCATTTCTTTTGGGGGTTAAACAGTAAGACGAGTCCATTTTGTAGTTTATTCCAATTTTGTACCTTCGGTTTCGCGCATATCTGGCTGTATCCGGTGAAATTCTGAGTATTTTCACTTAGTCTGCTTCTTTCTCTTCAATAAATGGTATCTCCCACTCACAATAGCTCTATTACAACTTCCAACAGGACATTCATTGCCATTGTATTTAGGTAAAAAATAAACACAAACAGAAACTCATAAAAACTATGTAATCTTCATCATAAAAATGATTTTTGGAACATGAACATATTTGGGCATACCTCCCGCAAAAATCTCCCGGATTGACATTTTCAAAACTTAACAGGTCTGGTCCAGACCTAATTTACTGGACTCGTTTTGTAAATTCCGCTACAAACTGGGCACTATAGTTGTAGATCCTATATATATGTATTGTTCTGGACACTTATCACTGAGAGCTTTAGCACATATGCAGGGTTTCCACTAGGGGTTGGGGGGATGTGGCCATATTTGGGAAGCACATACCAGGCGACCTGTCGGGAGAATTTTTTTATGTTTATCACAGAAAAGTAGCCATTTTCTTGCACTTGAGACAACAAGCAGGATCATTGAAGCTTCGTAGAGAAACCAAATTAAAACAGATGTCTTTCTTAGATCTCAAGTTAATGAACTAAAAGCATGTAAGCACCACAATATACAGTGGATACAATGACTTTTATAACAGTAGGAATTTAAGCCGACATCAAAGGGACTACCCCAGTTGGCAAAAGACACATTGTCACGCTCAGTGGCAAGTGTACTTCAGCAGTAACCAGTGTGACGTCATCATGAGCAGAGCTCATGTCACATGCTATATGCACGTTTTGCATGTTTTTTGTATTTTATTTACAGTACCAATCAAAACAATTAGGTGTAAAATCAAAAGCCATTCCTCAGACGGAGATGACCTCATGCTGGATTCATATAACGGATAATTTTGTACTAATTGGATTGGGAATAAATACACTGATAATAACTATTAATATTTTAATTGTTTTATTTTTAATTAAACATTTATTTGATACAGACCTTGTTTTGAGGTAAAATATCTGCACTGTTCATCGCAGCGACTGCCAGACCTCACCTGTGTTCATGGTTGTAGCTCAGAATTCAGCCCTAATGACTTACCAATGTAAAATGTGCAATTTGAGGGGAAATAGTGGGTCAGAACGTTGGGGCTTATAGACAGAAATATACTGTAAATTAAAATACGAGAGGCTGGTTACTACTAAACAAATCGTTGCCCAGGATGGTGTAGACCACTGTGCACGTGGTTCATCCTACTGATCATGTTTTATTCAGGCACCAAGAGCAGGATTCCTTGCAATCTGTTAATCATAAGTGTCAGTGATCGCTTGTCCTGTGTAAAAAGCTAGGTCTGTGGCTATTTTGTGGCCAATATTAAGCCAAGGTTGGGGAGGGGAATGAGGCCACTAGATGGCCGGCCTGCCATAGTAGCGGAAACCCTGACATAAGGGAACCTCCCAGGCCTGCAAATAGCATGTCTGTCATTTGCAGAATGAGGTCCCCAGAGGGTGAATTTAGTGATGCTATCCCGCATAGCGGGATAGCATCACCAAACTCACCCTCTGGAGACCTCATTCTGCTTAGGCCTCATGTTCTGGGAAGTATCTATAGTAACAAATTAACATTGTTTTTAGTTATGTTTTCCCTTCTGGGAAGTTTCTATATCCCCTTAATTTGCAGAAGATAAAATTCATAATGGGTGAACATCACCAACTTCAACTGGGGAACTTCAATCTGATTGTAGGTCTACCTTAGAGGGCCTAAGCAGAATAAGGTTCCCAGAGGGTGAACTTGGTGGTGCTATCCCGGATCACTAAATTCACCCTCTGGGGACCTCATTCTGCAAATGACAGACACGCTATTTGCAGGCTTGGAACCTTCATATCTCTGCTTATATATGTAATATTTTATAATTAACAAGAGGTTGCGCAGGTGGTGCTGGCCTACCCAACTGTGGTAAGTATGGTTCAGATATCTGCTGGACGGGAAAAAACCAAACATTTTCATATAAACAAAGATAAATTAAGAACAGAAACATGAACAAAACAATTGAACACTTAATTGATTGTCATCATAGTAGTGAACATACATACCAAATATCATAAATATCCGTCAAGCGGAGGTGGAGATAAACCAAAAAACCAAACTTCCAAATAAACAAAGATGAATAATTCTAGAATGGAAAACACTCAATTGATAGCGCTCATAGTGGTAAACATCCATACTAAATTTAATTGAGAATCATGTCCTCATAATGTTAAACAACCATACTAAATTTCATTGAGATTCGTGTCCTCATAGCGGTAAACATCCATACTAAATTTCATTGAGATTCGTGTCCTCATAGTGGTGAACATGCATACTAAATTTCATTGAGATTCGTGTCCTCATAGTGGTAAACATCCATACTAAATTTCATTGAGATTCGTGTCCTCATAGTGGTAAACATGCATACTAAATTTCATTGAGATTCGTGTCCTAATAGTAGTGAACATCCATAACAAATTTCATTGACATTCCTCAACCGGTAGATATCGGCTCGAACAAACAAAAAAACCACCACTTCCAGATAAACAAAGATAAATAACTCTAGAACAGAAAATGTGGAAAAAATGATTGAACACTCCGTTGAATGTCCTCATAATAGTGAACATTAATAACAAATCCATTCAGATCCAAAAACCGGTGTTTGAGATATCTGCTTGGAGGAACAAACATTCCAGATAAACAAAGATGAATAAATCTAGAATGAAAAATACAGAAAAAATGATTTCACCCATACAGAGCCCCAGACAAACATCAGCAGATGACACTCTTCTATGTGCTTCTATATATGTGTGGGGCTCCCTGCAGGGTAATGGATGTTTTTTTTATTTTATGTCCTAAAAATTGTAAGAAACGTTTATTTAGAAAACATGATAAAAAATTGTTAGGCCAATGCATTCTCTTATATATACGAGGCGACCTATGGTCGACTCGCATATATAAGAGAATGCATTGGCACAGGGTAAAAAAATCATAGTGGTGAACATCCATACCAAATTTCATTCAGATCCAACAACCAGTGTTTGAGATATCTGCCTGGATGCACAGATGGACAGATGGACAAACCGAAGGATAAATATCCAGACGGACGGACGAGGTCAATCCATTAAATCCCCTTTCTCTTCGAGAGTGGGGGTATAATAATGAAAAAGGACTACGTATTTTACCAAATATTTGTAAATGAAGGGTGTAATTAATAAAATCTCAGACATACTTGTGGAGTTCTGCAGCTTTGTAGAGTTGTCTATCTTTGTACCAAATGACCTTGTAAGGAATCAAGCTGCTGACATGGCAACTGAGCTTGGCTGTCTGATCAAAGTAGCCGTTGGTGAGCTCTGTCATGTGTACACTGGGAGCAGTTGGATCACGGGAGTTGATAGCGGTGTGACCCGCCCTCTCAAGTCTGTAGCCTTCATCGTCAATACCCTCAACCTGAAATGTACGAGACATATATAGAGTCATGGGTGTGGAATAAATAATGTAATGTAAATGTAACATTAGGCCAATATACAAAAATTGCTTGATTTACATCCCCTCTGGACCCAATTCACATCGCCTCCCGACCCTATTTACATCCCATCCCAACCCAATTTACATCGCCTCCTGACCCTATTTACATCCCCTCCTGACCTATTTACATTCCCTCCCAACCCTATTTACATCCCCTCCGACCCTATTTACATCCCCTCCCGACCCTATTTACATCCCCTCCAGACCCTATTTACATCCCCTCCCAACCCTATTTACATCCCCTCCCGACCCTATTTACATCCCCTCCAGACCCTATTTACATCCCCTCCCAACCCTATTTACATCCCCTCCCGACCCTATTTTTAGACCTATTTTTAGACCCATCCTCGGACCACTAGTTTGGCATAGTCAACTCCAAGCCATACAATATTTATATAATTTTGAAAAAAATTTCTGTTCAAGTTAATATTGTTATCAGTCCAATGAGAAGACATAGAGTAATGCCCTAAGTAATCGACTCCTTAACCACAGCAGAATTATGGGTGACTTTTCAGGCAGGATTTAGTCGGAAATATAGCTTGTTGCCATTCATCGGAAAGCTCTCCTCTGTGGTTAAGGAGTCGATTATTTAAAGCATTTCTGTAGGTGGGGGATACCAGCGTCAATGACTGCTTGTTTCCATCAAAATATGTTTGCTGGCTATGTGTTCTGTGATTCTTTCAGCTCCACAGCGTATCATATGCCCGAATCACCCCGGCTGGTGACCTCATAATAACTGGGACACAGCAGGTTGATGCCGGATCCTATAGATGTCTTGCTGAGAATGAGGCTGGGGCTGTTGAGGCCGAGGTCCAACTAGAAGAGCTTTCCGATGAATGGCAACAAGCCATATTTCCGACTAAACGTTGAAAAGTTACCCATAATTCTGCTGTGGTTAAGGAGTCGATTACTTAGGGCATTACTGTATCATTTTTAAGTACTTTTTTAAATCCGCAAAATAAAGTCAGGTGTATAAAAATAATGCCTCTGCAAAGCAGAATCGGTCCATAGTGAAGTTATTGGTATTGTACAGTAAAGCCCTAAATAATCAACTCCTTAACCATAGCAGAATTATGGGTAATTTTTCAGGATTTAGTCGGAAACATGGCTTGTTGCCATTCATCGGAGAGCCCTCAGTGAGAGCTTTCCGACAAATGGCAAAGAGCCATTATTTAGGGCATTACTGTGACTGTTACATACAGTAATGCCCTCAGTAATCGACCTCTTAACCAAAGCAGAATTATGGGTAACTTTTCAGGATTTAGTTGGAAATATGGCTTGTTGCCATTCGCCGAGAGCTTTCCGATGAATGGCAACAAGCCATATTTCCGACTAAATCCTGAAAAGTTACCCATAATTCTGCTTTGGTTAAGAGGTCGATTACTGAGGGCATTACTGTAATACACACCCTGACATAGAAGAATCCGTCTGGCGGAGTAAAATCATTGGTGTTGTAGATGGTTGGATAATCGGGATCTTGTGACAGCGAAAGGTTACTGATTGATGTCCCCTTCAAATCAACTATCTGTACGTTGGTGATTCGACCTGGTTCATCTAATCCGTTCGTCCTGATCACAATTCTGCTTTGAATTCCTGAAATATTGAAAAAAACTACATTCAAGCAAATACGTATGTGAGACAGACAGTGCTCGCTCTGTAACACCTCGTGAAAATATCGCGAATGCTACGGGAATTGACGAGTTCTCATTTCAGACAATGTTTGCAGTACTTGTTTTTGTGGAGTACATGTGTGAATAATAAGTAAGTATCATGTTTTATTTAGAGATTAAGTCTTTTCTTCATGTTTGGTTGCATGTTTTAATTGTAATTATTTAATGTTTTCTGACCGCAAAAACGTTAAATCGATGGCTTTATTGACGAATGTTCTCGTTGTTTTGATTGTCAACGAACAATGGAAATATACGAACATATAATTTTTCTTCAATTAAATAAACGTAATATGGCCATGCGGTATATACACAGAACGACACGATGTGTAAATGGGTTTGTCAATACGGCACGAGTGCTGTCGCGTAAGGATAGAACGAGAGGCGCTTGCGCCTCGAGTTCTATCCTTCCGCGACAGCACGAGTGCCGTATCGACAAACCCATTTACACATCGTGTCGTTCTGTGTTTATTACACGCTTCGCATCCTAGAATCCGTGCATTAAAAATACAGGATTAGAAGGTTTATTAAGGCTCATACAGGGCGTGTTTGTCATGTGTGATGATTCTTTTATTTAAATAGTTCCAGTTTCGTGGTTGAGGCGAACGTCATGTACGTCATTTTACGTCAACGAGATGCGTATGGAACGTACGTTGCATACGGATTTGTGAATATGGAACGGCAATAACACTGTACTTCTAGGAACAAGCGTGTAATAAAAATTATGTACTCCTAGGGTTTCTTAATAGTTGTAAAATGAACATGATTTGATATTCAAGGAATCCGTTTTGAATCATTTTTGCAAAATAATCTTTAAAACTTAAAGGTACTCAAGGTCCTCTGCAGAATGAGGTCCCCAGAGGGTGAATTTAGTGATGTTATCCCTCATAGCAGGATAGCATCACTAAATTCACCCTCTGGGGACCTCATTCTGCTTAGGCCTCAACTGCTATGGGAGATATACATGTAGACTCAGACTGAAATTCCCAAAAGATGAATATTGTGATGTACACCCATTTGGAACCTTGATTATGCAATGTGTCGTCTGCCAATTTGGGGATATAGAGACACTAAACTAAAAAAGAAATAGAATCTACGTGAAGAAGTTTCCATAGAAATTTGATAATAAAGAAACTTTCCATAGAAGATGAGGCCTCAGTAGAATGAGGTCACCAGAGGGTGAATTTTAGTGATGCTAAAAGTCTGTCAAACAACTATCAACAACAATTACATGCAACGAAAGTGTCAATGACACTGTAGCTCACCTTACTGAGCCATCAATAGAATGATAAAGAAGAACGAAATTAAAAAAGTTTTAGTAAAGGGATTGTATTATGTAAAGGGATTGTATTATGTAAAGGGATTGTATTATGTAAAGGGATTGTATTATGTAAAGGGATTGTATTATGTAAAGGGATTGTATTATGTAAAGGGATTGTATTATGTAAAGGGATTGTATTATGTAAAGGGATTGTATTATGTAAATGAATTATTTTTATTTCAAACATTTCTCCAATAAATGTGGGCTGCAGCGTGTGCCGATGGATTCAAATGTGAAATCCATGATGGCTGCAGGGGGTCATGTTTTTTAATGAATTTCGGAAAAATTGGACAGCTCCCATCTAGATGTTACCCCACAGAACAAAATGAAGTTTGGATGAAGAATGAGGGATGTGGCATGTAGGGAGTGCTGAAGGATTTAGACATGAAAAGAGTAAAATCCAAGTTATCCAAGATGGCCACTGGCCACCCCGAAGATCCTTATGATGTTTCATGACGATCGGATGAGGGATGTGGCCTATAGGTTGTGCCAAAGGATTTAGTCATGCAAAGAATAAAATCCAAGATGGCCGCAGTCCTCCCAGACCCCTGGCCCATATTGATATGCCCACTGAGGAACTCATTCTGCTTAGGCCTCATCTTCTGGAAATTATCTATTGTCTCAATATAACATTGACTTCTGTTCAGTTTCTATATCCGCTAATTTGCAGAAGAGGTACCCAATGGGGAAACATCACCAACTTCAACTGGGGAACTTCAATCTCACCCCAGAGCAGTTGAATCAGAAGATGAGGCCTAAGCAGAATGAGGTCGCCAGAGGGTGAATTTTATTATTCTAGCCCGCCATGCAGGATAGCATCACTAAATTCACCCTCTAGGGACCTCATACTGCATGGCAGACACACTATTTTGAGTGACAAGAATATGACTGAAAGTCGTTCCTATTCACACTAAGTGGGGTCAGTGTTAGGATGTGAAAATCTCTTTCGGAATATAGTTTCCGAACACTCTCTGGGTTACTATTTCAGTTGTGGTATGGTATGAAAACTTTTTCATTTCATGCTTTTATGGTGTTCCCATTATTATAACTAACAATATATTTTCCAGGCATTCTTTTTGCATGTCTGACCATTGTTCAAATTTGATAACTCCCATCTAGAGGTGATGGGCCGATGGATTAAAATTAGAAATCCAAGATGGCTGCTGGTCGCCGTGTTTTAAAATAAAATTTGGTCAAAATAAGAGACTCTGATCTAGAGGTCACCCTGAAGATCCAAATGAAGTTTGGTGATGACTGGATGACGAACGTGGTCTGTAGGGTGCCAAATGATTTAGTCATATAAAGAGTAAATTCCAAGATGGCCACTGGTGGCCATGTTTTTCAACAAATTTCGGTCAAAAATAGGAGGCTCCTATCTAGAGGTCACCCCGAAGATCCATATGAAGTTTGGTGATGATCGGATGAGGGATGTGGTCTGTAGGATGTGCCAAAAGAATTAGTCATAAAAAGAGTAAATTCCATGATAGTGCTGGTTGCCATGTTTTTCAACAAATTTCGGTCAAAAGAGGAGGCCATGATAGTCATCAAAATTCGATACCTCCCATCTATAGGTCACCCTGAAGCTACATATAAAGTTTGGTGAAGATCGGATGAGGGATGCGGCCTGTAGGAAATTGTTGATGCACAGGCGTATGCACGGATGACAGATGCCAACCCATGGCAATAGCTCAAACTTTATTATGTAAAGTTGAGCTAATAAAAGGCCGTCTGGCCACAGTGTCCCCTGAAAAAGTGGCTTCATTGGGGGCATCAGCTTTTCTGAAAAAAATAACAAGGACCCTAAATCAGAAGCAACCAGACAACAAGAGCTATGCTGGGCGTGCAAAATACGTCCTCTCTTGGGTCGGCGGAAACTGGTAAAAAAGAGGCATAACTCTGGTAAAAATTGGCGGACGGAACTCAAATTTGAACTTGACCTGTGTTTTGGTGGGAGAAACTAATATACCAAATTATCATTGAATCCGATAAGCTCTAGTAAAGTTATCATCCGGACAACAAATTTCAGGGATTTTCTAAGTGAAATTACGTCAAATAAGGGGCATAACTCCGGTGAAAATTGGCGGACAGAACCCAAATTCGAACTTGAGCTGTCTTTTCTCCTAATAAACCCACATACCAAATTTGATTGAAATCGGTTAACTCTAACTAAAGTTATCATCCGGACAACAAATTTCAGGGATTTTCTAAGTCAAATTACGTCAAAAAAGGGGCCATAACTCTCGCAAAAATAATCGGATTAAAACGAAATTCGGACTTGAGCTGTATTTCGATATATGTAATCCACGGGTTTTGCGTATAAACATTCCAAAATCGAGTTATCATCCGGAAACCAAAAAACATAAGAAAAACTGAATTTTGACGCCCGGACGGACGGACGGACAGACCAATACTATAATACGGCCGTTTTTTCAAACGGGCGTATAAAAATGGGTGGATCGTACCCATATTCGAACTTGATCTGTATTTCGTTATCATGCGGAAACCAGAAATTGACAGGATTCTAAGTTGTAAAAGGGCCATAACTCTCACAAAAATGGGCAGAGCAAACCCATATTCGAACCTGATAAACTATCATACTAAATTTGATTCAGATATGATCACACAAACTAAAGTTTTATCATCCGGAAACCAGAAATTGACAGGATTCTAAGTCAAAAAAGGCCCATAAATAACTCTAGCAAAAATGGGCAGATTGTACCCATATTCGAACCCCTGTATTTCGAGCTGATAAACGCACATTCCAAATTTGGTTAAGATATGATAACACAAACTGAAGTTATCATCCGGAAACCAGAAATTGACAGGATTCCAAGTCGAAAAAGGGCCACAACTCTCGCAAAAATGGGCGCAGAACAACCCATATTCGAATTTAACCTGTATATAGGGCTGATAAACTCACATACCAAATTTGGTTCAGATATGATCACACAAACTGAAGTTATCATCCGGAAACCAGAAATTGACAGGATTCCAAGTCGAAAAAGGGCCACAACTCTCGCAAAAATTGGCGCAGAACAACCCATATTCGAATTTAACCTGTATATAGGGCTGATAAACTCACATACCAAATTTGGTTCAGATATGATCACACAAACTGAAGTTATCATCCGGAAACCAGAAAAATACAAGATTCTAAGTAAAAAAAGGGCCATAACTCTCGCAAAAATGGGCGGAGCAAACCCATATTCCAACTTGACCTTTATTTTGGTCTGATAAACTCACCTATGAAATTTGCTTTAGATCTAATACCCGAAACTAAAGTTATCATCCGGAAACCATTTCCGGACGCACACATGCATGCACGGACGGCGGGCAGACGGACACCGGCTATTTTAATAGTCCCCCGGAAAAAAAAATTCGGGGGACAAAAAGGAGGATATGAGAATACATACACTCGTCAGTTAGCCGGGGGGACTAGTGCACATTTTTGCTCAAAAAGTGGGGTACTGGGCTTACTCATGAGGTGCTATTGGTGTTATTCCATGACAAAATATATTCCCTTGTCACCACATCTAATTTGTTAGTTTTAACTAGCAATCTGATTGGCTACAACACCCCGTTTAATCACCATGTCCCCCTTGACAGCAGGGTATAAGAGAACATGTGCCAAACATCGGGGGTATATGAGCACGTGAAAACATCGGGGGTATATGAATGACCCTTGAACTGGTAGTTTCCGCTAATCATGGCGTTGCTCTCGCATGCCGAATTTGATGTCACCTGCATGACGCCGAATCCTTAGGTCGACTACTGAATCATTCTATGAAAACCACACTTAAATTAACCTTTTCAGTGCCAAGTCCGATTTTTTTATCAACCCATATTTCCTTGATCATTTTTCACATTTATTGATTATAATAAGGTGATACATTGATGGAAATTTAAGAGCTCTTAAAGCTCTTTCCATCAATGTATCACATTATTATAATCAATAAATTTGAAAAATGATCAGGGAAATATGGGTTGATACAAAAATTGGACTTGGCACTGAAAGGGTTAAGGCATGGGGTGCATGGAGAGTTAATACCTGGATGTCTCTTTTTGAACCCCTCGGCTCCAACTCGGGGGTTCAAAATTGATATCCAGGTATTAAATCTCCATGTGCACCCGATGTTGCCGAAGATAACTAATAATATCATACTTTTTTTATATTTTAGGAGCAAAAGAATACATACCACTAATAGGCCGATTGTTCAAATCAGTTCCATTAACTCCTGGTTTCCGTGTGAACTCGGTTGAGAAATCCACTGAACTAAGGCCAGTAACTCTAACGGTGTGTGGTCCTTTACTTTTAACGAGAAGCCTCCAGAGACCTGGCGCGGGTTCTTTAACGTTGACGATCAAACCGTTCTCCAGTTCCAGAAGCTTCTTGATTTTATCATTACGATTTGAGTTCGGGTCGTGTCTGTTTCCTGAGAAAAGAAAATGGTCGAGGTTAGAGTCACTTAGAGTCTCTTTTCAAAAGACGATGATAATCGATGTATGTCTCTAGAAGTGTCCACTAAATTTCATTTCTACAATGATGCGGCATTCCAATCATGACATAATAAACCATTTCCAAATATGGAGTGGATTCCTGGCATAGGAAATGTTTGTGAGAATCATGGTATTTAGAAAAAGTTATAAATACAACAAGATGGGAAAGAATAATCAGTCAAAAATATCATTGACTGATAAAAACTCGAAGATGATGTGTCCTATATTGCGATGGATAAAATGAGTTATCACCTGTATTCAGTTTTCCAAGAATAGTTGAGTCTGACAATGCGTGGGAAACTTGTCAATGCGTCATTGACCTCAGATCTGTGAAGTGATCCGTTATGCCAATGAAATCACATGCGTGCTTCTCCACTCTCCAATGAAATGGATGGAATCCCATCAATTCAGTAACTGATTATGAATGAGATTTCCAGAGACACATAAATATTGTAAAATTTGACCAGCATCTGCCTGTTCGTCTGTCCATCGGGGTCACGACGTAAGCGCGAAAACTCTAACGTTAAACTGTAATCTGGTTATTACCTGCTGGATCTACGAGATGAACTCTAGGGTTTCTTCCGCTGATGGATACTGTGAACTGTTTAAGTTTTGTGTCCACCGGAAGCAGGAATGTTTGTTCTCGATCGTCGTTAGAATCCACAGCCAACAGGTTCACCTTCTTAGCCTGCACAGCTTCTCTAACGAACTCTAAAACCTGTTTTCAGGGAGTAAAATATAAAGTATAGTATGTACATACATGTATACATCTACAAAAAAAACCTCACCAAACTGAACCCTCTATAAACCGAATCCCTCTCCATACTGAACAACTTGTCTGGTCCCGAATTCACCCAAGTGCATTTTAATTAAAAATTACCTCTGTAAACTGGAAACTCTCTATTCAAAACATCAGACGGCTTTTCTATTCCATAAGTGAACGTATACATTAATTTTTACCTCCAAAATCCAAACACGGAAATCGACACAAACCGAATGCATGTGCTGTAGATTTGACATACTTGATGCCGAGCTCTTATTGGCTTCGGTGAAAACTGGGGATCCTTTGTAAGTTTAAATCTCTGGTCTACATTAAACTCTGAGCGGTCGTGTTTGTGATGGCTCATTCATTGTGACAGGTTGGTTAACCCTTTACCCAACAAACCGGCCAAAACCGGCCAAATAAAGCTTCAACAGCCTAAAATATCTTCGGTCTGTCTCAATAGAACCATACAAATATGGATATCATTGGAACCGGCTCATTGACCACATTGTGATAGTTACAGTTATGCCCTGTGCCAATGCATTCTCTTATATATGCGAGTCGACCATAGATCGCCTCGCATATATAAGAGAATGCACTGGCCTAAAAAAAAACTTTTTTTAACACTTTTTACCATTTTTTCTTACATTCTTTAACAATTTTATAATTTTTAATGTGTTAAGCCAATGCATTCTCTTATATATGCGAGGCGACCTATGGTCGACTCGCATATATAAGAGAATGCATTGGCACAGGGCCCTTCTGTTGGGTAAAGGGTTAACCTTGTATCGGTGACAATACACTGCCTTCGTGTACTTTTAGCATGCTTCATTATGGTGTTTAGTTTGGACAGTGGTCGTAAAAATACGAGTCCATGCACCTCAGAGAGTTTATAGTGTCAGTGCTCTTTTCTCTGTGAAGTCACCATTGTTCACTGAATGTGTGAAATTATCTAATCCGACACCTGCTGTTATAATCCGGTTCAAAGCATTTGCCGAACAAAGACCACTAATTAAAGTGTTGCGCAAATACAACAGTAGCAAACTACAATACATGTGCAACAATAATATTGTCTGCGACATTTTCGTATCACTGTAAAATGTATCATTTCCTTGTATACATGTATTATGTCTTAATATACCATGTTTTTAATTCTTATTATAACATGTTTTATCTATATTATTTATATTTTATTCAATACTTTTTAAAATAAAGTTAAAGACCAACCAAAATCAGAAAATAAACTACCTTTTTATTTGTTTAAATGTGATTTATTTGTTGCCAAATAAGGTTATAAAATGTTTATTTCACATTAACATTTTCGTGAATATATTTAATGATATTTTGAAAGAAATAGCTATCTTATTGTTTACTTTTGTGATCAGTCACTTCACAAAGTAATCTCCCTTTGGTTCATGGCATCATCATGTGACCCACAGTCATGACAGAGGGAAGACGTTATGAATCTAGGTGTATATATTTTGGAATAATGAGTATAAAATACGATTTAAAAAAAATCAAATTCACGTTCCACACAAAATGTCAAACCAACTTGCATTCATACTCCATGGAACGCAAGCAAATCAACATCGCAGTGATCAACGTTTTGATTGAATGCGCAGTGATTGACGTTTTGACATTGTCATTTGATAAGTGAAGTTATCATCCGGAAACCAAAACTGCTAACAGACAGACGGACAGACCAAACACATAATATGGCAGTTTTTCAAACGGGTGTATAAAATGTCAAAATTTAACAGACTGCAACCATGATAATTTTTCCTATATTTGCCTGCAACAAAAATAAATGGCCGATCAATGGTTCCATGATGGTGAATATTGTGAACTACATCAATTGGGCACATTGATTATGAAATGTATCATCAGCCAATTTGGGAATATAGAGAGACTAAACTAAAAAAGAAAAAGAAAGTTCGGGAAATAAGTTTCTAGAAACTTAAACACTTGTTAATTTGATAATAAAGAAACTTTCCAGAGACAATGAGGCCTAAGCAGAATGCGGTCCCCAGAGGGTGAATTTAGTGATGCTAGCCCACTATGTGGGGTAGCGTCATAAAATTCACCCTATGGGGACCTCAGTCCGCAAATGTCATGCATGCACCTTTTTCTCAGGCTTGACCGTAATCGTAACTATGGATACGGCAAAATGATAACTGATAGCAAGAATGCAAAATCTAGTGATGTACAGTAATGCCCTAAATAACCGACTCCTTAACCACAGCAGAATTATGGGTAATTTTTCAGGATTTAGTCGGAAATATGGCTTGTTGCCATTCATCAGAAAGCTCTCAGTGAAAACTTTCCGATGAATGGCAACAAGCCATATTTCCGTCTAAATCCTGAAAAATTACCCATAATTATGCTGTGGTTTAAGGAGTTGATTATTTAGAGTATTACTGTAGTATCTTATTCGTAATTCTTATCAGTTCACTGATACAAGCCTTGAAATAGTGTGTCTTTCATTTGCAGAATGAGGTCCCCAGAGGGTGAAATTAGTGATGCTATCCTGAACAGCGGACAATTGTCACTAATTCACCCTCTGTTACCTCATTCTGCTTAGCGCTCAACTGCTATGGGAGACCTAGGATCAGATTGAAGTTTCCACGTTAAAGTTGGTGATGTTCGCCAATTAGTCACCTCGATTATGCATTTTATCTTCTGCAAATTAGGGGATATAGAAACTTCCCAGAAGGGAAAAAGTTACTAAAAACAATGTTAAATTGAGACTATAGATACTTCTCAGAAGATGAGGCCTAAGGTCCCCAGAGGGTGAATTTGGTGATGCTAGCCCATCGTGCAGTATAGCATCATTAAATTCATCCTCTGGGCACCTCGTTCTGCAAATGTCAGATAAACAAAATTCAGGCTTGTACTGGAAACCCAAGCTTCATGCAGAGTTCAGTCCCCTACGCAGGACTTACTGCTGCCCACACCAACACGTAATGTGAAGAAATGTCACATTTATTTATTTAAGACTTTTGTAGGTTACAATTCATTCTGCATTATTCTGCGAAAATTGAACTTTCCATTTTCATTTGAAAATTGTCCAGATCAAGCCAGAATGAATTGTAACTGACAAAACACTTCAATAAAAATGTTAGATTTCATCAGATTTAATTAAGAAAATACACATGCCGACAGCGGTCAGACATAGCATAGCGAGGGGACTGAACTCTGTTTTGCAGCTTGCTAGAAACTACCTGTTTGACTTGATCTTCAGACATACCGTAGCGAGGGGACTGAACTCTGTTTTGTAGCTTGCTCGAAACCTACCTGTTTGACTTGATCTTTTTTAAGCAGAAAGACTTGTCCTGAACTTGTTGAAGCAATTTCCTCAAAAGCTTGGAATCCTTGATGTGTTTGGTCGCCGCAGTCGCCCGTTAACACAAACACAACCTGCAATGCAGAAAATTGGTGATATATTATATAGGTAACAATAGTTGCATGTATACACAAACACAACCAGTAATGACAAAAAATACACTCAAATGTTAACACAAACACAACCTGTTATGACAAAAAACACACTCAAATGTTAACACAAACACAACCTGTTATGACAGAAAATAAAGTCACCTGTTAACACAAACATGACCTGTTATGACAGAAAACACAGTTGCCTGTTAACACAAAGAAAACCTGTTATGACAGAAAATACAGTTGCCTGTTATCACAAACACACCGTTATGACAGAAAACACAGTTGCCTGTTAACACAAACACACTGTTATGACAGAAAACACAGTTGCCTGTTAACACAAACACACTGTTATGGCAGAAAACACAGTTGCCTGTTAACACAAACACACTGTTATGGCAGAAAACACAGTTGCCTGTTAACACAACATGTTATAACAGAAAACACAGTTGCCTGTTAACACAAACACACTGTTATGACAGAAAACACAGTTGCCTGTTGACACAAACACACTGTTATGGCAGAAAACACTGTTGCCTGTTAACACAACCTGTTATAACAGAAAACACAGTTGCCTGTTAACACAAACACACTGTTATGGCAGAAAACACAGTTGCCTGTTAACACAAACACACTGTTATGGCAGAAAACACAGTTGCCTGTTAACACAAACACACTGTTATGGCAGAAAACACAGTTGCCTGTTAACACAAACACACTGTTATGGCAGAAAACACAGTTGCCTGTTAACACAAACACACTGTTATGGCAGAAAACACAGTTGCCTGTTAACACAACCTGTTATAACAGAAAACACAGTTGCCTGTTAACACAAACACAACCTGTTATGACAGAAAGCACAGGCATATGCTAACACAAACACAACCTGTTATGACAGAAGATAGGTAATATATAATTTAGGTAACAATGGTCACCTGTATATATAGAAAACATGACCAGCTGTTAAATGACTTACACCATTTATTGGGCTCAGTTTATTTCATAATTCCATGTGTTATTAGTTAATTAGCGATATTAACACCTTCCGTTGTTATGATTGATAAAATTTTCAAAGTGTCTTTGCGATTGTGCTGTCACTTAAAAGTTCTAAGTCAAATTCATGAGCATGTAAATAGAACTATTTGAAAATACACCTGCACTAAAAGTCTTGTTGACACAGAAGCAACTACGAAAGAAATATCTCGATTGTCTGACCCGCCATATCAAATCCAGTCGTAAGTCGGGATTTTTTTACCCTGTGCCAATGCATTCTCTTATATATGCGAGTCAACCATAGGTCGCCTCGCATTTATATAAGAGAATGCATTGGCCTAACAATTTTTTATCATTTTTTTTAAATAAATGTTTCTTACAATTTTTAGGACATAAAATAAAAAACATCCATTACCCTGCAGGGAGCCCCACACATATATAGAAGCATATAGAAGAGTGTCGTCTGCTCATGTTTGTCTGGGGCTCTGTATGGGTGAAATTATAAAAACAATCATAATCGGACAACCTATTAAAGGTACTCTATCCGATCAGAGGGTCCCCATACCATCAAGATACAACAACAAAAACATTTCTTCAAAATACGCTTTAGTTATCAGAATCAATTAATTGCAACAAAATAATGCTAACCACTGTCAACTATGGTATCAAATTTCCCAAAATGTGTTATTTATCAACATTTTGTTCAACAAAATATGGCCGTATTATCACTTGTTTTTAGAGTTATCCATCTTCATCCGCAATTTTGTCCGAGACCGTCTGTTTCACGATGTGTTTCTGGGCCACAAATAATTGCACACATCAAGAAATAACAAACTTCGCAAATCAATATCTGATCACTCTGAGCTTTGATGTGTGGGTTCCTCGACTCAAATAAAATATTTTTTACCCCCGAAGCCAAAGAAATAGTAATTTAGGAGTGTTAATTCGTATTTATATGCATCTTTAAAATTAAATTAACACTGTGTCGGAAACATTAAGAATAATTTAATCGCTTACCTAAAGATTCAATAATTTGTATTTTGTTCAATGAAAACGTTCGAACAAGGTGGAAAATTTGATGTTCACATGAATGGCATTGGTAAAGAACCAGACACTAAACGCTGGTCTAAAATCTGCATTCAAACGCCAGATAATATATTTACAATCTGATTCCGAGTGATATATAAATCCATATTTTGTGCTACACATAGTATCGAATTAAAACATCTTTGTTTTGTTTTTATAATATTCCATCCTCGATAATGTTCCTGGCATGTTAAAAATGTCCACAGATTGTACCTGGTCAATGATGGGATCTTACAGCTTTAAATATTTCCTAAGCAAATATTCGTCTTTCACAAAAGATTATCTAATTATTATGTGGTAAATGAAATTCCAATAACATCTGTTGGGAAACAGTAACTATAGTCTTGAACCACATAAAAGTAATGTCCTAAATAATCGACTCCTTAACCCTTTACCCAACAGAAGGGCCCTGTGCCAATGCATTCTCTTATATATGCGAGTCGACCATAGGTCGCCTCGCATATATAAGAGAATGCATTGGCTTAACACATTAAAAATTATAAAATTGTTAAAGAATGTAAGAAAAAATGGTAAAAAGTGTTAAAAAAAGATTTTTTTTAGGCCAATGCATTCTCTTATATATGCGAGGCGACCTATGGTCGACTCGCATATATAAGAGAATGCATTGGCACAGGGCATAACTGTAACTATCACAATGTGGTCAAGGAGCCGGTTCCAATGATATCCATATTTGTATGGTTCTATTGAGACAGACCGAAGATATTTTAGGCTGTTGAAGCTTTATTTGGCCGGTTTTGGCCGGTTTATTGGGTAAAGGGTTAACCACAGCAGAATTATGGATAATTTTCAGGATTTAGTCGGAAATATGGCTTGTTGCCATTCATCATGAGAGCTTTCCGATGAATGGCAACAAGCCATATTTCCAACTAAATCCTGATAAGTTACCCATAATTCTGCTGTGGTTAAGGAGTCGATTATTTAGGGCATTACTGTAACTATGTTTTATATGCAGATGCATGCATTTTCGTTTTGAAAAGAATCTTAGGCACGTACATGATTCATTGAACCTGAATTCTTTATCATCCAGGGGGGGGGGGGGGGGGTGGGGGGGTCGGAAAAAAATTTCAGGCACGTATGGCATTTTTTCCCTTTCGATCATTTTTTGTACCCACCCACCCCCACCGCCAAATTTTTTCCCGTTTTCGGCAGTTTTTTTCCAACCATTTTTTGACACCCACCCCCCCCTTTTAGCACTAAAACAGAGATTTGCGGGGGGGAATTCACTGTAAACAGCTGTATATGAATTTCTGTGCATTCTATTTATCATGGATGTTAACATGGACATGTAAATAGGAATGAGTCATTTTGAGGTCATTCGGCCAAAAAAACATGGCTGCCAGCGGCCATCTTGGATTTCAATATTTGCAACAAAATACAACACGATAACTGCCTGCAGTCAGTTTACCAGTTAGAATTACATTATTTCTCTCATTCAAAGTGGTTTTAAAGCCCAACTCATTGCCAAAACACTAAAAAACAAGCAGGAATTTTTTTTTTTAGTTGCGGAAAAAATTGGTTGTTGGTGGCTTTGACCATCCACCCACCCCGGCAAAAAAAAATTTCACCCCCCCCCCCCCTGTATCATCTAGGAGAATTCTTCGACTGACAACTTTGGTCAGAATGTTAGAGCAAACAACTGTGATTTGGACAAAATTAGGTATCAGCTTGAATGAAAAATAATAAATATGCTCGTAATATATTAATCAGTCTCTTTGAAAAGCCGACGATAATCCTAACGGATGAACGTCTCTAGATGTGTCCATTATATTTCATTTCTACAACGATGCGGCATTCCCAACATGATGTAATAAATCATTTCCAAATATGGAGTGCATCCTGGCATAGTAAATGTTTGTGAGAATCGTAGTATTTAGAAATATTTATAAATACAACAAGATGCGAAAGAATAATCAGTCACGAATATCATTGACTGATAATAACTCGAAGATGAATGTCTCCTATAATGCGATGAGTAAAATGAGTTATTTCACCTGTATTCAGTTTTCCAACAATAGTTTAGTTTGACAATGCATGGGAAACATGTCAACACGTCATTGACCTCTGATCTGTGAAGTGATCTGTTATGCCATAGACCAATAAAATCACGCGCTTGCTTCGCCACTCTCCTATGAAATGGAGGGAATCCCATCAATTCAGTAACTGATTATGAATCAGATATCCAGAGATGTAAATATTGTAAAATTTTCGTCGGCATTTTAAAGAGACTGTATATTAATACCCTAATTTATTAGCTTTTTCCTCATTTCTGGTTGCGTGTGTGATACTCATCAACTTGAAACCACGTGATTCCCCACCAGGGTCTGCGCTGGACTGAAATTTACTTTTGCCAAATTATTTGCCATATGAATATATTTTTTGCCAAATTCTATCATAATTTGCCAAATGTTATTCCTGATAGTATCATTTTCTTCAACATTGTTTGAGTTTTATGTTTCGACACTCGCGGTTTGAACAAAGTTTGATATTGATAGAAAAGCAGTTAGTTAATAATTATACTCGCATCTCTATTGTGGTTTATCTTACACAAAAAACCACTCACTGAACAATAAAATGGTAGAAGAGCTGTTTCATCACAAGGGAACATCACAAAAGGATTAGCTATGTAAACACCACCACCACACTAAATACTGGTAATCCATCCACCCATCCATAATAATGTTACCAGATTAGCTGCATCTTAATTGGAGGTGTTAACTTTTTCCGAAACCATATAAAACACCACTAATATAATTCTATTGTAATAGTTTCCTGAAATGAACGGTATTGATTTACCGATATTTTTCAACTTTATTGAGGAATTAAAAAGTGACTTGCCAAAAAATAGTTTTTGCCAAATGTGAATTATTTTTGCCATTGGAACTAAACTAAATTGCAAAATAAATAAAAGGTTGTTGACCACAGTGTCCCCTGAAACGGTGGCTAACTCCAAGATGGCTAACTCCAAGGTGGCTAACTCCAAGATTGGCAGTGTTAGGAATAAAATGAATTAATCCACAGAAAAAAGTATTGAAATTGGTTAATATCTGGTCGAGTTATTGCGCTTACGACCAAAAACTGGCGAGAAATCGTCAAACTAAGGGGCATAACTCAGATAAGAAAAATTGGACGGAACTGGTTTTCGAACTCGTCCTAGATATTGTGGCAACTAATTACGATAAAAAAAATGGCAAGAAATCACCAAACTAAGGGGCATAACTCAGGTAAGAAAAATTAAATGAAACTGGTTTCCGAATTCGTCCGAGATATTGTGGCAGCCAACTCATAATTTTTTTTATTGAAATCGGTTAATATTTGTTAGAGTTATTGCGCTTACGACAGGATCAGACGGACGGACGAACGCACGGATGGTGCTGATTTCTATAGTTCCCCGAAATTAATGTTCGGGGGACAACCATTGAAATTCATCTTGATATTCCTTGATAGTTACCTGATTCGCAAGCCTTGAAATAGTGTGTCTGTCATTTGCAGAATAAGGTATCCAGAGGGTGAATTTAGTGACAATATCCCACACAGCGGGTTAGCATTAGGGATGCGGACCAGTCCAACTCTCGGTGGTCTAGTATCATTATAAAATACATGGAGAGAAATATGTTAAATCTTTTGTGCATATATTGCAATGATTTTTCCCAATACAGTAATGCCATAATTAATCGACTCCATAACCACAGCAGAATTATGGGTAATTTTTCAGGATTTAGTCAGAAATATGGCTTGTTGCCATTCATCAGAAAGCTCTCACTGAGAGCTTTCCGATGAATGGCAAGAAACCATATTTCCCCATAATTCTGCTGTGGTTAAGGAGTTGATTATTAAGGGCATTACTGTAGTTATGGGCTGATTTACATAGATATTTGCAGTCGTTTGAATGGCATGAGAACTGCCACCAGCATCTAAAGGGGCCCCATGCCCCCAACACCGAGCGGAAACCCTGCATTTTAAAATAGCACACCCACCTGACTCTGTTTCTGTTGTATTAAGCTGAGAAAGTATTCCGTGAGATATGCATTGGTAAACACGTAAATGAATGAATTAGTAAGTGAAAGCTCCAGATCCTGCTGGATTGCACTAACATAAAACCCATAAGGCGCCCCTCATAGCCTGAGCAGACGACACTTAGTAGTGCAGGCTGCTACCTGTGTGAGGCTCCATGTGGGTTACATTAAATTATTTGATATTATATAAACCTTAAATGGCTAATTAACCCATAAGGTGCCCCTCATGGAAGGGATAACATAGCACACCCACCTGACTCTGTTTCTGTTGTATTAAGCTGAGAACGGTTTCCGTGAGATAGTAATCCTTGGCCCTGGCGTCGGTGAACACGTAAATGAATGAATTAGGAAGTGAAAGCTCGAGAGCCTTTTGAATCGCACTAACACTCATCTCAGGACAGTCACCTCCGCCCTGTACATACAACTCCTTCAACTCAAACTGGAATTCATCGGGATCTGTGGTGACCGTTATCGGTCCAACCTCTGTAAAGACAAAATTAATTAACCATTAAATTCAAAGACAAATTAATTAACCATTAAATTCAAAATTAAATAACAATTAAAATCAAATTCAAAATTAAATAACCATTAAATTCAAAGACAAAATTAAATAACCATTAAATTCAAAGACAAAATTAAATAACCATTAAATTCAAAGACAAAATTAAATAACCATTAAATTCAAAGACAAAATTCAAAATAACCATTAAATTCAAAGACAAAATTAAATAACCATTAAATTCAAAGACAAAATTCAAAATAACCATTAAATTCAAAGACAAAATTAAATAACCATTCAATTCAAAGACAAAATTCAAAATAACCATTAAATTCAAAGACAAAATTAAATAACCATTCAATTCAAAATTCAAATTAAATAACCATTAAATTTAAATTCAAAATAACCATTAAATTCAAAGACAAAATTAAATAACCATTCAATTCAAAATTCAAATTAAATAACCATTAAATTTAAATTCAAAATAACCATTAAATTCAAAGACAAAATTAAATAACCATTCAATTCAAAATTCAAATTAAATAACCATTAAATTTAAATTCAAAATAACCATTAAATTCAAAGACAAAATTAAATAACCATTCAATTCAAAATTCAAATTAAATAACCATTAAATTCTAATTCAAAATTTTGAAATCTTAGGAACCTGTTGAATTGCACTGATACAGATATTTAGAATAAACCCAAATGAAACTCCTTTTTTCACTAAATATACTCATCAAGTAGTTTCTTTATCAATACGTAAAGACCCACTTAATTTTTGAATACCCAGATATAAGAAAAAATTATAAAAATTATTATAGAATGTAAGAAAAAATAATAATACATGACAAAAATTGTTAAAGAATGTAAGAAAAAATAATAATACATGACAAAAATTGTTAAAGAATGTAAGAACAAAATTGATAAAAAATGATAAATTGTTAAGCCAATGCATTCTCTTATATACGCGAGACGACCTATGGTCGACTCGCGTATATAAGAGAATGCATTGGCACAGGGTCTAAGAATAC
This sequence comes from Siphonodentalium dalli, assembly GCA_032622095.1. Lineage (NCBI taxonomy): Eukaryota > Metazoa > Mollusca > Scaphopoda > Gadilida > Siphonodentaliidae > Siphonodentalium > Siphonodentalium dalli. The sequence goes on from CP136069.1 coordinate 4,517,970, forward strand.
CCAGATCACATTATACACAACATACTCCACATGATTATTTACCATTTGGAAGAGGAATCAAAATATGTATATTTAACTAGAATACGGAAAAGATGTGCCCTGGGAGTGTCCACCAAGTGATAAAGATTCTAAAATTCATCCAAAGACTTCCCCCGTTATTTACCCCAGAAAGCATCATAATTCAAAAGTAATAGATAGAGTTATTCCCCTTCCATTGAGAATAATAAACTGGCAGTACAGACTAGATAGAAAACTAAGCACAGAACACAGGTATGTACCTTGACAAAACAACATGTCCAAAGTCTATTTGACCAATAAGTTGATAATACAATATTTTTGGAGCTTTCTGTTTCAAATGGTATTTAATATGGAATACGGTGCAAGTAATGTGATCTGGGCTTAAAAAATTAAAAAAAATATATAAAGAATTATTCTAAAGCAAACTTGAAGAAACACATATTTATGTAATTGTTCCCTTATCACTCCTTCTCATCATTAAACAAAACAATTAATATCTGAGGCCGCATAGTGGGCTAGCATCACTAAATTCACCCTCTGGGGACCTCATTCTGCTTAGGCTCATCTTCTGGGAAGTATCTATAATCTCAAATTAACATTGTTTTAGTTCCTTTATCCGTTCTGTTCAGTTTCTATAGGCCTAATTTGCAGAAGATAAAAATGCATAATTGAGGTGCGTTATGGGTGAACATCACCAACTTCAACAGGGGAAATTCAATCTGATCCTAGGTCTCCCATAGCAGATGAGACCTAAGCAGAATGAGGTCGCCAGAGGGTGAATTTGGTGAAAATCACATCTAGCCTTTCCGAAATGAGAGTAACAAGTCAGATGAAGGACTGACCCTCTAACCCATAGAGAGCCCCACATAGACTGGAGCAGATGGCACTCTGTAGTGCATGCTTTCATCTGTGTGAGGCTCCCTGTGGGTTAAACATTAAACTTTATATATCACCTCGGTTATTAACCCTTTAGAGAGCCCCCATATAGACTGCAGCAGAGGACACTCTGTAGTGCATGCTTTCATCTGTGTGAGGCTCCCTGTGGGTTAAACATTAAACTTTATCAGTGAGGTTTGAGATGCATGTCTTACATTAATGACCATGCAAGCCTTGAAATACTATGTCTGTCATTTGCAGAATGTGGTTCCCAGGGTGTGAATTTAGTGATGCTATCATATACAGCAGGCTAGCATCACCAAATTCACTCTCTGGGGACCTCGTTCTGCTCAGGCCTCATCTTCTGTGAAGTATCATAATCTCAAATTAAAAAAAAAATTAGTTACATTTTCCCTTCTGGGAAGTTTCTATATCCCCTAATTTGCAAAAGATAAAATGCATAATCGAGGCGACTAATGGGTGAACATTCACCAACTTCAACTGTGGCACTTAAATCGTGTGGGATAGCGTCACTAAATTCACCTTCTGGTGACCTCATTCTTCAAATGACAGAAACACTATTTGCAATCTTGTTAATAACAGGCTCATTAACAGCTTGAAACCTATCCATCATATAATTTCCCCATACATGTATATAAAATAATGTATGGAGAAAGGGGAGGATGTGTGCTACAGTAATGCCCTAAATAATTGACTCCTTAACCACAGCAGAATTATGGGTAACTTTTCAGGATTTAGTCGGAAATATGGCTTGACAGCTTTCAGATGAATGGCAACAAGCCATATTTCCAAATAAATCCTGAAAAATTACCCATAATTCTGCTGTGGTTAAGGAGTCAATTATTTAGGGCATTACTATATCTCATATGATATGAAACCAATACGAATATGTCAGTGTTAATAGACAAGCTACTGGACATTCGTAAACCAGGGCATACCCACAGAACATTTAGTTTGCTGACTTTGTGCCATGCTAAAATTGGGAAGTCGGTAGCCGAGAGGAAGCGTACTGGTCTCTCGTGCTAGAGGATCGACTGGGGATTTAAACCTGGTCTGACAAATATCATAACTTAATCGGTCAGATATATCAAGTTTGTCAGGCTGAATAGATCACTGAATAAAGATCCGAATCCAAAATGCCGACTTCCCCCATTACAACATTTGTCCAAGTATGTTGTCATGGGTGCAGTACACTGTCCGATCAGGCGCGGACATTAATGGTTGACCGGTGTACGCGCCTCAGTATATGCATGTTGAAGAATGCTGCAGAAGACACATGACAGGGTTAAAAAGTTACTCGACCTTGGTACATGTGTAGCTACCTGCACCAAGCCTGCAAATAGCGTTTCTGTCATTTGCAGAATGAGGTCCCCAGAGGGTGAATTTAGTGATGCTATCCCGCATAGCAGGCTAGCATCACTAAATTCACCCCCTGGGGTCCTCATTCTGCTTAGGCCCTCAACTGATATGGCAGACCTAGGATCAGATTGAAGTTCCCCAGTTGAAGTTGGTGATGTTCACCCATTGGGCACCTCTATTATGTATTTTATCTTCTGCAAATTAGGGGATATAGAAACTTCCTCGAAGGGAAATGTAACTAAAAACAATCTTAATTTGATACTATAGATACTTCTCAGAAGATGAAGCCTAAGCAGAATGAGGTCTCCAGAGGGTGAATTTAGTGATGCTAGCCCACTATGCGGAATAGCGTCACTAAATTCACCCTCTGGGGACCTCATTCTGCAAATGACAGACACTATTTGCAGGCTTGACCATGCAATGCTCCTTTCTGTTCAGATGTCTATCTTTGACAGTTCCGCATGATCTTCAGTAAATTGAAGATGTTAAAGTAATATGTACAGTAATGCTCTAAGTAATCGACTTCTTAACCACGCCAGAATTATGGGTAACTTTTCAGGATTTAGTCGGAAATATGGCTTGTTGCCATTCACCGGAAAGCTCTCGGGGAAAGCTTTCCGATGAATGGCAACAAGCCATATTTCCGACTAAATCCTGAAAAGTTACCCATAATTCTACTGTGGTTAAGAAGTCGATTACTTAGAGCATTTCAGTAGAAGATGTAGAATATAAAAGCACATGTCACATAAAGTTTTGGCTCGTTACTGTCAGAAGGATTGATTGTCGCAATGTGGAAGTGCATGCGTACTCAGACCACATTTCGAAGTGTTTGGCACAGAATCATGTGTAACCATCACATCCCAGCAAGATCACTTGACGAGACTTAAATACTGTTGGCAACCCAGCGGCCAACCTTGTAATGCCCCTGTATGCCACCCGTGATTCCGGTACACATATTAACCCAAGTTAAGCCAAGGGTAGCAGAAAAGCCTTGAAATAGTGTGTCTGTCATTTGCAGAATGAGGTCCCCAGAGGGTGAATTTAGTGATGCTACCCCGCATAGCGGGCTAGCATCACCAAATTCACCCTCTGGGAACCTCATTCTGCTCTGGTGTAAGCAGAATGAGGTCCCCAGAGGGTGAATTTGGTGATGCTTGCCCACTATGCGGGGTAGCATCACTAAATTCACCCTCTGGGGACCTCATTCTGCAAATGACAGACACCCTATTTCAAGGCTTGGTAGCAGACTTCAACACAGTGATTGGGAGATAATGGCAAGCATTGAAATAGTGTGTCTGTCATTTGCGGAATAAGGTCCCCAGAGGGTGAATTTAGTGTCACTACCCCGCAGACTAAATTCACACTCTGTGGACCTCATTCTGCTTAGGCCTCGATATTCTGGGAAGTTTCTATAGTCTCAAATTAATATTGTTTTTAGTTACTTTTTCACTTCTGTTCAGTTCACATAATTTGCAGAATATGACATTCATAATTGAAGTATATATATATAACTAACGGGTGAACATCACCAACTTCAACTGAGGAACTTCAATATCAGATGAGGCCTACACAGAATGAGGTCCCCAGAGGGTGAATTTGGTGATGCTAGCCAACAGTGCAGGATAGTGTCACTAAATTAACCATCTGCAGGACTTCATCTGCAAATGAATTAAATTCACTAAATTCACCTTCTGGGGACCTCTTTCTGCAAATGTCAGACACCATGCACTATTTCCAGGCTTGGATGATCTCTTACCCTGGCCTTTGTGTTACAGTAAAGCTCTAATTAATCGACCTCTTAACCACAGCAGAATTATGGGTAACTTTTCAGGATTTAGTCAGAAATATGGCTTGTTACCATTCATCAGAAAGCTCTCGGCGAGAGCTTTCCAATGAATGGCAACAAGCCATATTTCCGACTAAATCCTGAAAAGTTACCCATAATTCTGCTGTGGTTAAGAGGTCGATTAATTAGAGCATTACTGTACCTTGTCAGACACTTACTTACCTATACCGATTACAGTAATGCCCTAAATAATCGACTCCTTAACCACAGCAGAATTATGGGTAATTTTTCAGGATTTAGTCAGAAATATGGCTTGTTGATAGCTTTCCGATGAAAGCCATATTTCCGACTAAATTCTGAAAAATTACCCATAATTCTGCTGTGGTTAAGGAGTCGATTATTTAGGGCATTACACGGTACTGTACCTATGAAAACAATGGGAAGCCCAAACACAAATCTAGTCGTAAGTCGGGATTTTTGTATCCTGTGCCAATGCATTCCTTATACATGCGAGTCGACCGTAGGTCGCCTCGCATATATAAGAGAATGCATTGGCCAAACAATTTTTTACAATTTTAATAATTTTTTCTTGTATTCTTTAACAATTTTATAATTTCACCCATACAGAGCCCCAGACAAACATGAGCAGACGACACTCTTCTATATGCTTCTATATATGTGTGGGGCTCCCTGCAGGGAAATGGATGTTTTTTATTTTTAGTCCTAAAAATTGTAAGAAACATTTATTTAAAAAACATGATAAAAAATTGTTAGGCCAATGCATTCTCTTATATATGCGAGGCGACCTATGGTCGACTCGCATATATAAGAGAATGCATTGGCACAGGGTTAAAAAATCCTGACTTACGACTGGATTTGATATGGCGGGAAAACAATGGGAAGCCCAAACACAACTTGGATATAATTGTTGTGACTGGTTGATCTGATCTTATTTATGCTGAGTCAACAGAAGTTAAATAAGACATTCTAAGAATGTTGTATGCTGCATGTTGTAGCATCCACACATATCCACAGGGCATTATTACAATGGTAAACAGATTTAACCCTTTCATGACTGGAGCTTCCTGAAAGTTTGCGAAAACCCTGTCCCAATGCATTCTCTTATATATGCGAGTCTCCCATAGGGAGCCTCAGAGATCACATTGAAGTTCCCCAGTTGAAGTTGGTAATTTTCGTCAATGAGTCACCTCAATTATGCAATTTATCTGCTTCAAATAATAGAGGATATAGAAACTGAACATAATGGAAAAAGTAACTAAAATCGTTAATTTGAGATAAAAGATACCAGCACTTCCCAGAAGATGAGGCCTAAGCAGAATGAGGTCCCAAATGGTGAATTTGTGGGATAGCTGTGTGGGATAGCGTGTATCTCTTTCTGCAAATGTCAGACACACTAGACTTGGGACAAAAAAAATTAAATGTCTGGTTGGGTGACAAGCCGAAAAAAATAGGGTCGGTAGGTTGGCTTGATTAATTTTTTTAATTAATTTTTTTATTTTGACATATTCTTATGACTTTTCATGTGCGTATTACTCTGAAAGATTGACATAAAACTACTTTTGATTATTTTTGTAAAAATTTTAATATTACACAATACTTTAACTTAGATATCAACCTATTCTGAGATGCTTTAATGTTTTGTTTTGTGTTTTATGAAATGTTTGGAGAAAAAAAAATAGATTCTTGAAAACCATGAAAAAAACTTTAGGGGAGGGCCTTTAAAATACAGTAATGCCTTAATTAATCGACTCCTTAACCACAGCAGAATTATGGGTAACTTTTCAGGATTTAGTCGGAAATATGGCTTGTTGCCATCCATCGGAAAGCTCTCGGCGACAAGCCATTTTTCCGACTAAATCCTGAAAAGTTAAAATAACCCATAATTCTGCTGTGGTTAGCGAGTCGATTAATTAGGGCATTACTGTAGGGTCCGTAGGGAAACCCAAACCGCAAATATTGTTTTTCTTTGGCCTTAGTTATATACCAAGAACCACCTTCTGGGGTCAGTGGTGTCATAAAGTCACTGGGAGAATAATGGATACTGTCAGCTCCTTGGAAGAAATATCTTATCTAAACAGATCACCATCATCCTCTTGTTATTTTGAGGAATCATGAGGATAGGTAGTGATAAATAGGATAGGATAGGTAGTGATAACTAATTCATCTGAATCTCTTATTTTGATGATAAATAATCCCATGTGATTCTGTTGGTGATAACATTTATTATGGGGCATTAAGGGTAATAAGAATGATAATAAACTAACAGTGAATAATGAATTAATGTTTTCCTATGAAATTAGCCCCACATGAAACCACTCTAATCACTGACATGTGTTCTGTTAGAGGCATGCTTTCCTTCTCAAAATCTGATAATTTACTCAAATCCTCTTTTAAACTATAATCAGAGACAGGTGTTGGGCTATAAATGGCTGAAGTGTTGGGATGTTTTCTTTCTTATAAGTTGATAATTTGATTAAAATAGCAGGGAATTGTTCATAAATATATCAAAATTTGACCAGAAAAAGGTTTATAGAATATCCTGTGCTTCCAATGCATATTTCAATGTCAGCTAAGGCTCCAGCATCATGGGTTACAACACAAAACATCTGCACATTCTTACACATGAAGGATGCTGTGATATTCAGCGAACACCATTGAAATAGGAATTGGCCATTGTGATTGACCCCCTCCCATGGAGCCTGAGGCATGCATATTACTATAGACGACCATCATCATGAGTCCCATGGAGCCTGAGGCATGCATTCATCTGTCCCCCTCCTGTCATCTACTTTCTCACCACCGTCTCTCTCTCTCTCTCCCCCCCCCCCGCCTCTTGCTATCCCTAACACTATCTTCTCCCTGTTTCAATCCCTAACTCAAACTTAGTTATATATCTCCATTTCTCCTAAAAAAACATTATTTCAATCCTTTCCCGTCTGGTCGATACCCCTCCCTCACTTATTGGGGAAGGGGCATGTCGCCAAAGAGAAGAAGACTTCATATAAGCCCTCGGGCTTGTTGTCTGATCCTCATTTCCATACATTATCTCTTCTATTTTGTATTCTTCACAACATCTTCGGAATTTGATTCAGGAGACCTAGAGCTGTTAGAAATGTGCTTGCCCTCATCAATAAACACACATTAACTTGAAAAAAAAATGCGATTAAGTCGGATTGGCAGCTAGTTATGTGCCATGTATATACACATAGAAGAAAAGCATGACTTTCACAACAAACACGAACTTTATAAATATAAGATACTGTGAAGTAATGCACCCCAATCCCTTACCTTATTCAAGGGAGGTATATTGCATATGTGGAATAATATATTATACAAATGACCGATCTGAACTCATTGATGAAGAGACAACAATATGAACTCTAGCTGCCCCAACACATTCCACAGGTCCTCTCACCTCAAGGCCTGACCTGTGAGTTATGCAAAAGCCAGTCTGATGTAGCTACACCAGTTCACCCATTGGTCAAGATAGAACAAAGAAACATACGCTAATGACCATGAACTCATTAGCAGATATAAGAAACCCCATTTCAATCTACTCTTCAATTAGTCTTAGCTCATCTTTATGATTTGACATATGTCAGTTGGCTCGCTAATTAATAAGCAGCTCGCTCGCTAATTAATAAGCGACGCCTTCTGTCTTCCATGGCATCCAAGATTGATTCATTATTATGTATTGCTGATTACTATACATTGATGTTAGAAGTGAATAAAATTTATACAAAGAACTGACTTCATTCCTTCACAATACAAATGATACTTGAGTCAAATACATGAGCCATGTTTGACGCTGGGAGAACATTAAACATAGTATCGGAGACCATGTGGATTTCAAAATATGACCTAGAATCGGGAATTAGCCCCGCCCCCGTAATCGGATTCGGATTCTGAATCCAGATTCTCACCAAATAACGACTCTGGCGGCAGCTTGTATTGCCGAGTGTCGTCTGCTCATGTCTGTGAGGGGCTCCATAAGGGTAGTGTAACCCTTCCATTACTGGAGCTTCCTGTAGGGAGCCACATCATACAGGTGGCAGCTTGTATTGCTGAGTGTCATCTGCTCATGTCTGTGAGGGGCTCCATAAGGGTAGTTTAACTCTTCCATTACTGGAACATCCTGAACATTTGGGAAAACTCTGTGCCAATGCATTCTCTTATATATGCGAGTCTCCCATTGGGAGCATTGGGAAAATTACCGTAATACATAATCTGTCGTAGCAACTAATTTGGCGAAGAGTGGCCAGAGGTGAATACATTGGAGATGTCATTATGGTTGCCATTTTTCGATTTCATGTGTACATTTTCAATTTTTTTCCGTCACCATCCATTTCCGTTATCGGGATGCGTAGGGTGGTAGCAAACATTATGTATCCGGCAAAGAGGCTTATAATTTTTGGGAACTTTATTTTATTATATGAAACAAGTATTTTATTGTGAAACCCAGTGCAATAGTTTAATAAGCCTGCATGAGTTTAGTGTGCCTGTCATTTGCAGAATTAGGTCCCCAGAGGGGGAATTTAGTGACGCTATCCCGCATAGTGGGTTAGCTTCACTAAATTCACCCTCTGGGGACCTCATTCTGCTTTGGCCTCATCTTCTCTGGAATGTTACTTTATTATCAAATTTCTATAGAAACTTCTTCACTTAGATTCTAGATTTTTAGTTTAGTTTCTCTATATCCCAAAATTGGCTGACGACACATTGCATAATCAAGGTTCCCAATGGGTGTACATCACAATATTCACCATTTGGGAACTTCAGTTTGAGTTTATGTCTCCCATTAGCAAATGAGGCCAATGCAGATTGAGGTCCCACGAGGGTAAATTTGGTGATGCTAGCCCACTATGTGGATAGCATCACTAAAATCACCCTCTGTGGACCTCATTCTGCAAAAGACAGGCACACTAAACTTAGGCTTGTCTTTAATAATTAATAAGTAAAAATGAGTGGACCAAAATCAAATTGACATGTATGTTATTATTATCATAAAGCTCATTCCATCAATGTATCACATTATTATAATCAATAAATTTGAAAAATGATCAAGGAAATATGGGTTGATACAAAAAGGGTTAAAAAATAACAGAAAATATCTGTGAATTGGGAAATTTACAGTAAAAATTACCTGATTATTGCTGAAACTTTTTGAAGTTTTGACAGGGGACCTTATAAAGTCGAAAAAATAACACGGGGAATATTTTTGTTAGTTAATCGTGCGCCGCGTGTATACTGTTGTCCAAATTCTAGATATCTAAGATTCGCTAGGCATTTTATTTATAGATAATGGGTTTTTCCGGTTTAAAAGTCGAACTGCGCGACCAGGAGGCCGAGTCCGGTAAAAGGTGTAGTTGGGAATTTCAATTTCATTTTTTATCCTTTACATTATTATGTCAATAATGTTGGTTTTTATAGATATTTTTCGTTCTGCAGCTCACTTTGTGGTCGGAGACGGCAGAGTCGGCCGCCAGTTAGTTAATTAGGTGCTGGTTGTTATTGTTATTTTAACGGAATTCTGAGTTGGTCATTCGCAATACCAATATATTTTATATTCTATAATTACAATCATGGGAATATAATATGTGATCTTGAGCGCGTTACCATTTCTGACATTGGTTTTCTTGTTACCATTGGGAACAAGCCTGGAAATAGTGTGTCTGACATTTTCAGATTGAGGTCCCCAGAGGGTGAATTTAGTGATGCTATCCTGCACAGTGGACTAGAATAATAAAATTCGCCCTCTGTGAACCTCATTCTGCTTAGGCCTCAACTGCTATGAGAGACCTAGTATCAGATTGAAGATTGAAGTTGGTGATGTTCATCCATTAGTCACCTCGTTTATGTTGGTGATGTTCACTCATTAGTCACCTCGTTTATGTTGGTGATGTTCACCCATTAGTCACCTCGTTTATGTTGGTGATGTTCATCCATTAGTCACCTCGTTTATGTTGGTGATGTTCATCCATTAGTCACCTCGTTTATGTTGGTGATGTTCATCCATTAGTCACCTCGTTTATGTTGGTGATGTTCATCCATTAGTCACCTCGTTTATGTTGGTGATGTTCATCCATTAGTCACCTCGTTTATGTTTGTGATGTTCATCCATTAGTCACCTCGTTTATGTTGGTGATGTTCACCCATTAGTCACCTCGTTTATGTTGGTGATGTTCACCCATTAGTCACCTCGTTTATGTTGGTGATGTTCATCCATTAGTCACCTCGTTTATGTTGGTGATGTTCACCCATTAGTCACCTCGTTTATGTTGGTAATGTTCACTCATTAGTCACCTCGTTTATGTTGGTGATGTTCATCCATTAGTCACCTCGTTTATGTTGGTGATGTTCACCCATTAGTCACCTCGTTTATGTTGGTGATGTTCACTCATTAGTCACCTCGTTTATGCATTTTATCTTATGCAAATTAGGGGATATAGAAACTTAATAGAAGTGAAAAGGAACTAAATCAATGTTAATTTGATACTATAAATACTTCCCAGAAGATGAGGCCTAAGGAGAATGAGGTCCCCAGAGGGTGAATTTGGTGATGCCAACACACTGGGTGGGGTAGTATCAGTAAATTCACCCTCTGGGAACCTCAAACTGCTTAAGCCTCAACTGCTATGGGAGAACTTAACCCTTTGAGTGCCAGGTCGATTTTTGTATCAACCCATATACCCTGTGCCAATGCATTATCTTATATATGCGAGTCGACCATATGTCGCCTCGCATATATAAGAGAATGCATTGGCCTAACAAATTTTTTTTTTTTTTTTTTTTTTTTTACAATTTTTTACAATTTTAATAATTTATTCTTATATTCTTTAACAGACTTATTTTGTAGTTTTAGGGCCAATTAGATCGGCCCCTGGCACTCAAAGGGTTAAGGATGAGATTGAAGTTCCCCCAATGAAGTTATTCACGCATTAGTCACCTCAATTATGCAATTTATCTTCTGAAAATTAGGGGTATAGAACCTGAACTGAAGGGGGAAAGTAACTAAACAATGCTAATTTGAGACTATAGATACTTCCCAGAGTATGAGGCCCAAACAGAATGATGTCTTCAGAGGGTGAATTTGGTGATGCTAGCCCTCTGGGGACCTCATGCAAATGTCAGATACACTGTATACAGGCTTGAAGTTTGGGAATGAGCCCCCATTTTTGGCCCACGTTATTGCCTAAAAAAAATCCTGAATTAGAGAGAGCAAATCCTTTGTTTACATTTAGTACTGACGTTACTGTTTGGTATATGGAAGGGTTAGTCATATGGAATTAGATCATACAATAATTACAGCAGACGCATGGTATTCAGTAATCTCTACTATTATACAGAACTATGAAGCTACTTAAGTTAATCCACAGCTTAATTAAACTTCTCACACACATACACCCGCCAGCTAAAACACAACTTCCTCACGCTGAGGATCGTGGGAGATCCATCGCTGATTCGTACATTTGTTAGAAATATAAACTGCTTAATCATGAAGTACTTATGACTTGATAGAAGATTTTACTTTATTCCATAACTTATATGAGATATAAAATAAACAGATATACTACGTCTGCAGTGAGGGTAAGGCTGGTGGGGGTAGAAAATAAACAGATATACTACGTCTGCAGTGAGGGTAAGGCTGGTGGTGGTAGAAAATAAAGAATATACGCATACTAGATAGTAGATAAATACACCGATAGTATGATAGATTTTGTTTTCTTTTAACCCTTTACCCAACAAAACGGCCAAAAACAACCAAAAACAACCAAATAAAGCTTCAACAGCCTAAAATATATTCGGTCTGTCTCAATAACATCATACAAATATGGATATCATTGGAACCGGTTCATATTGACCACATTGTGATGGTTATAGTTATGCCCTGTGCCAATGCATTCTCTTATATATGCGAGTCGACCATAGGTCGCCTCGCATATATAAGAGAATACATTGGCATAAAAAAAATATTTTTTTAACACTTTTTACCATTTTTTCTTACATTCTTTAACAATTTTATAATTTTTTCTTACATTTTTTATAATATTTTTCTACATTCTTTGACAATTTTATCATTTTAATATGTGTTAAGCCAATGCATTCTCTTATATATGCGAGGCAATCTATGGTCGATTCGCATATATAAGAGAATGCATTGGCACAGGGCCGTTCTGTTGGGTAAAGGGTTAATAAATTTTGGCTTGAATAGGAAGGACTTTTATACCACGATCGCCTATCTTACTATATAAATAAAGCCATCTGTTTAAATTTTACATTTAATCAACACCTGTTGATTAAACGTGCCTACTGTTGATTAAACTTCGCAGAGTGGATTAAACTTTCTCCATACAATTTTGAAGGGAAAAGTGTTTATCCATCGCATTGTAAAGATCGTGGCATAAATTTCGCAGAGTGGATTAAACTTTCTCCATACAATTTGAACGGAAAAGTGTTCATCCATCGCATTGTGAAGATCGTGGCATAAACAAAATATACGCATAGTGTTTCTGAATAACAAATTTAATCCACTCGTAGGATTGGCGAAACTCGTGGTGTAAATCGCCAATCCCACTCGTGGATTAAATTTGTTATTCAGAAACACTATATATGTGTATATTCTATATTTTAGTTACCTCTCTTCTTATTATCCATTTTATGGTCAGTCGTCTGCATTTATTATCTGAACACCCCTCCGAATGAATAATAGATCATTCTGATGTATACTTTTATAATTGAATGGTAGAATCCATTCAGTATAGAAAGGGGTTAAATTAGATGCAAGGTCGATCCTCGAAAAACAAAAATGATTAATTCCAGTTTGGGGTGCATTTTTTGCAATTAATTCTCTTTGTATCTGAGTTAATTAAGAAAACATGCTTGCTCGGCGCATGGCTGGTTCCCCCAGTCATCCGCCTGACTGGTACACAGGCCGCTTACATAACGCCAACACAGTTATAATATTATTTACCATTAAAGTCACAAAGATCACATACCAACCGCCTTTTTACCATCCACATTCCGTTTAACGATAGGGTGTAACAGCAAGATATTTGATGATGACGCCGTGTGCAGAATGAGGTCCCCAGAGGGTGAATTTAGTTATACGACACCGTACAGCAGGCTAGCATCACCAAATTCACCCTCTGGGGGACCTCATTCTGCTTAGGCCTCATCTTCTGGGAAGTATCTATATAGTCTCAAATTAACATTGTTTTAGTAACTTTTTCCCTTCTGTTCAGTTTTTATATAGATTGTTTTTGAAGTTCCCCAGTTGAAGTTGGTGATGTTCACCAATTTAGATCACCTCGATTATACATTTTATCTTCTGCAAATTAGGGGATATAGAAACTGAACAGAAGGGGAAAATTAACTAAAAACAATGTTAATTTGAGACTACAGATACATGTACTTCCAGAAGATGAGGCCTAAGCAGAATGAGGTCCCCAGAGGGTAAATTAAGTAATGCTAGTGCAAGATAGCCTCACTAAATTCACCCTCTAGAGGCCTCATTCTGCAACTGACAGACATACTATTTGCAGGTCTGCTACTGATGACTTTAACAGTTTAACGCCACAAGTCTAGCATGCCAGAAAGCAGGTTTTATGTGAGGTGGGTTTGTTTTTTTAACGATAATAATGATTTGTTTAGATGACAGTCTAATGTGATATTCCCCTCAAACATTTTAGTTGTTATGATAAATAATTATTTTAAATTGTAAAATTCCAAATGGGCCATGAACATCAACACTGGTGATAATTTACTCTGATCATGTTACATGTACAGTAATGCCCTAAATAATCGACTCCTTAACCACAGCAGAATTATGGGTAACTTTTCAGGATTTAGTCAGAAATATGGCTTGTTGCCATTCATCGGAAAGCTCTCAGTGAACCCACTTTACATAATAATATAGATATCGGACATTATAAAATTATAATGGGGAACTTAGAAGACTGGACAAATATCCCAATTTGTGCAGCCCATCGAAATTACGAAAAATGTCCCATGGCCAATTTAGTGCTGTGGCATGTTACTAGTATATACCACATGTTGCCACACCATTTCCAACAGCATTGCTTATTGGCGTGGCAATTTTGAGGACTGATATGTGTATAGGAAACCTATATAACTGATAAATCATAATCGATGTGTAAATATCCACATACTGTAATGCCCTAAATAATCGACTCCTTATAAGCACAGCAGAAATATGGGTAACTTTTCAGGATTTAGTCGGAAATATGGCTTGTTGCCATTCATTGGAAAGCTCTCACCGAGGGGGGGGGGGGTAAAAATATTTTAATCGAGTCAAAGAACCCACCTATCAAAGCTCAGAGTGATCAAATATCGATTTATGAAATCTATCATTTTTCACCACCGCTGCTTTTTAGTGGCCTGGTAAAAACTTGACAAGAAGACGGTCTCGGACCAAATTGCAGATCAAGATGGATAACTCTAAAATCAAATGGCTTTGGGTGTCAGATAATTGACAAATGGCCAAATTTCGTTGAACAAAATGTTGATAAATAACAGGTTTGGGGCAATTTTATACTATAGTTGACAGTGGTTAGCATCAATTTTGGGCAATTAATCAATTCTGATAACTGAAGCGGCATTTCAAAAATGTTGTTGTTGTTGTTGGAATCTGATGATATGGGACCATCGAATCGGATCAGATTGAGTACCTTTAACTATTGATATTTTCCAATAAAAAAACTGTTACAGTGATCTGTCAACAACCTCGCTAATCATGTAGTAATTGAAATGTTTTAATCTCAACATGATTTTTAGAATATCTTTTCAATTCTCCGAATATTTACCGTCAAGTTTTTATTAACCCTTTACCCAACAAACCGGCCAAAACCGGCCAAATAAAGCTTCAACAGCCTAAAATATCTTCGGTCTGTCTCAATAGAACCATACAAATATGGATATCATTGGAACAGGCTCCTTGACAACATAGGTCGCCTCGCATATATAAGAGAATGCATTGGCCTAAAAAAAATCTTTTTTTAACACTTTTTACCATTTTTTCTTACATTCTTTAACAATTTTATAATTTTTAATGTGTTAGGCCAATGCATTCTCTTATATATGCGAGGCGACCTATGGTCGACTCGCATATATAAGAGAATGCATTGGCACAGGGCCCTTCTGTTGGGTAAAGGGTAAAGGGTTAAACTTTGGCAACTTATTGGACTAATTGGATATTTATGTTTTTTTCGTAACAATGGTTTTAACATGCAAATTCTCATTAGTGGAGAGTTATTAATAATTAAAATAAGAACAAATGATTATACATTATGATCGGGGAGAGCTTTCCGATGAATGGCAACAAGCCATATTTCCGACTAAATCCTGAAAAGTTACCAATAATTCTGCTATGGTTAAGAAGTCGATTATTTAGAGCATTACTGTAGTTGTTATACACACTTTTATGTACAGTGATGCCCTAATTAATTGACTCCTTAACCATAT
This sequence comes from Siphonodentalium dalli, assembly GCA_032622095.1. Taxonomy (NCBI): domain Eukaryota; kingdom Metazoa; phylum Mollusca; class Scaphopoda; order Gadilida; family Siphonodentaliidae; genus Siphonodentalium; species Siphonodentalium dalli. Next base: position 4,533,532 of record CP136069.1, read on the forward strand.
TTCCGACTATATCCTGAAAAATTACTAATAATTCTGCTTTGGTTAAGGGGTCGATTAATTAGGACATTTCTGTAATTTCGCATGAACCCACTTCGATGGCCATTTATATAGTAATAGTTTGACATATCAAATTTGTTTTGTTTGTATTATGGATCATCAGTTAACCCTTTACCCAACAAAATGGCCAAAAACGCCCAAATAAAGCTTCAACAGCCTAAAATATCTTCGGTCTGTCTCAATAACACCATACAAATATGGATATCATTGGAACCGGTTCATTGACCACATTGTGATGGTTACAGTTATGTCCTGTGCCAATGCATTCTCTTATATATGCGAATCGACCATAGGTCGCCTCGCATATATAAGAGAATACATTGGCTTAAAAAAATCTTTTTTTAACACTTTTTACCATTTTTTCTTACATTCTTTAACAATTTTATAATTTTTTCTTACATTTTTTAACAATTTTTATAATATTTTTCTACATTCTTTGACAATTTTATCATTTTTAATATGTGTTAAGCCAATGCATTCTCTTATATATGCGAGGCGACCTATGGTCGACTCGCATATATAAGAGAATGCATTGGCATAGGGCGTTCTGTTGGGTAAAGGGTTAAAACTAGAGGTGGGGCTGTCGATCCCAATGGGAATAAGGATACCCCCATGTTTTTAAAACACTAAGATGTTTCACATGTCAGCAAGTGCGGATCCAAGGGCAAGGAATTTTTGCGAGGTGTACTGTCGCATTTGTCTCGGGCGCCCGAAGATTCCACACTGAATATTGCTAACGTGCATGCAAATACAGCAGTTTACATGTTTTACATTACTCAAACGTATATATTTTTAACAATGGGTTGAAATGACTTCAATTTGGTATTCCACGCAATATGTATAGCCATGCAAGGGGCGAACCCAACATCCCGAGAAGAAGGCCCGCGGGCTATTTTTCGCCATGCAGAGCAAACAATTTCTGCGACATTTTGTATCGGAGTGTCGGAAAATATCTCGCCCGGCGCCAAGTTTTGGGCGCCCGAAGTTTCAACACTGAATATTTCTATCAAAAATAAATATAGCAATTCTAAAAGTGGAGTCAAAATTTAGACAATTCCATCTACATATATGTAAAGAACAAATGATTGATAAACATGAGTCGTCTACAGTGCACTCTAGGTTATACAATGTAGTCCGATCAACGCCCGGACTATAAAACGCACTGGCGGCAGTATCATCGTAAATAGATTATCTAAAGGCACATACGCCATACTACTATATGGTATACATGTACCGTACATAGTATATTTTCGAATTATTATAGAAATACATTGCTGGATCGTTTCCAATGGTATATAAAATTGGTTATATCTTCCATCACATGTTGTGCCACCCTAATTGGAACAAATGTGTGATAACAAGACATCTTCAGGTCACGACAAATACGCATCTGCCATTGCTTAATAAAAAAAAGTCTGACACGAACTCGTCCTTCAAAACATCGGTTTCCATGTTGTTATCGTCATTAGTCAGTTGATTGGCTGAACATATATTTATTCATAACCCAAACATTTACACAACAGATATTAATTTACATACAATATTTTAATTAACATTATGGATGCAACCAGAATGTAGATGAATAGGGGATTGGAATACTGGTTAATCTGTTCGGACCACCCGTTTGGCTTGTATTGATGACTTATTTTGCTGGTGTATCATGAAGCTGATGGCTATTAGAAGTAAAACTGAAAAAATCAGCATGGTCAATGGAGGAATTAAGTGGTTGGATAGCTAGATGCATTGTATTACCAGCCGAAACACCTCTATACTAGTACTGTCTATATATATATATAGAAGCCATGATTTTGCGATTATTCATTCTGAATTACAAAATATTCTCCCATGCACCAGCCCAAACCATAGGCGACCGTGATTCCGGGGCTTATCCATGGGCATGTATGGTGCGCCAAAATCATCATGTCGCCCAGATAATTCACATTTGCACAGACTTTCAGAAGATAAGGTCACTGTTCAAAGAAGCTTTGATCTTCCATCACTAACCTTCCATAGTATATCGTAATTGTACTGAATGTTATTGTCACTCGTTCCATATAGGCCTAGCTAATATAAAGCAATATAAACAGGGTCCAGAACACAGGAAAACGCGTCGTTTTGAATGTAGTATACGCAAATTTTCCCGGGGTTAAACCCCCTCTCGTGCTCTTCCCCACTCGCCCGCGAAGCGGCTCGGATGATGCTACGCATCATATATATATAATAATACATAGCGCCCCCCCCTATTCAAATTTCCTGGATCCGCCACTGGACTCAGTAAACATTTAGTTAAAATAATAAAATAACAGATTCCCATTGCAGGTGCACAACCCTAAGCCCTAACCCTTAACCCATTGCATGAAAAATGTAGGAATAAAAGCATGGACAAAATTATGCATGTTGCGAAAATGTTCTAAGTTGAAAAGGGGGAATAACTCCACAAAAAAAATGACTGATATATTTTTTTAGGTCACATGACTCATATATTTTTTTTTAGGTCACATGATGCCCAACAGTCCGCACCAATTCATTGTAGACTCATTACTGACTTATGTAACCAGGCCTGAATTTAGTGTGTCTGACATTTGCAAAATGAGGTCCCCAGAGGGTGAATTTAGTGACGATATCCCACTAAGCGGGCTAGCATCACCAAATTCAGGCTCCGGGAACCTCATTCTTCTGGGCCTCATCTTCTTGGAACAAACTATAGCCTCAAATTAACATTGTTTTTAGTTACATTTTTCCCTTCTGTTCAGTTTCTATATATCCCCTAATTTGCAGAAGATAAAATGCATAATCAAGTTCAAAATGGGGTGAACATCACAAACTTCAACTGGGGAACTCATAAAAGTTGAGGCCTAAGTAGAATGAGGTCCCCAGATGGTGAATTTGGTGATGCTAGCTCGCTATGCGGGATAGCATCACTAAACTCACCCTCTGGGGACCTCATTATGCAAATGACAGACACACTAAATTCAGGATTACATGTAACATGTGCACAAACAAGTTTTGTCATCTGAGGGTGGAGAAAACATGGAACTTCAATAAAGAGGTATTGTTACACTAAAGATAAAGAAATTGAAGAAATTAATGAGTCGTAACCACCAACACTTGTAATAATTTATCAGAATTCTGAATAAATATGTTGAGTCTGTCATCAATTGCTGTACCAACCATAAACTACAATTAGAGCGGGGATCAAGTTTCTATGGAGAGGCATTAGCAATCCTTAGGACACAATTTTTGTGACATATGTAGAAAAATGATTTATATCAGCAGGGTGGAGCAAGCACTGCACATCATTATAACAGCAGGGTGGAGCAAGCACGGCACATCATTATATCAGCAGGGTGGAGCAAGCACTGCACATCATTATATCAGCAGGGTGGAGCAAGCACGGCACATCATTATATAGATATTACTACCAGCAACAGCAGCAAGTCTGTAAATAGTGTGCCTGTCATTTGCAGAATGAGGTCCCCAGAGGGTGAATTTAGTGACGCTATCCCACATAGCGGGCTAGCATCACTAAATTCACCCTCTGGGGACCTCATTCTGCTAAAGCCCTCAACTGCTATGGCAGACCTAGGATCAGATTGAAGTTCCCCAGTTGAAGTTGGTGATGTTCACCCATTGGGCACCTCAATTATGAATTTTATCTTCTGGGAAGGGAAATGTAACTAAAAACAATGTTAATTTGATACTATAGATACTTAACCCTTTACCCACAAAAACCGGCCAAAACCGGCCAAATAAAGCTTCAACAGCCTAAAATATCTTTGGTCTGTCTCAATAGAACCATACAAATATGGATATCATTGGAACCGGCTCCTTGACCACATTGTGATAGTTAGTTATGCCCTGTGCCAATGCATTCTCTTATATATGCGAGTCGACCATAGGTCGCCTCGCATATATAAGAGAATGCATTGGCCTAAAAAAAGTCTTTTTTTAACACTTTTTACCATTTTTTCTTACATTCTTTAACAATTTTATAATTTTTAATGTGTTAAGCCAATGCATTCTCTTATATATGCGAGGCGACCTGCGGGATAGCATCACTAAATTCACCCTCTGGGGACCTCATTCTGTAAATGACAGACACACTATTTGCAGGATTGGAATCCAGTCAAACTAATACAAGAAACTAATCAAAGGCCATAACCACCAATGTATTTGACACATTTAAAGGTACTCAATCGATCAGAGGGTCCCCATATCATCAAGATACAACAACAACAACATTTCTTCAAAATACGCTTTAGTTATCAGAATCGATTAATTGCAACAAAATAATGCAAACAACTGTGGTATCATATTTCCCAAAACGTGTTATTTATCAGCATCTTGTTCAACGAAATATGGCTGTATTATCACTTAAGTATTCACGAAATTTAGCCGTATTACCACTTGTTTTTAGAGTTATCCATCTTCATCCGTAATTTTGACTGAGACTCACTGAGAGTTTTCTGATGAATGGCAACAAGCCATATTTCCGACTAAATCCTGAAAAGTTACCCATAATTCTGCTGTGGATAAGGAGTCGATTATTTAGGACATTACTGTACAATGTAGAAGCAGGTGAACAGTGCTGAAAGGGTGAATGCAGAATGATCGAGGTCCACATAGGGTGAATTTAGTGATGCTAGCCGACCATGCAGGATATATAGTGTCACTAAATTCACCCTCTGGGGACTGTATTCTGCTCAGCTAGGCCTCGTCTTCTGTAAAGTATCTGTAGTCCAAGCCTTGAAATAGGGTGTCTGTGCCTGCGGGGTAGCATCACTAAATTCACTCTCTGGGAACCTCATTCTGCAAATGACAGACACACTATTTCAAGGCTTGCTGTAGTCTAAAATTAACATAGTTTTTAGTTACTTTTCCCCTTCTGTTCGTTTCTATATCCCCTAATTTGCAGAAGATAAAATGTATAATCGAGGTGACTAATGGGTGAACATCACCAACTTCAACTGGGGAGTTTCAAACTGCATGATCCTAGATCTCCTATAGCAGTTAACCCTTTACCCAACAGAACGGCCCTGTGCCAATGCATTCTCTTATATATGCGAGTCGACCATAGGTCGCCTCGCATATATAAGAGAATGCATTGGCTTAACACATATTAAAGAAAAAATGGTAAAAAGTGTTAAAAAAAAGTTTTTTTTAGGCCAATGCATTCTCTTATATATGCGAGGCGACCTATGGTCGACTCGCATATATAAGAGAATGCATTGGCACAGGGCATAACTGTAACTATCACAATGTGCTCAATGAGCCGGTTCCAATGATACCCATATTTCCATGGTTTTATTGAGACAGACCGAAGATAATTTAGGCTGTTAGGGCGTTTCTGGGCGTTCTGTTGGGTAAAGGGTTAAAACCTAATCAGAATGAGGTCCCCATAGGATGAATTTGGTGATGCTAGACCTGAAGCTCTGGGGACCTCATTCTGCAAATGTCAGACACACTACACTCAAGGCTGAGTCAGTAATGTTAGACATCCATCTCAAACCTCACTGAAAAATATTTAACCCACAGGATGCCTCACACAGATGGAAGCATGCACTGTGGAGTGTCTTCTGCTCCAGTCTATGTGGGGCTCTATAAGGGTCAGACCACAGGGGCCTGTAACGCGCTCCGCTGTCCGCCCCTCTTTTGCGCTGCCCATATACACCGCTTCTATATACGCGCCTGCTTCACGTTAATGGTAGTATTATAGAGACAAGAGGAACTGTGGAAATTAATTCACCTTTCTACCATCGCTCGGCAATCGGACAAATTTAGCCCATTCACCCCAGTAATGCTAACGATATAGCCACGGATGTATCGGCGAAGGATTCATCTTTCAATCAATACCACAAACTCCCATCAGAACCATTCATATACATAGCATTTGATAAATTTTTAACCACCGAATATTGTCTCCGAAGAGCGTAAATTTCGGATTGATCCTGCTCAAAAAACAATGGCCGATATGTTCCTCTAAATTCACACCTGCACGGCTTACTATAATTAAAACTTGGTCAAACGATCAACTAAACATCTAGCGCTCAGGGATTTCTTGTCGGCTAATAATTTATTTACTCATCCAAATCAACACATCGTCAGTAAACAATTTCTATAGAGGAGAAATCTGTCGATAATTCCAACTTTTTTTTCATTTTTTGTTTACGAATCATGCAGCGCCTCATTTTAATATTCATTATGACCTGACCTTGATTCTAATACTGAGCGGTGATTGGCTGTTTCTACTATTGCAGTCATAGAAAGGGGGGCGAACAGCGGAGCGCATTACAGGCCCCTGTGGTCTGACACACTAAATTCAGGCTCGCTGCAAAAAGAGAGTGACACGTTGAAAAATTTGCAATATTTTATGTACCTCATCAGCTTTGCTCTACCAGAGATATTATTATAAAATATCTCTGGCTCTACTGAAGAGAAAAATAATCTGCGCAGTAACAAAGCATTGAAGAAAGAGAGATAGAAGAAAGGTATGCATGATAAATCGTCTAATTACAAGCTCGTTAGGTAATCATTTGCATAAATCACGATGAAAGATGTTATAATGGAGATTTATGACACATTGTTTACCCACTTGAAAAAGATGTTCACTCTCGGCGTGAAACAAATTTACACAGTAATTTGACTTAAAGTGATACATTCTGCTGTGGCGTTATACACAGTAATTTGTAAGCCTGAATTTAGTGTGTCTGACATTTGTAGAATGAGGTCTCCAGAGGGTGAATTTAGTGATGCTATCCTGCACAGATGTTCACCAATTAGGCCAAAACAAAAAACTTCTCTGTTTCCGATAACAATGGGATAATTTTCCAGACAGGCAGGCAGGGATTTTTTTTTTTACAATTTTTTTTTTTAAACCTTTCAGCCGTAAGTGATATAATAGTGTAGTTACAGTCCCATGGAATATGGTAGATCAATGTGCATTGAAAATGAGCCAATCATTGGGTAAAAACATGCTGTCCCTTGAATTCATTCACTCTGCAGTATGATCTCTACCAATAACTGACTTATTTTTGCTTTCGGGATTGGGGAAAAAACAATAAATATTCACATTGACACTGTAACAGGTAACTTTTGACTAGCCTTCTGGAGAAAATTGAAAAAAAAAATTGAGGCGGGCAAGAAAATCTCAGCCAGGCAGGGTATCGGAAACAAAGAGTTTTTTTTTTTGCCTTAGTCACCTCAACTATGCATTTTATCTTCTGCAAATTAGGGGATATAGAAACTTACCAGAAGGGAAAATAGTAACTAAAAACAATGTTAGACTATACATACTTCCCAGAAGATGAGGCCTAAGCAGAATGAGGTCCCCAGAGGATGAATTTGGTATGCTAGCCCGCCATGTAGGATAGCATCACTTAAAATTCACCCTCTGGGGACCTCATTCTGCAAATGTCAGACACACTAAATTCAGGTAATTTGACTGAGGATTCTTTCGGTGAGATGGTAATTATCACATAAGTCCTCTGGAAATCACTTTAGAAAAGAAATGCTGTAAATTCCTCACGATTAACTCATTAAAAGCTTCAATTCAGGACGTCCTTGATCAAGTTCAACTTAAAGTGATACATTCTGTTGGGTCGTTACACAGTAATTTGACTGCTAGAATTCCTTGCGATCACTTCTGAAGAGAAATACTGTAAATTCCTTGTAATTAACTTAGTATTCACTAAATTTAATGTCCGACACAACATTAGTTGGAAATTTTTGACCAAACATATGTTGAATTTGTTCTAATATTTTGCTATTCCAACCAATATATACTGTGAAACTTGTTGTTCTAAGACAAAAACTTGAAATTTCCAACATACCCCACCCCTCCTATGGTTGGATATCCCCCCAATGGTTGGAATAACCAACCATAGGGGAGAATAACCAACCATGGGGGGATATCCAACCATAGGGGGGATATCCAACCCTATGGTTGGATATTTCTAACATAATTAACCCCCAATGATTGGATATTTGCAACATACGTACCACCTATGGTTGGATATTCCCCTTTATGGTTGGATATTCCCCCCTATGGTTGGATATTCCCCCTATGGTTGGATATTCCCCCCTATGGTTGGATATTCCCCCCTATGGTTGGATATTCCCCCCCCCTATGGTTGGATATCCCCCCCTATGGTTGGACATTCCCCCCTATGGTTGGATATTTCTAACTAATTTGAAAGTTTGAGGTACCAGTTAGAAATTTCACCCCAGGGGCTGCCCAGGGAGGGAGTATAAATGGAATTTCACCCCAATGTTGGGTGAGTACAAATGAAAGAGGGTGCATTTGGTGATGCTAGCCCACTGTGCGGAATAGCGTCACTAAATTCACCCTCTGGGAACCTCATTGCAAATGACAGCCACACCATTGAAAGGGACTATAAAAGGGGCCGATGGTTCTAACCCTGAATACATGCTCTCATGTGTGATCAAATACACTAATGCCCTAAATAACCGACTCCTTAACCATAGCAGAATTATGGGTTATTTTTCAGGATTTAGTCGGAAATATGGCTTGTTGCCATTCATCGAAAAGCTCTACATTGTACAGTAATGCCCTAAATAATCGACTACTTAACCACAGCATAATTATAGGTAATTTTTCAGGATTTAGTCGGAAATATCGGTGAGAGCTTTCCAATGAATGGCAACAAGCCATATTTCCGACTAAATCCTGAAAAGGTACCCATAATTCTGCTGTAGTTAAGGAGTCAATTCTTTAGGGCATTACTCAAGTACTCAATAATAAGGGACCATAAAAGGGACACACTGTTCTAGCGGTAACCCTAAGTGCATGCTCTCATCTGTGCTCAGAATGCACCATCACCAGCATTACTCAAGTACTCTATAATAAAACAACTTACATGTAATTACCTCCAATATAAGAGGCTCCATTAATTAGAATCTATTAAATAGAACATAGTCCGAACAAGGAAGGATTATTAACGAGCTTTTAAAAAACAATGAAATTAAAAAGGCAATCAAGATAAAGGGGGGTGCATCTGGATACCAGAGACGAAAATCTGAGGAATGTCGAGGTATAGAGATCCATCAAAGATACAGTTGAGAGGCAATAATGATAAAAAAGATTGACAGTTTATTAAGTTCCAAGGCATAAAATGGCAGTTGTGTCTGCTATAGAGATTAACTGGTTCGCTGCTAAATATCCTACATACACGTAATAAAATGCGTATATATATTTCAACAAACAGAAAATTATTGAATTTTATGCTCGCAGTTGATAATTTGCACTCTTTTCTCAAATTTGACCCCCATATATATACATTTGTGATTATGTTATGAGCCTGGATGTCTCACTAGGCTGTGGTTATGAGCTTGGATGTCTCAATAGGCTATGGTTATGAGTCTCGACGTCTCATTAGGCTATGGCTATGCCTATGGGCCTGGATGTCTCATTAGGCTATGTTATGGGTCTGGATGTCTCATTGGGCAATGATTATGAGTCTGGATGTCTCATTAGGCAATGGTTATGAGCCTGGATGTCTCATTAGGCTATGGTTATGAGTCTGTTTGTCAAAGTAGGTTATCGATATGAGCCTGGATGTCTGATTGGGTTATGGTTATGGGCTTGGTTGTCGGCCGCCCTTAGGGCAAAACATTTGTAACTTTTCGCGATATAAGTACCTTTTCTGACAATTTTATTGGTCGGCATCCATTCAAACTTCACAATGTCCCAATTTAATTATATATGTAACAATATTTCTGAAATATTACCTGACAAATGCTATTTAATGATTAAACTAAACAAGAATTGACTAAACAAGACAGTGTCATTGCCAAAGCCCATATCTGGGCTTCCAGCACTCTTACATAGGGTCCAAATATGGGCTTTCAGCACTGAACCAGTTAACTCTTGCATGGCTGGAGCTTACTCAAATTCTGCGAAAATCATGTGCCAATGCATTCTGTTATATATGCGATTCTCAAATATATAGCCTCACGTATATAACAGAATAGATTGGCCGAACAATATTTACCTTTACCTTGTTGGCCAGTGCATTCTTTTATATATGCGAGGCTCCCTATGGGAGACTCGCATATATAAAAGAATGCACTGGCACAGGATCTTTAATGCTGCACTAGTGCATCTCCCATCATGAATGAGTTAAATTGTATTTGTGGTCACACAATAGCTACAGTAATGCTCTAATTAATCGACCTCTTAACCAAATATCTACTTTATAATTATCTAAAGACCCAATTTAAATTGTATTTCTTGTCACACAATAGCTACTTTATAATCATCTAAAGACCCCATTTAAATTGTATTTCTGGTCACACAATAGCTACTTTATAATTATCTAAAGACCCAATTTAAATTGTATTTCTTGTCACACAATAGCTACTTTATAATCATCTAAAGACCCCATTTAAATTGTATTTGTGGTCACACAATAGCTACTTTATAATTATCTAAAGACCCAATTTAAATTGTATTTCTTGTCACACAATAGCTACTTTATAATCATCTAAAGACCCAATTTAAATTGTATTTCTGGTCACACAATAGCTACTTTATAATTATCTAAAGACCCCATTTAAATTGTATTTCTTGTCACACAATAGCTACTTTATAATCATTTAAAGACCCAATTTAAATTGTATTTCTTGTCACACAATAGCTACTTTATACTCATCTAAAGATGCCATTTAAACTGTATTTCTGGTCACACAATAGGTACTTTATAATGGGTTAATGGGATAACTACTCGTCAATGAGTATATAGTAAAGAAAGGGTTATCATGTTTATTTAAGCAATGCATGAACAGGGCTGTGTATATATTTATGCCATGAAATGACCCTCAGGTTCTTGAATGCAATACAAGTTAACCCTTTACCCAACAAACCGTCAAAACCGGCCAAATAAAGCTTCAACAGCCTAAAATATCTTCGGTCTGTCTCAATAGAACCATACACATATGGATATCATTGGAACCGGCTCCTTGACCACATTGTGATAGTTACAGTTATGCCCTGTGCCAATGCATTCTCTTATATATGCGAGTCGACCATAGGTCGCCTCGCATATATAAGAGAATGCATTGGCCTAAAAAAAAACTTTTTTTACCATTTTTTCTTACATTCTTTAACAATTTTTAATGTGTTAAGCCAATGCATTCTCTAATATATGCGAGGCGACCTATGGTCGACTCGCATATATAAGAGAATACATTGGCACAGGGCCGTTCTGTTGGGTAAAGGGTTAACCAGCACCACTCCTGACCATCAGCTCCAGTCATGGATGATTTAATGAAGCAGCTTTACCAGAAATTGGTGATTATCTCCCCTCATGCTAGGAGGCTGTTGCTGAGTCTAATTGTTGCACACCAGGCAGCCTAATGGACTGAGATATCTCACTGACAGCCCCATTCATCAAGTAGAAGAGTTAACTGTTGAGAACTCGTTACCTGTCAAGAACTCTTTACCTGTCGCACAGGTATGCTTGCAGTGTTAAGAAAAACCTGTGCTGATTTTCAACAGATCTGGAGCTTAGATATACAAGACACCTTAGATATACAAGACACCTTAGATATACAAGACACCTTAGATATACAAGACATCTTAGATATACAAGACACCTTAGATATACAAGACACCTTAGATATACAAGACACCTTAGATATACAAGACACCTTAGATATACAAGACACCTTAGATATACAAGACACCTTGAGATAGATACAGTAATGCCCTAATTAACCCATATGGTGCCCCTCACAGACACGAGCAGACAACAGTCAGTAATAGATCCTTCTATATGTGTGGGGCTCTCTATGGGAGTTAGCCATATCTATTGATGACTTTCCATGTGTACATACAGTAATGTCCTAATTAACCCATATGGTGCCCCTCACAGACACGAGCAGACAACAGTCAGTAATAGATCCTTCTATATGTGTGGGGCTCTCTATGGGAGTTAGCCATATCTATTGATGACTTTCCATGTGTACATACAGTAATGTCCTAATTAACCCATATGGTGCCCCTCACAGACACGAGCAGACGACAGTCAGTAATAGATCCTTCTATCTGTGTGGGGCTCTCTATGGGGGTTAGTCATATATAGTAGAGATTCATAGGATGATATACAGTAATGTCCTAAATAATCGACCCCTAAACCACAGCAGAATTATGGAAAAAAATTCAGGATTTAGTCGGAAATATGACTTGTTGTCATTCACTGGAAAGCTCTCGATGAGTTTCCATGTGTACATACAGTAATGTCCTAAATAATCAACCCCTAAACCACAGCAGAATTATGGAAAAAAAATCAGGATTTAGTCGGAAATATGACTTGTTGTCATTCACTGGATCTCGATGAGTTTCCATGTGTACATACAGTAATGTCCTAAATAATCGACCCCTAAACCACAGCAGAATTATGGAAAACATTTCAGGATTTAGTCGGAAATATGACTTGTTGTCATTCACTGGATCTCGATGAGTTTCCATGTGTACATACAGTAATGTCCTAAATAATCGACCCCTAAACCACAGCAGAATTATGGAAAACATTTCAGGATTTAGTCGGAAATATGACTTGTTGTCATTCACTGGAAAGCTCTCGATGAGTTTCCATGTGTACATACAGTAATGTCCTAAATAATCGACCCCTAAACCACAGCAGAATTATGGAAAACATTTCAGGATTTAGTCGGAAATATGACTTGTTGTCATTCACTGGATCTCGATGAGTTTACATGTGTACATACAGTAATGTCCTAAATAATCGACCCCTAAACCACAGCAGAATTATGGAAAACATTTCAGGATTTAGTCGGAAATATGACTTGTTGTCATTCACTGGAAAGCTCTCGATGAGTTTCCATGTGTACATACAGTAATGTCCTAAATAATCGACCCCTAAACCACAGCAGAATTATGGAAAAAAATTCAGGATTTAGTCGGAAATATGACTTGTTGTCATTCACTGGATCTCGATGAGTTTCCATGTGTACATACAGTAATGTCCTAAATAATCGACCCCTAAACCACAGCAGAATTATGGAAAACATTTCAGGATTTAGTCGGAAATATGACTTGTTGTCATTCACTGGATCTCGATGAGTTTCCATGTGTACATACAGTAATGTCCTAAATAATCGACCCCTAAACCACAGCAGAATTAAGGAAAAAAATTCAGGATTTAGTCGGAAATATGACTTGTTGTCATTCACTGGATCTCGATGAGTTTCCATGTGTACATACAGTAATGTCCTAAATAATCGACCCCTAAACCACAGCAGAATTATGGAAAACATTTCAGGATTTAGACGGAAATATGACTTGTTGTCATTCACTGGAAAGCTCTCGATGAGTTTCCATGTGTACATACAGTAATGTCCTAAATAATCGACCCCTAAACCACAGCAGAATTATGGAAAACATTTCAGGATTTAGTCGGAAATATGACTTGTTGTCATTCACTGGAAAGCTCTCGATGAGTTTCCATGTGTACATACAGTAATGTCCTAAATAATCGACCCCTAAACCACAGCAGAATTATGGAAAACATTTCAGGATTTAGTTGGAAATATGACTTGTTGTCATTCACTGGATCTCGATGAGTTTCCATGTGTACATACAGTAATGTCCTAAATAATCGACCCCTAAAACACAGCAGAATTATGGAAAAAAATTCAGGATTTAGTCGGAAATATGACTTGTTGTCATTCACTGGATCTCGATGAGTTTCCATGTGTACATACAGTAATGTCCTAAATAATCGACCCCTAAACCACAGCAGAATTATGGAAAAAAATTCAGGATTTAGTCGGAAATATGACTTGTTGTCATTCACTGGATCTCGATGAGTTTCCATGTGTACATACTGTACGTGGATACATTACAGTACACTTACAGCAGAATGGATCTTTTAGCTTCAGTTAGACAATATTTTCTAGTGTTGAGTGCTAAGATTTACCACTGTCGCGATTGCTACCAAATGGACCATGCATCTTACCAACTGAGTCACCAGATGGGCCCCTTGTATTGTATATATAAATGGATTATCTCCACAAAGTTGTCAATAGTTTTTTTCAGTCCCAATTCCTATCTTCGTCTAAACTCGTCCAGTAAATTAGGTCCGGACCGAGCAAAAGGCTCGGTCCAGACCTAATTTACTGGACTCGTTTTGTAAATTCCGCTATAAACTGGCGACTCGTTGTAGATCCTCTATACATTTATAGTGTGTCCAGGGTCCGTGCTGGACGCAAACAGAGCAAGCCACGGCTGTAAATAGTTACAATTATACCCTGTGCCAATGCATTCTCTTATATATGCGAGTCGACCATAGGTCGCCTCGCATATATAAGAGAATGCATTGGCCTAAAAAAACATTCATTTTTTAACACTTTTTTCCATTTTTTCTTACATTCTTTAACAATTTTATAATTTTTTCTTACATTTTTTAACAATTTTTATAATATTTTTCTACATTCTTTGACAATTTTATCATTTTTAATATGTGTTAAGCCAATGCATTCTCTTATATATGCAAGGCGACCTATGGTCGACTCGCATATATAAGAGAATGCATTGACACAGGGCCGTTTTGTTGGGTAAAGGGTTAAAGGGAATAAAATCCATTAATCAATGGGATTACAAAACGGTTTAAAAACAGGTACAGTAATGCTCTAATTAATCGACTCTCTAACCACAGCAGAATTAATATAATTTTCTTCAACCTTATGTCTTATGTTTCGACACTCGCAGCTTGAACGATTTTTGATATCAATAGAAAAGCAGTTAGTTATAATAATTATTTATAAGCACATCTCTATTGTGGTTTATCATACAACAATAAGCCAATCACCGAACAATACAATGGTGGAAGGATTGCTTCATCAGAAGTTTTCAGTTACTTTTTTCCCTTCTGGGAAGTTTATATATCCCATAATTTGCAGAAGATAAAATGCACAAATGGGTGATTATTACCAGCTTCGATTCATAAAACCATAGGTCGCCTCGCATATATAAGAGAATGCATTGGCCTAAAAAAACATTCATTTTTTAACACTTTTTTCCATTTTTTCTTACATTCTTTAACAATTTTATAATTTTTTCTTACATTTTTTAACAATTTTTATAATATTTTTCTACATTCTTTGACAATTTTATCATTTTTAATATGTGTTAAGCCAATGCATTCTCTTATATATGCAAGGCGACCTATGGTCGACTCGCATATATAAGAGAATGCATTGACACAGGGCCGTTTTGTTGGGTAAAGGGTTAAAGGGAATAAAATCCATTAATCAATGGGATTACAAAACGGTTTAAAAACAGGTACAGTAATGCTCTAATTAATCGACTCTCTAACCACAGCAGAATTAATATAATTTTCTTCAACCTTATGTCTTATGTTTCGACACTCGCAGCTTGAACGATTTTTGATATCAATAGAAAAGCAGTTAGTTATAATAATTATTTATAAGCACATCTCTATTGTGGTTTATCATACAACAATAAGCCAATCACCGAACAATACAATGGTGGAAGGATTGCTTCATCAGAAGTTTTCAGTTACTTTTTTCCCTTCTGGGAAGTTTATATATCCCATAATTTGCAGAAGATAAAATGCACCAATGGGTGATTATTACCAGCTTCGATTCAACTGGGGAAATTCAATCTGATACTCGGTCTCCCATAGCAGTTAAGGCTTAAGCAGAATTAGGTCCCAAGAGGGTAAATTTGGTGATGCTAGCCCACTGTGCAGGGTAGTGTCACTAAATTCACCCTCAGGGGACCTCATTCTGTAATTGGACCTCATTCTGTAATTGACAGACACACTATTTACAGCATTGGAGCCAGCAGTATGTTTCGCTGATAGATCATGCCATGAATCTCCCATAGAGAGCCCCACACAGATAGAAGGATCTATTACTGAGTGTAGTCTGCTCGTGTCTGTGAGGGGCACCATATGGGTTATCAGTAGATCATGTCATGGAACTCTACTATGGCTAATGCCCAAAGAGATCATATTCCACCAATACAAAACCTTGGAACTTTTTGAAGTTTTGACAAGGAACCTTATAAAGTCGAAAAATAATGCAGGGAATATATTTCTTAGTTATTATCTGTTCCTTAATAATGCATTTCACTGTAGGTGAAGGTTCCAACTAAAAAAATCATGATTTAACAGGTTTAAGTGAATTTGTGAACAATTTTGCATTGCAACGCTTACAATTATGGAATTAATTCAATGTTTATAGTAATATCAGAGAAAGTCAGAGAAAAACATGGAATTTGAGGTTGGGGCCTTCACCTCCACTGAAGCACATTAACAAGGCACATACATATAATAACTAAGAAATATATCCCCCCCCCCTCCCCACGTTATTTTTTTGACTTTATAAGGTTCCCTGTCAAAACTTCAGAAAGTTCCAAGGTTTTGTACTGGTGGAATATGATCTCTATGGGCCTTAGCCATAGTAGAGATTCATGGCATGATCTAGTCTAGCTGAAAGAAGACATCTGGTATTAGATATCTCCAAGGAATTAATTCTAAGAAGATAAACACTTATTGCAAGGAGATATCTTATAAACTGTCAGAGGCAATACCACACAACACAAGTCAAGAGTACAAAACACTTGTCATCAAATAGCACCAGACATCATGGAGATATCAAGGAGCAATTGAATGAGCATTAAACCTGATATCAGCCTCATAGACAGGTGATAGCAGACTGCACAAGCCTTGAAATAGTGTGTCTGTCATTTGCAGAATGAGGTCCCCAGAGGGTGAATTTAGTGATGCTACCCCGCATAGCGGACTAGCATCACCAAATTCACCATCTGGGAACCTCATTCTGCTGAGGTGTAAGCAGAATGAGGTCCCCAGAGGGTGAATTTGGTGATGCTAGCCCGATATGCAGGGTAGCATCACTAAATTCACCCTCTGGGGACCTCATTCTGCAAATGACAGGCACACTATTTCAAGGCTTGAGACTGCATGGTGTTTGAAGGTAGAGTCAGACAGACAGGAACACTCATCATTTAACCAGACTCATTGGTTCAGCTCATCAGCTGTCTGAGGGCAACAGTCCACCTTACAGAAAAAAACACACCAGCTGTCTGAGGGCAACAGTCCAAACTCATCATCAATAAAGACTGAAGAGAATGTTCTGGATGAGTGAGAAATAAAATTTATCATGTACAGTAATGCCCTAAATAATCGACTGCTTAACCACAGCAGAATTATGGGTAATTTTTACTTTTCAGTATTTTATCGGAAATACAGTAATGCCCTAAGTAATCGACTCCTTAACCACAGCAGAATTATGGGTAACTTTTCAGCATTTTGTCGGAAATACAGTAATGCCCTAAGTAATCGACTCTTTAACTACAGCAGAATTATGGGTAACTTTTCATGATTTAGTCGGCTAAATCCTGAAAAGTTACCCATAATTCTGCTGTAGTTAAAGAGTCGATTACTTAGGGAATTACTGTATGGCTTGTTGCCATTCGTCGGAAAAATCTCACTGAGAGTTTTCCGATGAATGCGACAAGCCATATTTCCAATTGAAACTTATAATCTGAACATTTCCTATGGGATAACTACTCATCAATGATGCTTTAGTATAGAAAGGGTAAAAATATTCAATCAGTCAGAATCTGTCAATATTGATCAGAAGGCGAAATGTATCAACCGAGCACTATTGCACTTCTGAAAATGTTTACCAAATCAGACAAAACATTCCACTTTGAACACTTTCTGAGGAGTTGGTAACTTGTAGTATCAGCCTCTCTATGAGAGAGCACCAGTCATACTTCCTTTCTGACTCTGTCCCCGGCTGGGTACTAGTCTGTGTTTTTAAATTTAGCATGGGGTTTTCCAGCAAAAATGGCGAAACTCGATCGCTCCAAAGTCAAATTATCCATGTGCTTTGAGAACAATTCCCTAAAACATAGTGACAGAATGGAAAATATAAAACATAGTGACAGAATGGAAAATATAAAACATAGTGACAGAATGGAAAATATAAAACATAGTGACAGAATGGAGAATCAGAGCAAGCTACTCGTCAAAATTGCAGCAAATTAGAAATCAAGTGTTTGACTTGCCGTGCGACTTGTGACAATGACATACATGTGGTTTTGGACTTTTGTGTTGATAACATAATCGGAGAACCTAATCACACCGTTTCGAAATATAGTTCTTCGGTTTTACTGGGACTTTTCAAACTTAAGGTTCAAAATTTACACAATTTTGTTCTCGATATGTTGTGTGCTTAACAAGGGCAGCATGTTGCTCTGTTCGCTTACTATATACCTTAATATCGCGGAAGTCCACCAAATATGGGTAAAATGTCGCTGATAGCAGCAGTCTTACCAAGTCATCAAGGGAGGTAAAACCCTGCATGGAGTTTGCCATTTTGGTAGGGAAAACCTGTGCTAATTATGCCAAACTGTTCATTAAACTGGTACCCAGCCAGGGACAGAAAGGAAGTATGACTGGTGTGCTGTGGTAGAGACTGATTGTGTTCAAACATCCAACCAAGCCTTGAAATAGGGTGTCTGTCATTTACAGAATGAGGTCCCCAGAGGGTGAATTTAGTGATGCTACCCTGCATAGCAGGCTAGCATCACCAAATTCACCCTCTGGGAACCTCATTCTGCTGAGGTGTAAGCAGAATGAGGTCCCCAGAGGGTGAATTTGGTGATGCTAGCCCGCTATGCGGGGTAGCATCACTAAATTCACCCTCTGGGGACCTCATTCTGCAAATGACAGACACCCTATTTCAAGGCTTGCATCCAACATGCTGGTTTGTATTTCCTGTTGCACAAGACTAATGCCATGCTTTATTTTTAGCTCAATAAAATCTAATTTAATCAAGGAGATAAGATAATGGAACTTAGGTCACCCTCACCTGGAGAGCAATGTGAGGTATGCATTAATACCACACCACTCCTTAATTACAAGTAGATGTATCTGAGAATTAAAACCCTATGTTTTACCCTATGGTCTACCTTCCACAATGAGCCAAATCGTAACATGACATATGCTTAGTATGTCCTCTTCTGGATATCCTGCAAACCCCCCCCCCCCCCCTTAATAATGGTTAGCCTTTCTGACATATGGTAGTCCAGCCCCCCCCCCCCCTCAGATGCTTCAGACATCCCTGTTCTGGGAACCCCTGTAATAAGCCTTAGTATACCTTAGTCTACCATTGATGGTGTAAAACTATGACTCAGGTATTCATAACTCATTATGACCAGGCCACCATATAGCTGAGAATGTTAACATCTGGTTTAGATGTGCAAAGATTTCAATTAAAAAATAGAGATATAATGTGCTGAGGCCATGATAAACATTTATTTGTTTCCAATTTGTTGGTTAGACCTTGAGTGTTATATTAAACTGTTCAAACAAAGAGATTATTGTTAACACCCATTAACCCTCACATGACTGGAGCTTCCTGATATTTTGCGAAAACCCTGTGTCAATGCATTCTCTTATTATAAGAGAATGCATTGGCCTAACAAATTTTATATTATTTTTTTTAATAAAAAAATGATAACAAATTATTTAAGAATATAAGAAATAAAGATAAAAAAATTCTAAAAATTGTTAAAGACAGTATGAAAAAGTGATAAAAATTGTTAAAGAATGTAAGAAAAAATGATAAAATTGTTAAAGAATATAAGAAAAAATGATAAAAATTGTTATAGAACATAAGAATAAATTATAAAAAATTATTTTTTAAAATGGTCAGGCCAATGCATTCTCTTATATTTCAATATTTATAGTGCTCATACATTCAGTTGGTTAAAAATGGGGCTCGTCAAGTTTTTTATTTCTGAGTTATGCACATGTGCAGAGGAGAATATGTGGGTAGAACTACAGTAATGCCCTAAGTAATCGACTCCTTAAACACAGCAGAATGATGAGTAACTTTTCAGGATTTAGTCGGAAATATGGCTTGTTGCCATTCATCAGAAAGCTCTCGCCGAGAGCTTTCCGATGAATGGCAACAAGCCATATTTCTGACTACATCCTGAAAAGTTACCCATAATTCTGCTTTGGTTAAGAGGTTGATTACTTAGGGCATTACTGTACAAGCCAAGGACTTATATCAAATCAGTCTTTATATTGGCTATTGAAAATTGTCCAAGAAATGGTGAGCTATTGATTTTTCTCACAAGAATACGTACAGCCACTTTATATTTTTATTATGAAATTCAGCCATATGTAGGCCGGTCATTGGAGACAAGAGGCCTTTTTTAGGCCCCCCCCCCCCCCCCCATATATACATCTTGATATATATATATCTCTGGATTGGATATTAGGGCGACACTTTTACGAAATAACGTGCATTATGACCATGGCCGTTATTTCGTTAATATTATAATTAGGAGGTCTTATTCACGAAATAACGGTCATCTTATTACACATGCGCATCAATACTTCCGCCTAGTGCAGACGAAAATTTTCTTAAAAATCTGATTTTGTCGCCTTCAGGGGAAGAAACTTAGGGAGACAGTAAAATGTCAACTTAAGTTAAAGAACAAAAGAAGCTGTCGCCCTAATAGCCAATCTAGGTATATATATATATATTAATGAATAATAGGATATCATTAGAGAATTCTTTCAGTAATCTAAGGCTTAATGACGCATCTCATTTAAAGGTAATTAATGACCTCTTTCTATCTGCATGATCTGGTTTCTCTGTACATCAATGGAACAGTAGCTATAATTGAGTACAATGACCTCTATTAATGCACACCCCAACAACTGGCATTTCAAAGCACAAATTTTTTGCAACATTCTTTGATATTTGTTCTTTATTGTTTTTTGAGAGGTAACAGAAAGATCTTCCCATGACCCTAACTTCTATTGGGTCATGATGTGAAGAGCATCTTAGAAACTGAGCCAAGCATTGCATAATATGCTAGTTGTACTTTTAATGAGAGAGTGGCCCAAGTGAAATAAAGTGATATTCACTTGGGAGCATGCAAAAGTGAGTTGTGCAGACTCCTTAACCACAGTAGAATTATGGGTAACTTTTCAGGATTAAGTCGGAAATATGGCTTGTTGCCATTCATCGGAAAGCTCTCACTGAGTCTCGTCAAAATTACGGATGAAGATGGAGATAACTCTAAAAACAAGTGGTAATGCGGCTAAATTTCATGAATACTCAAGTAATAATACGGACATAATTCGTTGAACAAAATGCTGATAAATAACACCTTTTAGGAAATATGATACCATAGTTGACAGTGGTTTGCATTATTTTGTTGCAATTAATCGATTCTGATTCTGATGAATGGCAACAAGCCATATTTCTCACTACATCCTGAAAAGTTACCCATAATGTTGCTGTGGTTAAGGAGTCGATTATTTAGGACATATGTCTCAATGTATCGTTACTCTAATTGTTGTGTCTCAATGTATCGTTACTCTAATTGTTGTGTCTCAATGTATCGTTACTCTAATTGTTATGTCTCAATGTATCGTTACTCTAATTGTTATGTCTCAATGTATCGTTACTCTAATTGTTGTGTCTCAATGTATCGTTACTCTAATTGTTGTGTCTCCATGTATCGTTACTCTAATTGTTGTGTCTCAATGTATCGTTACTCTAATTGTTGTGTCTCAATGTATCGTTACTCTAATTGTTGTGTCTCAATGTATCGTTACTCTAATTGTTGTGTCTCAATGTATCGTTACTCTAATTGTTGTGTCTCCATGTATCGTTACTCTAATTGTTGTGTCTCCATGTATCGTTACTCTAATTGTTGTGCTTTACTGTCTAATCTTCTTGTTATATTTATTTCGTCAATTAAAAATAATAAAAAAAAGTTTCTACTTTTACTGGCACTACCCGGTATATATACATTAGGCTCGCAGGGGGTAAATGTGGAAAAAATATATAAGTCTGTAAAAAACAGAAGGAGACTTTAATGATGCTACCCTGCATTTGCGGACTAACATCTCTAAATTTTCATCGTCTGGGGACGTCATTCTACATGGCTTCCTCTGCTATGAGACAACCAGACACAGATGGTGAAGATGGTAATATGCACCTATTGGGCACCTTGATTATGCATGTCATCTGTAAATTATTCGCATTCGCTTTATTGGCCGACTTTATAGGCCTACTTGCCGTTATGGTTGTGTGGTAGCCCTCTGGATAATGATTTGCATTCACCAGGGATGAGGCGACAGTGGGGAGGGGTTGGTGTCTTTCTTTGACTCATTTTGGTAACATTCTCAACAATTGGATTTCATAAATAATCTCACAGACCGTTCAAGTTTTGACTAAAATAGATGGAATTTTCAGACTGAGAACGTTTGTTATATGATAGCTCAAATATACAATTATGCTAATTAAATTTTCCAACCAATATTCGGTGTGTTGTTTTTAAACACAGGGTCCAAGAATGTCCTATATGTACTTTTCGTCAGATATAAGACCGATACTGCCCTTATATTAGTTGGGGAATATTTAGTCATATTAATTGAAAATGGGTTGGAATCTTTCAACAGATCGAAGGGTCGGGGCAAGGGAATATTAATATTTATCCCAAGAATTTGGATATTTGTCTGGATCTAAACTCTGATGTAGGTAGGAAACTTAAACTTGTTAACGATAAAGGGTATTTAATGGTAGACTATTCATTATATGGTTTGCTTCAATTCTATGCGAAAAAAAACAAAAACAGCTGAAAGTCACTCTGACAATGGTCAAATTGTGCAGAGTATAAGATATGTATATCGGTATTTCATGTCATTGTCGACCTATATATTATCACCACTACAACAGTCTTGAGGTTCAAATTTTCCGTTCAAATGGTAAATGTCTAATCTATATTAAAATGAGAAATCAGTCACCACCCACATATGATAAAATAACTAAACGGTTGTATTCAAAAATGTAATACATTCATGATATGCTTATGGCCATGTACATATGGTCGATACAGAGACGTGATGAGAGAGGGATTGGGGTGTTTCACCCCAACTTTTGTCAAATTGTTCAACAGTTGGAAAATTCATATACCTAACACGTCAGTTGGAAATTCACACCAAAACTAGGTTGAAATTATTCTGGCAGTTTGATTTTCCACAAAATTTATTAGTGGGGAATTTTTATTGGTTTAGACCAACATTTTCCTACTTTTGGTAAACAAATTCGGACTGTAATGGCCAACAGTTGGAAATTTTCCAACCTTAGGTCTGAAATATCCAACAAATGGAAAGCTTGGGGACAGTCTATAGATGCTAGGATTATCAATTTTCAAATTTCAGATTTCAAAATGTTCTCACACCGAACCGAACCATGGTCGACCCGGTGTATCCTGGTCTCTCTCCATGCAATAGGCCCGTCAAAACTGATAAATAATTTAAGAAAAACAAATCAGGGCATGAATTTGCCTGGTATTATACATGTAGCTACTATATGTTATGATTGTGCAATTTCCAGGTTCAGATCTACAAATGTTCTCGTATTGGTCGGCCCAGTAGACCCCCCCCCCCCCCCCCCCCACACACAGGACTTCTGGTAACAAGACTACTGGTCCATTTAGAATATACTACAATTCAGACACGTGAAGGAACAGTTGGGGGAAATCAAAGCCAATGGGGGTGCACCGTAAGAATTACGCAAGGCTCCAGGAGGTGTATAGTTGGGAATTTGAAGTTGGACACCCCCTCTCAACGCGGAGACCCTCTATAGTCACGTCCCTGGGTCGAGACTGCATATAGCACCATCAACTCACTCTCATCTCTCATGTATAATCCGAATTAACACTCGCAAATTACTATCTCATTGGCTTTGGGGAGGGTGGGGGTAAAAGATATTTGATTCGAATCGAGGAACCCACACATCAGAGCTCAAAGTGATCAGTAAACATTTTTTGAAGTCTATTAATTTTCACCACCGATAATTTTTAGAGGCTTAGTAAACAGTCGACGAGAAGACGGTCTCAGACCAAATTGCGAATGAAGATGGATAACTCAAAAATCAAGTGGCTTTTTTTCGTTGAACAAAATGTTAGTAAATAACAGGTTGTGGGCGGCAAATGCATATTCTAGTTGACTGTGGTTAATAGCATTGTTTTTGTTGGAATCTGATATGGGGACCATCGAATCGTATTGAGTACCTTTAATCATAACATGGGGACCTCATTCTGCAAATGACAGGCACACTAAACTCAGACTTGGGGAGGGTCATGGAATGGATCTAGAACATTGTCATACATCTGTTTTTCTGACAGCTGTTATAGCTGTCAAAGATAGACATCTGAACAGAAACCCTGCTTTGCATGTTAATTGTTTGTGCTATGAATCAATCATAACAATATGTAGATACATACAGTAATGCCCTAATTAACCCATATGGTGCCCCTCACAGACACGAGAGCAGAAGACAGTCAGTAATAGATCCTTCTATATGTGTGGGGCTCTCTATGGGAGTTAGCCATATATAGTACAGATTCATAGGATGATGTACAGTAATGCCCTAAGTAATCGACTCCTTAACCACAGCAGAATTATGGGTAACTTTTCAGGATTTAGTTGGAATTATGGCTTGTTGTCATTCATCGGAAAACTCTCTGTGAGAGCTTTCTGGTGAATGACAACCAGCCATATTTCCGACTAAATCCTGAAAAGTTACCCATAATTCTGCTGTGGTTAAGGTCTCATATAAACACCTCACGCTCTCAGCTTGGTTGATCGGGCTAGACCGGTCTCATATAAACACCTCACGCTCTCAGACTGGTTGATCGGGCTAGACCGGTCTCATATAAACACCTCACGCTCTCAGCCTGGTTGATCGGGCTAGACCGGTCTCATATAAACACCTCACGCTCTCAGACTGGTTGATCGGGCTAGACCGGTCTCATATAAACACATCACGCTCTCAGCTTGGTTGATCGGGCTAGACCGGACTAAATAAACAGGTCCTACCATTTCAAATTTATGGCAAAGCACATCCTGCATAGCAAAAACAGAACTAAAACATAGTCATATATCAGTTTTTCTGACAGAACTGTCAAAGATAGACATCTGAACAGAAACCAGCATTGCATGGTCAAGCCTGCAAATAGCGTGTCTGTCATTTGCAGAATGAGGTCCCCAGAGGGTGAATTTAGTGACGCTATCCCACATAGCAGGCTAGCATCACTAAATTCACCCTCTGGGGACCTCATTCTGCTTAGGCCTCATCTTCTGGGAAGTATCTATAGTCTCAAGTTAACATTGTTTTTAGTTACATTTTCCCTTCTGGGAAGTTTCTATATCCCCTAATTTGCAGCAGATAAAATGCATAATCGAGGTGCCCAATGGGTGAACATCACCAACTTCAACTGGGGAACTTCATTCTGATCCTAGGTCTACCATAGATTTAGAGGGCCTAAGCAGAATGAGGTCCCCAGTGGGTGAATTTAGTGATGCTAGCCCGCTATGCGGGGTAGCATCACTAAATTCACCCTCTGGGGACCTCATTCTGCAAATGACAGACACCCTATTTCAAGGCTTGAAATCAAAGGGCTAGAGGTGGGTAGCCCAGGGGTAGAGGTGGGTAGCCCAGGGGTAGAGGTGCGTAGCCCAGGGGTAGAGGTGTAATGATAAATCACAATCATATTGCTACAATACAGTAATGCCTCACTGAGAGCTTTCCGATGAATGGCAACAAGCCATATTTCCGACAAAATCCTGAAAAATTACCCATAATTCTACGGTTGTTAAGGATTATTTAGGGCATTACATGTATATGCCTAGGGGGTGGATTAGCTCTCCCTGTCACAACATCGTGATTCTCCATTTTGAATTTCTGAGATTTGAGATTGTTCAACAAATTTGCATTGGTTAAGTTACAGTAATGCCCTAAATAATCGACTCCTTAATCACAGCATAATTATGGGTAACTTTTCAGGATTTAGTCGGAAATATGGCTTGTTGCCATTCATTGGAAAGCTTTCAGATGAATGGCAACAAGCCATATTTCTAAAAACCTGAAAAGTTACCCATAATTCTGCTGTGGTTAAGGAGTCAATTATTTAGGGCATTACTGTATGATCCTGCTAAATTGTTATGATGCTGGTAGGTCAAACTGATGCCGTTGAGAGAAAGTACAGTTATATTTTTATATAAAGTTGTCATTTCCAAGATTCGTTCAGATTAGCAAAACGCCGCGAAAATTAAAACTTCAGAAAAAATAACATTACTCTTTTTTAACAGCATCAGTTTGCCCTACCAGTATCATAGCAGTTTAGCAGGATCACTTGACAAGGGTGGTCCACTGACTCTGGAGGGGTCAGGTTAATATGTTTTCAGATTTTTGCAGCTTTCGACAAGGAACGAGTCTATTCATGAAGGGCCATTAAATACATATTATTATCCATTTTCATCCGCAACTGTGTTAATCCGCTTATATTCCATTAGAGCATCATGATTATAGAAAACAATTGCTGTGTTTTTATTTATAAAAAATGATAAAAAATGTTAAAGAATATAAGAAAAAATTATAAAAATTGTCATAGAATGTAAGAAAAAATTTAAAAAAATTATCAAAATTGTTAAAGCATATAAGAAAAATTGATAAAAAACAATAAACAATGGTCGACTCACATATATAAGAGAATGTAGTGGCACAGGGTCTTTAAATACATATTATGGACTTGTTCAGGAATTGATTGATAAGTTAGTACTCAGGTGCTATGCCAACATGGGGAATGTTGCATTCTATTAACATCGCCGAAAATTTCAAAGAAATCGACCATACCACTCCATAGAAAACATTGTCCGAACTTGTCCTAAATATTTCCATTTCATTGAATTTAATTAATATATCAGAATGACGGTGTGCATCGTCAATTTGGATTAATATTCATAACAAATAACTAATTTTAGCAAGATTATTCTCCATTTCTATTTGATCACCAGAGTGTTTCACATCACTTTAATGGTGTGCACAAATAAACAGACACAGGAATCGCAAAAACAATGACAAACAAGCCTTGAAATAGGGTGTCTGTCATTTGCAGAATGAGGTACCTAGAGGGTGAATTTAGTGATGCTACCCCGCATAGCGGGCTAGCATCATCAAATTTACCCTCTGGGGACCTCATTCTGCTTACACCTCAGCAGAATGAGGTTCCCAGAGGGTGAATTTGATGATGCTAGCCCGCTGACGAAAAATAGCTTATGTCCAGTGCACTTCTGTATCTGTCAGACATTTTGTCCAA
This sequence comes from Siphonodentalium dalli, assembly GCA_032622095.1. NCBI lineage: Eukaryota > Metazoa > Mollusca > Scaphopoda > Gadilida > Siphonodentaliidae > Siphonodentalium > Siphonodentalium dalli. Next base: position 4,560,818 of record CP136069.1, read on the forward strand.
TGCATATTCTTAAACAATCTGTATCTGTTTGGGTACATCCAAGGAGCCATTACTGGCCAAATCGGACATTGAAAGTAAAAAAATAGTTCTTTTTTAATTTCAGATCAATTCAGAGTTAAAGCAATTATCTCGTTTGTGAAGTGCATTTGTAAGTATTAATCGACAGAACGTTTTTGAACTTTTGAAATTCATAAATAACATGGGTTTTTCCTGGGTGGCGATGGGAAGCTCACTAACTCACTCATTGACGAATAATAAGTTGATAGGAAATTTAAATACGGTCTCATTCAGTACATCTGATTTTTGACAGGCACCATTTTGAAAGGACCAACATCATTCATTTGGTGCCTGTCAGTAGAAAAAACATATTTTGAGCCTTGCAGGTGGTGAAAAATAACAGATTTCAAAAATTTATATCTAACAACTTTGATGGGTGTGTTCCTCGACTCGAATCAAATAGTCATTTAGGAGCGTTAATTCAGATTATGTATCTTTAACGACAATGTCTCTGCAGCAATATGTTTCAATTTTGCACAAAACAAGGGCATGCAGGTTGTGAAATTTGCCTCAGTAAAAATATAGCAAACAAATTTATTTTTGCCTCGGTTCAGATAGTTAAGAGGCAAAAGAAACATACGAGGATCATGCAATGTTTTATGTACAGTAATGCCCTAAATAATCAACTCCTTAACCACAGCAGAATTATGGGTAACTTTTCAGGATTAAGTTGGAAATATGGCTTGTTGGCATTCATCGGAAAGCTCTCACCATCGGAAAGCTCTCAGTAAGAGCTTTCCGACGAATGGCAACAAACCATATTTCCGACTATATCCTGATAAATTACCCAATTTCTGCTGTGGTTAAGGAGTCGATTATTTAGGGCATTACTGTATATAATAAGCTGTACTTACGAGGATCGTGGAATGGAACTAGTACATAGTTATAAAGTGGCTTGTCCGGCCGCTGGAGGGCCGTCAGCAAGATTTTTTTCGCGCCATCTATCACCTGCACCAGGTCGTCGTACATGGAACCTGTGATGTCAAACACAAACGCGATTGACACGGCTCCCTGTGGAATTTCCTCAACATCTTCTTCACCGCTAACAGTTGTCCATCCATAATTCTGAATCAAAATCACAGAAATGAGCATGAAAGCCACATAAGAGTTTTGTAGAAACATATTTCCACACAGATGGCTTCGGAATCCTTCAACAGGCTGAAATTTCTGTTAAAAATCAGGAAATTATCAGAATTTTTAATCCTGAAATACAATCCTGAATCCGTGTTTCAATTTCAGGAAGCTTTTCGGAGTAAGAATTCATACAAATTCATGTTTGAACGAAATCAAACTCCTAAAAATGGAATGTGTAAGCCGGAGAATGTTAATAAAGTTCCATGACATTGTTTGAAGGTTTTTCTCATGAGATGTGTTTTATTCCATGATGACAGATAGTCAGAAAACGTGGGAGAAGCGATGAATGATATAGTTAATCTCTACCACCACGCTTGCAACTCTAAATCACCAGATGCACTATGGTGAGTGAGGTATATTATCAGAGCAGAGAAGACTCCCAGAATATATTAATAGCATAGAGCTACCCAGATGATTAGCAAAAACAACTCACATTCAACACTTACTTCAAAAGTGTATGTCTTTGTATCTAATTAACTAGATACGACCAATTAAGATGTCTTTGTATCTAATTAACTAGATAAGACCAATTAAGATGTCTTTGTAATTTGTATCTAATTAACTAGATACGACCAATTAAGATGCTCAAGATCTTGGTGATACAGTTTAACATATATGAGGGTATCACCCCCCCCCCCCCTCCCCCTGAATCCTGAATACTAGTTAATTTTGGGGGGGGGTGAATCCTGAATACCAGTTAATTTTGGGGGGTGAATCCTGAATACCAGTTAATTTTGGGGGGTGAATGCTGAATACCAGTTAATTTTGGGGGGGGGGGGGTAATCCTGAATACATGTTAAGAAATAATATGCAATAAATGACATACAAATTTTAATATCAGACAGATACAAGCAGAAGTTACATAGACACATTATGATGCCGGTCGCGTTATGAGGCCGTTATGATACGATTAATGATACTTTATGATGGCATGGTGGTCGAATATGCCAAGAAGCTATTCTACCCACTCATTCATACAGATAACTAACACAAAATATTACTTTGCGCCATCAAAACCTGCGCCCAAGATGTTTTGCTTGAACCCGAATACCAGTTAATTCGGGGGTATGAATCCTGCATATGGCTTCAAAACACCCTGAATCCCGCATACCGAAAGGGGGGGGGGGGGGGGGGGGGGGGGGGGGTGGGGTGATACCCTCATATATCTAAAAACACCCTGAATCCCGCATACTGAAAAGAGGGGGGGTGATACCCTCATATATCTAAAAACACCCTGAATCCTGCATACCGAAAAGGGGGGGGGGGGGTGATACCCTCATATATCTAAAATAAAATGAACCACATGCTATTTGACATTGAAAACAAGTTGTTTCTTCTTCGTACAGGGCTAGAATTTAGATGGTAATATATAGTAACAAGAACAAAAATTTATAAAGAATGTAAGAAATTGCCTGAATATTGTGTATTTCTTGCATCTGAACCAAAGAAAGTGAGTGAGAAAACCCTGTGCCAATGCATTCTCTTATATATGCGAGTATAGGTCGCCTCGCATATATAAAGAGAATGCATTGGCCTAACATTTTTTTTATATTTTTTTTATCAAATTTTCTTACATTCTTTAACAATTTTTTAAAAATGTCCTTTCATTCTTTAACAATTTTAATAATTTTTCTTTCTTACATATTCGTATGGGGTTGATTTCGTATGGGGCTGTCTTTGCATCAGGCCATCTTTGCTTGGAGCCGTCTTCGCGTGGTGTGTATGGCATCATTTTCATGTGGGGTCGTCTTCACGTGGGGCCATCTTCACGTGGGGTCAACTTCGCATGGTGCCATCTAAGTGTAGCTGCCTTCAGTATATACGAGTTCATTGGAAATTGGTGACGAACATTTTTGCTGCCACTCCCTGGCTTCCATTCCTGATTAGGGCGCCACTTTGTCAACTTTAAAGCACTCTATAAACATTTTCATCCAGATCTGAACATAATTATATAGTGCGCTACCCTTCTGTTGGAAACAGAAATCTGCAATAGTGGTCCCAATTGTCCAACTTAAGGTCCCAATCGTCCAAGGTCCCAATCGTCCAAGGTCCTAATCGTCTGGATACCATCATGCTGACATAATTAGAGAGATGCTTAGATAAATGTTTGGCGAAATCGCTACAAATTTTGTGTGCCCCAAGCCTGCAAATAGTAGCTTGTCTGTCATTTGCAGAATGAGGTCCCCAGAGGGTGAATTTGGTGATGCTATCGCGCATAGCGGGCTAACATCACCAAATTAACCCTCTGGAGACCTCATTCTGCTTAGGCTTTGTCTTCTGGAAAGTATCTATAGTATCATATTAACATTGGTTTTAGTAACTTTTTCCCTTCTGGGAAGTTTCTATATCCCCCTAATTTGCAGAAGATAAAATTCATAATCGAGGTGCCCAATGTGTGAACATCACCAACTTCAACTGGGGAACTTCAATCTGATCGTAGGTCACCTAGACTCTTCTTAGAGGGCATAAGCAGAATGAGGTTCCCAACTTCCCAGAGGGTAAAATTGGTGATGCTACTCTCAGGTGCCAAATAAATGTGATGGCCAAATATGAGTGCTGGGCTGTAAATTTTGCTAATATTAATAATAGTGATGGCATTTTCACTATGTATCTCATTGCCAAATAAACGTGATGTTGTGTATTTTTCAGTCCAAATTAATAAACGTGCCCGCATGTTTATTTGGCACCTGAGAGTAGCCAGCTATGTGGGATAGCATCACTAAATTCATCCTCTGGGGACATCATTCATCCTCTGGGGACCTCATTTGGCAAATGACAGATACGCTATTTAACCCTTTGAGTGCCAGGTCGATTTTTGTATCAACCCATATACCCTGTGCCATAGGTCACCTCGCATATATAAGAGAATGCATTGGCCTAACAATTTTTGTTCGTTTTTGTTTTTTTTTACAATTTTTTACAATTTTAATAATTTATTCTTATATTCTTTAACAGACTTATTTTGTAGGTTTAGGGCCGATGAGATCGGCCCCTGGCAAATTGGCAATCAAAGGGTTAATGGTGTGCCCAACAATCCGATCTAAATAGATGCACATCCCATAGCAGACATTCAGACAGGCAGACATAAAATATAGATAAGATGTGAAAACGCCATTCCAAGTAGCAACCTCATTCCCACGTTCTCGTTTCCGGTCCTCATGTGGACACATGCAAATTCGGAGAATTTTCTCAGTTAACAACTCAAGTTATTATATTAGTCATTGCCTTTTTCACAATTTATATTACTAGGAAATATTATTCTATTACTATTGTAAGTATTCTTATACTCCATTTGGTCATATTTATCAGCATCTCCCTGTAATAGTGGTTTGTTGTTGTCACCAATTTTCGTACACAGTATTTTCAAAATGGCTACTTTCTGTTTACAATCATGGGGTAGGTTGATTTGAATGTTATTGCCATCTGTCTCGCTTGGTGAATTTGATGTTTTCATTGTTCATCCACAAGCCAATTATCACATCTTCTTATTATATTTTTCATCTTTTACTTTTAAAAAATATATTATGAGAAAAAAAAAGGTTTATTTGGAAAAAAAAATTTGCTGGTAAAAAAAGTGGCAGAAACAGGGATCTTTATAGACCGCTTACTATTTTTTTAGACAGTATGGTCACTTATTTAAGTAATGGTGGAGAAGTTTTCACTCTTCTTGCAATCCCCACCAGTCCCCAGCCTCCTGAAATGACACACCGCAACCTCAGGAAGATGTACATTGTAACATGACTGACAGACTGATGTCAAGTGTTTGAATTATTACTATTACAAACAATTATTAGTACTACATGGCTAATATGGCCTAATTTTTTCATTCATTCCCTGAAAAATTTGGTGAAGGGGCGAATGGTCTTCGTCTGTTTATTCATCCGTTAGTGCGCCTGCCACAGATGAGCCAGTCATCCAGCCCAATATGAGAAGTTTTGTATATACTGTATAGTGGCTGGAGGCTCTTTCCAAAATAAAAAAAAGTGTAAATAGTGTCCAAATTTTTAAATATGTAAATAGCCACCCGAGGCTGTCCAAATTGTGGCATGGAGGCTATGTCCAATTTTATAAATACTAGTATGTAAATAGTGACCAGAGTATCTTTCGGAATTAAAAAATATTTAAATAAAGACCAGATGCGCTGTCCAAAATTAAAAAAGATGTAAATAATGTGCGGAGGCTATATCCATATATAAAATTATGTAATTAGATGCCCGAAAGATTTGGTTAATTTTTAAAAGATGTAAATGGGTGCCAGAGGTTCAGTCCCAATTTTTAAATGTATATAAATAGTGGCCAGAGGACTGGTCCCAACACAAAATTGCATGATTAATTGAGTCGATGGCGATGGCGCAATAAAAATTGAACTGATTATCTGGAAGAAATCCCATGAGAGTATGCAAAATAAAATTTGGTTCAACAAAGTTACGTAAATCATGCATTCCCGAGCTGTCATGGGACCTTCACCTACATGTACATGTATTGACTATGATATGACCTAATATGAGATGGGGCAGTGGTATACTGGGAACATAATTAGAATTTGACAAATACGTCTACTCACTCCATAAACTAAGAGTATTGTGAGACAAAATTGAAACACAAGATTGTTACCTCAAATACATGTTGCATATAAATCGACTAATGTGTGCTCTGTGGCTTACAGTATTGTGAAAAATACCCTCTTCAGTGGCTTAAAAATACCTCCTACAACATTTTTTTTCTTCTTCAAAATAGTCCCATATTCCTTAAACTGGATCTTGGATCCAATGTCTTTTTTAAGGCCGGATTCTAGGGGGAGGTTGATCATGCATTCTGTCTATCAAGATTCTAACTAACACAGTGAACAATGTACATGTATAAATTTTGGGCAATTCAGAAGATGAGTCTATTTTTCTTGTTGAGTAGTATAACCCATATCAAATATTCTGGAGATCAGGCAATATATACATACAAGTTGTTGGAGCACTGCAGGGAAGGGAATCTGAAGCTCATTTTACATTAAAAGGTGAAATAACCAATTATTTTGCCTCTCATTTGAATATGCCTTGAAAACAGCAATGTTTTCTCAAGATCCATTTGAAATTTTGACACTTAGGTTGTTTTACAGACAAAAAATACCATATGATATGACCGAACTTCGAAAATTTGGAAAAAATAAAATTCTGTGCTCATTGAGCATTAAAAGGTGATATAACCCTTTATGCAGACTATCATTTGAATATGCCATAAAACAACAATGTCTTTTCAAGATCCATTTGAAATTTTGACACTTGATTGTTTTACTGACAAAAAATACCATATGCCCGAACTTCGAAAATTTAGAAAAAAATTAATTCTATGCTCATTGAGCAATAAAAGGTGATATAACCCTTTATTATATACTTGCCGATGAATTATAAGGTTTTAGCAGTGAGATATAAGTGATATCCCACTAGTGAGTGATATCAGCTTGAAATTTCTGATGTATTGACATTCATTGGGGGCCATTAGGCAAGTAACTAGAGTATATAATAAACAGAATATCCACACTTTTTCAGTGGATATGGGTTAAATCTCATTCGTGATGACAAAACATTTGAATTTCCATTCGTGGCTAAAGCCACTCGTGGAAATTCAATGTTTTGTCATCACTCATGAGATATAACCCATATCCACTGAAAAAGTGTGGATATCCTCTATTTATATAGGCACTCGTTTGAGTATAAAAGGTGATATAACCCTTTATATAGGCACTCATTTGAGTATGCCATAAAACATAAAACCCTTTATATAGGCACTCATTTGAGTATGACATAAAAATTACAATGTTTTTTTTTCAGATCCTTTGGAAATTTTGACACTTAAGATTGTTTTACAGACAAAAAATACCTTTGTCAGAACTTCAAAAAATTTTAAACAAAAAAACTTCTGTCAAATTTTTTAGTTTTTTTTGTTTTTGGTGCTTCTGCTTCTGTCGACCTATAGACAACAACAAGACCAAATATTCCCAGATTCCATTGATTATTCAAAAAACATTTGAGGTTGCTATTCCAAGTTCCACACAATACATTTTCGGTGTTGCAAATTTTTAGCTTGAAAAGTTGTTGAGCTTTACAAAGAAAGCCTGAGTGACACATATCGAGCCAGTTAACTCTTCTGGACACAGGTCTCCATGTATACGATATAAATAATGACTGTCATGTTAGTATTACTGTTTATTTTGCAGTCGTAACACTCTGGTTAGTAGAAGCAACAGACAAGTTACGCCATTTTAAGTTGGTGTTGATGACGTTTAGGGAAATACCACAGTTCTAAAAATATCCAATTTGTTTCCATGGATATTCGCGCCATATCGTTTCCATGGATATTCGCGCCATATCGTTTCCGTGGATTTTCGCGCCATTGGTTTACGTTTCTTTTGTGATTCTTTTAATTCGTTTTCGCCAGTAGGCCTACGCATGGATTTCCACCGGCTTGGGGCCCCCCCCCCCCGGCCCCCCCCCCCCGAAATTGATTTTTGTTCACACGCAAGGAGTCTAGCGTAACAACAAAAAGTTCCCTTGATTTGAACTGGTGGAATAAGAGAGCAAGATCACTGCATGACTACAGTAGCCTATAGGGGAGAAGTCGGTGGCCGAGAGGAGGCCCCCCACCCCCCTTTTCGTACGCCGTATTCCATGCCCTGTTATGAGGTACGCCGTATTCCAGCCCCTCTGTTAGGATGTATTCGGTATTCCAAAAATACCGGTATTCGTACGCCGACCTTCCAAAAAATTTAATTTTCATATATTTTTATGTATTCCATATGGCTGTTAACTGGTATTCCGTATTCCACCCTCTGTGTTAAGTGGTATTCCGTATTCCATGGGGGGGGGTGGGGTGGGGCCTCCGAGAGGTAACGTATTGGTCGCTCGTGCTATCGGACCGGGGATCGTAACCTGGTCAGGGTATTCTGACAAAATTCAGAACTCGGTCAGATACCAAGTTTGTCAGGCTGAAAAGTCTCATTCGAGATCACTGAATAAAGATCCGAATGCAAAAATGCCGACTCCCCATTACAACACTTGTCCAGGTATGTTGTCGTGGGTGCAGTACGCTGTCCGATCGGGCGTGGACATTAATGGCTGACCCGTGTACAAGCCTCGGTGTGTGCACGTTAAAGAACGTTTGTTGTTGGGTCGTTTCCGGCCGAAGGCCGGGTAGGGTGGTCGGACTGCAGTTTGCATGTCCCTTCACCCTCATGTGCGTTAAAGAACGCTACTGGAGTCACCACATGGTTATAAAGTTACTCGGCCGTGGTAGCACCTGGTCCTCCACATAATCCTCAGCACATTGAGGGCGATGGAGTATCAAGTAGATAGATAGATAGGGGAGAGCGGGGCATGTTGGAACGTTTTTTATTCAATCACAATTACATGGAAATGTGAACATGGGCCCCTTCCTTTTTTCAACTTTTATTATAAAGTATATCAAAGACTTTAAATATGGCATATCATTATGTATGATCTATTTCGCTTTTACATGGAAAAAGTCGAAAATAAATTCGTTCCAACATGGAAACCAGGGGGAAATTGGAACATCGACCGGGGTAAGTCAGAACACTGATCGTATAAGGAACACATATGAAATCAATGTAGGCCCTATATAATAGAGGTAAAACCACTAATATATTCCAATAACTATATTAAATTGCTAGTATGAAACAGAATAGCTGAGTCCAGTAAATAAAGTATGTTCGAGAAATCGTCATCATTGGAAAACGCAACACATCCAATGAAAACGTCGTTTCACATAAAGGAGGGACGTAGCAGGGAAATTTGGAAGGGGTTTAGTGCTATCGATACAAACCTCCCCATTTGGAAGGGGTTTAGTGCTATCGATACAAACCTCCCCATTTGCCACACAAATAATTATTCATCAACGAAAACGTATTGAAATCATATTTAGGACATGGTTGAGATGCATTCATCCATAATTTCATCTTTTCCATGATGGTTAGTTATATACTAGCTCAATGCATAATTTGTATGGGTTTTCCCGTAATTCGCACTATTGGGACACAATGGGGTGTTCCAACATGCCCCAAACGTGGAAATGGGGTCTAATGGTACACGATCTTGGAAAGACACTAATTAATCGGTATTTTTTTTTATGTATGACTGAAATGAAATGAAACTGGATCATTTGACATAATTTACACCCTTTACGTCTCGAAATTCTATCTTGAACATTGATGAAACCTGAAAATCGAAAAAATTACTTCATACCCTCAAAAACGATTTTTGTGCATATCTCTTACGCCATTCCGAGAATAATCCGATTTTTTGGCTGTTATTTGTGCATACAAGAGTGTTTTCCACAAATAAGTGGCAATTGTAGATGCTGTTTTATTTTTTAACAAGAGAGATGGGGTGTTTCAATATACCCCATGTTCCAACATGCCCCAGTCTCCCTATACGGAGTCACGGCCATATTGGATTCATCCAGCCCCACCCCCGTTTCGCCGATAGCAAATCATGTGTACATTTCTTTGTATAACTCAACTATGCGGATTTCCACACCACAGATAATTATATTAAGGAATGTTGTAGTATGTCTATGCTTGAAGTGTCATGTTCACGTTCTCCAATCTAAACCTCTTCACAAATTCAGGAGATATAATGCGTCATCGGGGTGACTAATAGGCCTACCAACTTCAACTGGAAAACCTTCAATTTAATCTGCTCCTGCATGGGTCTCCCATATCAGTAGAGCTGAATAGGTCATTGTCGCATGGGTTCGAGCAAAAAGACACCAGGATATCTCAAACGGGCAAAAAGACACACAGGATCTCAAAGTCTCACCAAACAACGGGAATTTTGTTTAGTCGTCTGCTATAATATTTGTCCAATTATCAAGGATGCGGAACTGCGCTGTCAGTCAGACTCAAAGCCCATTTAAATTATGTTGATATTTCACTCCGATCACAAACAAATAATTATCATACTATTAATAGCATACGACTAAACAAAATTCCCGCTGTTTGGTGAAACTTTGAGATCCTGGGTGTCTTTTTGCTCGAACCCATGCGACAATGACCTATATTCAGTAAGGCCTAAACAGACTATGGCCTCCCGACATAGAATGAATTTGGTGATACTAGCCACTAAATTCACCCTCCGGGGACCTCATTCTGCAACCGTCAGACACACTATCCTGGTGTATTTTTGTTCGAAACCATGCGCCAATGACATATTCAGCGGCAGTAGAGGCCTAAACAGACTATGGCCTCCCGGCATAGAATGAATTTGGTGATGCTAGCCACTAAATTCACCCTCCGGGGACCTCATTCTACAACCGTCAGACACACTAGATCCAGACTTGGTGCTGCGCTGCTATTGATGTTGTTGCTGTTATGTTGTTGTAATTGTTGCTGTTGTTGTTGTTGTTGGTGGTGGTGGTGGTGTTGGTGGTGTTGGTGGTGGTGTTCGTTGTGGTGGTGGTGTTGGTGTTGGTGGTGTTGGTGGTGGTGGTGGTGCATGGTGGTGTTCGTTGTGGTGGTGGTGGTGGTGGTGTTGGTTTCTGGTTGTGGTGGTGGTGTTCGTTGTGGTGGTTGTGGTGGTGGGGGTGGCGGAGATGGTGATGGTGGTGGTGTTGTTGTTGTTGTTGTTGGTGGTGGTGGTGGTGGTGGTGTTGGTGGTGGTGGTGGTGGTGGTGTTCGTTGTGGTGTGTTCGTTGTGGTGTGTTCGTTGTGGGGGTGGCGGAGATGGTGATGGTTTTACTGCTGCCGTCGGGAAGAGATACCAAATAGAATTGCTAACTCAGCATGGTTCGACTGACATTTAAGCAGGAATATAGTTGATCAAGTTTAGCATGAGGTATACCGGTAAACTAGACTCATTTTAATGCATGGGTTAATGTCTATTACAGTTTAATGCATGGGTTAATGTCTTATCCAGTTTAATGCATGGGTTAATGTCTATTCCAGTTTAATGCATGCGTTAATGGGAGTGGAGACCGGTGGGGGTTAATGTCTATTCCAGTTTAATGCATGGGTTAATGTCTATTCCAGTTTAATGCATGGGTTAATGTCTATTCCAGTTTTTGCATAAAGTAGATGAGTGCGTGAACAGTTGTTGGGGCGGACCCGGGGTCTTGTTTTATCGTTTACGCCTGAGACAAATTGAGTATTACCCTCAACAAGTGCCGCCACCGCCGGCTATTATAGAACATTCGCCTAAATCTCCTTCACGCCAAATTAAACCCGAGGTATCGCTAACAACTCTACTATACGCAAAACCCGAGACAATTATATAGTACTGTTATGATCCTAGGGAGGGAGTGGAGATCGGGTGGGGGGGGGGGTCATGCCAGGGCGGTAGTGGATGCCGGGGGATCATGACATGGCGGGAGTGGAGACCGGGGGGTCATGCCAGTGATGGAGTAGAGAACGGTGGGGGTCATGCCTGAATCTGTTATGCCAGTGAGGAAGTGGAGACCAGGGGATCATGCCAGAGAGGGAGTGGCGACCGGGGGTCATGCCATGGCGGGAGTGGAGGTAATGTCTGAATCAGTGATGCCAGCGAGGGAGTGGAGACCGGGGGATCATGCCAGGGAGGGAGTATAGCGACCGGGGGTCATGCCAGGGAGGGAGTGGAGAACGGATGGGGGTCATGCCTGAATCAGTGATGCCAGTGAGGGAGTGGAGACCGGGGGATCATGCCAGGGAGGGAGTATAGCGACCGGGGGTCATGCCAGGGAGGGAGTGGAGAACGGATGGGGGTCATGCCTGAATCAGTGATGCCAGTGAGGGAGTGGAGACCGGGGGATCATGCCAGGGAGGGAGTATAGCGACCGGGGGTCATGCCAGGGAGGGAGTGGAGAACGGATGGGGGTCATGCCTGAATCAGTGATGCCAGTGAGGGAGTGGAGACCGGGGGATCATGCCAGGGAGGGAGTATAGCGACCGGGGGTCATGCCAGGGAGGGAGTGGAGAACGGATGGGGGTCATGCCTGAATCAGTGATGCCAGTGAGGGAGTGGAGACCGGGGGATCATGCCAGGGAGGGAGTATAGCGACCGGGGGTCATGCCAGGGAGGGAGTGGAGAGCGGATGGGGGTCATGCCTGAATCAGTGATGCCAGTGAGGGAGTGGAGACCGGGGGATCATGCCAGGGAGGGAGTATAGCGACCGGGTGTCATGCCAGGGAGTGAGTGGAGAACGGATGGGGGTCATGCCTGAATCAGTGATGCCAGTGAGGGAGTGGAGAACGGATGAGGGTCATGTCAGGGAGGGAGTGGAGAACGGATGAGGGTCATGTCAGGGAGGGAGTGGAGATCGGGTGGGGGTCATGCCAGGGAGGGAGTGGAGAACGGATGAGGGTCATGTCAGGGAGGGAGTGGAGAACGGATGAGGGTCATGTCAGGGAGGGAGTGGAGATCGGGTGGGGGTCATGTCAGGGAGGGAGTGGAGAACGGATGAGGGTCATGTCAGGGAGGGAGTGGAGATCGGGTGAGGGTCATGCCTGAATCAGTGATTGGAATATAATTGAGACTCATTACAGATCCTCTATTTATTCATTGCATTATCAGAAATAACGCTCCCAAATTACTATGTTTTTGGCTTCGGCGGTGAAAAATATTTGATTCGAGTCGAGGGACCCACCCATCAAAGCTCAGAGTATTCAGATATCGATTTTTGAAGTTTGTTATTTCTCGAGATGTGCAATTATTTATGGCCCAGAAAAGAGTCGTCAAACCGACGGTCTTGGACAATTGCGGATGAAGATGGATAACTCTAAAATCAAGTGGTAAATACGGTCAAATTTCTTGATACTCAAGTGATAATACGGCCATATTTCGTTGAATAAAATGTTTATACCACGGTAGACAGTCACTGTGGTTAGCATTATTTTGTTACAATTAATCGATTTTGATAACAAAAGCGTATTTTGAAGAAATATTGTTAATGTTGTTGTATCGTGGTGATACGGGGACCGTCTGATCGGATTTAGTACCTTTAAGGGGCAGCCATTTTCAACAAAGTACTTCTCTGGATATATCTGGCGAAAAATCTTGAATTTCACATACCATCATTATTAAGAGACGACAAAATGTATTTTAATACATTTGAGAGGTTAAAAATATGTTTTCTTGTTTTGTCCCTTATGGTATACCAAGAACTGCTACAATAATTAATAATTTCACACAAGGCTCCAATCACCTAATAACTTATTATCTTGGCTCCAATCACCTAATAACTTATTATCTTGGCTCTAATCACCTAATAACTTATTATCTCGGCTCTATTCACCTAATAACTTATTATCTTGGCTCTAATCACCTAATAACTTATTATCGCGGCTCTAATCACCTAATAACTTATTATCTTGGCTCTAATCACCTAATAACTTATTATCGCGGCTCTAATCACCTAATAACTTATTATCTTGGCTCTAATCACCTAATAACTTATTATCTTGGCTCTAATCACCTAATAACTTATTATCTTGGCTCTAATCACCTAATAACTTATTATCTTGGCTCTAATCACCTAATAACTTATTATCGTGGCTCTAATCACATAATAATTTATTATCTTGGCTCTAATCACCTAATAACTTATTATCTTGGCTCTAATCACCTAATAACTTATTATCTTGGCTCTAATCACCTAATAACTTATTATCTTGGCTCTAATCACCTAATAACTTATTATCGCGGCTCTAATCACCTAGTAACTTATTATCTTGGCTCTAATCACCTAATAACTTATTATCTTGGCTCTAATCACCTAATAACTTATTATCGCGGCTCTAATCACCTAATAACTTATTATCTTGGCTCTAATCACCTAATAACTTATTATCGCGGCTCTAATCACCTAATAACTTATTATCTTGGCTCTAATCACCTAATAACTTATTATCTTGGCTCTAATCACCTAATAACTTATTATCGCGGCTCTAATCACCTAATAACTTATTATCGCGGCTCTAATCACCTAATAACTTATTATCTTGGCTCTAATCACCTAATAACTTATTATCTTGGCTCTAATCACCTAATAACTTATTATCGCGGCTCTAATCACCTAATAACATATTATCTTGGCTCTAATCACCTAATAACTTATTATCTTGGCTCTAATCACCTAATAACTTATTATCGCGGCTCTAATCACCTAATAACTTATTATCGCGGCTCTAATCACCTAATAACTTATTATCTTGGCTCTAATCACCTAATAACTTATTATCTTGGCTCTAATCACCTAATAACTTATTATCTTGGCTCTAATCACCTAATAACTTATTATCTTGGCTCTAATCACCTAATAACTTATTATCTTGGCTCTAATCACCTAATAACTTATTATCTTGGCTCTAATCACCTAATAACTTATTATCTTGGCTCTAATCACCTAATAACTTATTATCGCGGCTCTAATCACCTAATAACTTATTATCGCGGCTCTAATCACCTAATAACTTATTATCTTGGCTCTAATCACCTAATAACTTATTATCTTGGCTCTAATCACCTAATAACTTATTATCTTGGCTCTAATCACCTAATAACTTATTATCGCGGCTCTAATCACCTAGTAACTTATTATCTTGGCTCTAATCACCTAATAACTTATTATCTTGGCTCTAATCACCTAATAACTTATTATCTTGGCTCTAATCACCTAATAACTTATTATCGCGGCTCTAATCACCTAATAACTTATTATCTTGGCTCTAATCACCTAATAACTTATTATCTTGGCTCTAATCACCTAATAACTTATTATCGCGGCTCTAATCACCTAATAACTTATTATCTTGGCTCTAATCACCTAATAACTTATTATCGCGGCTCTAATCACCTAATAACTTATTATCTTGGCTCTAATCACCTAATAACTTATTATCTCGGCTCTAATCACCTAATAACTTATTATCGCGGCTCTAATCACCTAATAACTTATTATCTTGGCTCTAATCACCTAATAACTTATTATCGCGGCTCTAATCACCTAATAACTTATTATCGCGGCTCTAATCACCTAATAACTTATTATCGCGGCTTTAATCATCTAATAACTTATTATCTTGGCTCTAATTACCTAATAACTTATTATCGCGGCTCTAATCACCTAATAACTTATTATCTTGGCTCTAATCACCTAATAACTTATTATCTTGGCTCTAATCACCTAATAACTTATTATCGCGGCTCTAATCACCTAATAACTTATTATCTTGGCTCTAATCACCTAATAACTTATTATCTTGGCTCTAATCACCTAATAACTTATTATCTTGGCTCTAATCACCTAATAACATATTATCGCGGCTCTAATCACCTAATAACTTATTATCTTGGCTCTAATCACCTAATAACTTATTATCGCGGCTCTAATCACCTAATAACTTATTATCTTGGCTCTAATCACCTAATAACTTATTATCTTGGCTCTAATCACCTAATAACTTATTATCTTGGCTCTAATCACCTAATAACTAATTATCGCGGCTCTAATCACCTAATAACTTATTATCGCGGCTCTAATCACCTGATAACTTATTATCTTGGCTCTAATCACCTAATAACTTATTATCTTGGCTCTAATCACCTAATAACTTATTATCGCGGCTCTAATCACCTAATAACTTATTATCTTGGCTCTAATCACCTAATAACTTATTATCTTGGCTCTAATCACCTAATAACTTATTATCTTGGCTCTAATCACCTAATAACTTATTATCTTGGCTCTAATCACCTAATAACTTATTATCTTGGCTCTAATCACCTAATAACTTATTATCTTGGCTCTAATCACCTAATAACTTATTATCGCGGCTCTAATCACCTAATAACTTATTATCTTGGCTCTAATCACCTAATAACTTATTATCGCGGCTCTAATCATCTAATAACTTATTATCGCGGCTCTAATCATCTAATAACTTATTATCGCGGCTTTAATCACCTAATAACTTATTATCTTGGCTCTAATCACCTAATAACTTATTATCTTGGCTCTAATCACCTAATAACTTATTATCTTGGCTCTAATCACCTAATAACTTATTATCTTGGCTCTAATCACCTAATAACTTATTATCGCGGCTCTAATCACCTAATAACTTATTATCTTGGCTCTAATCACCTAATAACTTATTATCTTGGCTCTAATCACCTAATAACTTATTATCTTGGCTCTAATCACCTAATAACTTATTATCTTGGCTCTAATCACCTAATAACTTATTATCTTGGCTCTAATCACCTAATAACTTATTATCGCGGCTCTAATCACCTAATAACTTATTATCTTGGCTCTAATCACCTAATAACTTATTATCTTGGCTCTAATCACCTAATAACTTATTATCTTGGCTCTAATCACCTAATAACTAATTATCGCGGCTCTAATCACCTGATAACTTATTATCGCGGCTCTAATCACCTGATAACTTATTATCGCGGCTCTAATCACCTAATAACTTATTATCTTGGCTCTAATCACCTAATAACTTATTATCGCGGCTCTAATCACCTAATAACTTATTATCTTGGCTCTAATCACCTAATAACTTATTATCTTGGCTCTAATCACCTAATAACTTATTATCTTGGCTCTAATCACCTAATAACTTATTATCTTGGCTCTAATCACCTAATAACTTATTATCTTGGCTCTAATCACCTAATAACTTATTATCTTGGCTCTAATCACCTAATAACTTATTATCGCGGCTCTAATCACCTAATAACTTATTATCTTGGCTCTAATCACCTAATAACTTATTATCGCGGCTCTAATCATCTAATAACTTATTATCTTGGCTCTAATCATCTAATAACTTATTATCGCGGCTCTAATCACATAATAACTTATTATCTTGGCTCTAATCGCCTAATAACTTATTATCTTGGCTCTAATCACCTAATAACTTATTATCGCGGCTCTAATCACCTAATAACTTATTATCGCGGCTCTAATCATCTAATAACTTATTATCTTGGCTCTAATCACCTAATAACTTATTATCGCGGCTCTAATCACCTAATAACTTATTATCTTGGCTCTAATCACCTAATAACTTATTATCGCGGCTCTAATCACCTAATAACTTATTATCGCGGCTCTAATCGCCTAATAACTTATTATCTTGGCTCTAATCACCTAATAACTTATTATCTTGGCTCTAATCATCTAATAACTTATTATCGCGGCTCTAATCACCTAATAACTTATTATCTTGGCTCTAATCATCTAATAACTTATTATCTTGGCTCTAATCACCTAATAACTTATTATCTTGGCTCTAATCACCTAATAACTTATTATCTTGGCTCTAATCACCTAATAACTTATTATCTTGGCTCTAATCACCTAATAACTTATTATCGCGGCTCTAATCACCTAATAACTTATTATCGCGGCTCTAATCACCTAATAACTTATTATCTTGGCTCTAATCACCTAATAACTTATTATCTTGGCTCTAATCACCTAATAACTTATTATCGCGGCTCTAATCACCTAATAACTTATTATCTTGGCTCTAATCACATAATAACTTATTATCTCGGCTCTAATCACCAAATAACTTATTATCTTGGCTCTAATCACCTAATAACTTATTATCTCGGCTCTAATCACCTAATAACTTATTATCTTGGCTCTAATCACCTAATAACTTATTATCTTGGCTCTAATCACCAAATAACTTATTATCTTGGCTCTAATCACCTAATAACTTATTATCTTGGTTCTAATTACCTAATAACTTATTATCTTGGCTCTAATCACCTAATAACTTATTATCTTGGCTCTAATCACCTAATAACTTATTATCTTGGCTCTAATCACCAAATAACTTATTATCTTTGCTCTAATCACCTAATAACTTATTATCTTGGCTCTAATTACCTAATAACTTATTATCTTGGCTCTAATCACCTAATAACTTATTATCTTGGCTCTAATCACCTAATAACTTATTATCTTGGCTCTAATCACCTAATAACTTATTATCTTGGCTCTAATCACCTAATAACTTATTATCTCGGCTCTAATCACCAAATAACTTATTATCTTGGCTCTAATCACCTAATAACTTATTATCTCGGCTCTAATCACCTAATAACTTATTATCTTGGCTCTAATCACCTAATAACTTATTATCTCGGCTCTAATCACCTAATAACTTATTATCTTGGCTCTAATCACCTAATAACTTATTATCGCGGCTCTAATCACCTAATAACTTATTATCGCGGCTCTAATCACCTAATAACTTATTATCTTGGCTCTAATCACCTAATAACTTATTATCTTGGCTCTAATCACCTAATAACTTATTATCGCGGCTCTAATCACCTAATAACTTATTATCTTGGCTCTAATCACCTAATAACTTATTATCTTGGCTCTAATCACCTAATAACTTATTATCTTGGCTCTAATCACCTAATAACTTATTATCTTGGCTCTAATCACCTAATAACTTATTATCTTGGCTCTAATCACCTAATAACTTATTATCTTGGCTCTAATCACCTAATAACTTATTATCGCGTCTCTAATCACCTAATAACTTATTATCTTGGCTCTAATCACCTAATAACTTATTATCGTGGCTCTAATAACCTAATAACTTATTATCTTGGCTCTAATCACCTAATAACTTATTATCTTGGCTCTAATCACCTAATAACTTATTATCGCGGCTCTAATCACCTAATAACTTATTATCACGGCTCTAATCACCTAATAACTTATTATCGCGGCTCTAATCACCTAATAACTTATTATCTTGGCTCTAATCACCTAATAACTAATTATCGCGGCTCTAATCACCTAATAACTTATTATCTTGGCTCTAATAACCTAATAACTTATTATCTTGGCTCTAATCACCTAATAACTTATTATCTTGGCTCTAATCACCTAATAACTTATTATCTTGGCTCTAATCACCTAATAACTTATTATCTTGGCTCTAATCACCTAATAACTTATTATCTTGGCTCTAATCACCTAATAACTTATTATCTTGGCTCTAATCACCTAATAACTTATTATCTCGGCTCTAATCACCTAATAACTTATTATCTTGGCTCTAATCACCTAATAACTTATTATCTTGGCTCTAATCACCTAATAACTTATTATCTTGGCTCTAATCACCTAATAACTTATTATCTTGGCTCTAATCACCTAATAACTTATTATCTTGGCTCTAATCACCTAATAACTTATTATCTTGGCTCTAATCACCTAATAACTTATTATCTTGGCTCTAATCACATAATAACTTATTATCGCGGCTCTAATCACCTAATAACTTATTATCTCGGCTCTAATCACCTAATAACTTATTATCGCGGCTCTAATCACCTAATAACTTATTATCGCGGCTCTAATCACCTAATAACTTATTATCTTGGCTCTAATCACCTAATAACTTATTATCTTGGCTCTAATCACCTAATAACTTATTATCTTGGCTCTAATCACCTAATAACTTATTATCTTGGCTCTAATCACCTAATAACTTATTATCTTGGCTCTAATCACCTAATAACTTATTATCTTGGCTCTAATCACCTAATAACTTATTTTCTTGGCTCTAATAACCTAATAACTTATTATCTTGGCTCTAATCACCTAATAACTTATTAATTTGGCTCTAATCACCTAATAACTTATTATCTTGGCTCTAATCACCTAATAACTTATTATCTTGGCTCTAATCACCTAATAACTTATTATCACGGCTCTAATCACCTAATAACTTATTATCGCGGCTCTAATCACCTAATAACTTATTATCTTGGCTCTAATCACCTAATAACTTATTATCGCGGCTCTAATCACCTAATAACTTATTATCTTGGCTCTAATCACCTAATAACTTATTATCTTGGCTCTAATCACCTAATAACTTATTATCTTGGCTCTAATCACCTAATAACTTATTATCTTGGCTCTAATCACCTAATAACTTATTAATTTGGCTCTAATCACCTAATAACTTATTATCTTGGCTCTAATCACCTAATAACTTATTATCTTGGCTCTAATCACCTAATAACTTATTATCGCGGCTCTAATCACCTAATAACTTATTATCGCGGCTCTAATCACCTAATAACTTATTATCTTGGCTCTAATCACCTAATAACTTATTATCGCGGCTCTAATCACCTAATAACTTATTATCTCGGCTCTAATCACCTAATAACTTATTATCTTGGCTCTAATCACCTAATAACTTATTATCGCGGCTCTAATCACCTAATAACTTATTATCGCGGCTCTAATCACCTAATAACTTATTATCTTGGCTCTAATCACCTAATAACTTATTATCGCGGCTCTACTCACCTAATAACTTATTATCGCGGCTCTAATCACCTAATAACTTATTATCTTGGCTCTAATCACCTAATAACTTATTATCTCGGCTCTAATCACCTAACAACTTATTATCTTGGCTCTAATCACCTAATAACTTATTATCTTGGCTCTAATCACCTAATAACTTATTATCTTGGCTCTAATCACCTAATAACTTATTATCTTGGCTCTAATCACCTAATAACTTATTATCTTGGCTCTAATCACCTAATAACTTATTATCGCGGCTTTAATCACCTAATAACTTATTATCTTGGCTCTAATCACCTAATAACTTATTATCTTGGCTCTAATCACCTAATAACTTATTATCTTGGCTCTAATCACCAAATAACTTATTATCTTGGCTCTAATCACCTAATAACTTATTATCTTGGCTCTAATCACCTAATAACTTATTATCTTGGCTCTAATCACCTAATAACTTATTATCTTGGCTCTAGTCACCTAATAACTTATTATCTTGGCTCTAATCACCTAACAACTTATTATCTTGGCTCTAATCACCTAATAACTTATTATCTTGGCTCTAATCACCTAATAACTTATTATCTTGGCTCTAATCACTTAATAACTTATTATCGCGGCTCTAATCACCTAATAACTTATTATCTTGGCTCTAATCACCTAATAACTTATTATCGCGGCTCTAATCACCTAATAACTTATTATCGCGGCTCTAATCACCTAATAACTTATTATCTTGGCTCTAATCACCTAATAACTTATTATCTTGGCTCTAATCGCCTAATAACTTATTATCGCGGCTCTAATCACCTAATAACTTATTATCTTGGCTCTAATCACCTAATAACTTATTATCTTGGCTCTAATCACCTAATAACTTATTATCTTGGCTCTAATCACCTAATAACTTATTATCTTGGCTCTAATCACCTAATAACTTATTATCTTGGCTCTAATCACCAATAACTTATTATCTTGGCTCTAATCACCTAATAACTTATTATCTTGGCTCTAATCACCTAATAACTTATTATCTTGGCTCTAATCACCTAATAACTTATTATCTTGGCTCTAATCACCTAATAACTTATTATCGCGGCTCTAATCACCTAATAACTTATTATCTTGGCTCTAATCACCTAATAACTTATTATCTTGGCTCTAATCACCTAATAACTTATTATCTTGGCTCTAATCACCTAATAACTTATTATCGCGGCTCTAATCACCTAATAACTTATTATCGCGGCTCTAATCACCTAATAACTTATTATCTTGGCTCTAATCACCTAATAACTTATTATCTTGGCTCTAATCACCTAATAACTTATTATCTTGGCTCTAATCACCTAATAACTTATTATCTTGGCTCTAATCACCTAATAACTTATTATCTTGGCTCTAATCACCAAATAACTTATTATCTTGGCTCTAATCACCTAACAACTTATTATCTTGGCTCTAATCACCTAATAACTTATTATCGCGGCTCTAATCACCTAATAACTTATTATCGCGGCTCTAATCACCTAATAACTTATTATCTTGGCTCTAATCACCAAATAACTTATTATCTTGGCTCTAATCACCTAATAACTTATTATCTTGGCTCTAATCACCTAATAACTTATTATCGCGGCTCTAATCACCTAATAACTTATTATCGCGGCTCTAATCACCTAATAACTTATTATCGCGGCTCTAATCACCTAATAACTTATTATCTTAGCTCTAATCACCTAATAACTTATTATCTTGGCTCTAATCACCTAATAACTTATTATATTGGCTCTAATCACCTAATAACTTATTATCTTGGCTCTAATCACCAAATAACATATTATCGCGGCTCTAATCACCTAATAACTTATTATCTCGGCTCTAATCACCTAATAACTTATTATCGCGGCTCTAATCACCTAATAACTTATTATCTTGGCTCTAATCACCTAATAACTTATTATCTTGGCTCTAATCACCTAATAACTTATTATCTTGGCTCTAATCACCTAATAACTTATTATCTTGGCTCTAATCACCTAATAACTTATTATCTTGGCTCTAATCACCTAATAACTTATTATCTTGGCTCTAATCACCTAATAACTTATTATCGCGGCTCTAATCACATAATAACTTATTATCTTGGCTCTAATCACCTAATAACTTATTATCTTGGCTCTAATCACCTAATAACTTATTATCTTGGCTCTAATCACCTAATAACTTATTATCTTGGCTCTAATCACCTAATAACTTATTATCTTGGCTCTAATCACCTAATAACTTATTATCTTGGCTCTAATCACCTAATAACTTATTATCTTGGCTCTAATCACCTAATAACTTATTATCTTGGCTCTAATCACCTAATAACTTATTATCTCGGCTCTAATCACCTAATAAATTATTATCTTGGCTCTAATCACCTAATAACTTATTATCTTGGCTCTAATCACCTAATAACTTATTATCGCGGCTCTAATCACCTAATAACTTATTATCTTGGCTCTAATCACCTAATAACTTATTATCTCGGCTCTAATCACCTAATAACTTATTATCTTGGCTCTAATCACATAATAACTTATTATCTTGGCTCTAATCACCTAATAACTTATTATCGCGGCTCTAATCACCTAATAACTTATTATCTCGGCTCTAATCACCTAATAACTTATTATCTTGGCTCTAATCACCTAATAAACTTATTATCTTGGCTCTAATCACCTAATAACTTATTATCTTGGCTCTAATCACCTAATAACTTATTATCTTGGCTCTAATCACCTAATAACTTATTATCTTGGCTCTAATCACCTAATAACTTATTATCTTGGCTCTAATCACCTAATAACTTATTATCTTGGCTCTAATCACCTAATAACTTATTATCTTGGCTCTAATCACCTAATAACTTATTATCTTGGCTCTAATCACCTAATAACTTATTATCTTGGCTCTAATCACCTAATAACTTATTATCTTGGCTCTAATCACCTAATAACTTATTATCGCGGCTCTAATCACCTAATAACTTATTAACTTGGCTCTAATCACCTAATAACTTATTATCTTGGCTCTAATCACCTAATAACTTATTATCTTGGCTCTAATCACCTAATAACTTAGTATCTTGGCTCTAATCACCTAATAACTTATTATCGCGGCTCTAATCACCTAATAACTTATTATCGCGGCTCTAATCACCTAATAACTTATTATCGCGGCTCTAATCACCTAATAACTTATTATCGCGGCTCTAATCACAT
Organism: Siphonodentalium dalli; assembly: GCA_032622095.1. NCBI lineage: Eukaryota > Metazoa > Mollusca > Scaphopoda > Gadilida > Siphonodentaliidae > Siphonodentalium > Siphonodentalium dalli. The sequence goes on from CP136069.1 coordinate 4,584,634, forward strand.
AATAACTTATTATCTTGGCTCTAATCACATAATAACTTAGTATCTTGGCTCTAATCACCTAATAACTTATTATCTTGGCTCTAATCACCTAATAACTTATTATCTTGGCTCTAATCACCAAATAACTTATTATCTCGGCTCTAATCGCCTAATAACTTATTATCTTGGCTCTAATCGCCTAATAACTTATTATCTTGGCTCTAATCACCTAATAACTTATTATCTCGGCTCTAATCACCTAATAACTTATTATCTCGGCTCTAATCACATAATAACTTAGTATCTTGGCTCTAATCACCTAATAACTTATTATCTCGCTCTAATCACATAATAACTTATTATCGCGGCTCTAATCACCTAATAACTTATTATCTTGGCTCTAATCACCAAATAACTTATTATCTTGGCTCTAATCACCAAATAACTTATTATCTTGGCTCTAATCACCTAATAACTTATTATCTTGGCTCTAATCACCTAATAACTTATTATCTTGGCTCTAATCACCTAATAACTTATTATCTTGGCTCTAATCACCAAATAACTTATTATCTTGGCTCTAATCACCTAATAACTTATTATCTTGGCTCTAATCACCTAATAACTTATTATCTTGGCTCTAATCACCTAATAACTTATTATCTTGGCTCTAATCACCTAATAACTTATTATCTTGGCTCTAATCACCTAATAACTTATTATCTTGGCTCTAATCACCTAATAACTTATTATCGCGGCTCTAATCACCTAATAACTTATTATCGCGGCTCTAATCACCTAATAACTTATTATCTTGGCTCTAATCACCTAATAACTTATTATCTTGGCTCTAATCGCCTAATAACTTATTATCGCGGCTCTAATCACCTAATAACTTATTATCTTGGCTCTAATCACCTAATAACTTATTATCTTGGCTCTAATCACCTAATAACTTATTATCTTGGCTCTAATCACCTAATAACTTATTATCTTGGCTCTAATCACCTAATAACTTATTATCTTGGCTCTAATCACCAAATAACTTATTATCTTGGCTCTAATCACCTAATAACTTATTATCTTGGCTCTAATCACCTAATAACTTATTATCTTGGCTCTAATCACCTAATAACTTATTATCTTGGCACTAATCACCTAATAACTTATTATCGCGGCTCTAATCACCTAATAACTTATTATCTTGGCTCTAATCACCTAATAACTTATTATCTTGGCTCTAATCACCTAATAACTTATTATCGCGGCTCTAATCACCTAATAACTTATTATCGCGGCTCTAATCACCTAATAACTTATTATCTTGGCTCTAATCACCTAATAACTTATTATCTTGGCTCTAATCACCTAATAACTTATTATCTTGGCTCTAATCACCTAATAACTTATTATCTTGGCGCTAATCACCTAATAACTTATTATCGCGGCTCTAATCACCTAATAACTTATTATCGCGGCTCTAATCACCTAATAACTTATTATCGCGGCTCTAATCACCTAATAACTTATTATCTTGGCTCTAATCACCTAATAACTTATTATCTTGGCTCTAATCACCTAATAACTTATTATCTTGGCTCTAATCACCTAATAACTTATTATCTTGGCTCTAATCACCTAATAACTTATTATCTTGGCTCTAATCACCTAATAACTTATTATCTTGGCTCTAATCACCTAATAACTTATTATCGCGGCTCTAATCACCAAATAACTTATTATCGCGGCTCTAATCACCTAATAACTTATTATCTTGGCTCTAATCACCTAATAACTTATTATCGCGGCTCTAATCACCTAATAACTTATTATCGCGGCTCTAATCACCTAATAACTTATTATCTTGGCTCTAATCACCTAATAACTTATTATCTTGGCTCTAATCGCCTAATAACTTATTATCGCGGGCTCTAATCACCTAATAACTTATTATCTTGGCTCTAATCACCTAATAACTTATTATCTTGGCTCTAATCACCTAATAACTTATTATCTTGGCTCTAATCACCTAATAACTTATTATCTTGGCTCTAATCACCTAATAACTTATTATCTTGGCTCTAATCACCTAATAACTTATTATCTTGGCTCTAATCACCTAATAACTTATTATCGCGGCTCTAATCACCTAATAACTTATTATCTTGGCTCTAATCACCTAATAACTTATTATCTTGGCTCTAATCACCTAATAACTTATTATCTTGGCTCTAATCACCTAATAACTTATTATCTTGGCTCTAATCACCTAATAACTTATTATCTTTGCTCTAATCACCTAATAACTTATTATCTTGGCTCTAATCACCTAATAACTTATTATTGCGGCTCTAGTCACCTAATAACTTATTATCTTGGCTCTAATCACCTAATAACTTATTATCTTGGCTCTAATCACCTAATAACTTATTATCGCGGCTCTAATCACCTAATAACTTATTATCTTGGCTCTAATCACCTAACTTAATCACCTAATAACTTATTATCTTGGCTCTAATCAACTTATTATCTTGGCTCTAATCACCTAATAACTTATTATCTTGGCTCTAATCACCTAATAACTTATTATCTTGGCTCTAATCACCTAATAACTTATTATCTTGGCTCTAATCACCTAATAACTTATTATCTTGGCTCTAATCACCTAATAACTTATTATCTTGGCTCTAATCACCTAATAACTTATTATCTTGGCTCTAATCACCTAATAACTTATTATCTTGGCTCTAATCACCTAATAACTTATTATCGCGGCTCTAATCACCTAATAACTTATTATCTTGGCTGTAATCACCTA